>JAWWLZ010000094.1:28129467-28146537 GCA_035041345.1 Poliocrania exsul
CTCTATAGCATTGTCCCTGCATCCACATGACCCCCTGTCTAAAGAGCCACCTGTATGTGTGACTGCATGAGCTCATCCATTAGGTACTCATATGCTTTCCATTTGTACAGTGAAATCTCCCTTGCAAAAACTTTCCTAATCTGTCTGAAGAAAAAGAATTATTTTCAGTAAAATTTTTCAAACAATGTTCAACCTACAGCATGAGGCTGGGAAAATTTCCATTTGAATAGTCTGTCAAAGTTGCAAATGACCAGTAACATGGACTTATCACAACAAATGCCATAGAAACTTAGCTATAAGACACTGGATATTAAAATTTCAATATTTAAAAGAAAGTAATTTATTTGTTATGCAAGATTTCTAGGCAGCTGTGTTCTGTTTCTGCTCAAGACTGGATTGCCTTCTTTACGCTTAACACAGTGTAAGAGTGGCAATGATATCATCCATTGCTGCAGAGGAAATAAAAAGCTCTGAGCTTAGACCTTGGCAGGAAAAAACAGTTTTGCACTTAATTTCTAAACAAGTGTTTATATTAAAATGTTTGTTGTACTTGAATACTAGTCAGAATCTGACAGGAGGTTGACAAACTTTCCCCAGACACCCACTCTCTGGACAAATGAAAAGTCAAGACAGAGCAGAGAGACTGAAAGGTGCTCTCAGCCCTGTAATCAGATTACAACCAAACCTCTCTCTAACACCCTTGCTTCCTCTCCACCACCTGTGCCTGTGCATGCCAAAAGGTAAATTTCTCTGCAGCAGTGGCTCCTCAATTTTTGCATTATGTCCACTTAGCAGTTTCTTAAAGGATGCCAAACTGCTGTGCACTTGACTTCTCCTGATCAGCCTTCTCCTCTGACCCTCAGCACCACTGGTGGTGCTCCCAAATACTCCCTTTGGAAAATTTTGGCCAGAAACCCTATTTTTAACAGGCAAGGCCTGTGACAGAGCAGAAGGTCACAGCTGCAATACGCAGAAGGACCAAGTCAAGGTAGTCTGTGCCTGGCCACAAGCTGTCAGAGATCTGAAACTAAAGCATCACCTCATGGGTATGTGGCTGTGGCTGTGGCTGTGTTTCTTCACACCTGAGACAGTGACAGTACTAAGCTTACATAGAAAATGCTTATGCAATATGTAAAAGATATCTCTGGAGGCAATCTTGGAATCACAACATGCAGAAATAATTTGCGTGACTGTAGCATAGCTAAAGCAAATAAAAAGCAGCAGGAAACCCTGATTTCTTGTTTAGGGTTGTATTTTTTTCCTGGTAAATGACATAATTAATGAAGACCCATAATGTAATTAATCCTACATCTGAAGTGTGACAGAAGTGAAACAAGGGCACATCTCACTGTGATCACAATTCAGCTTTATTCTATGCTCTAACACCATTAGGTAATGTGATGAAAGCTCATTTGCTCACCAGCAAGGGAGTGCACAGAGACAAGGGCAGACAGGGGGTCCTCAAATCCTGCCCTGCCTGGCCCCTTCCTGGCTTGCCATAGGAGCCATCTGCCACACACTGCAGGATGAAACCTAACATTGTGATCCAACTGGAAATGTTTTCTGTTACAGCTTTCAAACAGAGGGGTACTATTGCCTGTGGGCATCTGGGACCCCTCATGGGATGTAAGGGAAGTACATTTTGGCATGTTACAAGTGTCGTGCTGAGATGTTTAGGGAAGGAAGCAAAGATAGGGAGAGGGATCTGAGAGGTTTGAGGGAGAACAAGCGTGGAGAAACAGGGAGAGACACAAGGACAAGAACGAGCTGTTCATGTGTAAATAGGCTGCGCATATCATTGTGCTTCTGTGGCTGTGCCTTGCACCTGATAAGTGTAATCTGTTCAGTCTTCTCATCAAACTCCAGTTGTAACTCTTTTAATGGGTGAGTGGTGTGCATGTGTCTGCACGTCATGTGTGTATGTACACGTGTCTGGGTGCACACCTGTGGTGACTGTGTGACCAGCTTAGCTGGCTGGACTTGGGGCATGAATCTGCTGCAGCCTCACCTCACTTGGCCTACCCCACCGGTGGAGGGCCCACTTCCTAGCAAATAAAATACATTGTCTTCAGGAGTTTGAGACATAACAAGCATAGGGCAGAACCGTACTAATGAATTACAGAACATATGCTGCTTTGTATAACACACACAAATTATTCTGCTTCCAGTCCCACACAGCTCATGCATATCATGACGATTTCTCACTGTAGGTGCAGATAAATGCAAAGACATCTCCTTGGGCTAAGGTGCTTAAGGCAAAAAGTTGAACATACTCATCCCTTTTTCTACATACAAAAAGTTTTCCAATAAAAAATGGAAACAATGCCCGTTTGAGAAAGGGAGTCTTTTAAACAATTTGGAGAATCAAAAGATCTTGTCACATAGAGAAATATTTTTACAACTAGGTGGTTTGGTGGAAAACATACCATCATCATTTTAGAAATAGAATGTTCAGTTTTTCTAATCTATTGTAAGGCTGACTGTGCAGATGTTTTAAACTATTTTTTGGCTGAAAAATGTTTTTTTTGGAACACATCAAGGACACAAAGCACATGTGTTTCAGACTGCGGTGTTATAACTTGGGGATGCTGACTGCAACTTCAAGGCAATAAACTTTAGTGAAATAAAGTAAGTTTTCCTTTGGAGAAGCTCAGCTGGAAAATAGCCTGTGATCATGATGGGTGTTCACCCCTCCAGTTAGGTTGCAGTGAAGAAAAGAACCTTTGCAACACAGGGGGTTAACAGTCATTTTTAGGGGTCCAAAATTTAAGGAAACATTGCATCAAACAGGTCTCTCAGCACACCATCTTATTACAGAAATCCAGAGTAATGCCCTAGGTGGCTATACCTCGTTACCTCTGGCAAATTCTTCACATTCTGCCCTCTAACTTGTCTTGACTTCCCAGTGTTCCTCTAGAGCTCGGACATATGGCTTTGGTGGAAGCTGAGGGTGTCTTGATGACAGGCTGTCCAGCACATAGCTGGGCCCTCGCCCACAGCCTCCATGTGCAAAGACTACTCACTCCTGCTGTGGGCTAACCTCTGGAGAAACAGAACAAGGAAGGACTGATGTGAGGAAAGGAAATGCCATTGCAGCATTGGAGCTGTACCCTTTGGCTTCCCACTCCACATTGCAATGCACATAGGTGCCTTGGCAAACCCCTACAGGGTTGCTGAGACTGTCTTACATCCTTAGGTTGGAGATGACCTTGGAGATATCCTACACCTGAAGAAGGAGAGGTTCTGCCTATCTGTCCACTCTTCAATGGCAGACAAACCCAGATACTTGGCAGACCTCCACTAGCCACTTTCCTGACTAGGGAAGGGTTACTGTTCTTCTCCTTTCCTCCCATTTTTAATGACTCATAATCATTTGGCCTTTGCTAAATATGTGCCAGGTATAGACGGGGTCTCTCTTTCAATAGGCTTTGTGGTACTTCAGATCCTTTTGGTTCCTGGCTGCCTATAAACCATCAGTGACTGCTGGAAAGGATGTCCTTCACCTCTGTTTTTTGTATCACAAGATTTTCTGCTCTAACATTCTTGCCATGAACACAGACTACCATCACACGCAGCAGCATCAATTACTCTCTCTGTGCCTTCACATAGTGATGGACACCTACACTGTTTCACCAGGCTGTTCAGCAAAAGATAAAATATTGAATCTGCTTTTCCTCTACACCGATCTACTCTCAGTTAAACTTGCCTTTGCCTAAGCATGAGGTATACATCTTCTTGCAAAGAGCATTAGTAACTAAAGCGTGTCTGCGGTTCCTCACTGTTCCTGGCTCTATGCATTCCTTCCCTGTTCTTTATGGTTTGTCCTGTTATTGAGATTATCTGTCTCATACAAACAGAGTACTATACACATTAACTTCACAGAGGCTCTCAGACTGGGCCACAAAACAGCAGACATAATCTCTGGTCTGTTTTTTCACATTGTGTGGTGGCCACTGCTAAGATCTACATGTAGACCTTGGGGCACACATCTTCCTCATCTGAAGATATGTGCTCATCTTCCAGGCCTATTTGTTATTCTGTACTTTGGACGTGTCTGGAAGAGTACTCAGTTGACTGCTTGCAATCATGTCTTCCAGTTGAAGGAAAGCTTTGACCCTTTCATTAGCATCTTAAAACAGAGGAGGATATTTTTTTTTGTAACCTATTGATGGATGTAAAACTTTTTTTGCTGATCCATTTTAACCATGGTCTGCTAAATATAATGACTGCTTGCAATGCTTTTTCTGAGCACAGGAAATTTCTACTTATGACAACTGAAGATTTAGTTGTATTTTTTGCAGTAATATAGGTAAGCAAGTGGCAGAATCCTCTTTATAACTCATACACACTAGTACATGTTAAGTTTTAAATGAGCTAGGGTCTCTATTGCAAGGCAGTGTCTTTCCATAAACTAGTGGATTGAATTGGAAAAAGGTGAGACTCTGAGCCCACCAGTGGGTCTTCAGGCCTCTACAAGTTAAACAAATTCATCTAATTCCCCAGTGTTCTTATACTGCATAAATACAGCTTTCTGCTGGTGTCCTGGAGGCTTAACTTCACACAGGTCAATGTGGCTCCCTACACTGTGTGGTGGATATGGCTTGATATGTGCATGTACTGTATATGTTAGTGAGCATCTCTTAGTGAAATTGACTGAGCTAACACGACATGAACTTAGTTGTGGCCCAAAGTTATGGCAGCTGGGTTAGTAGTTACAGGTATTGTCCTTGAACACAATAACATGTAAGTGTCTAAGGTTGCTAAACTTGTGCTATCTCCTGCCTCTAAACATTGTGTAGATTACTTTTCATCTGTCCTAATTGCTTTGTGCTGCAAACAAACCAAGAGTACTTTTGAAGGCCTTACTGTTCCACCACATATATCACTGCTCATAAGCCCAGCAATTCTGTTGACAGTCCTCAGCAAACTGGGACCACTCAGTCTGAGGTTTGCCACCCTCTCTCATATGCACCTTGTTTCCCATAGGCCTCAGACAACTCAGATCATACTATTTATTTAGAGGCACTTATTGTCAGCATCAGCCTACTGCCTGCAATATGGATGATAATGAACAGCTTCTAAGATGCCTGTAGGTTAAGAAAGGTCTCAGTTCAGTAATGCTAACAGCTTTACTCCATTCTTTGAGCTCTTTGCATGCAGTCTTTCTTACTTCTCTCCGTTACTGCCAAGGATCACAGCAGTTGGTAGAAACAAGATACCCTGGGAAACCATGTCATATTTTCACTTTCTGGCCTGTTTCTGTGTGCTGGAATTGGAGGAACTACAACTGCAGTGAATTTAGACACTGCCCTGGGTGACTTTTGTGCAGGTCTCACAGCCTAGAAATCCACCCTGGTGCAGTCAGGATAGAGGAGCAAACAGCTTTCCCAGTGAGTCCAGCATAACGAGTTCTAAAATCTAGCTGAGGCTCCCAGAGCTGGAACCCATCCAGGCTCAGCAATTCAATTGTACATCACTGGCATTTCTCACTGGCTGACATGGGCGATGGGTATCTACTGGGTCACCCCAGCTTTTTCAATACGGTTCCTCACTTTCCTGGGTAGTGCCTGCCACAGTATCCCTTCATGTTTTACACAGCTTGTGTTGGCTTGAAAATACAAACAGGTACAGTGCTTAGGAAAATACCTAAATGTCCTTAGCTATTCAATACCTAAATGTCCAATGTTTCAACTGTAAAGTAACTGAACTCATATTCTCCAGTTCTTGTAGTCTGACCTCTTCTCATTTCCTGATGCTTTCCCTAAACAATTCCACACAGAAACAGCTCTCAGTCCCTCTGGGATCGCTGCAGAAAGCTTCATATATTTGCCTGCTGGGGCCTGCACAGCAAGGCCATGCTCATAAAGGACGTGTCAGAGAAATTCATTGAATGACAAACAGTGCAAGCAAATAAGAACAAAACCAAACACAGTATGTGGACCTTCACTCCAGCCTGGGCTGCCTCTTACCCATCCTGCAGTGCCTGCAGTCCCCTACTGATGTGATTTTTCCTGGGAAGCTGCTCAGAAAGCCCTGAGTAAAAGGTCTGCTAGCTTTGCCTGGTCATGCTATCAAAAGCAGCTGCCCATACTGAGCACACTCTATTTGTAATGCTTCTCTTAGAAAGATGCTCATGATTGATGTCTGCTGACAATAACAGAAGGGTTTTCCTTAACTACCACTTACATTGTCAGAAGAGGGAAGTTTGCATACACTGCAGAAGTGAACTGCTCACCCTTGCCTGTGTGGGGATAGGCCACAGGACTGGAGACAGAAGAGGGCAGAACTCTCAGAGAGGCACTGCCTCTGGGCATGGGGAAGAAGTACATCCAGGGACACTACAGGGAATAGGCAGTGCTGGCTCTGCTGAGAGTCACACAAGGCCTAGGAACAGCCTGGCTCTTGGCTTCAATTACTGAGCAGCAGAAGTGCACTTCAGAGACCATTTATCACTGCAATAAATCTTGCTTCTCACTGAGCACATGTTGAAGATGAGACATCTGACAGTGACAAGGGCTCCTTTAGCCAGGAGTTTGGCAGCACAAGCAGGCAGCAGTTTCTATCAAGCTACACACTACTGCTAGTAATGTGACAGAAGCAATACTCTGTGACTAAAGCTGCTGTTTACAAGTACTTTCTTGGGGACTGGTGTGGGCAGTGAGAAGAAGGAGATTTAGATAAAGAAATCTCTTTTTAAACAAAGAACTCTCTTTTTAAACAAAGAACTGAAAAAACCACTTAAAAGAAATCCACAGCCTCACAACTTCTGTACAATATGTCATATGCTGTCCCCCTGCAGTTCTCCCCTGAATGTGCCTCCCAGCTTCTGCAGAAAGCTGCTGGCAGGGTGTGAGGGGCAGGTCCTGCCATGCTGCCATTTTTAATGCCGCAATTGCTGCAGAAAGCATGAGATGTCAGTCCTTCTCACACCATATCCACATCCGGCTTCTGCACCCAGCAGTGAGTCAGCAGCAGATGCTTGCAGGCTTGCAAGTCTCAGCTTCATCAGCTGTAAATCCCTGCAGCTCCACTGGCTACAATAGCGCTTCAGAGCAACACTGGCTGGAAACTTCCCATGTAAATCTCTGGGGATGAGATGCCCGAGCAGCTCTGCCTCAAAAGGGCCCTGCACTAGGGTCTCATCTTCCAAGTTCCTGAGTTCATTTCCACTCCTCCTGCAGCATTAAGGGGTTAGCTAGAAGTGGAAGCCAGGGCCATTTATTTAGACTGAATATACAGAGCTGCTTCATCCCTAGCCTAAAGAAAAATCCAAATGAATGTAAACGAGAGTCAGGAGCTTGTGTGCCTGTGTGTAGGAACGTGGCAGGGCTGCAGGGTGCTTCTGTCTTTCTGGGAAGAAAACGGGCATTTGTAAAGCCTCCACACACCTAGTTTGGAGACAGACTGAATATCCATTATGCACACACTAGCAAGAGCCTATTTTAGCCTCTAAGGCATCAAGGCAATGATAGGGTATCTGTCACTGCAGTGTTCAAAACTCATCCCATGCCTCTCATTTTTTTTCACCCTCTCTTCATGTCTTCACCATCCCTCCCCGAAACTTCTCCCTTCTGATGGAAACTGGGAGACAAGTTGTAATGAGGGTCCATCTCCACAAAGACAATGAATCATCCAAGGCATTTTCACCTCCTTTCTTCATGACTTTCACAACACATCAACAGACAATTCTACAATCACGTAACACCAAAGTTTTATGACTCTCTCCCCTTCCCCTTCCCCTGCCCTTTCCTTTTGCTCTTTCTTCCCCTTGTTTGCATTGCTGGCCTGTAAATTGAGATAGGCAGGGTTTGAAGCATAACCTTAAAATAACAGTTCTCTGCAATCATACTTAGCAATCAAAATCTAAAACACTGACATTATTACCATAATGATGTTGAAAGTGCATATGCCTCATGGTATCGCTAGTCAAAATGAGATAATGGAACAAGAGGGGTTAACAAGAGCGGCAGACCCTTACATGCATTGCTACAAGCAGGGATGACAGAAGCGGCACACAATCTGCTAAGTGAAGGGGCTCTGCTAAGGGCCTTAGCAGCACACAGCCCCCGAAGTGTTGACATACAGCCACAGGCACATTCAATTTTATTCTGCTATGTTTTATGGCATGTTATATCCAAAGACATATATCAAATGTCTGAGGCACCAAAAAACAATGATAAGATCAGCAAACTAAGGCAAAAAAATGGATAGTGTTGTGTTTACAAACAAAATCAGGTAAACTCAAGCATCCCAAACAACTGCAGAAAACAGGATTCTTACATGGCTACTGCCAGAAATGCTCAGCTAGCAGAGCTACTATTAACAGCCTTATACATAGCCTCGAAGTAAGAACTGATTCTTTGCAACAAACTCTCTGAATTCTCCTCAGTTCAGAATTCCCTAACTTCCCCTCATAATTAGGGTGGAGTCAGCAGGACTACTTCTAGCACAACTCCATTATAACAAAGGTATTTGGCCACGGATCTGTATAGTTACTCCAAGATAGTGCTGTACTCTTAAAAGCATAACTCAGCTGTGACTCCAGAAGACTGGCAGTAAAGAACAATCAGGGCCAGTAATTTCCTCATCTGCTCCAGCTCTGTCTTCAAAATATACACTGCTGCACCATTGCTGTGACTCAGGAACAGGCAGATACCAGCAGGCAAAAGTTGTTCTTGCTATACTGATGGAGAACTGAAAATATGCAACAGCTGGGAGTCTCCCCAGTCATTCATCTCTGAATTTCAATGAATGTCTGAACACTAAACCATGTTGTTCCAAAGCTAATTTACAACCTCTTTTTGTCTCTGCTCTGGTAACTTGTGGGCAGGGTAGTAGTTTTCCAAGGCTAACTCACACATTGTGTTACCTAAAAAAGCTGCAAATAATCATCCTACTCTTGTCTTGCAAGAAACATGCAAGGGCTCTGATGATGGAACAGTCTTTCAGGGAGCACGTGCAGCAATCCTCTGAACTCACTGATCAGAGGAACTTACTGGCTCAAAGGGAATGGAAAATGAGAGTTTTAAAACAGTTGCTGTAGCTCCTCAGCAGAAGAAAGGTTACATCACAAAACATTCAAATAAGATTCTCACTCCCTGAGAACACAGCTTCTCTATTTCTGCTGCACAGTGAGCGAGCAGAAACTGGTGTGTTAACTGAGAAATGTCTTATACATCACAGCCTGGAGATGCTACTGGCTAAAAGTATGCTGGCTGTGGTGCTGATGTACCGCCTGCCTATTTGCCTGCTGTTGTAGGCTGTGCGGAAACAGAGATTTTCTCTCATCTTATTTTGCAGATTTCACAATTGGACTTGTGTGCACCCAGAGGGCACCACCTGCCGCCCTGCACCACTCACGCCCTCCCCCTTCAGACAGCTGTCTTTGGCAATATTCACGTGGCATTCCTCATGTCTGGGGTAGGTATTTCTGCTATAGATCAGTTTTCATCCAAAAACCCAACACCATAAAACCAAAGATAACCCTAACAGCAGTACTGTAGAAGCAGCAGATTTGTACTCCAGGACAAGGACATGAGACAGCTGATGGGGTGTTACAAAGGCTATTTCACTCATGACTAAGCTGTTTTTGACTCCGCAAATCTTTTAATACTCATGCCACATTTCTTCCTTCACACTGCACAGTAAATCACTATTTTTCAAAACACATTGCCAAAGACTCTGTCCAAGGGAGGGAAGTACATGAAAATCTGAGTTTGTCTGTGTAGCATTATATTTGTTTGTTTGCTTATTTAATGAGAGCTTTGCTGTTTGCATTTCCTCTTTGATTTCTAGGAAATCTAGCCAGTTGTGATGAAGAATACTAACACCTTCCTAAAACAGGTGCTTTTCAGCAAAGGCTTTAAGGCTGTCCATGACAGATCCACTGGGCCACTGGGATCAGAAACAGTCCCTGGCAGAGCAGCCTAAAGCCTTGCAACATATAAAGAGGAACAAACCAATGTACAATGATTTGTATGCTGGTACCCAGACTGGTTTCAGAACAGAGCTGGGTGATGCTCTTTCTAATAGTGATACTCACTATCAGCTTGACACCTAGGGGTAGCATCTTGAGAAACTCAGAAAGGAGAAAACTAATAGCTCAGTACTAGGCTAAAACAATGAAACAGCACCTGACTCCTTCTAAGTGACTGCAGTTCAATTAGCTCACTCATATACTGTTGTCCTACCCTTGTAACAGAAAGAAGCATACTGCAGAACTGTCCAAAATCAGTTCTTGCCAGACTACATGCTAGAGGCAGAGCAGGCAGTTTATTTCTAAAATGCTCTCTTTTGCTGCATTGGTTTTGATCCAGGCTATTGCCCACGTATTCACATCACCTCCTGAGATCACATAAACACATCCTTGCTTGTGGATTCTGTTTCCATACACTGCCAGGACACATTACACATAATGCATAATTTGCAAAAAACCACAAACCTTGAGATAAGGCACAAAAGAAGACAAAAATATGTATCTATATGGCTTTTCTTGAATGAGATGGCCACAAATGAACCTTAAAAACTAAAGAAATAAAAAACTCATGGAGAACAAAAGAACTGGGGGATCCCATCCGTTCAAGTATGGGGTTAGGCAGATGCCTGGGAAGGTTTGAACATGAGGAGAGAGTGTCAGATCTCTGCTGCTGCCACAGCTACAAAGAAGGCTCTTTCCTTCTTTCTGCTACACTTCCCTTTTTCAGAGTACAAGCTGTCAAGAATTACAGTACTTGTTATTCTTTCTTCTCAGATCCTGTTCCTGCTTTACATACCATTTTTCTCATATCTGCAGCTATCCTTATTTCTCTCTGTAAATCTCTGGAGCACCTGTGACTTCCACCCTGGCTTGGAAAGTTACTCCCCGTGTTTCCCATGTGTTTACTGCTCAGATTTTTTCATCCCTCACTCACTTCCTCGAACTGTGTGTAGAGTTTGCCCCACCTGAGCTTCAGTTTCGGTTTGAAGGCCCTTTGTGGGGAAGGAGGACCAGCCTCAGCATCAGGTAAGCAAGACACCAACAAGGGACAGGCCTCACTGAGGGGAAATGCAACTGTGCGCATCCTGTTGGCTGTCAATGTCATCTGCTCAGCTGAAAAATTCCAAAGGGTGCAGATTAGCATGCATGAGAGGCTGAGATGGGGTACTCTTTGTAGGGGAAGGTCTTTCAGGGAGCACTGACTTGTTGCAAACAGAGCATTTCTGTAGAAATATCTAAATCTCCATGAAGCTTTCAGCTGGTCTTCGGACAGCAGCCTTTGGAACAAGGGAAGGCTGATGTACAGAGCCAGGGTGTAAAAGCCCTGAAGTGGAATGAATCTGCATCCCATGTACTGAAATGGATTGTGTTCACTTTCGAGCTAGTAGTGCTTAATGCAGGGAAGAACTAGGAAAGACGGGGTTCCCACAGGGTGCCCAACTGAAACACCTCAGCCAGAGTCCTGAGCAACTCAACAGCATATCAGCATCTTACGGCTTATATATGGTAATAGTTTTCCTTGAAGAGCCTAAGTGCCAACACTCTCCTTTTTTCAACAAAGAGAAAACCAGTACTCCTCCTGCTTTCACTGCCTTCACCACATCAGATCTTGTTAATCTGGCAGAACCTCATCAGTATGTGTAGGGGAAGGGAACGCCTGTGCTGCGTGACTGAACCTGTAAGGCAAAACCTGAAACATTGACAACTTACCTGGCACCAAAAGGACACAGCACACTTTCCCACCATGATTTTGCCAGACTGAGGTCCAAGTTACCTTTCTGTGGATACTGCTGTGCACAGTAACTAATGCAGATGTTGGTCCTATTCATGAGAAGTTCGTGTGACCCTCACTTGTAAGTCCAGAAATACACCTCAGACATATTCTTAGCAGGAGCAGTCACCATGAAGAGCTCAGGCCTTCCTAAAGCCATGCTGACAAGAGAATGTGGAAGCAATCTTGTGTGAAGGCTTGGTTATATATTTGGGAATTTCCAGCTCCTGGGTATCTGAAACTATTTTACTATACCTGTAAAATGACAAAGTTGTGATGGAGGTCCTCCTGATGAAACCACACCAGGAGAGCTGCTTCACCAATAACATGTACATGGTTAGTATGAGCTGATGGAAAGGGTCCCTTTGGCTCTTCCAGCCACTGTGGTCCAGCACTGTATAGACTCTGACTGAAAGAGGCAGTCCCCACAACGAACACAGAAGGTAAGACATGCTGCCTTCCAAAAGGGGCAGCTAATTACAGGAACTGCAAGGTTTTCTGCTTTCTTTTTTTTTTTTTTTTTAACATAATATCTAACTCTCAAGTGAGACCACATAATTTCTAGGCATACTTGTGCTACAAAACATTCAAACTCATCAGGAAATCTTCTAGGACTCTCTTACTTACATTTTCATATAGTAAACAAATACTGTGACGGCAAGAGAAAAAATCAACGAGTGCAGCTGAATTAGGAAAGATTTATCCCTGACATAATAAATTGTCTTAATGATATTGCAACAATGAACACTAATCAGAATGTCTTATTTCTTGTACCCTCACCATGAAATAAGTAACTATGTCCCAAAAATTATCAAGCTCTAAAAAGTTCTCAAATATTTGTGTGAATGACAGGCATTTCATGACAGAAGATTGTCCAGAGAAGAGTTATTCTGCAGTATTTACAGAAAACTTTGCCAACAAACTGTAAAAACTTTTTAATTTAGTGCTCATCATTAATTGCCAATGTTTATAAAAAAGTCTTGTGCAGCATGGTCATGGCACTTTATGCTTTCCTACATCTTTAAGCACTTCATTAAAATAACTATAATAACTAATGAATGCAAAGCAATCTATAGCAGCTGTTGCTGTGCAGATCTAGTGGTAACTGCAGAAGTGAGCAGCTTTTTCAGAACCTGGTTTTTATTATTTTTTACTTTTCTGGTGGGGGGACGTGGAGTGGGGATGGATTTTCAGCTAGCTAAGTGTTTCTATGTTCAGACTGCTCCTGGTGAAGCCTAGGGCAGAACCCCATCCTGGACAACCCTTGTATGTCTAACATGATAAATAACAACTCCCATCATAAACCTGAGAAAGAAGGCAGACATCAAGGTTTGCTAAATCTGTCTGAGCTACCTATTTTCCCCCATCCAGGGCCTATTCCCACTATAATATTGGATTCTTGATACTGGTGCAAGAGAGGATTACAAGAACCAATATGGCAAGGGATTTATTTCCAGGTAACCAAATAGATTATCTTTGTGCTTTTTCAAAAGCTTTTTGCATTTCTTTCTCCCATTCTCACTGCTAGTTTATTCTCATAATCAATACATTTATGGAATGAGGGCACTGTGGTAGCAGCTTTCTAAAAAATACAGAAAAACCCCATTGGTTTTCTGTGGCATCTCATGAAGGGCAATGTTCACTGAGGCTCCTTCATTTCAATTGCAAATCTGAAATGTGGCAAGTTTTTAGAATGGGTGTGAGATTGCACATTTAAATGTGGTCTAGGGTAAAGCTGCTATAAAACTGGTACTATTATCCTCCCAACACATTCACTGGATTTGTGTTGGCATGGTGGAGGAGGGTGAAAGACTCCTTTTTGTCCCAGATTCCACTATCACATTTATAATTACAGGATTTCCAGGCTGGCAATACCAGTGGTCTCTTGTCCCTTGCATCAGAGATGCCTTGCTGACTCTCTCCTTTGTCACAGGATACAAGCATTGTTTTCTGGCACTGTGCTGTTTTCTACCAGTCAACTCTGCAGCCACTCCTGAAGAAGCAGTATGGATGAAGGAAGTGGTTATATCCAATTAAGGTTTTGTGCTATGCCAGAAGGAGACTTGAGCTTTATTCCTGGCTCTGTTATATGCTTCCACTGCACTGCTAGTGATCACGGACATTCTCAGATATGGCCACTAATCTTGTTTCACTCATTTTTTTGACAGCTGGGGCCTGATCTTTCCAAAACTTTGTGCCTTCTGACATGCTGTCAGCAAGCACCGAACTGGTATGAGGAGTCTCAATGTTCCAGCCCTGGGAGAGTAAGGGAGAAGCTTTATAAGATGGTAGCACATTTGCAAGTGGTTACACCTGGTCCAGTTTCTCTGGGGAGGGGCAGAAACACCTGCAGAGTTACAGAAGAGGTTATACATAGGAGTTAAGTCAGTGGGATGATTCTCTTTTGGTGGAAATTCACAACTGAGGTTCTCTGACTCAGCCATCTGAACATTTGGCCATGGCCATCCAATAACTCAGCCAAAGAACTGATTTTGCGAATCACATGTAAACAAGTGAGTGACACAAACTGTTTTATGTGACTCACACTCTCTGAAAAGGCACTCTGTAAACAATTTATATGGCTAAAACCTATTATGATCTGTCAATTACAGCGTGCTATGCAACAGGGCACAAGTGTTCTTCATTTCTGTCATTTGTCACACATTGCTATGGCCTGTGTCACACACTGGCAAAACTCTAAAGGTTGAGAAGTTTGGTTATGGTCTTGAGAGTATGAGTGCATAGCAGGCAGACTACTCATGAGAAAAGATTTTGAAGAACAGGAGAAGGATGCTGGTTAGAGGGAACAAACAAACAGAATGTGTCAACTACAAACACATAGGTAGGAATTAATGATTCTACAAAAGGACACTTTAAGGATTATGGATCACAAATGGTGGGAAACAACAAGCCTGAGAAAAGGTACATCCCATGGCTGCATCAGTAAGCTTCTCTGCAAGACTCCAGTCTGCTCTTTCAAGAAGAAGGACCAAACAGGGAGAGTCCAAAGGACAGCAATATTCACCTCAAATATGAGCATGAATATATGAAGGCATGAACATAAAGGAGTCAGAAACTTCAATATCAGAAATGCTTAAATAATTCTGTAGGCATTTAAACTGCAGATCATTACTCTCGCTTTAGTGGAGTAACAATGTAATGCTACTGCTGACACAGATCACAGCCCGCCAAAATCTGACTTTGCAGGGATATAGAGTTTCCCCATCAATGTCAGGCATATACTGTTTGGATTTACCCTTTCAGAGTTCAAATTCTAATGCAGTTCAGTGTACAGGAAAGGCGAGTTCCACAGCAGGCCATCCCTTGTAATTTTCAAGGAAGGTTTTTCAGACAGCCAGCCTGCTTCTTCTTGTAGAAGGATATTAATTAAATGAATCTTGAGTCAATTGCTGTCTGCGCCCTTTAAACTCTTAAGTTAAAGAGCACTAGCACCAGATAAGAGATCAGAAAAAGTTTAGTTTTTAGAGTGGGCTTATAATGAAAGTGCAAGTTTTTAGCAAAAATTACCAGTCTGCT
Organism: Poliocrania exsul; assembly: GCA_035041345.1. Lineage (NCBI taxonomy): Eukaryota > Metazoa > Chordata > Aves > Passeriformes > Thamnophilidae > Poliocrania > Poliocrania exsul. The sequence continues at coordinate 28,144,752 of JAWWLZ010000094.1, forward strand.
TGGGGCAGCTGATAAACTATTTGGTTGGCTCAGATCTACTTTTCATACTCAGCAGAGGGAGGGTTGTTATAGTTTGTGGATATGACTTTCTGTTCAGCACAGGGCATGCAACTCTTGAGATGGTAGAGAAATTAATGAGAAGCAAAAATTATCCTGATACTTGGCAAAACATTCTGTGTATGGACCATAGTGTGTTTGTGTGCATGTACACATGCATATAAGCACATGAAATTTTGCATGGGGCTGAGCAGAAAGTAATATTCACAATTCATCACCTTAGTGTAATTTGAAGGATGTCGGCTGTTTATTACTAGGGATATAGTAGTCACTTCCTGTGGGAAAAGACTATTAGTGTAGTAATTCCAGAAAGTTTAAAAAATCACCCTATGTGTTTCTGAAACATTCTAGAGGATTTTAGACATTTTTAACATCATGCAGATCTTTCATCAGTAACATGTATGGGCCTGTTTATATTTTATTTAGCCAAACTGGAGACTTTGTGAAACAAGTAAACCAGAAATTTGCCTTGAAGGCCTTGACATGAAACAAAATGAATTAAAGTATATCTAACTGTAACTCAGAAAAAAACGTTCTTGTAAAATCCAGATTCCGGAACAGCCTAACAGTTGAAGCCTATGTTCTCAATAAAAGGTTATACAGAGTGCTCAAAGGTCATGAAATTGGCATGGAAATGAAAATCTCACTTAAAATGACACACTAGGTTCTGGTCTCTTGATTTTTGAACTTTAGCTGCCCAGATTTTCAAACTATTGTTTGCAATCATCACCATTAGAAATCATGAAAAAGTAACACTGTAGAAGAAAAAAGTACAGATGCTAATGTAGTATCACAACAGAGTAGGCTGATAGTTGGTCAAGAAAATGCTGAGTACTAAGAGCTTTGTCTCTGTATCTGAATGGATTTTATAAGCCACGCTCCACTGCTTATCTTTTAAGTGCTACATGGGTGGAATATGTCGCTTGGTTGCAAACAACATCTAAGTTAATTTTTCTGTCAACAGTTCTGAGGTGCTTTTTATTACAAAACAGGTATCTCTAAAGAATAGTTATCTTAATTCACGTTTGCAGATCTGCAGCCAATAGTCATTTGGACAACAGCTGACCAAATCACAGCTACAATCCAAGTGACAGCTGACACCATATACACTGGTTGATTTCACAAAAGCAGGAGCTTTTATTGACAGTCTAGGTAAATAATGGCAGAACAGATGCTGTGGGGAAAATGTGCTACTACTGCTGCAAGAGCCGTGGTCCTTATCACCTCCCTTTTGCAAGCAGAATGCTAGTGGAAAGCTATTCTAAATTTCATTTTTGCTTGCTATTTTTTCTGAACAGGGAAAGATTTACTGGAGGAAGCAGTAGACCTAAGGTTACAGCTGCAGAATTTGTTTTTCATGGGGCAGTCCAATCTTTCTGTAATACATGGGCACACCTTCAGTGGTATTTCAATACCTAAATAATGTGGTTGACACCTAAGGAGATTTGCTAAAAGGGTCCAGCTCTACCCCTGGAGTAAACTGCATCCATTCCTCTTTGCCTGCCTCCATCTTGTACAGTTTGTAGGAGGAAAAAGAGAGAAGAGAGTGAGCACAATGGTTATATGTCAGCCACAATTCCTTCTGCACAGGGTAAATTCTACAACTTCATCCACTGCCAGTGGGCCCCAGCAATTTGCCAGAGAAGGAACATTCATCAACAGTAGCTGAGCATTTTCCTTCCACAACTTTGAATGTCAGCCTTGCTGCCATTCCCCTGGTGCCTTTCAC
>JAWWLZ010000094.1:28146547-28171716 GCA_035041345.1 Poliocrania exsul
AAGGGGCTGTGGTTTGCGTCAGTGTTTGGTGTGAATTGTCCAAGGGGAGGGGTGTTCACACCATAGTATAAAGAGGTTAATTTGCTATAGTCCTCTGCAAGAGTTGCCAGGGGTCTAGTGTGTGAGTAGTATGTAAACTTGCATAATCAAAGAAGGAGATAGCAATAGTCCTGACCATTTCCAGGTGTGTGCTATGTAACACACAAAGCCTGTGCCGTGTGGGATTTTGCTCCTGTCCACTCATGCGAAGTTTGCCCTGATGTGTTCCTTATCCAGGGCAGGAGGGGCAGGTTTTGAGCTTGGAGATGTGTCTGGTGGTGGAGAGGGAGGCTGGATGAAGGAGAGATACAGTGGTCTTGGCACAGAACAGTTCTCACATTACAGAGCATCAGCTAAGGGCAGCCACATAAAATGAACAAACAGCTGCAACTTTGTTTTTGCAGAGATTTTGAGTACAATCACAGACCGAACCAGCAGGCACTGCAGACTAAGCCAAGCTGTTGCATCCATGGGATAGCCTTCTGCTCTCCCTTCTCAGATGCCCATAAGGAGTAGTCACAAACTCTGCCCTTAGCTGGGCAGCACAAGGGTCATCCACCTTGCTTGGGAAGTGGTTTATTATCTGCCAGGCATCAGGGTTGGTACACAACAGCATCTGCTGGGGCTCAAACCTGCAGCTTTCTGCCCTGCTGCTCTGAATTCCTCCAACCTTTGGTCCAAAGCAAAACCAAGCCTTGCCACATCTATTACGCCAAAAGGGTGAGCATGAAGAGGTGCTGCCATGCTAGCCCTGACAAAATAGATCTTTGTTGCCCATGTTGCACAGGACAGTGTGCCTCTCAAAACAGCACAATTGTGCTTGTGGAGGGAGCTAATTAATTGTACCCCTATTTGGATCAGTCAGCCCCTGTGGCAGGATGTATGCCTTTTGTGGTACCTAAGTATCTTAGAGTTTGGATGAGTCCTGCTCCAGGCAACTACTGCACAGTGCAATGATCCAGGCCCTGGTGTGACTTCAGAATCCTTCTCTGTTTCCATATGTTCCTGAGCTTGAAGAACTCTGTCTGTTAGCATCAGGAAGACCCTGCACTGTAGGAATGACAAAGCAGGAGTTATGCAGACAAATGCATTTTATGAGAAGCAATTACAAAGCTGGGCATATCTATGTGAGAGGAACTGAGTAAAACATTACTAGGAAAGGTCTGGTATAACTGTCATCCCTAAAATTGGCAACACACTGGGAAAGGGAGTGGGAGGCTATACAAGAATCCTCATTTACTAGAGAGCTCTCTATCTGTTTCTGGAGATTTATGAACCTCATAGCTTGTTCACTATTAATGTCTTATACTCCCGAGAATCCCTTTTAGGTCAGAATAAATTATGGCCTCCCCCGCCATGGCAAGAACAGATTGTTATATCATTCTCCAAAAGGACTTGACTGCACCACAGAAGATGAAACAGCATGGTATTTCTTTTGAAGCAAAAGAAAAACTAGTTATGCTCTGTGTCTGAGGCATTTTTTTTTAGCGAAAGAAAGATGAACAATAGATAGTCCCTTGGAAATACTGTTCAGCAGCTCTTAGTTGGAATCAGGCAAAGCTAATATGCTAGGAGCTTTCAAGACTATTGTATTTAATCTCTGTAACAATATAGTAATTTTAGCCTAGTGAGAAACCAGTGCAACTCTCCCCTTCCCCCTATAAAGACCTTGAATCTCTAAGTGAAAGGAGGTCTTAGCCATGTCCCAAGGCAATAGATAAAGAGCCTTTAGCTTCTTCCCTGTCCTTCTCTAGAAGTGTCAGATAACCAGGACATGATAGAAGGCATTTCGATTAGGAAACAATATACCACTGAAATGTTTCAGGATGCAAGGGACCTATTTAAAAAAAAAAAAAAAAGTTACCTTGGAAATAGAGATTATGGTAGTTGAGAGGCAGACAGTTAATCACAAATATCAGTGACAGCAACAGGACAATAAGCCTTGTTTCCAACAGATGTTTTTGATTTTGAGTTGTCAAATCTCTAAGGAAGGGTGAGAAAACAGGGCCATAGCTTATAAGGCCACCACCCACAATATATTGAATCCATGTTTCTCAATTATCTTCCAGATACTAAGATTCAATACCTGTAAAAGTCCACACCAGCCTTAGAGATCTTCCCAACAAAGTAAATCAAAACAGGTGTTCGGATGTTTCAGCATGTTTGATAAAAGCTTAGGAGTCAGGCCTAAAATTACAGGTTCATTAATTAGGCTCCAACTCACGCATTGCACTGTGCTGTAGGAGTAGCTATGAAAAAATAGGTATGTTTCCTCCTAATCGTTTTGACTCTTGGGACAGACCAGCCCGCTGCCACACCCACCAAGTCATTTGACTTGACACAAACAGCCTACAGTGTGTTTCCTTTCTGCCCAGCCTGAATGCAAAATGGATGTATCATGTGGGCAGAGCATTACTTTGGTTGCTGGTAGTCTGTGAGCCAAATAGTTCTTTACTGTTTGGTGTCTAAGAGGTGTGCAGCATTTTGTCTCATGCCTTGTGGACTGCAGCACTCCACAAACTATTCGACCTTGTCCAGTAACAGAAGACACTGAGAAGTCTCAGCACTGCTGTTTCTCTGCCTTACAGTTGACTACTCCTCTTGTATTCACCAAAAAGGGTGTAGGACGGATAAAGGTTGTGACCTGAGAAGGTGCAAAGGCCAGGAAAACATGTGAAGGAAGTAGCAGATCCTGGCCCAGAAAATCTAACTATGTTGGCATAAACAAACTCTGAAGAAGAATTAGGATCTCCTCACAGCCTGAAGTCCTGAACACCAACCAACCAAGTATACAGCCCTGTACTGGTACCCCAGCACTGGTCTTCACCTAAGGGGCAGCATGCCATTTGTTGTTCAGGCATCTCCAGGTTACTGTTTGAATCACCTGTCTTCCCCTAGAAATGCCTGCTTTGGAAGAGGAATTAACGGAAAGGGCTGTCACAAATTATATGCTGTCTAGCGCATGGGGAGTGGAGACATGGAAGCATGATGTGAGGCTCTGTGCAGCACTCCTTACGGACCAGCAGGACTCTCTCCCTCTTGGGGCACCCCCTCAAACCACACATTCACTCCGGCTCTGGGCAAATCTCCATTCTGTGAGTAGCCCCTGTGTGAGCTACAGCATTTCTAGGTGGGAGCTTATTTCCTCACACAGTAATCTTTGTAAGCTGAACTTGAAAGGGCTCTTGGAGATAAGACAGCTGAAAAAGACACTTGTCCATTCATTTGCACATCCATTCACAGAAAGCCAAGCACCACAGCCTCACCTAGGCAGTATGCTGGTAAAGTCACTTTCCTCTCTACTCAGTGGACCACTGGAGAAGAGCATCACAAAGCAAGGACAAAGCCGCACTTGATCTCCTAGCTCTAAAGTTATGCCAAAATAACCTCTCCACGTCTCCACTGTCACTGCTGGAGCAGAGGCCTGCTGCCTTTTGGTTATCATGTGTTGTACCAAAAAAATTATGATCCTTCCATTGCACTGTATAGGACCACAGAGAGGCTTTTGCCCTCGCAGCAGGCTTCACATGCTCTGTTCTGCTTCCAGTGATTTCCCTGCAGTTTCAAACTAGATGCTTTCCAGAAGACTTTTCTCCTTTTAAAGTGGGATTTAAAGTGTTGTCATGGTGTCCCCTCCTAATTGTGCCACAGCAAAATAATTTGGACCATGGCTGAAAACATATTTGAGTCTTTCCAACATAGTACCATAGCACCATAGGAGAGCTGAGTTCAGATGTAAAGATGATATAGCACCCTAGGGTATCCCAGCAACTGGTCACATGCTGAGTTTGGTATAGGAGATACCACATGCAAACCTTCATTTGACATCTCTCCTCAAATACAAGTCTGGCAGTGACCCAATCCCATGCATTTGTGCTCTGTACCAAGCTATCTGTAGCAAACTCTATATTAACATTGGCATTTTCCACTCTGAAGCAATGGTATTAACCTATTTTGGAGCTGATTTCATGCAGGACAGAGGGAATAAAGCACATTTAATGTAATCAATCTTTCATTTTTAGCTGAGGCAGTGCTTAGGTTGCATTTTACTAACAGCAGCATCTACATAGAACCAGTATGTATCCCTGCTGCAGAGAAAAGCAAACTGGCAGAAGAAAGGATTGTTTCTGGCATCATTTCCCCACCTACACAGCAGAAGGCAGAGCTGTTTCAAGCCAAGCAATTATCCTCAATTTATTATAGTAATGACAATAGTGAAGGGCAAGGCTAAAAAATCTTTCTGGACACAGCTGACAAGCAAGGAGGGGGTTTCTGCCAAAGGGATTGTGCTCAAGCCTAGGAGTGCCCGATAAGCCCGAGAGTGCTTACATCCCTTCATCGCCTGCCCAAAGGGTATGGTTTTTGTCAGCTGAGCTGGAGCTACTCTTGTGCTCTACCTATCAGATGCCTGCAATGTCCCTAAGCAGTGCTGTGGGGACTGACTGGTCTTGCTTCTGGCCACAGGGCTGACATTGGGGCAGAGAGTGCTCAATCCGAGACCATCTGATTTTGCATATTTATGTACAAAAATTGAAACTAGCCAAGACTGGAAAGAAGCAATCAGTCTCTGCTAAAAACAAACAAACAAACCAACCCAAACCAGAAACCAGAAACAAAGAAAGAAACAGGCCCTGGTTGAGGTTCAGTCAAAGGGTGAAAAACTAGCCTACAACACTCAGGGCTCTCAGCTCTGGGAAATGGGATTGCCAGACCTTGGGTAACATGTCAATTGTCAAAATGAAACATTGCACTTTTTCTTGCCTTTTTAAAATTTTTTTTTCTAAGGAAAAGCTAAGGAAGACCTTAGCTAACAGTCTATTACATTCAATGACAATGACAGAAAACCAGTCTGATTTGAAGTGTCAGGATCTAATTTTGTTTACATTTCTTTCATCCATTTTTAAAGATAAATGCCAGAAAGGAATGTCCTTTACACAGTGAAGACATACCATCTTCCTATGAATTTAAACAATACTTCATTTCACAAACTGGAAAAAGAAACATAGAAAAAACACATTTCAAAGAGAAGGATTCTGGAATGATTTTTGCTTTGTTGTGTCTTTATGCATATATGTCTGTAAGTATACATCTATACTTAATACCCTTTATTTGTCAATTTTCTACCCTTTTTCCCTGGATTTTTGTTAGTACATGCTACCACTTAAAGGGAGGACAGCTGCCTCTCAGGCTATGAGACTTCAGTCTTGGTGCTGCCAGAGGCTAAAGCACAGAGGTATCTATCTGTAAGAGGGGCTATTGACACTTAAGAGACTATTAATTCACCCAAGCAAGGCAAAACATTTGTAAACTGTCACCTACAATGTTATTACTGACTCATGCTGTGTAAAATGGAACTGGTAAGTATGTTTCCTTAGTTATCAACCAGGCTTGTAATGGTATGCGTGCAGGCCGCTGTCAAAATTTGGATGGTGTTAAGTGGACTATTACTCCACTATGGTTCTCCCCATTTCATACCATGCAAACTGGGCTCCTAGATGGTCCTGCAGTACACTTTGCTGATGCCAGCAGTGATATTGCAAAGTTCGCGGCACCAGGTAATCGCAGGCTATAGCAATGCAGGCTAACAGTGAGAACAAAGTCATTGTTACATCTGCAGCAACACCATTCTCTATCTGCAGGTCTAGATATTCCTAAATATGCCGTCCTTACATTTTCCAAGGAGAAGGTGATGTGCCCTCCTTTCCCTGCCCCCACCCCCACCCCCCTTCCAGTTTTCTGTAGTCCGGATTAGGTGTATCTCTCTAAATCTGGAAACCTGAACAGCCTCTGAGCATTTCAGTACTGTTCAGCATGCAGTCCACATTTCAATCACAGTTGCCATTTTCACATCAGACTGAAGCCCATTAGCTGCTAAACTGGCTACTTCCTGGTGCTCAGCTGAAGGAAGCACTTTGTTGGAAGTATAATCAATCTTACCACAAAACTCTGGCTTGTACTCTCTCAGGTGATTAAACAGTCACATGGGAGAAAAATGACACAATTCAAGGCTTACTCTCAAGCAAGCTAGGACATGAAAAATGAAAAGTGTCACTACATTACTTAGACTCCCTTACATCACCACTCCCAAAAAGGAACCATGAAGTGCAGCCCCTCTGAGATGGACTTATGCATAATTCAAAACATGAGCTGCCTTAAGGAGCACAACTCTGTATCCAAATCTGCTGAGAATTACAAGCAGCACAGGCTTGAAGGCTTCTCAAGCAATGAAAAGGGCAGATCACTAATAGTGCAAGAAAATGAAGTACAGGAAAGACTGAGGTTGAGGTCACACATGGGAAGTCACAATTTGACAACTTTAAAAGCTCTGTTAACAAGTGAACATCCTCAGAAGCTCTCATAGTTTTACAAGTATCACTACATTCATGGTCCTTCTGCTACATAGCCTTCTTATGCTTTATGAATATTCAACCTATGAGCTCTCCACAAGACTGTAATATAATGCTTTTTAAATAAGAGGAATTTAAAGCAGATTAAATGTTAGATTTCAAGGCGTCATTCCAAGATTTCAAATTATCATTGCAACATTTCTTCTATTTTTACATTCAGCCACAGAGGGGTTGAGCTAGAACTGGAAAAGTAGAGAGTAATTCAAATCCTGAATTCACCATAAGGTAAAACAAAGGCCAGTGTAGCTCAGCTGTCCATTAGTTTTCAGTGCAGGCAGAGTTGTTTCAAGTAATTGTGAACATGAATTGACGCACAGTCACTAGAGGGAGGGATTTGTATTTGCTAAAGCTTTTTACTCTTGATGAAATTGGGAAATGAATCACTCACCTTGGGGCAGCAAGTTACTGTGGTACAATTGGTAACATTACTGGTTGGAACACACATTTCTCTCCTGCGGTTCATGTAGGCTAGTTAACTCCCAAAGGAAAAATTCCAGCAGTTTAACAGGTTTATCCTTAAAAGAAGTGTGGTAAATTTCTAGCTTGAACAATCTGTTTTCACTCAGTCTTGTATGATGCAGATATCTTTGAAAAATTTGAACACTCCAAATTNNNNTTTGAACACTACAAATTTTATCTTATGTGACCTGTCATTACACAAAAGTACTGATCAAATTATTTGTCTGATCTTTCTCTATTGACTGGCATTTTAAAGTCTTCTTTTGAAGGAGCAGTATTTACACAACTTGAACAACATTTGTAAATAGTGCTTTTTAAAAAAACTGTGCCTGAGTTTCTGATAAGTCATCATTTTGGATTAATTATCAGAAAAACCCACTGTCATTATGTCATCATCATCTGTAAAACAGAGTAACTTATGAAAATTAAGATATGAAGTAAATCTAAGTTAACATCAGATAGTAGTGCTGGTATACCCTTTTGCTAAAAATCAATGTGGATTAGCATCCTGAAAGCATCAGTAACAGCCCTAAGAAGACATTACAGATAACCTGCAAAAGCAAAAGCAAAGCATAATCATATATTGTAACTTGTGGAACCTGCTAGACATATTAGAGATAATAAGCTTAGATCCCAAATTCTTTGAATGCTGGACTTATTAACATGCAATGCTCTCTGGATCTCGGTCCTGTTTAGGAAATGTCAGAATCCTTTTCTGTCTTCTTTGTCTTCAGCCCCCTCCCCTGCCAGCTCTGCCCATCTAAGTGGCTTCTGGGAACTGATACCCTAATTCACAGTTCGTAAATCTGCTTCCTGTGCTTGTAGCAGTTACCTGAACAGACTTACAGAACACAGAACATGTCTTTTTAATCCTTCCTCCAAATTTGGAAAACGAAAACCTGCACACATTTAACAATCAGTTAGCAAAAGTTAGGAAAATTACAGGGTTGCTTGAAAGGATACTTTTATAAGAGGCCTCCATTAATCTCTACAGCATGACAAATACAAATTCGTGGAGCCAGCAAACAACAGAAAGGTTGCTAGCCATGTTCTTAAACATTCACATGTTCAAATCCCGTTTTTGATGGCTTTACTGACCAGATGCCAGTTTATAAAACAAAAGGAGAATTTTAAAGGTAACTTTCTGTTGACTGACTTTGAAGAAAAGACTGGGTCCTAATGCATTCATTGGCTTTTTCATCCTCTCTTTGGCTTTTTCAGCCTTTTTTTGAGTACGAAGAGAATGCATACATAGGTGTATGTCCCCAAAATTATGGAGCTGAAGAAATTCTCAAGAATTGTTACTAATAATGTATTAACACTATCACTAAAAATCTCTAAAAAGTAGAGCAGGCTGACTAACCTCCATGAGGCAACTGCTGGAGTGCACTAAAGGGTTTTGAACCAAGTGATGGGAAGGAATTCAGTAACAGAGAGACACTTTGCACCATTTGCTGCACAGGCAGAGCAGAGTGACTGTAGCCCTTGGGTGACTAGAGAAGTCTGGTGTAAAGGACACTTCGTTGGATCTCTGTGAGGAAGGAAGGAGCCCATACCTGGCATGGAGGGATGGCAAGAGGATCTGTCCTACAGAGGATCCACTAGAAATGCATAATGGAGAGAGTGGAAGATTGCATTCCTAATCCAGAGCCTTATCAGGGGGAAGAGCTGCTTTGGGATCTGCTGCACATACCAGGCAGACTGCAGGAATCTGTGGCATTGGGGAATAGATTCTTGCTACTTTCTTCCAGTCAATAAGGTATCAGTCCTTCCCTGCTCTCCTGTGTGTGACAGGTATAATCACTTCTTCCCAGCTTCTTGGCCTTTTCCCAGCTACTTAATAATGGTCCTTTCTTGCAAATAAGAGCTCAAGCCTCTCTAAGCTGCTGTACCAATACAGCATGAAGCCTTTTGTCCTTCTTCTTATCCTGTGCTCTTTAATTCCTGAAATCATACCAATAGGCTCACTAGTTTGTTCCCTGACCAGCTCAAACAAGGTACATAAATGACCATTCCTCCATTCCCCTGTGGTTCTCCCTCTCACCCTGATGCCCTTCATTTCCCCTGCTAAGGCAGTATTACTGTCACACTGCTAAATGTCCTGCTGAGCACAGACACAGACCAAGAAAAGCTATTTTGAAAATAGAATGTCTTGAAAATCCCAGCTATCTTGAAATTAGTAGCGATTGTGACTTTCTTGATATGATCATGCCCCATTATTCTCGGGTCCTGCCATGATAAAAGATGCTGAAGCATAATAAAACCCCATCAAGCTAAGTCCATCCAGCAGACTCACTGCAGGACAGAAATGCAATGGAATCCATTACATAATCAAAATGTCTTTAAACTTGGTAGACATGCGTTATGCAGACACTAAAATCCTTCCATCTCACTAATCCATGCACTAGGGCTGTTTTCACTTTTGGAAGGAAAAACCAGATGTAGGAGGAGTTAATAAACTGAATGAAGAGCAAAGTGATGCAATGGTTCTTGGGCCAACTAACTGGGAAATGCCAGCAGGGCACAGAGGGAGGAATCTTCAAAAGCATCAGCAGAAGTCAAGCAAATAGGGGAACTCTGCACAGTTAAAACCATTGAGTCCACCTTCTGTTTACCCAAGATGCCTTGCTGAAGGCATACTTCAGAGTTGGACAGAATCAGATGGAGAATGAGGGAGGTAAAACTCCTCTAAAAAAGCTCACAGTGTTGCCAAGGCTGGGCGTGATTTTTTCTTTTCTTTTCTTGAATGACCCTTAAAATTGTTTTTCCACCCCAGCAAGAAGCAGTATGCAACCTTGAGAGTCAAAGAAGCAGGTGAGTATGGGTCCTTGCATGTGTAATCACAGGTCTTCTGCTCTGACTGAATACTATAACTGATTTACTGCTTAAAATATTGAACAGTCACTGGTTCACACATGCTACAGTAGCCATATGCTACTTCATGCGTCTTAAGTACTTCTGAACAGTGACCAAGACACTAAACAGATTTTTTTGTCCTTTGCTAAAATTTTAGACTAATCCATGTATAAGTACTGTATCAAAATTACAGCTCTATTTATCTGAAAAATAATAAAGCATGAAGAGCATGAAATAATTCAAAGACTGAAAACAATTTCCTCCATGGGGAGAATTGTGGAGCTCAGCCTGCCTGTCCTGTCAAAAAGGCTTATACAAAGCTGAGCTGATTACAGTGTATATGAATGTCTTTGAGTGGAAAATACATGGCATGAAAGAGCTTTTTAACCTAGGAAACAAAGGTGTAAATGAACAAATGGCCAGAATACAAACATATTTTCAAAGTTAAAGTTGGTGGGTTTTTTTAAAAGAGATGCTAGAATAAGGGATAAGGAAGACAATATCCTGCACTCAGGCTTCACACCACAACTAGTTGGGGTCTGGAAGAAACCTTAGTCAGGATGATACTGTGTCATGTAGGTCCTGGACCAGTGCATTCTAGCTCTCTGCTGGGTCTTACTGGGCTACAGACCTGAGAACTTTTATGACAGTGAAAATTAAGGCCACTTCATTCAAGCTGAAAATTAATTATTCAGGTTAATTTAGTATAGGGAAAATCCCAAGTTTCTCTTCTTGAGATGCTGTTCTAGCAGCTTTACACTGGCTTCCATTAACCTTCCATTTCTCTTAGAAGATTCAAGTCATTTTTATGAAGAGACTTTTTTTTTTTGCATAAGAGAAAAGCTTTGAACAAGCTTGACATTCTTTTTTTGTACTTTGATCTGTCTAATCACATAAATTAATTGATGGTTAAAAATTTTAAAATTCAAATATCCACAGAAATATTGAACTATGTCATAAATCATGCTTAAGATCATGGATTCATATACTCACCCCAGTGCCATGTGACTACCAACCCAGAATGGATTTCCCTTCATATCAAAACTGAGGTGATATTCAATGCCAAAATAAAAAGCTGTCTGAGTTCTGAGAATGCACTGCCAGCAAGTTCCAGGATGAAGCAGAGATATAAAAAAGTGGGGAAGAGGGTAGTGAAAGCATATGTGAAAAAGCTTAATCAATTCTTGCAAGAAGATATACACTGAAATAAGGCTTTTGTAACAAAACAATAGAGGAGCAAAGGTAATAGATGAATGCTACAATACCACCAATCTTGTCCAGAGCTGAGTGGACCTTGCCTCTGCTTTAGCTTAGAGAAGCCTTAAGTAGTGCCAGACATGTTCCACTGGATTTGTTCCTGCCTATTTTATCTCAGCTAAAACCTTTTATTTTGTCTCAGTGACTAAGACTCTACCGGGGAAGGTAGTGGGGATGACAGATGGAATGAGACAGATCAGGGTGTAAATAAGCAGACTTTACCCTGCCCCAAAACAATGCATCTTCCCCTTACAGGTCTCAGTGGTTATGCTTAGGCTCTTGAGTTTAATGTGTACCTCCTACTGAGTATGGTTCTTCACACGATGTTATAAAGTGAGAGATCAAGATGTGATTCACAGTGCTCACTCTCCAGGAAACTGGGCCCTGTGCAGTAAAAATAGTTAAGGTAGCCAGTGTGCCTAATATAAAACAGTGTACAAAAGGCAGTGCTACTGCCTGTGGTCTGCCTGGGGAGAAAGAGGACAAAAGCCTTTAGCAGAAGATGCTCCAAAACCATCTATCCATCTCTGAAGTTACACACCATGACTCAGTCCTTCCTTGATTTCATGTGGCTTGAACATGCCCTAAAGCATAGACTCCTGTCTTTGTTTAACTTAGCACCTTGTAACAAAAAAGACAACTATGAGTCAAAACAGATCTGAATTCCTCAAAGAAAATGATTCTCTTCCCTCAGTGAGAAAAAGCCCTTTTTTCTAACTAGGTAAATCAGACATTTTCGTTTCAGAATTCTTTTATCACCTGCCATGGCATCTTTTAGGGCTGTCTGCCTGTTCCTGAGAGACAGCGCAGTCTCTGCCCAGGTACTGTCTGCAGCAGATTGGCATCACACATGCTCTCTCTGAACCAGCTGCCTCATTGCATTGCTATTGATTCTGAGTTGAATTTCTGCAGCAAATCTATTGCATTTCCATTAGCAAGACTGTAAATGATGAAACTGCTTATTTGTATCATTCCAGCTCTGCACCACAATTAACCTGCTACTTAGCTTCTAGCAAGCCAGATTCTGCTTTCTCATCTGATGCAGAGAAAGACTTCTCTGTAACCAAAAGTTAGGCACAGCAAATCTGAGTGCATTTATTTGCAGTGCCTTAACAGGAAATAAAACAGTACAATAAATACAAAATACAGCAGATACAGAATGAGTATAATTTCAGTCCCCTGCAGTTGAAATCCAAACCCTGAGATTTGTAATGATATCAATTATTAATCAGTTTTGCTTAGAAACCTATGGTGCAGTACAGTCATGCACATAATTTTTAATAAAGAAATAATGGCCATATACTTCATATACCTGTTGTAGTTTCTATACTCACATAGGCATCTGTATATATATGAGGAGGGTTAATGCAGAAGCTCCATGTAGCATAAATACTTGACATTCGCAGCGAACTTTACAAAGGAAAATGAACTTTTAAAAAATAAATACAAGTGTAAACTACTCGTTTGTACTGAGAAATTCAGATTGTTATTAAGAAAAAATACTTCAGAAATACTGCTTTTTCTCCACCATGTTCTGTGCATGATGCATGGTGCATGAAGGGAAAACCACAGCCATGAGATAAATTTGAAAACCATGAGTTTGGGATGCTTGTCTAGGAGAAAGAAACACAGGACACATCAGTACACTTTTTTGTATGTTAAACAGAAAATGCTAAAAAGAGGCATAGTATAGACATAAAAAGAAATAAAACAATACATTTGTCTGAACAAACTGTGATTGCTGAAGACATTTTAAAGACAATGTGAACCAAGCAGACTGGGGAAAGGAAGTGTCACTTTAAAAGGCTTAATGGACCTGAAATCCCTAAAAATTGCTGCATCTTATGTATGTCACCACATCAGTCCCCATGAGTGTTCCTGTCACAAGTATGTACATCTGTAAGCCACCATGACCTTTGGAACAGCACAGAAATACAGACTGGTGGGCTCAGTACAGTGGCACTTGCTTTATTGCTGCTTGTTAATAGAGGCCCACTTGTGTCTCCTGGGCCTACTGAGATCAGCATCTCTTTACTACACTTCTGAGTTAGGCTCAGAACTTGTCTGGTATCTTAACTGTGATTAACTGTGACTTTCCTGTGACGAATGTTGTTAATCCACAGGACACATAAAAAAAAAGTCACGTCTTCAAAATGAGTCCTCATATTGTATAGTAGCTATTTAACATAGAAACTGAATTGCAAAGGTAGTCTCCCTATAGACTCATCAGAGAAACAGGGTTATTCCTGCTGCAGTCACTCTGGTAATCTCCCTGGGAAGGTCTCTCCCTTTATGCTGGATACAAAGCTGAAGGCTAACTTGCTTCCCATTGTTGGTGTTTAAGTCAGGTGTCTGAAGCAGATCAACATCAATATTGTATCAGAAATGCAGCAGCATCAGCTTTAAGGTACTCTCCCCCCGAATCTTCAAACTTTAGGGAAAAAAACCATCTCTCCTGTGGTCCTGCCCTGCACATAACAGTGA
Organism: Poliocrania exsul; assembly: GCA_035041345.1. Classification (NCBI taxonomy): domain Eukaryota; kingdom Metazoa; phylum Chordata; class Aves; order Passeriformes; family Thamnophilidae; genus Poliocrania; species Poliocrania exsul. The sequence goes on from JAWWLZ010000094.1 coordinate 28,160,050, forward strand.
GCATACAAAAAGCTGGTATATAGCCTGGGCTATATCATCTTCTCTCCCCTCCTGTGACTACAGCCCCTGGCAGCATTCCGAGGTATCCCTGAGGTTTCTAGGCATGAACCCTATGGTGCTGTGATGGGTCAGAATTACTGTTTCAAGAAAAAGAACAAACATTGTATGAAGCTGCCATGAACAAACTCTGTCCATAAACTGAAGCACCTATAATTGGAGGGGGAGGCACCCCATAGTCTGCCATCAAGCTACAATACAGACCTTCTCAAGTTACTTTGTATAGGAGAAAGGACATCAAATGCAGAGCTGAGAAAGAACAAGGGGAAGTGAAAGACAGAGAAAAATTGCAAAGAATATTTACAGTATGACACCAAAAAGGTACAGGATAGTTTTCATTCAATTTTTCTCTTCTCTAGCTCCAAGAAGATGTAAGAAATTCAGCCATTGTGCCTGGATAACTTTGGAGGGGAGCTGATACCATTTCTTAGGTAAACAACCACTACCAGCCTCAGAGGCATCCTTTTAACACCTTTTTCCACTGAGGATGAGGAAGCAGCATTGTTTGTTGATGCTGACTGAGCATATCTGAAGTGGCAGCAGAATCAGAAATGTGAGAAGGGAGCTGTCCCAGTCAGGGGTGATTGACAGCAATGCAAAACCCTTTCTCCACTTGGCCACATTTTTCAGGTGAGGGCCAGCACAACTGAGAGAGGAAGGAGCCTTGTCTGCCTACCAAGAGGCTTGCACGTGTCCGATGCTGCACCGATGCACCCACCTCTGCATGTTATAACCAGCACAGGACACAGAGGTAGGGAGATGGAGACATGCTTGTTGATCATCTGCTGGCCACCAGCATGGCGTAATGTGTGCAGCTGGCCATTAGCACATGGTACCTGAGTTGTCCAGGCAAGGCAAACATGAAAAGGATCCAGGGGCAGTGTGGATGTGCTGTCAGGAACATGCACCCTCTGGACCCTGCTCTGCTTTTGCTCTGCTCACAGGAAAACCAGCTCCAGTAAAGTCATGCTGTGGTGCCTATCTCCTGCTCTGTCTCTTGTGTGCCCCATGCTGCTTCACCAAGTCACAAGAATTGTGGTCCCAAAGCCAAGGGCTGCTTGGGTACCTCTGCCTTGGGGCAGAGCCAACATGCAGGAGCACTATGCTACTTCAGCAGAGCTGTCACCACCGAAAGGTAAGCCCCACATGGGCTTGCAGGTGTTTTGGGAGAAAATATGCTTAAATGGAATGAAAAAGCAGTGGGAAGACCTTTAAAGAGGGGAGTGGTTGGTCCGTAGGTGTATAAAAATAGTTATTGCAGAATTACAGATTGAGTTCATTTCCAGCCTGGATAAAAGGTGGAATTGTATTTAAATCTGATAGTGGAGGAAGAAGCAAAATTTAGCTCCTAAACTGAGTTAGCACTATTACAATCTGCATGTCTTCTCAGAGGAAGGGAGACTGTAGGTTAGTGTGTATTATTATTTTCTGCTTGCAATAAAATCTTCTCTTGTGCAATTATGCTAAGATTGACAAGCTTCCTAAGTATGGGAATGCTTTGGAACATTCAGTTTTTCTTTCTGTTTCAGCAAAGGAAAAACGAAATTAAAATACAAAATGTAAACCAAATGGAAAGGAACATTTCTGTACTGATAAAAAGCAAACTATAATAACAGGAGTGAGACCAGTCTTGAACCTAGTACACCAGACACAATTACAAGGATTGTCTCTCTTCTGCTTTCTCTTACAGGCTCCAGGAGAAAGAAGAACCAATTAGCTCTCTGCAGACTATGACCTTGAAGGATACAGCTTTAAGGGGAATATGCTGAGTAAGACAGAAAAGAGAAGAGAAAAGGATTTGGAAAGTCATGGCAGGGCTAGATTCAGAAACAGTACATCAACCACAAAATATGAAATGTGTCAGTTCTTTTTTATTTCTGCACTGGAAAAAATTCCAGAGCATAAGGGACTTTCTGGGAACAAGTTACCTCACTCTGCCTGAAAAGGGAAAAAGGACATTGAGAAGAAAAAGAACGGACAATCCAATTTGCAGATGCTACTTTTCAAGCCATGTCACTAAGAATTTTATAGCTGTCAAAGGCATTAAAAAAAAAAAAAGTTAGCACTGATGCAATCTGTCAACCTCTCCAACAAATCTTACTCTACATAAAACACAATGATGTGTTTGAAATGCAGCTGTTTCAAAAACCCCAAGACAGTGCTTTTAGAGCTGTCCAAAATGTTCTTTTTATGCCCTTGGAATTCTTAGGCAGACCTTCTGCAGTGTATTTTTCCAGCTATATTTTCGTATTTTTCTTTGCAGAGAATTACAGCTGCTTGCTACAGTCAGAATGATGTGCCACAGTTAGACCAAATTCTGTCTACAGAACCTTCTCCCTCATAGCAACCCAAACTTGACTTGCTGCCAGTTCTTCCTCTCCTTTCAGTCTGTAGCTGTCTGGAAGACTAGGATGCCTTAAAACACTTCTCTCTTTAGAAAACTAAGGCACTAATGAATTAAACAAAAAAACTTGAAAAAAAACCTCCAAAAAACCAAAACAAACAAGAAACTCCCCCAAAATCTAAAAAAACACCCCTCAACTCAATCATCTAACTTCTGGACAACCATTTATTTTTTGCCCAGATGTGAGAATATCTGAATGCAGAAAATGGCTTTTGGTCAGTGACTGCTCCAAAGAATCTCTTCACCCCCCAGCTCCTCCTTCCTTTACTTCAGAGACTAAGTTAGCATTGCAATTTGCAACCTTATGAAGTAAAAAGTGCTCTCATATATTTAATATCACAATATTTTCACTACAAGAAAGAATTATGCATCAACAATATTAAACAACACAAAACACTTTGAATGGTTCTATATAATTGCTAAAGTTAATTCAAGTAATATCATAGACAAAGCCCCCGGTCATTTAACAGTATAGCAGCATTTCCCTATTAGAACTGTGTCCATCAGAAAAAAGTACTATTAATCCAAAGGATGGTCATCACCATGACCTAAGCAAAAAGCAGCAGGATTTCTGCATAAATATTTAGGACCTTCTTTCAGTGATTCTGGAACTGCTGTTCAAGACTGATTCTCAGCTGAAAGGGCCATTTCTGAAATCACTGTAGTGAGGCTCATTTTCACTGGGAAGGTGGTTGGCCCAAAATGTTACCTCTAATCCAAATGTCAAATGCTAGGTCCAGTGTTAGTGGGGTTAAACTTAGTAGTGACCTTCTGCTGACTTCAGGGCTCCAGGGTGAGGTCCCGTATGTAACATCTCCAAGGTGGTCAACTTGAAGCACTACAGGGAGGGCATGAGGGAAAATAAATGACATGGGCTTCTGCAAGGAAATTTGTGACAAATGTCATTATTCACTCTGATCACTGCAGCTTTTCAAAGGAAACCTCAGCTCTGTGCTCTCAGCACAACGTTATGCTGCATTCTCTTTTACTAGAGTTGCACAATTGTACACAACTCAGGAATTGCTGACTTTTGGTGGGTTAAAATTATGAATGTCAAACAAATAATACTTCAGCAATGCAGCATTTTGATGCTTTATGATCACTACTGAGAAAATAATACAAGTACCCTGAATGTTTTTTGTTTTTATGATGAGCAAAGACTAATTCAGAAACTGATTCCTTCTGCATCAGCAAGAATGCTTTCCTGAAATGCCCTAGAAAAGGCAATAAAACAGTATATGAGAAACACTATCAACAAGAATCAGCTCCTAGAGATGGGGAAAGACACAGAGAAATGTGTGCTTTGCTCTTAAGAGAAAGGTAAAGATCATAAGCTAGATGCTGAATTAATAATTCCCAGTTTCTAATTGCTTCAAATACGCTGTCGCTTTTTCTCACTATTCTGAATGTTTCAGGAGGATGACAGGGATATTTGCCAGCAACAGATTTCAGGAAGGATGTACCAGATGTGCTCTGTGGGCAAGGCAAAGAAAATGAACATATATGGAAGATCCAGTACAGGACACAAATCAAATTTATAAGAAAAACAGAACATGTGGAATAGCTATCAGATAAACAGTAAATTGCATATTTCCCTATAAGTGGATGCAGAGAAAAGGGTGGTGCTAGCCCTTTACAAAGGTCCCAAACAAAGCTCTCTTTACTCTGCACACTTCAGAAGTAAGTTCAGAGGACTCTAGATGCTCTCCTCAGCAGGTAACCCACGCTATACCTGTCTTAGCACACTTAAGCTTTGCATGCCAATCACGTGTCCTCCTTTTGGACAGTCACAGAACAGTGTAGTGCCCCTTTTTTTTTTTCTTTTTTATTTTTGGTGGAAGGGGGAAAAAACCCAAAGAAACACACTGCTTTTACTTACAAAGTTTTGGAGTGGTTTGGAGATTGGTTTCTGTTGCTTGTGCCTGAGATGCTGTGGTAGGCTCCAGGGCAGGTGGTGACAGCGAAGGTGTGGCAGAGGACAACAACCCAACATCTACGATGCGGTTATATAGAGAAGGCTGGAGGAATGGTTTGGAGGGCACAAGTGGGCTGTCACTTTGCACTGTCACTTCAGCCTTGTTCTTGGGGCTAGGTACGAGGAATGGTGAGGCATACACCTCCGAAGGCACCCAGGCAGACAGAGCTGTAGGATCCACAGCACTCTTTGGGTCTTGTCCTATCCTCCCAGGGTCAAGGTGAGTAGGAGAGTCATATTCAAAAATCTTGTCCACAAAGACCCACTTGAGACCAGCAATGCAGAGGCAAAGGCTAAGCAGGCAAGCCAGGATAGGGGCGATGCAGATCTTTTCAGAGTTGAGGCAGCCCTTCAGTCGCTCTGCCTCCAGGCACACACAGCAGGTTGTGGCAAGGCCTGCTATCCCCTGGACTCTCCTGTCCTCTCTTTGGGTCCCTGGCATGTTCTCCTCATCCGGGAGCCCGTTAAGGGATGCATCAGGGCTCAGCTGGGCTGAGGGGCTGGGGAAAGTGTCGGCAGCTACTTCAGACATGTTTAAGCATCAGCTCTCAAACAGCTCACCTCCAAAAGGCCTTAACTCTATCACAGTCCATTACTGTGAGACATAGACAAAAAGAGATAGTAGTAATAGTCACAGTGCTCTGCAAAAATCAGAGTGGGAGTTAATAAAAGGTCCAAGCTCAGTAACGTCATCCAAACTGGGAGAGGAGTAATGCACAGGAAAAATTAGATTCCCCCGGTCCCCCTGCCCCCAAGCCCTCTGTCTCTGCTTCTTTGAAGCGAGAATGGCTTTGCAATTACTGACTTCCTGTTTGCTAGCCACTTTTACAATTCCTTAAATGCCTTCAAGCAATTTCAGATCTTCTGAAGTAGGGAAGAAACATTCCCCCAAAAGCAAGCACAACAAAACAAAAAGGGGAAGGAGGGTGACAAGAGAAAGAAAACCATAAACACTGAACAAACAGACCAGATTAAGTGAACCAGTAGCCCAGAGCAAAAGGCAAGACTCTCACCTTGAGCATCTGAGGCTGGTATCTGCTTAGACGAAGAAAACAATTGTCATGCGGTAGAAGGAGCAAAAGCAAAATCTGCAACAACAGCGGCAGCGGCAGAAGTGACAGTAGCAGCAGCAGCATCCTGTCGTGTTACAGCGGCGGCTGAAAGAGGCTGAATCATTACAGAGCAGCAGGTGCTCGCTGTCTGAGCATCACTGCAAACAATATCATTACACAGAGGTTTGAAAGGAAGAGCGATGCCAAGACGGTGGTAACTCCCTTTCTCTCCCCTCCCTCTTTGTCCTTCTTAAGCGCTCATTCACTTTCCTCCGTTCCCCCACGCCCCGCTCCCCCAGCCCCCTCGCAGCCTGTTTCTCTGCTGTACAGACTCGCTTCTGCCTCCCCTACCCCACCCCCCGCCCTCTGCAGGGCTGCTCTGAGGGAAATCAGTACACCCAGCAGCGCAGGATTGTCAGTGACTTCCTATTTTATCCAATTAGAAGGAATAAAGGCCATCAAATCAAAGGGAGGGAGCGGGCAGGAGTTGCGCACCCACCCTTTCCCTCTCTCCAGGCAAAGCGTGGCCAAAGGCGGCGGCGGCCATCGACGGCAAAGTCCTCCGGCAAGGACCGGGTGTCGGTGGGAGCTCTTTGGGCTGAACTGGGCTCGCTCAGACTGATATTCGATCTCTCCCATGGGGAAGACCTCTTTCCATAAGCAATTTCTCCCTGCCTGACACCCAGAGACAGCTTTTCTTTCCAAGATCCTGAATAAGTTTTGTTCCCTAGGAATAGGGCTGGGATGCATCTTAGGTCAAGCAGAGGGAATAAAAAACTCCAAACTATTCCCACTGCCTCTGACAAATTTGCATTTAAGTTACCACAAAGATGTTTGCATAATTATTTTTTAAAATTCCATTTTCAACCTACTCTCTAAAGCACTCCCCAGAAGAAAAAAAGCAAAGACTTATCACAATTCAGCTCCTGAATGTACTTTTCAAGAGCTTGCATGTTCCTAGCATATATCATCACTCCACTTTCAATTAAATTAAAAAAAGAAAAGAAAAAAAGAAAAAATCAAGGAATATTATTTATTAAAGGCTTGTGCTTTATTCTTAAATTTGTCTGTCATTTCTCACCTCTACCAATACTTCGCATGAGCATTTCCACCAGTACAGAGTAATACACTGGTACATCTGCAGTCCAGTTAACATAATGATATTAAGATTAGAATCAGATCTATTCCCAGCCTCTTTTGTCTTCCACAGAAAGTACACCTGTGAAAGACAAGGGGCTTATAACACAATTTCCAGTTCCTTGGACTTAATGAAGCATTTGCATTGAAGATTTGCTGACATGAATCCCCCTTTCTCCTTAGTATAAATGGCTCCAGATGCATAAGGAAACAAAGAATCAAGTGCTACAAATTGCTCTGAACTCATTTTTGCTGGTATCTTAGTCAGGCATCTGAAAGGTAAATTCCATTGTAGTTGCATGTTTTTGGTAGTGTTAAAAGAGGCATCTGGCTCTACCCATTTTCTCTCTCTGCTTCCAACTTCCTTACCAGCTGCTCCTTCCATGAGAACATTAGTAACATTCACCTGAAAAAGGTTTATCAAAATCTCAGCGAATCCCACAGTGTTTGCACAGTCTGCCATGTCAAGGACTAATTGATGGATGTCTGATCTCAAAGCTTTCCTGTGAGGCTGTAGTAGACAACTGAAGTAATCACAGTACTACTACCATCAAGCGCCTGGAGCATTTACCTTAAAGCACAGCCGGTGATAATACTCTCTGGAAGAATGTAAAAGATAAATCACATACAATCTAGCCTACATTACCACTAAAGTGTCTGGTCCTTAGGTTAATGATGTGATCAGTAACCTCAGACAGAACGAACAGCTTGCACTGCATATTTACATACATGGCTTCTCCTATTACAAAGCACATGTTCTCCTTAGCTGGTAACACCTTGCATGAATGCAGCCTCTATCGAGCATCTCAAAACCTATTTCAAAGAGCAGTAACAACCCAGCCACTGTAGAAAGTGTTAACATCACCACAGCATTACCGTGATAGCTGTGGTGGTCTGTGGGTATGAGTAAGCAAGGTTTCTAGAAAAAGGATGCATCTTCTATCAGATTAACTGACAAATCTGGGAAAACCAGACATACTTGCGCATACACAAGCTGCTCCTCAGGTGAGAAGCTACAGCATCACTCTTCAAAGTGGAGGGCAAGCTGAGAACCAGCCAGCAATATTCTCTTTGTTGCACGGATGAGATACTACAGAATCTGTCTCCTTGGCAGAAATTTTTTGAAATGTCTTTCTTTCTTTATCCATGTCTAATTTTTCAACCTTCCTATTTTCAGTAAGACAGTTTTCCCTGCTGACACTTCTCAGAGTTTGTCTTTAATGCACTGCCTTGTTCCTCTCCTTTTCTGTAATCTTTGCTACCCTCCATCCTATTCACATTTAACTGCTCTTCTTTAAACTACGTTTCTGCTTTGCTTACATCTTTCTGGTGCTGTGCTGAATAGAAACGCACGTGGAGATCTTGCACCTTTCTTACAAGGGTTGTCACGAAGTTAAACTGACCATATACAATGCTGCGGAGCTGCAGACGAACGGGGACACATCCAGGGGTTCCTCTGCATGTGAGTGTATCGCCTCACTTCTCACCGTGCTGCCAGAGGGGCCATCAACTCGCACGGACCGGCAAAGGGCTCTGCCAAAAGGCTCCTGCCCCAGCCCGTCCGACTAAAACAGCCTTGACAGCATCTCTCCCTGCCTTTTTCACGCCCTCTTCCAACATAGCAGGGCCCAGCCTGCCCGCCCCAGCTCCTCCCGGCAGGCAGGCAGGCAGGCAGGCACACCGGCAGGCACACCCCCGCCGGCTCCGCGGCCGCAGTATGTCCGTGGTCTCTGGCTGCCGGCCAGGCTGCAGTGCCCTCCTCCGCTGCGGGTCCCTTCCTCTGCCGCACCTCCAGCCCTGGCGCGCAGGCTGCCTGCCTCAGCATCACGCAGCGAGCTCTGACCAGACCTCCTCCTCCCCTCGTCCCCCTCCCCAGGGAAGCCTGCAGAGCTGATTCAGCCCCCCAGGAGCTCCAGGCGCTTGCAGCGAGAAGAGTGGGGCGGCAGCCGGCACCTGCCCCCGCCTTCGGAGATGTCCAGCGGCTCCCGTTATTCCCTGGCCAAGAAGGGAGAAAGGCAATGCTGAATCATCGGCCAGGCAGCTTTCCTGGCCCCATTCCACAGGTGACCAAAGCCAGGGCCAGGACGCAGGCTGCGTGCAGTGCTGCAGTTCGATATCGCACGGGCCAGTTCCTCTCGGGACCTTTGGGCCAAAATGCAACCCCGTGCTCTTTTTACCGCGTCGGGGTAGGTAAGGGAGCGCCACCTTCCGTGACAGCTGTCGAGGCTGCAGTAAAGACTAGTTGATGATGGTCTTTCACTTGTGCTGACTTTGGGGTCCTTTCTGCTCCTCTTATCCCCAAAGCAGAAATACTTTATCCCGCAGCTCCAGTTTTGAGCTTTGTACATTTCTGTAGTGACATGCTAGCACTGGCATGCTGTGCTTAAACACGGGTTCTGGCCCCAGCTGGAGAAGATCAGTGCCTGGGAAAGTCAGCAATTTGTTCATTGGAAGGGAGACCCTGGAAGAAAACGAGGAAGCACGACCTTGGAGGTAACCAAGTTTTACTGGGGTAGCCCATTGATGGTAAATACAGGAGCATAAGGAAGGAAATTACTTGCCTGTTCATAATTAGGTTAGCTCCTTTAGCAAAGATTTATTTCTGATTACCATGTGACTTGGGCCTCTTAGGCTTAGAGGAAAAAGCAGTTTGAGTCTGTGCTAATGAAGCTAATCTATGACTAAGATTTGGACTCCTGCCATATGTAAATGACAAGTTGAAACTCAGAGCCTTAGAAAACTGTAATTTTATTTAGTGGAGTGTTTTTATAAAGAAACAAGTAATTTTTTGAAAAGTTTCATTCCCAAAAGACTCAAGGAGATACACAAAACCAAAGGACAGCATTAACCTTCAGAATGTGATAAGGAACATGTTCTATCTGTTTACCAGTTTTAAGGGTGCTGAAAGGAGGCTGACTTCATATAACCAAACTACAGAGGAGCATGCTCCCTGCTCAGCCACAAATATGTGAATAGGTATGTGACCATGACTGACATCATCCTGCAAACTAGAGCAGCAAGTACCATTTAACTCCACTGACCCTTCAGTCATACTATAATCAGACCTAAACCTGCTGCAAGTTTTGGAAAGCAGACTTGGTGAATCATTCAAAAGGAAGCCATTGGATTTCAAATATTTATCTGCTTTAAATAAAGTCTCGCTAGTCCACAAGAAGATTCCCTAAGAATTAACTACTTTCTTGCAGCTACTGGGACATTAGGAAATTAAAATATGTCTTCACAGGCTCCCATGGCTCTGCTGTATCACAGCTTAAGAAAGGATGTTTAGAGACCATACATCAGTACAGGACAAGTGATCCCTACACCTGCCCAGACCACTGTTTTCCTTTAAGAACATGCCAGTTCTTCAGAAAGGAGCAAGCAGCAATATGAGGCATCAACTGTCCCATCATGTGTTTGATTGCACCCCCTTTTCTACCACACATTGAGAAATTAAAAGCATTGTAACCAGGAATCTAATAAGAAAAAAGTGCATGTTCATTAAAAAGAGATTGATGAGGAAGATAAAAGGATCTCTTTTTATTGATTGCACTTTCTTCAAATTAAATAAATGCATTATTTAAAGATGGAAGAGTGACCCAAAGCAAATGATTAGGTTCAATGAGTGATATCACTGCCAGCAGTCATGGTGTAGGAAGAATAGGCTATCGCACATGGTACAAAATTATTCATTTATTCATTCTTCCAGTGTTTGACCAATCTCCCTTCCATAATCCATCTCCCTTGGACTGATGCCAGCACTCACTGAGTCCTTCCAAAAGCCCTTACTAGCAACCTCTATCAGCTCAAATGGCACAAGGAGAAAACGTCATTTTGCTTCTATACTAGTCCTATCACCAGAACTCTAAATGTTAAAATGGGACGGGCTGTCACCCGCACACACACATCCTATTTTTCACCTGATGGAAAGCAAACAGGATATTTGTAATAGAGCTGTTTGTATGCCTCTGCCCATTCCCACCACCTTTTAATTTTTTTTAAATCCTCTGACCATTTGCAGTCCTATGTGACTGAGGAGATGAAAATGAAGCCCATAAAAACCCATAAGAGCAGCAAAAATATGGACCTTTAAGCACATATTCAGTCATAGACATGAGGGTAAATATGTCACTGTCAACAGAATCATTAGTGTGCTTAATTAATTTGGTATAAAACTGCTGTGGAAAGAGCCCTTACCCTCAGACAGCATAGGAGACAGATATGAAGAAGCTGTATTTTAACCCTCTCTGTATCCTCAAGCCAAACCAACTAGATTGGAATGCTGGTGTATCAGAAAAAGGTCCTTACGCTAGTGTATTTCTTCAAAATGTCTTATACTCGGTATAAAAACTGCAATGCTTGTGAAAACAGCTGGAAGAGCTCATATTGCCTCTGTGGCAGTATTTTCTGTATTGACATCACATATGCACATTTACACCAAGCATTGACACCAGGAACATGCTTTCTATAAGTCCAGTAACTATGGTTTGCAGAAATGGTGATAAAAAAAAAAAGCAACACACCTACAATGGCTGTTTTAAGAGGTGTATATACTTAAGTAGCTACAGCCAGTAACTGAAACTGAAAACTGCCATAAAATGGGCTGTTATTTTAGGGAAACTAAAAGGTATTCTGAGTCTTTTCATCTTCATGTGAAACGTGAGACACTGAGTTTCTTTGATCAAAAGCAGAGCTAGTGGCACTACATGAGACACAGAAATAGGACACAAACCACGAATGTCAGGGTTTTTCTTCAATGGCACTGACTCACTCCCCAGCCTCTGCTCAGGAGATCGGCCTTGCCACTGTTCAGACTAATGATAATTAGCTCTGCCATATAGTAAAAGAGCATTTAAGAGATGCAAAGACATGTAATGTGGTCATCTAAGCTCTTCTGCCTAAGGGCAGAAGCAGATGGACAAAAGTCCATGTGCAGTTTTCAGGGGTTTTTTTCAGGGGTTTTGTTTGGTTGGGTTTGTTTTGTTTTTTTTTTTTTTTTTTTTGTTTATGGTTTTGGGGTTTTTGTTTGGGGTTTTTTGGCA
>JAWWLZ010000094.1:28182003-28208884 GCA_035041345.1 Poliocrania exsul
AGAAGAGGTCATGAGAGGTTCAGGCAGCAGCAGCAGGACAAAGAACTAGGAACTTTATTTTTAGTTACAGCTTCAGTTTTATCTACCCTTGTATACAGCATGTCATCACATAATTGGCACTGTTCAAGATCAATTTCCTCATCATTTACCTCAGATATTAGAGGATCCACAGACCCACTGTTACCCCTACAGGTATGCTGTGACAATACAAGAGGGTATGGCCGTAAAGTGAAAAAGGGAAGGTTTAGATTAGCTATTAGGAAGAAATTCTTTACTATGAAGTTGGTGAGGCACTGTTACAGGTTGTCCAGAAAGCCCCATCTCTGGAAGTACTCAGATGGACAGGTTGGATGGGGTTCTGAGCAACCTGATCTAGTGGAAAGTGACCCTGTCCATGGAAGGTGGTAGTAACTAGATGACCTTTAAGGTCCCTTCCAATCCAAACCATTATATTATTCTGTATTCTGGCGATCTCTATTCCCACATCAGTCATGGGTGACACTATTCAAGGTGTCTGAAATGGCAAGTGGCTTGCTGCTGTAGTTGTTTCCAGTTGATGTAGATAAAGGATGAGGAGAAGCTGTAGACCCAGAAAAGTTTACACTAGTATCTAGTAGCTTAAGGTTTAATCATCTGTCATCCCTGACTACCCTGGGTCTGTAAGGCAGGAGAAGCCCCCTTCCAAAGTGATGGGGCACTGGTGGCCTCACGCTGAGGAAACTAATCCAAGGCATAACAGGGTGGTTGGTGGTGGTTGCTATGGAAGAGTCAGAGGGAGGTGTATCCAACAACCAAAGAAGATTACAGAAGAGACAAGACTCCTCATAAATCTAACTAGAGAAAAACAGGAGTCAAAGAGGTTGAGTTCTGTCTCATGGTCATACCTTAGAAGGAAACTCATTTAGAAGAGGCATCACCTTTGTGTTGTGTCTTTCTCCCACAGATCCCTGCACCACCAATTGCTGACTGCTGCCTGAGACAGGACACAAGGCTTGGTGGGTACTGGGGATTATCAGCCTGCCTGCTGATATATGTCTCTGTGCTGCTCCCCTATCATCTGTGAGCATGGGCTGGCAGCAGGAATTCTGCCCTGTAACAAACCTGCTTTCCGGAACAGGTCGGCTACCGTTTCTTTCAGTGACCAGGTAGATGAGGTCCAGCATCATGACTGCTTAACATGTGGTCAGCTTGACTGGCTTACAGCTGGGACTTCTGTTCAAGATATTTTTTGACAGTTGGTACTGTGTTCAGAGGCTGTGCTCAAAGTTATTTGGAATGATTGTTTTCTGCAGAGCTACTGAAGGCCAAGACATGATCATGACTAGGATTCAGGAAAAAGTAGTTCTCGGGGATCAGAAAAGCAGAGCTCTTTAAAAACTCACTGGACCCTTATTAGTCAGTGTTTCTTATAAATTCTGTAGTGTACTTTGTCATGGTGACAATTTCATGTGATAATAAAAGAGTAGATGCTAAGAATATGGCAGCATTTAAGAAGTGATCAGTGAGATCTGACTGAGAGAGAGGCTAAGCAGAAGTGCCAGATCATACACACATGCATTCCACTCCTTTCTGCTTAGACTAGCCTTTCCTGCACTCCACCATCCCTTCAATACTAAAATATAGCAGATGAACTCTAGAGCAACAGTTCTAAACAAGTGATAACCAATTCTTTGCTTGCCTCCCATGTCAGTTAGCTGATGCCCACTTCTTCTTAAACATCTTTTTTAAGAATTATCTTTTTTAAGAATTTTTAAGGAATTATCAAAATTTTCAGCAGTCATGTGACAGGTCCCCACTACAGCTAATGCGTTTTACTAAAGCTACCCGTGCCACATCTTGTTCTCAAAATTTTATGATAGTCAAAATATTTGACTTTTAAAATTTTTTTTCCATCCAGAGAAAATTATTCATCCAGTACTTCATATATGAAGCTTCTGGGTTGTTGTGAATGGCAATCTCATATTTTACAGGATAATTACAGATAATAAAAGCTATTCCTCAGGATGGAACATCATCCAGAGAAACAGATTCTTAGCAAACTAAAGAATCCCTCCTCTGTACACAGCCTTCCTTACTGACCATCTGCTAGTAGTGCCCATATGTTTATGAAATTCATTTGCACATTTAAATTGAAAAGCTCCATTTGCTCAGGCTGCCTATAACTGTGCCTTCTTGCTGGGGTGACTATTTGGTCTCTGATGCATGCATATTATCCAGTGAACATAAAATTGCAAATTAAATCCACATCCAATTATCTAGAGTTTTAGTGCATATTTTCTACACATAACTCAAGCAGTAAGTACAACAATGTATAAGCTCTCCAGCTGTCCATTTGGCTGGAAGAAACTAGTAAGGTGTTGGCATTTAACTCTTGACCTCAAAAGTGTAATTCACTCATGTTGTTGCCAACATGAGAGGTCACTTACACATGGGATGCAGGATATCAATGTGGATAAGACACCAAGAATCCTGTGCATCTAACAGCAACATGTAGCTGAACAGGTTAAGGTAAACAGTCCCTAAGCCATGCCTAATTTCCTCTCCCTTAACTCCAGGAAGGCATGTCAACAATGCACAGCCAAAGTGTGCTGGCTGAACACACATGAAGAGGATTTCAGACTTATATTACCTCCCGTGAAGCTTGGGATTGATCTGCTGGTCTGAGTGATCAAAGCTACATTGACATGACTACTAGTCCACTAAAAAAGATATGAAATCTGTGTTCACAGCATTTCTTCCTTGGACCCATCTTAATCTCCTCCCTCCAAAGAGACAAATATTTAAAGGAGTTACCAGCACCTACTCTGCAGATGCAGCTTGCCTATGAGCCAGGAACAGCATCTGAATCAGAGCTCATTACATCAGAGAACTGAAGCACCCCTCATCAAGACAGATTGACATGCATTTTTGAATGAGTAGCATCACTGCTCAAGGTATTTCTTCATCCTTCCTGCAACATTAGTGTTTAAGATTCTTCTGGCCTCTCACAGTCTGAGACAACTGTTATCCTACTGTCTGTCAAGTACTAGTTGCCACTGTGTCGGCTAATGGGTTTTGTGTAGATCATTAAAATACTCAAGAACTATGCATAGCCTGCAGCTTGTTTAAAGCCAAATATTTCCCCAATGGGAAAGGGAAGGAAAAAGCCATTCCAGGGAAATAATAAAAGTCATACTAATAGTATAGAAAGTATTGTGCAAGATGAGACTCCAGACCTATGTCATTGTGTGTTCTGTGAAATCACTCCATGTTTGTATTGCTTTAAATAACACAAAGTATTAAGGAATTAAAAAAAAAAATCAAAGCTAGTTTTGGACATTTTTAGAATGGAAAAAAGTGGGGAGTGGGAAGGGGAAGGTGGAGAGGGTGGCAGCATTTAATTAGGTGAAAGCACCAGACATTTAAACCTACTGTTGTCTCAGAACAATAACTAAACTGTGGAACTAATGCCCCACAGCATTGGACACCAGTGCTTGAAACCTTACAGCAGAGTTTTAGCTACAACTGAAAGATCATTCTCTATATATAAAACCACAGACATTTAAACAAATAAAGCACATGTGGTTAGCTCACTTGTAATTTGAGAAGACTAGAAAAAACTTTCTGACATTGGCAAAGGGGCAGCAGCAGATCTAATGAGTAGCTTTCTACAATGTGTGTAGCTGTGGCTTTCACAACTAGATATCTGCGTGCAAAATAGATGTTATTGAAAAAAATACCCTTGTATTCCTTCCTCAGAGCATGGCTTATCCTTTTCTTTTATAAACCAACCATTGCAGTAATACTTCTCATCACTTGCTAACATTTTGGAAAACTCATCTAAACACCTCACCGACACATAACTGTGTTATGAAGAATCATGTTTTGGATCATTGTGGATATTACCAGAAAGATATCAGTAGTAAAGTTCAGATTCCGCTTTATAAACTTCAGAAAAATAATGACTGTATTAAATTCTGAAGGGCTATTACCACCCGTGTATAAATGACAAACTTTTAGATAAGCTCAGTGGCACATGGCATTTGTAAAAGCTTCAGGCTGCAAAGCTGTGTCCAGTCAGATCCTTCCTCACTCAACATCAATTCTGAACATTTATAGCTCTGCAGCAAGGACCTTTTCTGTGCTGAATAAATGAAACAGAAACAAATGGACAAACAAATGAGCCAGATACTCAAGACTGGGAAAACAGTTGTCTCCTCTGTTGTCTGGGTCTGAAGTGTAATAGGTGTTATCTCTCTATTCAAGAGCATTGGCTGTGGTTGCTAAACCTGGGAGGGCTGAGCAGTAGTGTCAGCTGCTCTTTGCCCTGCAAGTACACTGACATCAGGAAGGCTGGGGTGGCATAGGCAGCCTGACTGCTCAGATGTCCCAACATTGCTCGGTAGTAAAGGGGATGGATCATGCTCTCAGTCCAAGGACAACTGTGGCTAGGCTCCATCTACATCACATACCATTTCACTGTGGCTCTGCCATTCATTAGAAATCATTTACATGTGTCTTTTTCCCATTCTCAGTGTGTACATTGTGGAAAGGCTGTGTCTTAGGCCACCCAAGTGGTGTTTTTATGGCATTCATATGGTTTAAGATTAAATCCCTCTGGTATAGTTAAAGGCACATGGGAGTGTTTGGAGGTTGCAATGTCTGCTGGGATGATATGGGAGAATTGCTTAGAGTGAAGGGAGCTGGGATTGTAGTACCTATACTGCTTCCTGGTAAAGATTTCAATACACTTAATCCTTCATACTGTACTTAGGTGTTTTGAAAAATCAGTAGTTCACATGACCCAAAATGACACAAAAAAGCATGTTAATGATGAAATGGACAAACACTGCTCTAGCACTCCATCTCACTCCTCTAGCCTCACTCTACTTAGCACCCGAGGTTTAGCCTTTATGACCATCCATCATAAATGAGAAATGCCCCACACTATTTTAGTGTGCAACAGAATTGATGCAGTTTGGAAATTGGAAGGCTGTGAAAAGTTTCCTCCCTTGTAAAAAGCAGATCCCTGTGGAAGGGAAAATTTGGAATTACTTTCCCCAAGGATCTCAGACAGCTGGATACTGAGATTACAATAAACTAATAAGGCGTATGAGCTCTGTATATCCATAACAAAGTTGAAATGACTAGCATGAAAAGTGGACAGTCAGGAAAAGAAAATGTTGTGAAGAAATACAAGAGCCTTTATATACATATATAATCATTGAAAGAAAATACTGATATCCATCAGACATGATTCATAAATGACAGTTGCTCTAGGGCATAGCTATGTTTTAAAAAAACACAGAGTGAGTGTTTTGTGGTACTTGCCATGCAGTTCCATGCTAAGACAGATGCAGCTCAAAGTGACTGATTAGCTGGCTACTGCTAAATATATTTAGGATGATGCAAAATGCAAACCTGGAAGGAAGATCACATTGTAAAAGGCTGCTCTTTAATTGCTGCAGTGACTGCAGTGATTCCTTCTCCTTGCTGTACAGAGGGAGAATGTGAAGAATAGAAGAAACCATTAAGAACCGGCGGGAACATTTTGATAATGAAAGTCACAGGAGATACAACTTTCCCATTTTACATACAATTAGAAGAGGTTACCAAAAGGCAATTTAGAAGAGATGTGGATATGAAAGATAGGATAATAATTTCTTCCTGAGGGTTTAGCTTGGCTCTCACTGCACTATTACAATACTGCAAGAATAGGAGCGTGAAAGAGGAGTATTATTTTTAATCTACCTGATAGGAACTGCTAGAGTCTAAATTGAGTCTCAGCTATAGAGCGCCACTGTGTTTGTGGAGAACCTAATAAGGGAACACAGTGATGGCTTTTCAAAGCCATGCATCTATGAAAAGATCACACTTGCGTGTACAGTAGTCTGCCTACAGCTTTTGAAATATTACTTCTGTGATGCAATTTACATATTTTTAGAAAGTAAATAGTAATTTATCAAGGTGTTATTCTCACAAAAAAAGGGAAACATTCAAAGCCATACAGTTTGCAAGTTACTCTGAAAATAACTGTACTTTTCTGTTCATTTTTATCTACTGCTGTGTTACCTCTGCTTTCATATTCTAGAAACGGATCCAATTGAATCCTGAGGCACTTCCAGTTATTAAAGTGGTACAGACTCCCTGGATTTCTGCTCAAGTGTCAAAAGAACCTAGCAGACTAGGCAAATAATTCAGAGGGGTATCTTCCCTTCCTCTATTGCTCTCTAAGAACTTTGTTCCCTCTTCCTAGACAACAGCAACTGCATTTAGGATTGACTAGAACTGCCCAAATTGGAAGCTCAGCATGAAAATAAAGCACTGGATCCAGATTCTTGACTCCTTCAAATTTCATTAATTTTGTGTTTCTGCTTCGGCAGAGACCTCCACTGCCGGACCACAAACTTGAAACAACCTTTTATGGATCAGGGCCCTGCTATGCCACAGGGTGTCTCAGTTTACAGCCCATGCAGCCTAAGATCTCCTCTGGGAGAATGTGAACTAGAAAGCCCAGAACACTCCATCTAAGAAAGCCTGCTGTGTGTCCCTCTGTGTCAAAGGGAGTCCAGCGAGCCTTCAGGCATGATGTGGTAATGTTATTCTGTATCCATGTATACATTCATACATACTCACTCTGAGCTCTTTGGCTCCTTCATGCTTTCCTACGAAGCACTGACATTCTTGATTTCAGCATGCATAATGACATTAAATAGACGCATGCTTCTGTCAAGGTCACATATTCTATTTTGTTCACAGACCTCTGCCCAGCTGGTGTGACTGCCTGTTGTGTACCTTTACTCAATAAGAACTACCTCCATGACTCGGAAGAGAGAGATTTTGAGAAGGCTGATCCATTACCACAAAGTATGGTCATAATTGCTGCCCAGAAAGGGTGTAGCCAGGAAGGAACGGGAGTCCTTGAGCACCTGTTTCTGTCACAGTGACAGTACCAGGACCTTCCTCCCCTGGAAGACAGTGACCAAACCACCAAGGTCAAAACAAGCTTACATCCTCCAGTATAGCACAGGCTATGGTGGCAAATCAGAAAGATGCTAATTTTGGTCTCAGGTGGACAGATAGTACATGTCACTTCAGCATTGTATCAAGAAGAAGTCATAAAGGCACAAACTACTGCTCTTTTAGGAAAGAATTTGCCATGATTTGACCCTCTGGGAAGAACGTCAAATAAAGCAGGCCTTACCAGCAACCCCCTGAAGAGAAATTCCCATATGACTTGCAAGGTCTCAGAAACAGAGGTCCGACATACCCAGGGCTCCTGAGGAAAGCTAGGGATGGCTCTGAAACCCAGATGAATCAGGAATTAACATTGTGGCTTTATTGCAAGAGGCTGCCCCACTCGACCTGTGAGGACACACTCAGTTTTTAAAAATCCCTTTTTCCTGAAAGATGGGAAGAATTTCTGTTAGACCTTTGGAGAAAAGGAGATAATCGACAACATTTTAAAGGCAACGAGAGGCGAGCTTGTGAAATTCCTTTAGAAATATTATTCCTTTAGAAATAACAGAAACGTGAAGTAGATTTTTTGACTTGTATTCCATCAGAGCAGACTGCTGTGTTTGATAGTCCTTTTATAGTATAATCCCTGACTTCAGGAAAGCACATCTTGAAATAAACAGATCCAAACTATTGCCCTCACACTTGCATGCATATACTTTATAAACCTATACATGTATGTATATTAGATATAAAACACTATTGCTTCATCACATACAAATGCTGAGGAAAGTGTTAGCCTTACAGATTTATTCTTATATGCACAAATATACAGATAGCTAAAGCCATTGTCCTTTAAACCCTTCCACTCTGGCAGCTGTATTTAAGCTATATAAACTTTTGCACTTACTCCTTTGTGACTGTTACATCAGCTTCTTCCAATTTTAGCACTGCTTATACCCATAATTGCCTTTCACCTCTCTGACCTCCTTGAAGGAAAAAAAAAAAAAAAGAAGAAACCCTAGCACAAAAAAGAGAATTGACTCTATTCTAGTAGTGTTGTCTCAGAAGTTTGATGTACAAATTTCTCAGTGGAATGGCCTAACCCAGCTGAGGTTCTCAGTAACAACCAAAGCTCTCTCCTTCAGAGGAAGACTGGGGGACCAAGAAGGCAACTACATAAAACCCTGTGAGATTAAGTGGACTGGAAGCAAACATTTAATGTCACACCAACTTTACACTGGGGAATCAAGCAAAACATTGAAAGCTGTGTCTCTGGGAAATGTTACCTATCCAGATGAATTTGCCCTATCTGTGACATTTAACTATAGGAAACAGGATTTGCCATGCCAGATTAAATCATAAAGGTTCCGAAATTACCACTTCATTGCCCACTGCCATTAGTGTCCACCATGGAGAATGAAACGAACATACTGCAGCTCCGGTAGGTTATAACAAGGGATTGACACATCATCACTGCTGCCCTTTCAGTAGCATTTCACTGACTAGGAGATTTAAACTCATTTTACATTAAACAAGAAGTAATTATCTGATCCTGCCCTTACTCACTCACTATGTCCTTAGAACAAAGGAAAGTGTTTTCTACAGAGAGGATTATTCAGAAAAATAAACCCACTGAAACAATAAAGCAAAACACATGAGCTAGTATAGTGTTTTCCTTTGTCCCAGTGTACCACTAAGGCATCTGGTGTATGGCTTTCCTGGGGAGGCAGCCCTTCAGTCCGTGGAAGGGATGAGTTAAATGCTGACAGTTGAAGATGTCAGACTAACTTGTAACATGAGCACGTGTTGGTACTCCTGCTGCACTAGTGTAACTGCAACCTGAGTAATTGCCTTCACCATTTGAATTCCTTCAGCTTTATCACCTGGTTACAGTCTTCTCATTTTCTCATCCTGTCCCAGGTGACTCTACCCAGGTAATATAAAAAAATTCTGCTCTTTCACTCCAAAATAACTGCATTTCAGAAATTGCTGAGCTGCTACCAGTGTATTTAGATTTTATGACAAAGTAACAGAGCCTGTTTGAAATACAAGAAGTTGAACACATGTTCAATGGTTAGGCAGTATCTCCTAATTTTTTCTGATCCTTACATTCTGTGGCAGAACTGTCTATCATACTATCATCTTTGCCTCTCAAATGCGGAGGGAATATTAGAAATTAATACCTGTCAAATCAGAATAAAGCTAAACAAAACAGAATAAACTGGACTAATGCAGGAAATCCATATATGCCACTATATTGCAAGATCATCAAGTCACATTATATCTTAAAGGAACTGCAATTCACATGGACCTCAGAAAACAGGAAAGACTTTCCATCAGTCTTTTCTTGCATCCACAAGTTTTGGCCACACACCAAAGACAAATGCACTCCTGTCAGCAGGTAGGCAACACTGCATGAGCAGCACAAAAAAAAGGAATAAAGAAATACAAGCACAACTCAAAAAATCAGATAGCAGGACAACTCAAGTAGTCTAAGGACTTGTTACAAATTAAGATTACCCTTTAAAAACAACTTGAAATACCAACAAAATCAGAAGGTCTTTTGAGGTTTGGATAAGTATCCTGAAGGCAGAAGAAAAAGTCACATAAAAATTGTATAATTGTGGGCCCAAGCTCTCTGTATTCTAGAAGCATTGCTTCAGGTTTGTATGATTCTGAAAACAGTGTTTTTTAAAGGTAGACTTCTGTTATTTACAAATAAATACAGGGGAGGAGAATTGGGTTCACTTTAGGAGATAGAGGAAGGCAGACTCTAGGAGAAACTTAACTTGCTTGTTAAGATTTTAGGACACAGATGATTTACTAGCCTCCACAGACATTTTATGCAGCAGCCCGTAGTGGGAAGCATAAACAAGCATGAGGGTAATGCTACAAAGTGCACCTAAGCAAATGATTCTATTCATGATGAAGAGTTTGACACATACTCCCACAGGCTCTGTCTTTGGCCAGCTTCTTCATTTCCTACTGCTAAAAGTGCTCAGCTTTTGATGCAGTTTAGCCCTCAGGTTTCCAAACTGTTGTCCATAGATTCACTAAGCTATGGACAACTATGCTATGAGGTAGAATCGTTCTTGGCCTCTACATCTGCACTATGCTGTTGATGGTTCCCTCACAACAGGAACTGTGGTTATTGTAGGCAGCCTGTATCCCACCACTTCCTTTCTCCAGTCGTGCTAGGGGCAGCATTAGCAATCAGTGCCACAAAGTCTTACACTATGAAACAGGACACCAAAGCGTGAATGTCCTTCCTTCTCTCCTGGATTGCTGACCCCTCAACTAGATCACTAGTCCTTTATGTTAACTTGGAATGCATCACAGACTTTCCTTTCTCTTTTATGTAAGAATGGATGTCCACACTCTCGAAATGGACTGGATTTTGAGGAGTGTAGGTATATATGCACGTAAAAGGGTAGGGACCTTCAGTTTTGGGATGTCAGTTGTGGAGTGTCTTACAGAGATCGGATTTTTAAAAAACCTTTATATCTCTGAATAGCTGTCTGTCACTGGAACGCCTAAAAAAGCAAAGCATGACACATGCCTGTTCCGTTGGGAAAGCCCTGGGGGAGAGAGCCTAGTGAATCACTCTGCTGTTCTCAGGTCTTTCCCAGTGTCTGGCCAACAGTGACAGCGTTGGCATATTCTTTAAACATCTGCTATTATCTGAGAAGTGGAAGAAAACTGTTTATTTTTTCTCTTGCGTCTGTTACAAGATTGACAGTGACAAGTGTGAAATGGACATGTCCCACTGAAAATCAGAAAAAAAAAGGCTTAAGGAACTTTAGAATGAGTACACAGACTCAATTCCCTCACTGCTCTGTAGTATGGGTAGACATTCACATCTGTTAGCAATAAACAGTGGCTCCCTCCTGCTTTTCCTACTCAGAATAGGCAGCAATATCTAATATTGCCCTCTCACCTATATTACTTATTTTAATGACATGAATAGTATTAATCCCACTATACATCAGTGCTACTGAGTACAGAGAGAAATTACTGTTTGAAACTGCTCCAGGAATTCTTCCTGCCTATCCTGCTATTAGGCATCAAAGGTAAAAAGGCCAAAACCTAGCTCTTCTCACCTTGCTGGCAGAAAGTTTTTTAAATAAGGTATCAAATTTCTGTAATTCAACACACACTTAAAACTAACCAGACTAACAGCTGAGAGGAAAACCAACAAAAATCCAGAGATACAGCTTTGACCATTCCTCCTGGTGCTGCTACAGTAGCTATAAGATGTGAGTTAAGGGCAATCACGTGTAGTTTGCTATAAAGCACACACCATATTGTATAGCATCACTGGAACTGTCAGGGTATTTTGAACCACTGGTCTGTCTCACCTGCCATCCTATTCCTATTAGCTGGCAATACTTAATGTGTAAAGGAAAGGTTAACACCTTACCTCTCACAACCCTGCTGACTTTGTGTGACGTGACCTTCCCGACTGCTCAAAACCACCTGGATAGATGGTGTATTTGATTCTAGTAAAGAGCTGGAAGGCCCTTCCTGATGGTTCTCAAGAGTGAAAGTGTATAGGATTATGACTGTAATACATGGTTCCCTGGGAAGCATTACTACAGAAGAAGAAAGGAGATACTTTCCTCACTGGTACCCCTGTAACTCCTGGAGTGAGCAGAGAAACAAGCTTTCTTTCCCAGGAAAGAGAACCATTTCTGTTTCTCTGTCTCAGCTGAGGGAAGACACACAAAAAGATGTCCTCACCTTCCTTATCTTCTTCCTTAGGGAAGAGGGGCACAGGAGAAAGAGGTACTCTAACACCCACCAGCTGGCATGGAGATGAAAGGAAATGCACTGCAGCTGAGGATGGCTGGACCTGAGGGTGTTCCAGCTACCCCAGAGCAGGGGCTGAGGAGGCAGATGAGACAGTGTTTGAAGCCACACATGATCTGGGGGAGGGCAGGAAAGGGAATTCCAGGTAGGAAACACTGGTGGTTCTCTTTCTTTGCTCTGCCCCAAACATGCACTTTGACCTTTCTGAAGGAAGGTGTTTAGATCTCAATACACAAAGAAGAATATGTCTCTGAGATTTCTAATATTATATAACAAATAACAACTGCCCCTGTAATGTAGAAATCTCAGTCAGTCACTCCTGATCTCTTAATGCAGGATTAGATAGAAGCACATTTTTTCTTCTGAGCTAGGAAGTGAGAAATGTACTTGAGAGTCTTGCCAGCCATAATTTAAACAACTTGCATATACTTACAGGAGGAAGTGTTTGTTCCTTCTGTTGAAGCTTGTATCCTAAGCATTGGTTCTGCAACACACAGAAGTAACAATGAAGTTGTAAGAATACAACCACAGCTCCAGTGTTCTCCTAGAGGAACTCAAACATCTTCCCCAGTAGAGCATTTTTTTCACTCTTTTCCCTCAGTAGTCAGAAACCCAACAAAAGCAGATTAAAAAAATGAGATAGCTTGAGAAAGCAAAGAACTTCAAAGTTGGTTCAGCATGTCCTAGGCACACTGTGAATAATCAATTACAGCAAAAATGCTCCTTAGTCCTCGGAGGGAAGGCCAGGAGAAAACTGGCAAAGAGAGACTAAAATACTCAGCTGTTTGTGACAGCATCAGAGGGAAGCGGAAAGCAGTAGCTCTTGAAGATCCACATGCTGACCCAGAGAGCATTAGCTTCTTATCTTCTTCCCATATAACTTCAAATGAACAGTCAGGCATTCAGGTCTATCACAACTACTGTTAAAGACTTCCGTGGCTTGAAAGAGAGGAGGGTCCATGAGTGTTACCACCTCTGCAGAGAACAATAGATGGAATGAGAGCAGCACACATTTCAGACCAAAATAGGAGACAGCACCAGCTCCGAAGTCATTACAAAGAATTGAAGCATTCTCAAGATGGTTAATAAAGCTGTAGAACAGTTGAAGGACCCAGACCTCAATACAAATCACACAAAGGAAGCACTCAGAAAAGTTCATAGAAGAAGCAGGTAGCTTGAAGCTAAATCTGAATCTCCTAAACTGTAGGAACCTGAACCACACAGCAAATCAGAGTCATTCACTTGGGTGGCTTCGTGGACTTTCACTGCCCAGCAAATCATTCTTTATTCTTGAATAAAGAATTCAGAAGTAGGCTTGAGAAGTGTCATGAGCTGTAAAGGAAGAGTTTGGAGAGCATTTTGCCTAAGGTGACAGTGTAACGTGCCAGCATGGAGAGGGCTGAAGGCAGTACAGGTGGCTAACAGCCAGCCTGTGGATAGTAGGGAGCAGGTCAGGCATACTGCATGCTTTGTAGTGAAACATTTCATATGTCGTGTCATGCAAAAAAGATGAATCTGTTGCCTAATAAAGTCTGTTTTTAGGCAGAGTAAAACCACTCTTAGAAACTAAGACAGCAGCAATATTTCAGGAGACCTGTATCCTGGCAATTTAAATACCAGCATTTCACAACACACTGTTTTCAATTAAAGAAGCAACAAACTAATAACTTATCATTTACAAGTGAAAAAAACCAGCAATGTCCAAACCCCCAGACACTATTGGTCAGCAGGAAACTCATCTAGTGGTGTAGAGAAAGCTGACATGGTCTGGACCTAGGGCTGGGATAAAAGAGTGGGAAAAACAGGACCTCGCTAGATGTGGGACTAAGCAGGTCTCTGCTCCAGCTACATACCAAAGACCTACTCAGAGGCCCATGAGAAGACCTCAACAGGCAGCCACTGAATATGCTGCTTTCTTCTCTCCCTCAGGACAACAGTGTGATGTATCACTTGGCATGAAATCTGCCAGTGCAACAATTCATCAGGAGTGCAGCCAGGCTTTTGAACATCACAGCTTCCTCCTCTCCAGTGGTACAATAGCAGTAAGAGGGGGACAGTACTGTAACAGCAGGTACTGGAAGGGAAAGAGGCAAAGAGACCACTCAAGAATAAGAACTTTAGTTCATGGGAAAGAAGGCAGCAAAGTGCAGGGACTGCACAAGGGAGAAGGCAAGGCGAGCCCAGTGGAGTCGATGACCAGCATGTCAGCTTTTTTGAACAAAAATGGTTCCAATGGTTACAGGATACTTGCTATTAGCTATGTATTCTCATACATACCCAGTGAAGCACCAGTGACAGGCCCCACTGAGAACATGAAAGAATATGGGCACATCCAATGTCTCTTCTGTCAGGCAGCAGTGCCAAGATTTCAGAAGTAGGTCGCCACACACAGATGCATCAAAGGAAAGGCTGCAGGCATGCTAAATGCAAAATCTGGCAATCACACTGTTTTCCTTGATCTAGCCTACAAACACTGTCATTTTACACTCAAATCTGTCTCTGCCAGACATAGCTTTCCCAAAAAAGCTAGCAGGACCCCAGCCTCTTTGCCAAGAGGGGTATGTGCATCTTGTAAATCCTTGGGTTGCTTGGCTTACACACATCTATCTGTAGTTCCCCTCAGACAAAATCAGCAGTAGAGACAACTGCTTGTATTGTGGCCATATATAAGGTAACTCGAACAATTAAAATAATGAAAGTAGTTTCTCACTGGGGTCAGTTCCGAGAGTAATTCTGGAGGTATGCAATCCGTAACAGCAGGCAGGATGCAGAAAATAAATTTCACTAGCCTGAAAGGAAACCATCTGGAGAAGGTTCCTAGTATGCAAGGCAGCTTCAAAAGTAATTAAACTACTGTCCTTGTGTTACCTGTCTACATATACAGACCCTGCAGAGCTGTCAGGAATTGTATGCAGGGCCCTGAGCAGCCTAGGTAACTTGGCTTTCTTGTGGACACATCAATACATCTGCACACTCTGCAAATTCACATATAGCTGCTATGATTTAGGAGAGCAGGAGCAGCAGCTGTTTTTAAAACACAGATCCTAACTGCACAAATACTTTTTCATCACTTGAGTTGCTGCAGCCTGACAATTGTAGGCCAAGTTATCTTCCTCAATACAGCCCCAGGACATTAAAAAGTGTGATTTAGCCTTCATTGGTTTCTCAGTCCCTGAAGTAGCTCAAGTATGCAAGGTGACATGCAGACACTGAGCTGCTGGATGTAGGTGAATTGTTCTCTACCAAGAAGGAGCAGTTTCAGAGCCTTAGAAGCAGTTTCAAGAAGAAATGAAGAGAAAGAGATAGAAAGACTCTGTTAATTCAACTTACGTGAAGAAGTTTTTGTCCCTTCTGTTGATACTGGTATCTTGCTGGTGCTCTCTGGAAAAGACAAGAGGCAACAAGAAGTTATAATGTGGTGTCAGATCATCCTCTGACAGCATTCCGCTCCAAGAATGAACAAAGTAAAGAATTGAAAAGGTTTTCAAAGAAGCAAGCTTAAATTCTGCTTCAGTGGGCAGAGGCTTAAATCAACTTGCAAGTTTCCTTTTGGGGGAAAAAAAACCCCAAAATGATGATGCCGGCTAGTAGAACTGAAGAAAAAAAGCCTGTTTCTTCTGAAAGAATCCAGTTGTTCAATCTCTCACTTTTCCCTGGGAATAACTGATCCATGGCAATAGGAGAAACCATGCAGACAGCTCTGTTTCTGGAAGATGTCTGTGCCTCTAGGCAGTTAAATTTTGCAAAGACCTTCCTGTTCATATCACTTGAACTACTGGTATGTCATCCAATAATGTCACTTGCCACTTCAGCAAAATCTTCTAAGTCACACATGCAAACCCCATCCCTGGAGTGCTGGTAGCTCCGCAATGGAAATCAAACTGTTGCTTTGCTGAAGAGGTGAGAAAAGTTGCTCTTCCATACTGGTCCTGTGTATTTCTCCATACACTATTGCTAGTTACATACTGGCATAGACTTCTTATACACCCTTGTTGAACAGGCCGATGGCTGGGAGGGATGATATTGCCATGCTTAGATCCTTGCTAATGCAAAAAGCAGGTGGGAGAAAGCAGAACGTAGAAAACATTTGTTTAGGTTCACAGATTTCTACAGAGACCTTGTTCCAATTACAGCATTGATTTGTGTGTGCTCTACTGTCCCCAAAAGCCGCAACTGTATGCAATTTCTTAGGTGTGAACAAGTCACTCTTCAGTTGTATCCATCAATAATCTTGAACTTCTCCAAGTTCTCAAAACAAATTTTAGACTTTTATTGGTGCAGTTCAATGCAGCTGCACAAGTTTCAACTCTACAGCTGGAAACAATATTCAATCATGATACTTTTGCTGCTGAATTCTACTAAGGTATGGAGATAGCAGCCTGCAGTCCTGTCTTCATCATCGTCCCCATAAGGAGCAGCTACCTCAGAGGCTACATCCAGTCTGTCCTCTGGCACTTCTAGAAATATTTAGTCTTGGTGAAGTGCTGTTTCCTGAAACTGGGTATGTTCGTGCTGGGGCTTTTTTATGTAAAATTATTGAAGGATGGATGAGAGATCCTTGTTTGAGGATGCTTTAAAGGACAGGTTCCTGCAGTCTCTCAGTTCCATTTCCTTAGTTCTGTGTCCAGCAGTATTTCCTGCTCTGTCCCCTGACATTACAAGAGCCCCTTCAACTCCCACAGGACTCCCAGCAACCCCACCACATTGCTGGTCTTGATATCTTGATCCATCCTTTAAGACAGGGAGCTTTGTTTGGGATGCTGAGATGAGACAACTCAGTGCCTGGGCAGCAAGCTCTGCTGTATAGTTCTGGGGGAGGCAGGAGGTCCTTCTTCTCAAAAAAGACCTTTCCTCTAGGGATAACCAAATATTTAACAGCCCTACAGCTCTGTTTTGTTACTACTACCGCAAGTCCTATGGATGCAACCAGAAGCTTGCACAGGCCACTGACGACTGAAGCCTTCACCAAAGCTTACTTCAGCTGACAGTTGAGATACACAAATAGATCACCTGTGTACTTCTTGTACCCACCAAGTCAGGCAAAATCATCCCAGCCACCTCCACTGATGAGTAAAACTACATTAACTCACTTTGCACAGACATGGAAGAATAGCATTCACACAAAACTCTGCACACAAACCAGAAGTTATCCTGCAGTGTAGATTTCTAATTTCTTAAATATTTCTGCATGAATCCACCCTTTTGTACTCAGAAACATGCTGTGCAGCAAACTTCTTCAGAGCGGCAAAAGAATCAGGTCAACAGGTTTTAATGGAAAAGACACTACATTCAGCTAGAGCATGCTCAACACTTTAGAAAAAAGATCACTTTGGTAGTTGTTTGTCCTAGTTCAGCAGGTGGGACCAGTTTATCACTGTGTAGGGGTGGTCAAAGCTATATATTCTACTCCCTCTATTCATTTCCCAAGAATAGACCATTTGCAGCAGCTGTCCAGGGCACACCTGACCCCTCAGGTTGTGATCTGGCTGTGAAAGACATCTGTGAGATAAGAGCTGTGTAATTCCCCTCCAGGGAGTTGTTAGCACCTTCACACCCAGCCTAGGGGGTGTGTCTGCTGATGGGCCATCAACAGTTCCAAAATACCCCATGACTCACAGAGTTAGATCACCCACTGTGTGACTCCTCGCCCTGGGGGAGGGACT
Source organism: Poliocrania exsul (assembly GCA_035041345.1). Lineage (NCBI taxonomy): Eukaryota > Metazoa > Chordata > Aves > Passeriformes > Thamnophilidae > Poliocrania > Poliocrania exsul. Next base: position 28,199,415 of record JAWWLZ010000094.1, read on the forward strand.
GGGTGCTCACACCTGGACCTGAGGGTACATATCTTGGGGGAAGAAGACCTCAAGGATCACTCATCAGATCCAGAGGAGGACTAGAATCTCAACAAGAGGAGACTACCACTCTCCACCAGACTGTGACTGTCAGCTGCACCAACAGGTTTTTCACTTCCTTTTACTTCAGACTTGGGGGAACCACATAAGGTTCAGCACAGAGACTAACAAACCCTTTTGTGCTTGTGCCCCAGGGTGTTGGGTTAAACTTCTGGGATTTTGTAGGTTGAAACCAATTTTCCCTTTGTGCCATTGTATTTATTGTAATATTGTTATTAAATTGTAACTCTGACTTATGATCTCTTTCTGTTGCATTCATTTCTCCTGCTGGTTTACCTTTAAACCAGCACATTGCTAAAATAAGGGAGTTTGTGAGCAAGGTTTAAAATATAAAATTGAAAGCTTTGGCTATGGTGTGAAGTATTCTATTAGTGTTATTTATTAAGCATACTAAGGTCTTATGCTCACGAGAAAGTCCATGAAAAATTCACCACAAGAATTTCACCTAAAATACCAAATTAGGATGCAAAAAAAAAAAAAAAAGAAAAAAAAAGAAAAAAAAAGGAAACAAAATCAAAAAAAGGCAGTTACTATTGCATTAGGAAACCTGTGCACTATGTATACACCACTAAGAGAACTTCATGCCTCTATTCTGACTTCAGTTACAATCTTTCTTAGGGGAGTATATGTGAGTATGAGTTAATGAAAATAAGAAGGCAGCTCATATCCTGTGGGCAAGTTATACTCATTATAAATTTAAAAGAGAACAGAATAGCTCCCACTGCTTTCTATTAATACTAGTAAAAATTGCATTTATTGAGCTATTTTTATATTTGTTGCATTTTTAACCCACACATATGGCTCTATAGACAAGGCTTTATGTTTCTTTCAGTAAAACTGTGAAAATTTAGAAATCCACGAAGGTTAATACAGTTTGTGTGTGTGTCGGGGGGGAGAGGGGTGTTTATGCATAGCAAAAACTTGGGTAAGAGCAAATTTGGCAGTTTTAAATAACAGCAATGTTTATAATAGCAGTAACAGCAAGAAGGACAGGAATTATTATTGCATTGACTACTACAGTTTTAGACAGAAAAAATTACCATTTCTGGGAACGAGATCAGCGAAAATTAAGGTCTTTGCTCACCGAAAACAACAAAGAAATTTTTACAACTGTTTTATTGAGAAATACTATTTTTTCTATGTTTGAAGCAGGCAATTGAAATCAGGAACTTTCAGAGATGTGACCTTAGTTGTAAATATGTGGCTTTTCCTATTCTTGGGGAAAAACTCCAATACATTTGCCTTGTTCTTATATGTTTTTTGCTAATACTAATCGATACTTGATGTTAGAGGCAAGGCACCATGTTAGATACACCTTTCGTCTGGCCCTAGTGCTCTTTTTTGTGACATACACCAGCAAAGTATACTTCAACTAAAATAAAGTTTGACAAATTCTAGGGAATTTAAACCAGGTTTTTTATATTGAAAAGGGCAAATCTTTTAGTGGAAATAAAAATGACCCCTTTTCCAGAAATGTCATCAACTCATCTACTCTCAGTTTTAAAGTACCCAGCATAAAAGGAAAAGAGGATCTAATTTGCAGATAACAGGGCACACATAATAAACATGACCAGGTGAGGACACTAAATTAAAGATCATAATTTAACTTATGGTTCACAGAGCAGACCAGTATAGGACCCCCTGATGCATTTTCCTTCACCTCACTGTCACCCTGTCTGCTGGTGGTGGAAGAAAGCAACCTCTTTGCCTGTCTTGAGAAATTCAGCCCGCTCAGGTATTCCCACTTTAGTTTTCTATAAGGACTCCTGGGCTGCACTGGACCTCAAGAGCTTCTCCAAAAGCCCATTAACAGGTAGTAACAAGTAAGGGTTAAATAGCTGGGGTTTGTTTGTTGTTCTGTTTTTTCCTTTTAATTTTAAACTCTGTTTCATGAATAGTGTAGGACCTCCCAGATATACAAGACCTGAGTAATGACTGCCCTTCAGTGCTCATTACGAAGTTTGGATCTCAAATCTGTCATTAAGCTAGCAAGGGGAAGAGGTCAGGGAATGCGGAGGAAGGAGGGGTGAGGAGGTCATCCGTGCAGGGGGTCTATCCCTGTTTGCAAAGCAGATGTTGCCCTTTGAGGTCTTAAGGATCTACTGCTCTTAAATCACCAGATGCTGCCCATGCTGTTCCTCAAATCCAGGTGGAAAATTCCATCATTAGCAGGAAAATTATGAACAATTTCACTGGTAATTTATAAGCAACAGTAAGCACATGGGGCTCCGATGTATGTGTAGCAAACAAATATGCACGACTGATTTATTCCACTAGTGAATGTTGCCATGCCTGAGTCTAGATTATCAAATATCACTGAGATGTTCCAGTTCAGATATCATCAAGTTTCCAGTTCAGATCTTTACAGACAAGAGCCAGCTGCCCTGTTTAGACTGGATTCAAATTTGCCCTGCATTCAGAGGAGTTTGCATGCATGTCTATGTTTTAAACAATTTACATTTTGTAACATAATAGACAGAATCTAACATACATGTTAAAAATGCACAAAACAAGGCTTGTCCACAAACATTTTAAATTAAGACCAAGCTCCTGTCTCCCTGCAGTAGGAGTGTTTTGTGGTCACGCAGCATAGCCCAAAAAGAAGTTGAAATATCCATGCCATGAAGCATAGGAATGAGGTCCCACATGCGCTTCCCAGCCATGACACCATTCCTTGTCTGAGATAGTAATAGAGGATGGTCAAGCATTTTTTTGCATTTATCTGTATCACTGTCCAGGCACAGCCCCTACAGCTGAGTTTTGGAAACTCCAGTATCTTGGAAACAGTGTAGGAGCTTTCTATGTAAGCAGCTTATGAGCAATAAAAATTTGTATTCATGGAAACCAAGAGCATCTACAAAGCTACACAGAAATACCTACCCATTTTTCCTCTCAATAACATTCCAGTAAATAACACTTGATCTTTTATATCAGTCTCCTGACATCTGCTCATGATTATAATACCATACACCTAATATGAAATCTTAGCACTTGAGATTCTTTAGTTGATGAAACAGAGTAGCAAATACACAAAGTGAATACAGTCAGGCAATTGCTGTGTGATTACAAAACAGCAGAGAGCCAAAGACAAATGCCACTGGAAAGGATCTACATTTCTTTTTCTGTTTATTTAAATGCCTATCTCCCATTTCAGAGCAGAACATGAAACAGAAAAGCATGCCTGGTAAATTTACATTGCTACAACATCTTCAAATGCATCTAAGATATGCACGGAACTTCAGCTTTGTTTGCTAATGAGGGCATGTTTGTTTGGTACTTCAGAACCAGCTGGACATCGGAGTTTGAATTATTTGAGCTGAATTAGTCAAAGTCACCCTTGAAAAATCAGATTTCAGCTGAACTGCTTCCTCCAATGCCTCTCCTAAGGAGAAACAGTACTGCTATTACATTTGTGTAGAATGGAACACTCACAGCATTTTATCAGAATCAATTGGAACTTCCCGTAAATGAAACGGCCCTGCAAAAACAGCAATTTAAAATAGTTGCAAATCTTTTTGGTAAGTCTGAGTGCTGTCTCCCTTGTGAGATGCTCTGCTCCTCAAGAAATAATTTTGAATTACAATACCTGAATCAAAGTACTTGAATTGCTTTCATGCCTTTGAATAATATGACTTCAGTTACATTCATGCCTTTGTATTTATTTAGAAATCAAAAGAAAAACCTATCAGCGTATGTGAAAGTAAAAGCAGTGGCAATCAGAACCATATGAAAGAGGGGAGTGCTGGTTTAGCAGTTCAGACTATGACATGTTTTATTTGGCAAATTAAGACATGAACCTCTCTGTCGTGTTTAGACGAGAAATTGCTTTAATGGCTGCCATGCAGGGATATTTATACCCTCGCTGACTCCTGGTCTCATTAGCATATATCATATGTCCCTTCCCCACCAATCAACCCCAGGTCTGTCCAGTGAGCATGCACAGTTAGCAGCTTCTTCCAAGGTAGTTCTATTTCCACCCGTGCAGCATGGCTGTGGTGTGACAAGAAGATCTGTTCTTAATTCTCCATCCCGACTCCGTACACGACATACAACAATCTTTTAATAAATTAACCTGTTCCCCACAGTTTTAGGCTAAAAAAAGCTTCCCCACATACCTGTAATGCTCCCACTGTATGTTATGAGAATTAGAATAATATTTCCTTCCCTTCATCTTCTTCTTAACTATTTAGACTGTGTTTTATACTTGGTGTTACACAGAAAATGCTGGTCTATCCTGAGACATCTGTAGGAGACATCCTATTTGTCTGCATAAGGAAAATCAAACATCTCAACTACATAGCAGACAAATCAGGCCCGATTACTTTTCTCAGGACACCTAACAGATTTTAGTTCTACTTCCATTTCACTTGCAAAGCTTTCCCCTTCTCCAAACCCTTTTGTCCTGCTGGCAATTTTCATTCATGGTCTTTCTGAATGTGACAGTAAAATAAAGAGCTAAGCCTTACCATTGGTGTCTGTGATGATAACACTGGCTTTAGTACTGTCATTTCCTAGCTTGCTGCTCACTCTGCATACATATTCCCCAGCATCTGCCAATGTGGCTCTGTAAATGTGAAGCTCAGAGTATTTCCTGTGAAATCAGAAAAAACACATATAAACATCCTGTACTGGAGTAACAGTCATTGCATCAATAAATGCATTTCCCCTGCCTCCCCTCAAAAGAGTGTCCCGTCTTCCATTCTTACTGACAGATCAACACTATTCAGGTTTGAAAGTAGGAAGGAGAATAAAAATGGATCTCTCTCAAAGGCTTCTATAAAACAGGCATATTCATGAACTCAAATAAATATTTATTTATGCTTTTCTGTACAAGAGAAGTCTTTGCTCTTAAAGGAAAACTGAAAAACAACTGTCCAACAACTGTCCTCTCTCAGACAAATTGTTGGCTATCCAGATGCCACAGAGATGGGTGTAATACTAAAGCAGATTATCCTTTCCTACATGTTCATATTACTAGCAGCAGAGTTCTGGGTAAGTATGGTAATTCCTAATATCTGACTAAATAATCATGAGATTAGGACACACCACACTCTAACAGTCTCTGAAACTCCAGTAGTAAACTATTCTCCAGTGCTAACAAAAATCATGCGCAGGAGCACAATTTGCATGAAGCTACATTTTGTTCCTGGCTCAGAGACATAATTTAATCAGTTTCCAAGGCTTTAAAATTAGATTTTAAAGTGCCGAACTTCTGTCTACCCATTAATTTTGTAGGAATATGTTCTGGTGTTATTCAAGGGGTCCCCAATTCATAAGATGGCAATAATCCCATTATCTAAACTGCAGAGAATTACTAGGTTGGGGAAAATGAACACATTATTACTGTTTAAAAGAAGCACTTTGAGGAATTTTCTGCCTGTAGTAAAGCCTCCTCATTTATCTACAGAATAGTCACTCAGAGTGCATAAGCATTGGCTTCCCTAAATTGGCTTATCCTGACTTCAAGGACTGATGCTCAGGAGGCATGGGTTGTTCACTCTAAAACCTTGTAGTCACCATCACGTCTAACTATGACTGCTGAGCTAAACTATGTTTGGGGGAGTTGCTTTGCAGCAGCACTGCCATGTCTTCTAACTCTCCATGCAGAAATCACAATGGTTAACCTTTCTGGAAATCACTGAGCAGTGCTTGGTTCAGACTACGAACACATCTGTTGCAGCAGTGGGAGCTTCTGGAGCAACCAAAATGTTCAATGTCCCTTTTCAACCCAACCTTGTAAGACACCCCTCCCTCCACCAGAGGAAATTATCCCATCTGCTACCAAACACTTGCTTATTGGCAGCTCAATCTTCCCTGTCTCTATATGAAGATTCTACTGCTGAGGAGTCAGCACAGTGGCCCTTCTTGAATGAAAGCAGTGTGCTAGATGGACCACTGTCTGCTAGAAACCCACATCACAAGAGTTTCCCCTCATGTCATGAAAGAGGACTGCTTTCATGAAGCCCCTGGGCTTGCAAGAAGGAGGAGCAGCCAAGGCAGGATTAGTAATTTACTCAGGTTTATTACAGACAGACAGATCACAGACATATCCTGAGCTGGACGGGACCCACAAGGATCATTGAGTCCAACTCTTAAGTCAGTGGCTCACACAGGGGATTAAACCCGTGACCTTGGCATTATTACAACCAAGTTTTAATCAACCTGAGCTAATCTCAGGGTCAATTCAAATGGTGAAGAAATGTATACCTGACTATTGGGGCTCACTTCTCAGGAAATGTTAGGAGCCCAGTTCCCAGTACTGAATTAATCAGCTGGGTTGCATTTCAGATGGCATACAAGAACAGACTTTAGCTGGTGGCAACTGTGAATATATGAGAAAAATCTGGCAAAGGCACTGACAGAAACATCCAAAAGTTGAACGCTTCTGTATCTTTGTGTGGAAATTTTGCACCTGACTAACAGCTATTCTTATACAACAGTAAAAATGGCCTGCTCTTTAATCTTCCTGCCAGCCATCTACATACCCACCTTTGCATTAGCCTGTTGAGGGCCTGACCAGGAACATCTTGTGGTGCTCTATACCACCTAACAGCTTGTGTGGACATGTGATATTTCCTATATTGCACAGGTTATCTTTCAGCCATACTTGCAGCCACATGTCTAGATGGAGAGCAAGCTACAGTCTTGGGAAGCTTCAAAAGGTGATGTAAAAAGGCTTAGTTTTTTTAAGAACTCACTTCAACCCAAAGAGAAGGAAAAAGCAGAGCTACAGCTATGTGTTTAGTCTGGAAACCTGTTGTATGTCTGCTGCAGTCCTCTCTATATATTAAGTAATTCTGAGGCAATCCATTTTTGTGGCATGCTTGAGTTTGTGAAGAGACTCTTTGCCCTGCACATTTATTTTTATTGTTTTTGTTTTAAGTGATATCTATGGAAAAAGGCAAGGAATTGTATCTTCCTTTTATGATTGTATTATTTTATTAAAATAGGTGAAGCAACCATATTTCTTAAAAATTCATTTCTAACAAGCCAAATTTACTTTTGTTTTCAGAAAAAACTCTGTACAGAGTTTTGTCTCTAAGAGCAGGAAAAATAATATGAATATTTATAGCTTTAAAAATATCATTGAGACATATCAGGACAGAATTCAAAACAGTCAGAGCAGAATATGACTCATTAATGGTTGCAAATTAAGCATTTTCCTAGCAATATTATACTTCAACAGTACTCACTTTAGGCCCCTGATAAGGGATTTTGTATTCAAAGGCTTGTCCTTTTCTCAAACTATACTATGCTACTCCAAAAAAATGCCCCTCACTGCAAGATTTGCTTCTGCTGTAACTTTAGCTCATTGCCACTATGACAGTGCTGAGTTTGTATTCTCACGTGAAAGAAATACATCTGCAGAATGCAGTCCCAACCCACCTTATCTAACTGCTTGAATTAATTTTGCTTCCAGTCTCCATCTGTCATCCAGAATTGCCTGTCTGCAGGCAAATATCCAGGCTAAGCTTGGATGAAGCTCAAGGTACAGGACATTTGCATATGAAGTTTTCTGATGCACTACAACAGCTAGATGAAGTGGCAAACACAGTGCCTCTGCCAGAAAAAAACCCCCCAACTCTGATAAAGGAGTCTCTCTTCATATAATGAATATGACCTGACTCTGTATGGCACATAACCCAAACCAACAATGTACAGGTCTCACCTGGGTTTGAAATCAGAGAAGGAAAATGAAATGCTATCAGCACAAGGGGACAGGCATGGTAAAATTAGCTAGCAGGTGAAAAGCCCTCATCTGGTGCCTGATTTTTTCTGTATCTCCACTGTCACAAAGAAATAGCTTAGAACTTGGACACACAAATCAATCAATCATGGCATGATTATCATGAATCAGCAGCAGAAACTCACTGACTCCATGCTCTTACTCTGACAAATTTGAGGTGAAAAGTGAGTACTTTAAATGCCTCTCGTTAAAATTTAAAATCACTCAGTTTCCCTTGACTTTCTAGTATAATGAGAAGGAGCACAACCATTTAGTGTGATTCACCTGCTGTAGTGTACTAGAAGCATAAAATCCCACAATGGTGGTTAGTTAAAGATCATATACTTCCAATCTTCCTGCCATGCACAGAGATACCTTCTACTTGACTGAATTACTGACAGAGCTTCATCCAACCTGCTCTTGAACACCTTCAAGCATGGGGCATCCACAACCTTTCCAGGCAACTTGTAGCAGTGCCTCACCACACTCACTGTAAAAAAATTTCTTCCTAATATCTAATTTAAACGTTTCCTGCTACAGTTTAAGCCCATTCCTCCTTGTCCTATTACTACACAGCCTTGTAAAACGTCCCTCTCCAGCCTTGTTGTAAACCCCCTTTAGCCAGTGGAAGGCTGCTGTAAGGTCCCTGGAGTCTTCTCATCTCCAGGCTGAACAGCTCCAGCCTTCTCAGTCTGCCTACATAGGATTGGTGCTCCAGCCCTGTGATCAACTTAGTGGCCTCCTCTGGACTCCAGAGCTGGATGCAGCACTTCATGTCATCACATGTCAAGGTTCTGCACCCTCTGAGCCACCCCCCCCTGAAATCATCCTAAGAGTGATTGACATGCAAAGCAGCCTTCAGAAGGCTAAGCTCTGAGGAAGCCTGCACTGGCACAGGGTCTAGTTCAAAACTCTTAAAACACTAGGAAAACAGTCAGCATCTGCTCCAGTTTGGCAAATCCTTTGATCCAGAAGTATTCACATTGGCGATTGCACCCAATAAACACCAAGCTACCATATTATCTATTCCTTGCCTACTCCAGGTGCCAAGCTAAGGTCTTCACTTTCAATTTCTGAGATAGACACTTTATCATACTGCCAGTTATTTGCCATTTGTTAAAAACCCTAAAGCTATTTAGCTTTAGCTCTGGCTGTTTATCCAGACCTTGGAAACATTTATTCTGCTCCCAACAATAAACAGGTTTTATTCTGCCATCACACAATGAGAAAAGTGATTTCTTGCAAAATACAACATTACTAAAAAGTCAGTGGCCATTGGGCACTACTTACAAACTTTGTTACGTTTTTTAAATATGTAGAAAGTGTTGTTCTCAAGCGTTTGGCTTGAAGGTGTCCATAAGGTTGAGGTACTCTGCATGCTACTGGTTCTTCAGAAATGTAGCCATTGAACTTTAAAACAAACATTAATCCCAGACAGCTCAACAACTACTGTAACTTTTCTAGCTGATGTTTCCCACACTTGGTAATAGTAAAAAATTCATGCTAGAATGCTTGATGTAACAATACAGCAGCATATGAATATGACAAACATTTACCAATGTGATATCATGAAAAAACCCACAGAATGTTAGTGAGGAAAAAATCCTTCATCAATGATACTCCTTTAATTTGCAATGGGATCTTT
>JAWWLZ010000094.1:28208908-28233971 GCA_035041345.1 Poliocrania exsul
GAAATATGCATGTTTTCTTATGCATTCATTTGCACTGCATTTCCCCCCACTTTTCTTTAGCTTTGCAACATATGTCTGTTCCACATTTTATCAAAATAAAATCTATATCCTCTTAAGCTGTTTATATCTATTCGGTCCTGGATGTACACATAAACAGCAAAAGAAGAAATGGCAAAACCCGGATGTGCCCCCAAACTAAAATCTCAAAGTAGGAAGGCAAGAAAAATCCTTCTCAGACATCCCTTGTTTTTCCCCTTCTATAGTCTACATCTAGTGCCTTTCCCATCTCTAAATGAAAGTGCTCCTCTATTCCAGACTGATATTTCTAAAACAGAAAATAGGAGAGAGAAATTCCAACACTGAGTGATATATATCCTCCTGACTGAGGTAGCACACAGAAGCATGAAACACAGGTTAAAACCTGTGCTTTGTCCACTTTATGGTGGGTGAATAGGACTTGAGATTTTCATTTTCCATAAAAAGGCACAATTTCAATCCTTTTAAGAACCTTTTGGCACATAAAAGTGAAAAATATTCTCATGCATTCCAGATGCATCAATATCAAATTATTAGTTATTACCTAGTTTCCCTTCTGACAGCTCCTCAAAGCTTCTTGGGGAAAAAAAAAAGACAAAGAAGTGAGCTGGCAGAAGGTGCTTACTGATTTAACGCTGAACTCACAAAGTCCATCCCACAAAGGTGAAGTTCTGGCCCCAGTGAGTTTGGTCAATCAGCACCATCCAAAATATAAGAGAAGAACACACTATTTGCCCCCCACAGGCAGCACTATGTTGCTGGGGAAGCTGAGGGCCAGGCTCTGAACTGAACATTTTCTTTACAACAGACTGAAAATACAACTCTGACGGAGACATATGGCTCTGCAAATGAGTCCAGACAATTTGCCAGGCTATCTGCCACCTGGAACAGCTCCATCTCACAAATCCTGGAAGGAGACATCACAGGTTCCTTCTTGACATCTGTGCGACCATGGCACAGGGATTGTGGCAATGCTGCTCTGCGACTCTCCATGCTTCACCTTGTGTCTCAGGCTAGGGTACAAGAAACTGTAAGGGAGGGCAGAATGTCTGGATTTAAACATGAATAACTCTAAAAAGTCAAATGTAAGTTTAATTATGGCTACTGTTTTCCCTAATGACTTGAGCCCTGACAAAAACCATGGGGTCACAGGACACCCTGGAAGGAAAGACTTCTTATAGAGCCCACCCTAAATCCTCTGTATCTTGCCCAGGGCAGCAGATAGCAGCCCTGTCTGTTGAGAGAGAAGTGAGAGTTATTGAGCTGTATTCAAACAGATTTTCATAGCTTCCTTTGATGGACAAGTGGCCACAATTCAAACTTTTTAACTTAAACAACTAGGCAGAGACCAAATAGCAAAAGCCTCCTCCTGCCTCAGTGCAGTAAAAGCACTGCATAGTTTCTCCCCTGCAGAAACCAGGCACCAGTCCATCAGTTACATGTAGGTTACACCTTCCACCAGACAGGAGGGTGAGATTTACAGGCTTTCAAGAAAAAAACATTGCGTCCATTTTCTGAAATTTTCTTTTTCTGTAACTCACAGCTTTTAGCTTTTTGTTACTGCGATTAACAGCTTCAATGTTTATGTTCTGGTGCATAGCACTCCCTGGACATCCCAGCCACACTTGAGATATATTACTCTGTACTTACTTTTGTTTTTTTGGGATCTTGATATTTTCCGGTTTGTTTTTTTTGGTTATTTCCTTTCCATTCTTTAACCATTTGAATCTGAGTGCAGGGTACTCTGAAGTGGTTTCACACCTTAGCACTAGCTTCTGACCCACAGCAGCCTCTTGGTTTTTCATTTCCTTCAATTTGGGAGGCACCACTAAAAAAATAAAAAAAAAAACAAACATGCTGGTGATTAGGCCATCCTCAGAAGGGAAAATACTGCTAGCTCAAGTTGAGCTAGGCAAGCCATACAGACCAAAACCCCAACCACACTAGCAATGCTTCTATACAAACTGCTGAAAAATAAGGATCATTTTTATGTTACATGTATCATCCATGACAGCTTAGTTTGGACATCTGGAGATCTCTTACATCAGTCTTACATACGCAAACCATACACAGACAGTGAGAACTGAAGAGCTGCTTCTGGATACAGTACAAGGCACTAACACACTTTCTTGATTGTGTGAACCTAGACACAAGACAGTACACTGTGGCAGGTACCTCTGGTAGGTAATACATAAATAGAAAGGAAGGATGTCCTGCTCTTTACTAATTTCAACAGCTATGAGTCAAGGACTAATCAAAGGCTCCAGGTGCAACTGATGTGACAGGGAGTTAAAAGCATAAATACATGCTCAACAGCTTCCCTCATTTGAGGGAAAGGCTTTTGCTTCAGGCCAACATTATAACTCACATTATACACCTACCTCAAACCTCAGCTTGGCCATATCCTTTTCCTCAGGCAACAGACAACGGGTGTGGAAGCCCATCAAGAAAATCAATATCAATTAAGGGTATTTTGGACCCAGAAGGGGACACTGCACTGAAAAGGCTCAGCCAACACACCGGAGGGCTCCAGCTGATGCATCTCAATTTCTACTGTGTTGTAGCAAGAACATTTCTTGTGTGTGTAAACCTCAAACCATTTCAGGTTTTCCAAGTTAAAGACCTCTAATATTCCATACTAATACTGATCTTTGAGTACAGGCTTCACAAGAAGATACAGTCCCTCTGTGAGATGCTACACTCCATATGACACCGTAGGTTAGCTGTAAGTGAGCCACTAGTGTGCTCCAGTACTGAGGTAAAACACCTTATTTAACCTTACTTCCCTTAAGGCAAGATGATACCTTTATCACACAACCAGGGAGGACTAATATGGTCAGCTGATGGCTGATAGCCTGTAAGCCCATCATTGCTCAGCTATGCCTGGTCTCAACCTCCAGGGAGTCAGCCTGCAGTACCTCCAGCTGCAGGGCATTTTGTTTCTTGAACAGCTGCAATATTGCCCAAGGAAATGAATGGCCAGCATGGCCAAATGATTCTCCATAGCATGTGGACTAGGAGCACCCATAGGGACATCAACAGGTCTCCAACATGGTCCTCTACAAGCAAATGGTCTAACAAATTGGGCCATGCTTGATTAGGTTTTAATAGTTTTTCTTTGTCTGTTTTAATTATTATTTGAATAAGACAAAAAACAAGCAGCACCATTTCATGACCATAATTATGAGAAGCTTAAATAAAGAACTGATAGGCACATGATTGGTAAGAGGTTGAACGTTGAAGGCAGCAGCATGGCCTGTCCCACATATGAGGCAGCCTTCTGGATCCCAGCAAAGCCCAGGGAAATCCTGGAAGCTGAGCCCAGAGCAGAGCAGCGTAAACAGCTGTGCCTGGAAAAATGTGGTCCTCAGCAAGTGACTAAATGAAGTGATCCCTGACATGACACCAGCAGAAGACAGGATAGGGATTGAGCAGCCTTCCATAATTAAAAACCTCCTAATTTAGAGGAAGGGGACAACTTTTTCCATGCACCTCTGGTGGTGTGGATAACAAGTCCCTGGCAGAAAGTCTTAGGCTAGACATCATTAAAATGTCTGAGAGGAAAATGTCTCTGGGAATGGCATCCATGGAAGTTGTACACACAGGGTAGGCACATGTGTCACTGTAGCACTGGAATGAATCAGGTGAAGGCCCAGCATTTCATGAGCAGAAAAAATATCCCCCAGAATGTCTTCTTATATGTTAGTTTCCATTTCCCCCCACTCCACAGGATAATTTTGGAAATTTCAGTGTTCCCAAATTGCTGCAAAAACAACTTTTTCTTCTGGAAAAACAAGTGCCCACGTATATTCTGAAACCAGTATGTTTAAATAAATATACTTTTATGAGTGTATAAACCCATTTATATAAGAACATGTGTAAATATTGCATGAATATAAATATCTTTTCTACCTTTTTAAAAATACTAATATTTAAAATTTCCAAGAAAAATAATAAGAATTAATTAACAGACTTACTACTGAGGTTTGTGCTGATAGTTTCATTGTGTCATTGAAGAGTTAAGGTTATAGCCTTTTGTCCCAGTGTAAGAAAAGGAGCTAAAGAGGTGTGAAATAACAAGGCAATATTCTCTAATTTAACATATTTCACTTATCATACTCCTAGTTCCTATCTTGCAAAAATTAAAAGAATAACCACAGCTGCAAGGAGGAAAATTTTTGTGCTTAAGACTTCAACTAGTTATTGATTTTTCTTTAAGCATAGCAATGTAAAACTGAGAATAAAAGTTCCTTTTGTTCCTGAAAAAAAGTGCCTTTTTGTTCCTGAAATTTATTTTAATTCAGTATTATCTGCTCAAAATGACTTGCAGATTTTTTCCTCCATCAGAACTGTCAATGAAAGAGAAAAGTGCTAAATTAATATGCTTAGCTCTTGCCATAATTCAGGAGTTACCAGGAAACATAAAAGAGGATTTAATCAATGGCAGTGACCCTCACTAATTCACAGTAACTTGCTGTCCAAGCATGCAGGCTCTCCAGGGAAAGCAGTAAAAGCTGTTCACAGACATGACAGAAAAGAAATTGTTTCTTTGGGGTTTTTTTCTTTCTTCTTTTCATTTACACTATGTTTGTTTCCTTTCAGCTGCAGTTTTGCAAAAATTAATCAGACCTGCCAGGCACATGAGAAAGCTTGTGCTGATGAAACTACAGCATTGTGCACTTGGATCAAGATCAGCTACAGCTTCCACTGTTTCAAGAGGTAGCTGACTTTCATCACAGTCTGTGCCAATACTGTGGTGCTGGTAAGACAGAGGGATGTCTGTGGGGTAAAAATGCTTTTAGAGGAGGCAAAACCACCTATAATGATACCTAGACATTGCTCCTTCTGACAACTCCCTCTCCTTGCCTCTCTACCCCTTTCCCCTTTGTCCCCACAGTATCTCCTGCCAGGTTGGCTCCTTTCCACTTTTTCTTGCTGTGCCTGTCACACAGGACTGCTCCTGCCACTGGCAAGGCTTCTGCCCATTGCGGTGTGTGAGGCTGGCCATGGCAGGCAAGAACAAAGGAGAAAAGCAAGGAAAACACTTTCTGCATCTTCAGCCCATTGATGGAGGTTGAGGTACCATCTGGGACAGGATGACTTAATCAAAATGAAAATGGAAGGGAGCCTCAGAGCACTTCCCATGGGTCACTTTTTGGGCAGTGCCGTTGTGAGCAGCTCTGGTATGGCACCAGCAGAATCCTTATACATCCATCCATCACAGAATGACACAGGCCAGTTAGCAAAGAAAACAGACAAATCCTGAAGAAAAACAGCATTAACCTAAGTGTGGAAGCACCCTGGAAGAGGTGCTGCTTGAATGAAAGGTCTGGCGGGATCCACTTTATCTGTATTCTTAGTGCCAAAGCGTGGGAGGACCACACATTTAAAAGCCAATTAGACACACAGAAAAACACCCAGGCTTTCTGCATTCCCCACTCAGGATGTCTCTCTGTGACCCACAGACATCCTCTGCTTTGACAGACTTTCTAAGAAAGCAACAAGGGCGATAACAGTAAGGGAACACAAAGCAGCAGCGCACTTGTGTCAGCAAAAGCCCCACACAGTTGGAAAAGTTTAACAGGCAGAAGCAAGTAAGGTGTTAGATCTTTTCTTATCAGGATAGTTTGAATACCTGTCATTTTGTTAGCAAATTTTAAGAAATGTATGTCTGCTGGCCTGTGTAATATCATTGCAGATAAGGAACATGCATTTCCATATTCTCTCTAGAAGAGACTCACTGATAACGTGTGACTGTAGATAACTCTACTCTGGATTTGTGAGCTCGGCAAAGCACAGCAATCTCTTCACTCTCAGTGTTTGATTGTATAGTTAATCTGCATGGAAGCTCAACATATTGAACAAATTAAACTGGAAACCTGCAAAATATTAGCACACAACTACACTTTCTCAACTGAAATTCCATGAGTGGTTGTTTTTATTTCCCTGTATTTTCTTTTCCAAGGAAGGCACAAAGCCTTTTGAGAGTCAGTACAGGAACGTATTAGGCATGCTTGGCAGTAGGCACATGTGCAGAGTTTGCTGTGTGAAATTGTGACCAACAGCTTGGTGAGTGGTAATAGAAACCACAAGAATAACACCCACTGCCTTGGCCTCAGACTTGCTTGGGGTTTGTTTTTGTTTGTTTGTTTGTTTGTTTGTTTGTTGCATAATGCTCAAGGCAGGGCAGTAATGCAAGACAAATTATGTTATTTCCAAAAGCCTTCTCCCCTTGCACAGGAGATTGTAATTAAAGTTAGGTTTATCATCAGCAGACCAGAGTTTCTAAAGCTGTTGGTATAAAAGCTATAAGCTATACTAGAAAATGTACACTGCTCCTGCTTAGACAGCAAGACCTAGCCCCAAAGCTGCCAAAACCATAACCCAAG
Source organism: Poliocrania exsul (assembly GCA_035041345.1). NCBI lineage: Eukaryota > Metazoa > Chordata > Aves > Passeriformes > Thamnophilidae > Poliocrania > Poliocrania exsul. Next base: position 28,215,334 of record JAWWLZ010000094.1, read on the forward strand.
AAATAAACAAAACCCACCATGATAAAAAACAACAACAAAAGCCCCCTCAAATTTGATTACTTCTGTTGGTTTTAATCCTTCTATTATTTTCTAAGGCAGCATTGGAATTTAGAACACTTTTCAAAATCTGTCTATTTCCTGCAAGCATGGTGAGTCTCTGTGCAGATTACCTACAGGATAAAACATGGCAGGTAATTATACGAGATAACACCAAATAAGTAGTTTTCCAAAGTACCAGAGTAACAGAACACTAGCTGAAGGATTGGGAAAGCAAACAAATAATTTAGCTATGTAAATTTCTGAACTCTTTTGAAAATGCTGCCAGATACATTTCAGCTTCTGAGTCTTGATATTTGAATACATGTGTCTGTGTAGAAGAGCAAAAGTAAAAATGCAAACCTGACTTTTGTCTTGAGTACTATACATAAACCCAAGATCTACAGAAATTACTCATCCTAGTGATGTTAAAAGGAAATTTTTACAGAAATTTTTAAGTGTTGCCAAGGTCAAAAGAAAGGTGAATGCCAAAGTATGACTAGCAACATGGTCAGGAGCCAATAAAAAGAGCAGGAGAGAGAGATACAGCACTACAACCATGCTCTTCTAACACAGGGGCAACATGGAACAAGCAAATGCTTCAATAAATCAGACTAACTACTCCCAAAACCCCATCACAAAGCCAACTGCTGCTCTGATTACCCTTATTGGGAACTGCTTTTCTAAATGCAGTGAGCTTGACAGCTTCAGGTATGATCATGCTGAAGTCTCACCAACAAACTCATAGATATCTACCTAGAATATTTATTTATTTGGAGTGAGATGCTTTCAAGTGCATTGTATGTCATGCCAGACTTCATGGGTATTTACCTCTACACATGACACTGCTGTTTGAGCCTGCATTAATTTTCTTTTTGTTCTCCCTATCAGAAGCCCAGTAAACCCCTCCAATGAGGAGTATCATGGACCAACTCATAACATAACCTTGGGAAGGCAGGATTTTCAACAGGACATTGAAAATGGGCATATAGAAATACTGTGCAAATGGAGTAGACCTCAATACCACCCCCTCCTCCACTCTACGAGCAAAAAGCATCTCCAGTGGAGCCAGCAAAAGTACGGTAGTGACAAAACAGCATGTCTAGAAGTATCATTTCCACAAGCGAAAGCCTGAGAACACCCATTTATTCCGTGTAACATGACAATGGCAGGCTGTCCAGCTTCCTGCAGACACTCAAGATACCAGTTTCTGAGCTTAGGCCTCCTCAGAGACAGGGAATTGTGTTCAAAGATAGCAAAATGTAGGTTCTGCAAGAGAAGCTGGGTGTGAGCAAGTGTCTAACCTGCAGATTACAATTTAGAGGTCAACACTTAATTTATTTACTGATGATCGTGTCTGCAGGAACACACTGCCTGATAGGATTAAATACTGTCCTCTGATTCATAATGCTTCAGCTGACTCCAACTGGCTGTATCCCTGATAAGCTTTGATAATCACTGTCAATACAAAAACCTGGTCATACAGACTGAAAAGGTGGGGATGGTGTAAAGTAATTATAGTTGATATTCAATAAATGATTCAGAGACATTTGCTCACAAAGTCAGCGTAAGAATCTGTAGGTCTGTATTTTACATATCTAAGTGAATAAAGGTGGAGTCCAGAATCTTTACTGAAGCACTAAAATTAAAGCAATCCAATGAGCAGAAACGCTGCACAGGATAAATCCCATGGACTTCAAGGGGACTTGGAAGTATTCAGTAACATTTTTTTTTTATTTTATTTTTACATGAAGCCACTTTTGATTTAGGAACTGAATTTCAGGATTGAAGACTAAAAATGTTTATCTCAAGTTGTGTGCCTTGAAATGAGATCAAAGAAGGAAATGCAGCTTGCTGCATCATGCATATGTCGCTTTCTCTTATTTGCTCTCCAAGGTAGGAATGTTAAGCACTAATCTCTACTTTTGCTTGAAAAAAAGCCATTCAGTAAGTCACTAAACAGACTGTAGCATAGCTGATAGAACCACCTAAAAGCAAAGATTCCAACTGCACTGTTAACTTAGCTGGATCTCAGACTACGTTTTATGGCCAGAGTTGTAAGGCTCACCAGATCCCTGGGCTGAGAAGTATTCAAAACTTAAACTTTGGGTCTCAGCTATGGTACATGTGTAGTCACATTGGTGTGCCCTAAGATCACCTTGGGAAGAAAAAACCCCAAACAAACGGTATAAATTCAGAGGTTATTTCTCTGTATTACTGATGAAAATCCAGTTCTCAAGCAACTCCCTTTTTTCTCTTTTTGGTCGAATTAATTTTTTTAACAGCTTCTTTAGAGCTTTAACCTTTCAATCCAGGGGCTCAAAAGTGCTGTGGCCATCTTCTCCTCTCCCTCTCACATTTCATATTCTCTGGCACACTCTTGTATTACCATCATCAGAAAAAAGAAATTTTTGTGTGTTAAATCCTGTACAGTTTTCAAATCCTATGCACTATCTTATATTTTGTAACTCGTGTTTCCATCTCCGGTCTCAGTTCCTTCTCTACTCTCTCAGTGTTTCTCCACCATGCTCTTTCCCTTCACACTGTTCCAGCAAAGCTGGGATGCTCACATGCAAAAGATATGAATCATTGCTTTCCACTGATCTCAGTCACAGAGGCCCATTTTTGCTCCTGGCTTATTCTGTTTTCTTAGCATTTGCTGATTCTGCAGTAGTTCTACTTCACAGATGAAGTATACCATGCCTCAGACAATAAATTGCCCAATGGAGATCTATCCATGGCAGGCTTTCATACTCCTCAAACCTTCCTCATCCTCCTGAGGCTGTAGAAGCCCTAAGAGAAACAATAACAATACATCCAGCAACATTGCAGCACACTTCTAGGTGCCTGGTCAGAGATTCTCTCAATTAAGTATAGCACATTGTCCTTACTCCCAGTGAAAGTTCAATCATATATGTATAGAAGCAACAGTCGGTCACATTAGTGCATCATGCAGAATTTAAATAACATCAGACAACATTATAGTCACAGGACTCACAGAAACTTCCCCAATATAAAGATAATTCTCTATGTTGAACAGGAAAACCAGAAGGACCTGATGCCCACATGGATTTATTATTAAGAAATTGTGTATGACAGGTGGCATTCAGTGGAAATGGTGGTCAAAAAGCAATTCCCAGACTGTGGAATGAAGAGTACCTTAACAGGTCACCACCAATAACCTCCTCCTGCATGTGTTCACAGAGAGACAGTCACTGCTACTGCCAATAAGGATACATGAGTAATCTGAGTTTGAGGACGCTACCACCGGAAAGAATAATCAGTACACAGGAAAACCCAAAATGAAATTCATGAAAACAACTGCCTCCTCAAAGACTCAAACAATCTCCCTCTCACAAAGTTCACACAGATGCCACGCCTTTTGGCAAATTAGATGAGAAAATTTCAGGACATTCCAGGGCACAACTGGAAGTTTAAGAGGTTCATTTGTCCACTAATGTTCCTCCTTGCAAAGAGCCACTCACTTGTGTTGAAATGTTAAGGTGAGAAGGTAAGAAAACCTAAGCCAAAGCCTGGCTGCTGGCTTGTTTGACATGAACAGAAAGGAAATCGAAACACAGGAATGAATTTGGAAAAATCAAGATTAATTGGAGCATCAGAATGAAGACGTTGCTGTTGCATTATAGGCTGCATAAAATAGCTCTAGCAATGTGAAGAATTTTGAAACTTTCAAGATATTGATTTGCTAACGCACAAGTCAGACTTAACACTGGGTATAGTTCCTCATTCTCCACTTTCCGTCCTCTCCTCTCGTTTAAATTCTTCGTGGTCAGCTCTCCTAGCAATACTCCCTTTCTACGATTTGTGTGGGTGTCTAGCACAGGCTGTGGAAAGATGGAGGCCTACAAAAACATCTGTGTACTTGAAGACTGCATGGACAAAACCCATGGAAGGCCAGGACAGTTCTTCCACTGCAACCTCAAAGGTTTTCTTAGAAATTTTCTTCTGATGCTGATCACAGACAGAGCGGAGCATGTGCCAGACTCATCCCAGCTATATAGTAGCTGAAAATACAATTTTCCCCTCCCCTGCCCGCCTTAATCTCCACCAGGTAGAAAGTATTGCAGGTATTGAAGGTGACTCCATTTCTAAGTCCATTTGAAAGATAAAGATGATTGGTTTTGTTTCTGCATGCTAGGGAAAAGTCGCCTGATCTGACAATGTCAGACACACCCACAGCAAAAGGATGTGCTGTTCCATAGGGACATGGCATAACTAGTTCTGGTCACTTCAGTTGATGGAAGTGGCTGTCACTTGGAATGGTCTATTAGAATTTTTTTTTTTTTTTTTACCAGAAGGCGAGCAAATATTATAGCCAATAAGACAGAAAGCCTTTTGACTCCTTTCAGAACTGAGGATCTGGATGCACCTAGGCATTGCATAAAAACCATGAGCTCAAATCCAGCTCAGCAAAAACCTAAACATGGCTTTTAACATTATGGACCTGCACAGTACATGGAGAGGATCTCATCGCTTACACTTCAGTATAATTTACTTGAAACATACATGAACTCCACACTTATACTATGCAGCTTTGGCAATACAGAAGTGCAAACTGCAGTGAAAAGGAAGCATTTATGTCACATCTGTTTGAAAATACACAGGCTATCTTCAGACAAACAAAAACTTCAACAAAATTCTCATGAATAAATAGTGCTAAATACTTGCAATCAGGAACAGCTTGAAGAAAGGTATAATTAGAGGTATCTCTATTGGCTAAATTATTATAGAAGATTAGGAATCCTTTTAAAGGTCAACCTCCAAAAAATTCATAACCACATGATCAATAAAGCATGCAGAAACAGGCTATGGTCCAGCAATCACTGGAGGACAGACAAGATAATTTATGCAACTCCGAAATGGTTTCTGGACTCTAGGCAAAAGTTAAAAAATTATGTAGGGAAAATTAAATGGCTTTTAAAAATGTATATTCTAAATCAACAGTAAGTGCTGGAATTGCATACCAGGAAACGTGTGTGAATGGTAAGTAGTGGTTCATATAGGAGAGGAATCATCACACAAATACAGAAAAAAATGTGAAGCAGATCTCCAGGACATCAAGTCCAGTCTGGAGCTTCTGGTCCACAACAATTTAGCCCATGCTGCTGGGTCAAACATTTGTCAAAATCTCTCAATGGCCTTAAAATCTATGACTATGTGAAAAAGACTAAACACGTATCAAGCAGTTAATAATTACTTAACACTTTAACCCTTGTGATTGTGCCCACCAGTAGCTACTGTCAGAGAGAAATTACAGCTTCTGTTGTAGAACTTTCCTTACATATATTCCTTGTGTAGAAGCCACAAGTGAACCTTGTAAAGCAGCTCAAAGATATGAAGAGTAGTAAGAGACATGCATAATTTACTGAGCCTTATTCCCCAATCTGGACTTTCTATTAGCAGAACAAAGGCTATATGGGAAATTTTAGCTAAAAATGAGCTGGAGAATATATTCCACATAAATTCTGAACAGACTGCCAGCAAAAAGAATAAAGACATGGTAAAATAAGTAAAACTCCCTTCCCCTACTTCTTTTAAAATTACATTTTTTTTTTTTTTTTGTGTCACAGTTTTGGATAAAATCACAGCCTGAAAATTGATTATATCAATTTTCTGGTATCCAGGGCTTTATTTACTATACAATGAAAAACTGAAGGCCCAGCACAGTACTAAGGTAAAATTCAGGCCCTGCAAAAATAAAATCCTTTGTCATTGATTTGTTACAGCTAGACTTTCACTCCAGAAGAGGGAGAAATGTGTTACTGTTTTTGTGAGAGTAAAAAGCAGAGATCTTATCTACATCCAAATTTGCACATATCTAATTAAAAAATAAATCAATTTTATTGAAACCAACGCAAAACTCCAGTGTGAACACATTTAAACTGTTTTAAAGCTGATTTATGTTTAAACTCACATTAAAATCAATTCTTTAACAAATTAAGTTGAATCAATAAACTTCTAGATTAAATTAGTCCTAACAAGTCTTTCTAGAGGAAATGCTCTGTCTGCTTCAATTGCACTGACTTAAGAAACCTGACTTTAATGACAGTAATTTTGTGTGTTAACACTCATACATGTTAATATGCATTCATCATTCAGGGTAGAAAGACATCAGTGTGATGATAACAAAGCTTGGCACAAAAAGACTAATCAGACCAATGTCCCATCCTTTTCATTCTAAAGGATAACACCCTTGCATACAACAGATTAATTTTGCAACTATTGAGCTGGAGATTTTTGCATATCATCTGAGGTTTATCTGTTTCATATAATTTCTATTAAAAGTTTCAGTTTATTGTTACTCCTGCAACAGGAAACTTTTCCTTTGCTTTTACTTTCTATCCAAGACACTGACTTCAGTTGTGAATCACCTGCCCTGTATACACATAGCATCCAGCACAAAATACACTTTTTTGCTGCTGAGAAGTTACTGAAAAGCACTACCAGAACAACTGTAAGCCAATCTGCAACAAAGCTGTTTTCAACACAGAGTCCCACTGGACCTCAAATCAGCTCTGTTCAGGTTTGGACAGCTGAGCTACAACGAATGCAGCAATCTACATAGTCCTCACTATGCCAACAGAATATAAAGTCTCACAAGAGAGTACTCTGAGACAGGTCCCCAGGAAAAAGTCCAGGTTAGGAAAAGCAAGAAAGTTCCCAGTCACTAGTGTGAGTGTCATGCTGCAACAGTCGAGTGTATTTCTTATCTATTTCTTGCAGAATCAGAAATAAAATAAAGTCTCTAGCCTTATCACATGTGGCCACTGTGCCTCTCTGAAGCTATCTGAATTAAGGAACTGCAAAATCTGTGCTGCTCCTTGTCAGGAGTGAGATGATTGAAGAACGAAACCAGAATCACATCTCCCTTAGAGACCACCTAAGTCTCTATGGGACTAACACTATCTAAGCACAGAGTTCAGATGAATGCTTATACAGTGCCACATTTTTCTTTCTTGAATCTTGTCTTAAAAAAAAAAAAAAAAAAAGAGAGAGAAGAATAAAAGAACTCCCAATAATTAAAAAAAAAAGGAAAAAAAAAAAAGAAAAAGAAAAACCCCCCACAAACCAGTCTTTCATAAACCAAATAAAACCACATTATCCTAAAAAGATGGTATCATGTCAAGTTCCAATCTGGATTTTCATTGAAAATGGCATGTAACAGGCAGAATGCATAACTTTCTTCCCAACTGTGCTGAACTCTAGGGGGTTGCCAGTCATCTCTTTTGTCCAGATTTTCTAGAAGGCATGAGAAAGAAACTTATATTACACAAATAAATCAGAGATAAAAGCATGATCCTAAAAACGTTTGGGAGAACAGGGGTTTACAATGGAAACTGTTACACAATCCCAGCAGCAGACCTGGCAGGTGTATTAAGTTCCTGTAAGACTCAGTTCTGCAAGACTACAGAGAACAGGGCTGTCTCACAAGAAGCCCAGTGGCAGGCAGGATTCAATCCCTAGTGATGTGCAAGAGCTGAGTCTGCTGTCTACCTAAAATAATGTATCCATACAATTTGGCTTTTCTACATTTTTTTTTTTTTTACCTCGGCTATTCTCTACTGGATTGTTACACTGCACATGAAGCAACATGCATATCTCTGATTAGACATGCCAATTTATTCTCTTTTTTAATGAGCTGGATGATAGTTTGAAGTCCATAGAGCAAACCAGCACTGTCTCTTGGGTCTCACAACACTTTCTTCTGTCTGGGTGTCACAACCACCAAAATATTGTTGTATTAATTACAGTCTGGGATTCTACCTATACACTGGAGAGAAAGTATACCTCCAAGGAGATGCAGCAATACATGGGCTGAAAAGCCCTGTGAGAAACAGACAATGAAAATAAATACCAAACCTCTTTCTGATGGACTGGAACCTGGTTCGACACAAGTCCAAGCATTTCTTTCTGCAAAATTTTTCCTGCATGGCAAAGTACAGAATAATGAAAGCTATGACAATGAAAGCCATAAAAGACTGAAGGAGGAAGCCAAGAAAGAATCACAATAGTATCAGAAAGAAATATTCAGAACAAAGAACATAAAAGATGAGTTCACTGTATATGATGAAATTTAATATCCTGAGTCCCCCTTCTGGCTGCAAAGGGAATTTTGTGTAGGAAGCAACGAAGCAGGACACCATTACTGCTTAAGAGAAATGGAAACAATCAATACAGCAAAACACTCTGTAGATGACAAGCATTCGGCTTCTGGACTATTAACTCCTTCTGAATTGCTCTCTGGATACTGAAAGATGTCATAAAACCCAACATGGCTGAAAAACATAATAAAAAACCCCAACAATATCATTATACTGAACGTCTACTGTATACTGCCATTTTAATCATTGCTTCTTGAAAGAATTTATGGCATACTTTGGACTTTGCAAGACATGATTTCCAGGTCTGATCTTTCTGCATACCTTCTATCCCATTATCTTCATGAATTTGCAGTAATATATAAACAGATCAAGGATTAAGGCAAAGGACTATCAAAACTGTTTTCTTGAAGCCTCCAGAACAATCAGGCTATTTGTGATGGAGGAAGTGAGCACACAGTGTGTGTTCAGAGATTCTCAACAGGAGCTCCGGCATCAAATTGGAGTGCATAGAGTAGGGTCTAAATCTAGCAAATCATCACCAGAAGAATCATCACTGCTGGCACTGCATGGCACCACCATCTGTAACCTTCACAGACCTGTCTAGGGTTGAATGAATACACTCCAGGTTTCCATAATAAGAAAAACAAATAGCTCCAGGACCAGGTGCCCTCTTTCTTACAGTATCTTCATCCCCAAAAAGATGTAAGATTATCACTTGTTGCTAACTCTTAGTTGTAACTTTTACTTGCTAACTCTTGTTTGTAATTAAGCATAGCCTTTATCCTCAATTATCAGTTTTCCAAGCTCTGAGGATATGCTATCTCTGCCCTCCATTTATTTAGACAGTTGCATAACTGAATACACCAATAAGCACTCTATAAATTCTAACATTTTTGATTTTATGCTGGAAAAGAATATATGATCTGATGTATTAGTTACTTCACTGATTATTCTGCATAGGGATAGATAAAGATCAAAATACAGAAAAAGACAAGGACTTGCATAAGCTGAATATGTTAGACATATAGAAGGGGAGAAAAGCAGAAATTCAATTAAAACCTGTTTTGAATTCACAATTAACAGACCCACTAAACAAACAAGGACTAAGAGCAACTTTATAAGTCACATTTGTCTATAGTAATTATGTCCTCCAAAACGGCAGGCACCTCCGTTTAAGGCACAGATAGGGAGAGAAAAATACATGTTTTTCCTAATTTAACTCTTATTCAGCAGCTTCACTATGAAAAATTTCATCATCACATTGAATTAAATGAAAAACATTAAAAAATGCTCTTCTCAATCAGCAAAGCATGTAAGTATAGCATCCCAAATATATCTCAGGCAAATGACATTTCTATGCATTTAACCTTCCATGTGAGGAAGTTAGTTCATAGGATGGGATGTGAATTTACAGAGCTTTTGTTATTTTACACTCAGTCATCTCAGGCACTGGATTCATACTGACTGATGTGGCTTAGTGCATGTAAAACTGAAGTATCATGTTAGAAACCATAAATACAAATAGTCCTTCACTCCCAGTAATAAGTCCAAGTGAATCAGAGAGAGGTACAGAGCGTTATTCCCATCATGCAGGCAGTCTGCCTTGCAGAATGCTTGTAGTGCATCTCTTCTTATGAGGTGTGACGTGAGATACTGTAAAACTGGATGGCTAGGCAGAGAGTTGTCCATCAGGGCTAAAATTCAAGAAAATCACTCTAAGCCAGGCACATGGGATGTCATAGGACAGTAAAGCTCAGGAAGAAAAGACATCTCCCTTAATAGAAGTCACAGTAGATGTATGATGGGATAGTTGCACAGGGAGTGCTTGGAGTAGAAACAAAGAATAATGGAGAGAAACTCAACAAAAACTCAAAATCAGCAGAGTTTCCTTCCCAAGCCCCAACCTTCATTTCTATCCACATCCAAAACCCATATCAAGACATGACAAGTGCTTTGTAATGTAACTACTCAACTCCCCAAGGGTGGTCCCGTGGTGTAAAGGAGAGCACTCTGGACTCTGAATCCCAAGGTCCTGAGTTTGAGTCTCAGTGGGGACTGTCCCTTGGGCAGTTAAATACCTCCCTGCCATCCCATCCCATCAGATCTTGGATCAGGGTCAGTCCTGGTTAGTACCGGGTGCTGTAGATAGTCCTGAAGACTTCACTGTCACTGTCCAAGCTTGCTTGGCTGTGGCAAATGGACCTTAGGACTTAAATGGTGGGGCCAGTTCTGTGCATGCTGTGCCTCACCTAAAAAATCCACTGCACAGGCTGGAAGGGCACACCCACATGGGGAGAGCCCTTCCCAAATCTTCGTTTGTGAAGTATGGCCATACATACATACTCAACTCTCCAACATGTGCCAGTCTCCTAGACAAAAAGGGGCTCTCACCAGAGGTGAACTGGTGCATCTGTGTGAGCACTCAATTTTTGGCCACTTTCCTTGTAAACTGTTACTTGACCTTCAGCAATGTTTTTGCACAACATATCTTAAAGCACTCCTCTTCCACTCCTGACACAAACAGCTAGTCTGTAAACCCCACAGTGAGGGGTCCAGACAAGTCCCTTTCCTTTGTACCTTAAGAGCCCATATGATGTGTTAGCATGGCACAGTGCAGACTGACACAAAGGGAAGCAAGTGTAGGCAGGGGACATGTGTGAGGAATTAATCAGGATTCATTGAAGGTGTACATTATTCTTGGGTTAGTTAAATCCAATAAAACACTGAAGCAAACATGTCTCTTCCACGTTTGGGTGGCTCTGGTGCAATACACTCAGAATACTCCTTCTCTGAACAGGAACCTTTCCTCCAGGCCTTCCCAGAGTGGAACGCTTTCACTTTAAACATTGATATTTTGAGTGCCTTGCCTGGACTGTCTGTAGGACTGCTCACCTGGAGAGTCTGTACAAAGCAACCATTTCACTCTAAATTCACAGATTCGATGACTAGTTTACTCTTATAGATCAGTCACTGTTTTGACATAAAAGCCTGATCAACTAAATCCCATCCCTCACTTATACGCTTTTTCAAAGTTCTGCTATGGCCCATGACATACCACATCCCAACTCTAAAATAATTAGTCTGGGGAAATTAGCCAGTGCTTTCTGCACACCTGCAGCTGGCTGTGCTCCCCTGCCTGACAGCAGTGCCTCTCCCACACCGACGCAGGTCAACTGTGAGCATGGCTCTCAGGGCTGCTATGCCCAGGACGCAGCCTCCCAAAAACCTGTCAGGGGGGATGGTGCTATTTCTCATGAAGCTGATCGGAACCACTGGTTTGGCAAAGAAGCTGCTCATGAGGGTCCCTGCTTAGAAGATTTATATTTTAAACAGGAACAGCTAGTATCAAGGGGGAAGAGATGCATTACCAGCAAATCATTTCCAAGCAGCTAATAACCATTTCCCTACCCACCAGATCCTAGGATGCATTTTCAGGTTTAAACATAACATATACACTGTAAATAGCGGAAACATCTGGGGTTTATTATAACACCACTTTGCTAGCCTTGGGCATTGTACAACTCCCACAGGCCACGGTTCACCCTTGACCTGCCAAACACGATTACAGTACTCAGGCAACTTCCCCTGTTCTGCAGCTGCTTGCCTTCCCCTCCCCTCCGTCAGTTCTCACTAACTGCTGTCATTACAGCTACCATCCTAGAACAGCTAGGCAAAAACTCGGGTTGCCGTGGTCACTGCATGGAAACAGTGTGTCTGAACAGTCGAAGAAAAGATGATAAGAATGGCCAGTGAAGTCACTTTGCATGTTAAACCCAGGGGAAGTGGGGCTGCCCAATGCCATCTGTATCAGCAACCTTCTTCCTTCCCCTGCAAGGCCACGTTCCTTCTCTGTTCCACTCATGCCACCCTTGTTGCAAGTCTGACACATCTGTTTCCACCCTTTTCCAACCTCTAGTCTCCCACTGAGCCAAAAGTGACCCTGTGTCTCTTCCCTACTCCTCCTGCAGCCTTATCTCCCAAACACATCTTGCTTCCCAGACTCTACTCTCACCTTCCTCCCTCCTTTTTTTTTTTTGCTCTCCACCAAGGACCTCTCTTCATTCACTCATTTCCCACTGTTTGATGTCCAGCCCCACAAATCCCAGTCCTGTCCCTTCCCTGCTTTTCCACCAGTTCTCCCCTTCTCTTCAACATCGTCTCAAGCTGACTTCTCCCTGTCTTTACTTAACATCTCATGTGTAACTCCACAGCAGCACAGCAGGCTGCATCTTTTGTTTCCCCTGATGGCGACTAGAGGCTTAGCCTGGGCTCATCAGTATGGGGAAGGCATTTTAGGGCTGTTGGAACAAAGCAGACTGCAAAACTTCAGCTGAACTAACACAAAGTGTGAATGTAAAGTGCTTCAGTTGCACCATGGTAGGGATACACCTTCAGAAATAATGTGATCTTAATTCTGTTTGGTCTAGAGCTAGGTTAAAAATTTACCAAAAAAAAAAAAAAAAAAAAAGAAAAAGGCAAATGGGGTTCCAATGGCTTAATGTAGGCACTTTAAAAACTCACTTGGATTACCTTTCCAGGGGTCTCTGCATAAGCAGACCACTGACCACAGACTGTTCCTTTCCAAGCATGCACAAGCATTGCCTTTTTTGCCTCCAGCTGATTCTTCCTGTGGAATGCCTGAACAAGTACATAGGGGACTGGCAATAAACAGTGCTGTTTAGAAACACAGCAGAAAGAAAATACAACTTGTGTTTCCAGCAGCTCTTTCTGATGAGGAGCAGACCCAGAAGCCTCCCAGCCAAGACATGACCAATTGCCACTCTGCTTACAGGAGTGTAACACCTTTCTTATGAACCTTCTGTTACAAGAAACCTCCCTGAGAGGTAACAACTATTTCAGCAACAGTGCATACATGTGCAGAGTGCTACCAAAGCTTCTCTGCCATCTCTCTTTGAGAGCCTACTGACTGATGCTATATCCACCCTGGCCCTGAGAAGTCAAGCGCTGATTACAGCACTGCAACATTACCCCTATTCTCTCCCTTTTCAGCAAAGTAAAGGTAAATTTATGAAAACAAATATCTGAAATGTATTGCTTTTTTAAAGTTTGGCTACTCAGTAGCCTGGCAAAACCCTCTTAGTAAAAATGATATGCAGCATTGTCTTCTTATTTTTTTTTATGTCTTAATTTGTTAAATTCAATCTACTGATCAATTTCAACATCATCCTAGAATTATGCTATGGTAAAACAAATGCACATTTAGAGAATAAATGGAATTGATTCTCTTCTGGAGTAAAAGGCCTTAGTAAATGAAGTATTTAAATACTTCAATCTTTCTCTGAAGAGGCATCTGGCAATTCACTTTTTGGATCAAATTGCAACCCCCAAAAAACTTGATGACCTCATGTGGTCTTTCCACCCCCACATTCCAACCTAGAAACGTTATATACAGCATGCTCCAGGCCAGAGCTGAGTTAAAATGTGGATGGTGTTTCTGGAGAAAGAGATGTAGCAGGCACAGGACAGAAGCAGAGCAGTGAAAACGTAAGGAATAGGTAGGTGCTTAAGGAAGGATGCCCTGAAATGCTGATACCTTCATTCCTGGTCAAGTGGGTATTCTCCACTCCTGCATGGAAAATCCCTCACACCCAACATTTTCCCTTGTCAAACATGACCCCATGCCCATTCTTCGCTCTATCCTACAGTACGTTTCAGCACACATAAAAATGACCATACTGATCAGACAAGGAGCTGGACTAGCCTAGTATTCCATCTCCAGGTGCAGTTGTTTATGGGTGACAGGGAAAAGAAAAGAGAAAAAAAGTAACCAGAAATAATTGGCTGTGATACCCTTGGCCACAGCAATGCCCTACAGGTCAGCCAGCTGCAGTGGAAGGATGTACCAATGGGTTACATGAGATACTCAAGAGCCTTTGTAGTATGAAGTACATTTAAAAGCTGCCTCTTGCTCCTCTGATGGGGCTTGCAGGTGGGCAGGGACCTCGACAGGCTCTTGGAGGGCCCTGGATCTGGTGAGGTGGATCTTTCCACTGCAACAGAGAGGACAACCTTCAGGCAGTCTTAGTGGACCTCCATGTACCCTGTTGATGGTCAGGAGAAGGATGTGCACACACTGGGAAAGTAATCCTGTTTTATGCTTTTTATCTTATCTACTCCCTGGTTTAGAGCCAGTAGTCACCATGGTTTTGTCAATGTAAACAGCCTCAAAACTAACTTCGGTTCTAAATACCTCAAGTTGCTCCTTATCCCTTAACTTCAAAGTGATTTATTATTCTTATTTGTGCCTGGGGTTTTTGGCATTGATCTGAAATGGACTGGATTTTACTGTGAAATTGATAGTGAGAAACATCATGAAATGTGCCATGAAACAAGGGAATCCCAAGGCCATCTGGTAGGTCTCTAATCTGTCGAAGGAGTTGATAGTTTTTTTCTTTCAAGTTCTTCAAAAGAAAAAAAAATCACAGTGAAATCACTATTCTGGACATTTCTACAGTTCTCTGCTGAGCCATAGTGCAGAGATCTCTCCTTTTCCATGAAGACCTTGTTTCCCTGCACTATCAAGGGAGTATGCATTTGTTCCCCCCTATAACATTAATGCATAATTAAAAGATTATTTGTGAAAATGCTCTGCTTTCTCATAGCAGCTTTCACCTCTATCCATTAAGGACATCAGTGCTTTCCAAATTTGTGCTATCCACCTGTTGGCATGTTTCACAGAACCGCTTTCCAAGCAGGTCTCTCCAGGAGCTCCAATATTTTTATGGGACCATGAGTTTAAAATGGCTTAGAAAAGAAGCCTTTTCTTTTCTTGACACTTCCTCAGTGGAGAAATTCTCTGATGTCACATAACTCTGGGAGGTATTAAACACTTAAAATTAACTCCTCTCTGTCTGCAGTTATGGTGGACTGGAATGTGTATGTGTGCACAAGTCTACATATATGTTTGCACTAATATTGCTCTAGTGTGACTCCAGGGGGAAAAAAAGAGTTTGCTCTTTGCAAAAGCTAAGTACTTGAGAACAGAATGAGAAACTGCTGATATAAAGAGGATATGATGAAAAAGATGCCAAAACACCTCTAAACATACAAGTATATGATTTTACACATCAGCCATTAGCCATTAACTTCAACAGCAAACATTAGATATTTAATTATCTTTCCCTGCCTATCATCTCTAGATCAGCAGACATGATACAGCACATCATACCACTTTCTTCCAAACACAGTTTTTGCAGGACAGAAGTGGATTTGTTAAGTCTCAGTTTAAATAATCTGCAGTGCCATTAACTGCATTTTTACTTTGCCCTTTTGGGACTTGCCAAAGAATACCTGCTTAGAGTTTAAAATACATGGTTACCCATGTAGGGTGAGAGAAGGGGAAACCTAGCCCTAGGCATGGTATCTTCTCTTTGCACACAGCCCCAGGTGTTCCATTTACCAGAGTGCTTAAACTCAGGTTTAAGTCTGTAAATACTCCCATGATATTCAAGGAGTTTCGATGCACTCCTTACAGGTCAACTTGATTGAAAGTAAGCTGGAAGATGATTTTCCTTTCAGGGTCTAACTGTAGACATAACAGAGTGATACACAGACATGGTGAGCCCAGAACTGCCTGTGATGGATGAGAGGAATTGGATGGAAGTCACTGATAGTGATTTTGTGCCAAATGCCCAGAGGAAGAAAAGTTTTCATCACAAACTTGAGGGAGTAAAAAGGCATGAGCAAGACAGAGACAGGATGCCATCTGTAGCAAAATCACCTGTGCAGTTGAGAGGGGACCTTAGCTCATAGGCAGAACAGTGGACATAATCTCTCCTACCCATTATATGTCCTCCTGCCATTTCATCTCTTTATCATACTGTTTCCCTCTTGCCAATGCCATGGAAGATCTCCAGGAAAGCTGACTGTGGCAGCAAGTACTCAGCACAACTTATCACTGGAGACAAGTCTGACCTGTTGGCAATCAAAAAGTAATGAGACACCAAGGACTTAAAACTACAGCTGCTGCATTGAAGGGGACTATATACACCTAGCAGCTTACGCTAGCTTTGATGGCACTTACATTCAAAATCAACTAGACGGAAGGTCATGGAAGCCTAGAGAGAACATGAGAAGCATTTAAAAATCCATCCTGGGACTAAGCCATCCTCAGCCATCTTTGGTGCCCTGGGAATCTCTCTTCAGCATCACCCCGGAAGAGGAAGCAATGTCACTGGTAGCAGCTGTGCAATTAATTCCATACAACAAAATACCTACACGAAGCTGCTTCTCTCTGAACAGCTCTTAGAAATTATATCCCCTCCCTTGCTCTTTTTTTGGACAGCAGTGAAGATGGCATCGCCTTAACACCAAGCGCTACATTCATCCTGCTGTTAGGTGCAACTCACACTGCAGCCAAAGAACTGGTTCCCCTCAGTCAACCTGCCTGGAAACTGGGGGTGGCCTGATTACCACCAAAAGCTTCTAACAGTCAGGTGTGAGCTGGAGAAGGGATGAAGCAAGAACGCCAGCTGCTGAGACATTTATGGAACTGAAGAGAGCCTCACAACACACTTGCCAGCTAGGATGAGTAAGGTAATTTTGTGGTAGGATGGTTCCTGCAAAGAGGCTCCTCATCCAGGTGGTCTTCACTGTGAGTTCAGAATGGGAGGAGAGACATCCTCACTCACAGATGGGAGAAATAATCAAAGCACAGAAATGCCAAATAAACTAGGAATGGTCCTGAGTTAAAAGGACAGTTACCTAATTTAAATCCTTCACTCTGACCCTATTTCAACATCACCCCTGCTCCTCTTCCAGATTGTTGCTCTGAAATAGTTTCCCAATTTTTGACCTTGCTGGCACTTCATATATCCAGGAAAGCCCATGCTCAACACCAATTTTACACTCGTCAACAATCAGGTTCTTTTTTCCATATCTCATCATCCCAGATTTACACTTATCCTTTTGTATATTGTCAATACCTTCTTAAATGCCATGAACAACATGCTTAAGTAAAAATCTCATTTAAATCAAAATGTAACAGCATAAAAAAGATGAGACCAGGACTCTTGGAATCTACATTAAGTTCGGCAATCATTTGCTCAGAACTCTGGTCAGACTAGAAGCCTGTAACACAAAAAAATCCACACCCAGTAATTTCTGCATTCATCTCATAGCTTTTTGAACTACAGCACATCCTTAAAAAATTATGGCAATCCTTGTCTCAGATGCTGTGAGTGACAGAAGTGTTCCACACATCCAAGCAAGTTCTTCTTTTGCATAACTACCTTCACTTTTAAAAGCAATGCCACAAGAGCACTGTGTTCATCCTCTAGAGCTTGACAGGGAACACACTCTTTACAGTACACTTTACACCTCTGCATTTCCAGTCCACCATTTCCAAGAACAGGTTCAACTAGCAGCTTCCATATTTTCAGGGTTGTTTTTCAAAAGCTTAACTAACTTCTTCAACAACTTCTCTTGAGATGATCCAAACACTACTGTAAAGCTGGTATGGGTTACTGCAGAAGTGCAGTAGAGGGCACAAACAATAAGAAGGCACTGGCTTCCCTAGGACAACAGTTTTTACAGGTTATATTGTTCCCACTGGATAGGGGAAGCGCTTCATGGGAATTTCCTCTTCTGTTCTTGTAATGGGACATGCTGCCCTTGGAAGCAGTCTGCTTGAAAATTTTTCTAATACAGCCTTCTCTATTAGAGAGTCTCTCAGATCCTACCAGTGACTCCCCCTAAATATGCACGTCGGGCACAGTGACACAATTGACATCTTCTTTCATGCCCTTTATCCTTATATCCTTCCTATTGCAACAGCTCACGCCAGAGAGCTGGCTGCATAGTACCAATGGGAAAGCAATGCACAACTTAGCTAAAATCACACCCCATTTTTCTGTTCCCCTGAAGAAGACAGACAGGAAATCCATTTTTAAGAAGGGAAAGGGATCTTTGTGCACACCAAGAGAAAAAAACAAAGGGGTTAGTAACAGGTTTGTGATACCTACATGTTATTCTTATCTCTAGAATCGCCACATGTCAGAAAACAGGGTAGTTTGAAGAAAGAGGTTACACCGACAGTCAAGAGACTTTGGATTCTGTCCTGGGATCAGACTCTGACCTGTTGTGACCTTGGACACACAAAGACTATGCTCCTAGGCAATAAGAACTTGCTCTCAGACAGCTTGTTCCACAAAGGGCAGTTTGCAGGCTATAGATTTCAGCTAGAACTCAAGGACTGTGATGATACAAACAGTATCAGTTTATTTGGCACAATTCAAGACTACATGCAAAAACATATTCACAGAATAACAGAACCTGTTTAATTTACTGGCATCCATTCCAAATATAATGCAATAATGTAGAGGAGTTTTCAGTGCTGTTTCAAATACAGGTGTAATAAATTGACAGAATAACCCCTTTTCCTCTTTTTTAAGTTCAGTGGACTTTCCCAAAGAAAAACTGAAGAGTTTGTCACTGTGGAAGCCAACAATCCCACTAAAA
>JAWWLZ010000094.1:28247547-28268904 GCA_035041345.1 Poliocrania exsul
ATGCAGATATACATTTTTTCTGTGGATTTCAACTAAATGTCCAGCTCTTAAATGCAGAAATTGTTTTGATCCATTCTGTCATTAATATACAAAATGAAGGATGAGATTTCCCGTATGTACAGACCTCCTGACACACACATATTCACAGCTAATTTACAACTGCCCTGATTCAACTGGAGTTTCTGCTGCCCATGAAAATCATTTAGATAAGCACCAGTAAGCAAAAAATGTGCATGTGGGGAGAGTAGACTCTCTATGTCGATTCTGTCTCTTCCATAACTCCTCTTATTTAAATCCCAAGCAAAAAAATGAATAAATAGTGTTAGGGAAGATGTACAGTTGCTCCAGCTTTGCTTTAAGGTCTTTCATTGAGTAAGAAAGTTAAGATGTGTCTAACCAAAGCCTGAACCAGTGGTAAGATTCCCTACTGTGTCTTATCTGTGTGAAAAATATATATCGATAGCTAGCAAGTCTTGATTGTTTAGCTCAGGTTGTAAAACTATGTGTTATTAATTACAGTGTCCCTGGTCAAATCTGTGATTTAGCAGGCATCACATTAAGCACACAAGTATTTGTATGACAGCTGCTTTGCTTAAAGCCAGGCACAGGCTTAGCTACCTTTCACAAATGGGGTTCAGGAAAGATTGTTCTTTCAGAAAATTTTCATGCCTTTTCCTTTCTAAGTAAGTGGAACTTTGGGTATATTGTGTCTGATATGCCTTTCCTCCTATTAAAGTTTCTCAGCTGCAAACTTCACTAAGAATTTTCTATGAGTAATGTGTTGTTTTCCCTGAATTTCAGAAAGTTGCATGCATTTCCCATCACATCCAAGCAAAAGATAATTTTGGTAGGCATGCCTCAAAAAGAGAAATATGGTGTGCAGGGGTATCATTTCATGCTGTGAAATAAGGATTGAAGTGAAAGGTTAAATAGGAAACTAGTCAAGTGGTAAATTAAAGCCCAGGGAAATCCAGTTATTTCAAGCCTCAAAAAATAGTGTTTTGAAATTGTGTTTAACACAGTGCACTGGTGGGTAGGGTGGAGGCAGGGTATTACCTGCAGACAGGCAGGACGAAATCTGTATATTTGTCTATTTTGAACCCTGTCTTCCATTGCAAGGAGGAAAATGTACCCCAAATACACCTGGGTGCTCTGTAGGTATCCTAAGAACATAGTACTTGGCTGACATACAGGTACTATTTTTAAAATCAAATGTTGAGTTTAGTGATCTATAAGTGAGTTCTGGTTTAGAGTTTATAGAAACTTATTTCTTCTTTCAAGACTAATTCCTTTCCAGTTCTTCCATGAGTGTAGAGACAAGATGTGAATTCCTGTTTCCCTACCCTTCTATCAGGTAGGGTGACCAGACCCCCATGGTCACTGTCCTCCATTTCCTTATTTTGGGGCGTCAGAATCACTGAGTTATACATCTAACAAAAGTTTGCCAAGAGAAAGTTAAGACTACATTTTAAAGAGATCTTAATTTGGGGATGTTTTTCCATGGTTTTGTAAAATCACGACCAAATGTATTATGGGTTGAATACTGGCGGTGGGAAAATTCAATTTAACATAAAATGATGCAGGTCTAAATATAACTTTACTTGGCAAAATGTGGGGTAAGGAAGATGGTGAACATAATGTAAAAGTTGAAGAAAAATCCAGAGGTCAGACCCCTGGGGTTGGAATATTAGTATAGCTCCTTTGAAGTCTATGGAAATAGTGATTTTTATGACTGAAAATTTGGCCCTAGCCCATAATGACTATTTCCAGATGATCCTTAGTTCAAAATATATAGATACACCAAATAGTTTTGCTTTTTGCTGACTAATTCCTCTCTTTCTAAAGAAAGTCTGAAAATGAAGTCAGGCTGTAGAGCCTCAGCAGTGTAAGTCTTCTAAGGCCATCAGACTGCTGTGATTTCCTCTGTGGATAGAGATTTTGTGGAATAGTCTTTAGACAAAACTCTTTCTAGATCTTCAGGTCATACACAAATATGCACTGTGGGTCCACACAGATCCCAGTAAACACAATATTTTAACATGCTAGAAGACCTAAATACATGTATATTTAAGGTTCTTTTGGATCACTGAAAAATTCCTATAAGGTATACTGCCAAGTTTCAGTGCTTAAAAACACAAATAACTGGGATCTGGGTACTTCCTTTTGAGACAAAGTTTTTTAAAAACCTTCATTAATCCTACCCCTATGAAAACAATGCAGAACTCGGTTGTCAGGAAATAAAATGTGTGGTGCCTGTGTCACTAAATTCTTTCAAGTGATTTTAATTGACTCATAAAACCTTCAAAACTGAGCCAAGACAGGAATCCTATTACCCTAAATGTACTAGTCCTATATAGCTTGTGGGAGCACCTCAATGAGCAGAGAAAGAAAGTATTTTAATGGCAATTCCTCCTGCAAGTTTACTCATGAGTTACAATTGACAATGAATGTGCTATTCCACAAGCTCAGACCTTGCCTGTTCATGATTAACCCACAGAAAGATTGCGAATATGTTGGTAATAAGGGAGCATATGAAAGTAGTATTTGTTAATTTGATTGCTCTGTGTAGATCTATGAGAGCCCATTATGCAAACCCATATAATCCTGTAGTTTGCTCCTGAACTATTCACCACAGCTGCTGCTGATAATTTGGTAGAGTCACCATCTCAACTATGTGATTGGTAACCAAAATCACAAAGTTTATTTTTAGAGATGGAAAGGTAACACTTGTAACCAAAACCAAGGTCTGAGCCCAATAATGGAACAGAGAGTGGCCACTGTTTCATTTCCAGTCCATACTGATCTCTATTCTCTATCAAGGGGTATTAACTATTATGTAAGGTTTCATTTTGCAGGTAGATGATGCTCAGCCTCCTATTAGCATTTGTTAAGTCTGCTATTTTAATTGTGTGGTATTGACAAAGAAGACTCTACAGCAAAAGCAAAGAGAATACAGTTGACCAAATCCTGATGATTTGATAAGAATGTGTCAGTGAAAGCTGTTGCCATGAAAGATTGTGGGGTGCACCAGTAACATGTGTTCAATCTGAGTAGTTGTAGGACGGTGCTAATGGTAACAACACTTTGAACAAAGAAAACTAAGAGAAGACATTTTTGTCAAGTTTCTTCACAAGGATTAGTTGCCCAGGCATACTGTAAAAAGCCCAAGAAACAACAAACACAAACCCAAAACCCAACTCCGAAGGTCTTTATGACACTGAGCAAGTGTCCATATCCAAAAAAAGTGTTCCCGGGAAATGCACGCTTCCAATACAATACATTAAGACTTAGCAAAATAATACCTGCAGTTTTCTTCTCTTATACTACAACAAATAAAAGAAGCCTTCTCTTTTAGTATGTCAGTATGCTGTTATTCCCCATGTTGTCAATATTGTCAATATACTGTTATCAGGCAGTGAAGCAACATATATTGAAAGCAAAGTTATTGCCACATCACAGAGACTGAACAAAGAGGAAAGAAATTAAAGACAATTGACTTACTTGCAAACACTAAACTCAGCTGTATGGTTTTCAATGATGCAGGGTCATGGTATGCAACAAAACAAATAAGAGGCCCATACTGCAAGGAAATTAGAAAAGATAATATTTTGTGAATGCAAGAGTCTGGGAGCTTGATGGAAAGCTGGATTTTCACCTGAATTTCCTACGAAACCTCCAGAACAACTCCTCAAACCCATAATATGTGATGATCAAAGAGAAGGAGAGAGAAAAGTAAACAGCAACACAAAAATTCATATAAATATCAGGTGATTACAGCACAGCTTTTTTGTCACATTCCAGAAATATGAACAAGATATGAAATATGAGACAAAGTTAGAGAATAAAAAATTGAGAGGAAAGGAACAAAAGCCCCAGCACTTCTGCACTCTGGCAGAGTCCTGAAACTCTAAGCTGTATAGTGTACTCCCTTTCTCTGGCTACAGGATGAGCAGCACTCAGCACATCACACTGCCTTGCAGGTTTCCCCGTGTGCTCCTTTCAACTTCTGGAGGCAGAACTGGAGTGCTATTGAGTTAATGGCAGGAAAAAAAATCAGCTTTAGCCTGTACTTCTGAAACACCTTCTGAAAAACCTTACTAGAGCCTCTCTATACAGACAGAGTTACCATTTAACAAAGTGCAAAGTAATGGATAAAGAAATCTCTTGTGTGCAGGGGCTGAATTACAGTCTCCAATGGCAGATGGTCCAACAGGTGCATGACTTGTCTACAGCAACAGGATGCAAAAGATATTACAGGATCTGATGAAGTGTCTGATGGTCAGGGACACCTCAAGAAAATAAGTCACGTTGATATAGATCCAAGTGTTCTGGCAAAAGTAAGTGAGAGGCAGTCCTCAGTAAAGCGCTGAGAGGGAGAGGATAAGCTGAAGTAGTTTGGAGGGAATAATTAGCTAGCAAGAGTTTCTGTCATAAAAATTGTTAAGGATCAGCAAAGCAATCAAATGCAAATGCTGTTCCCTGTGAACAACTGGAGAAGGTAAGCTGAGTTTTGAAATATAGTCTTTCTGAACTTACTGTAGTATTTCAGGGAAGCTTTGTCAGGCTGACATGTGATGAAGAGAAAGAAATTCTTTGCTGTTACTTCCCTTGGACCTGAAAAATGAGTGCCCTAGCACCCAGGTTGACCCTACACTCTGCATCCCAAGTTGCCTGAGGCTCTGAATGGGGTAGATGCAATAAGCAAACTGTCCAAGGATAGAAGTGTCAACATTCAGCTGCTTTTGGTGACTGAAATGTTTGGGAAGTAGAGTTCAGTCTTCTGTGGCTCCAGTGTAGCTCTATACAAATGCAAAATTTGCTCAAGAGAGGGAGAGTTTGCCCACTCCCATGTGTTTATGATTTTTCATTCATTTATGTTATAGGTTAAGCTAGGACCAAATTTAGGCTTTAGTTTTCAGAGTAGGCCTTAGATTATCAGCTGACTTGAGCTGGGTCAGGCCAGCTGAGAGCTGACTCTACTGGCCAGTGGTATCCCATGCAATATTCTGACGTCACCTCAAGTATAAAAGTGGGTGTAGGAGGTGCCTGGCCAGTTCCTTCATGGCTGTGGTCCTGGTAGGACACACTGTGGCATCCCAGGAGGGATGGGAGGACTAAGCCCAGCGCCAGCTTACCACCATGTTATCTTAGGGAAGTAAAATGTTTTTTATTAGTTTTATCTCTGCTTGGATTTGTTTCTGGGGAGGTTAGGCTCTTTTGGGAAGTGTCTTTTTGGGATGCTTTATGGATCCAGAGTGATGGGATCTGTTTTTGATGAGAGGTAGAGGATTGTTGTTATATCTAACTTGTGCAGATGTATGTTATACTGTAGTTTACTTTTAATTTTCTCTTTTCTGTATAAATATTTATACCTGTTTTTAAGTTTTCCAGGTTTTTTTTTTCCTTTTCTCAGTGAGGCAAAGGGAACTCTTACTCTGTGTTTGGGTAGTTGGCATTTTGCCAGCTCAACCAAACACAATTTTTTTCAGATGATATTTTCAAAACCTTTAATTATTGGAATTTTTGTCTGAAGACTATGGTGAAACATCTCTTTTGCCCCATTTGCCCTCTTTCTTTAAGAGCCCAAATATTCTTGCACCAAAATTCCCCCTTGCATGTCCATTTCTTCCAGTTTGTCAGTATGAACCCTTGGCCTTAAGACACCTGCTTGATCTTCTTCATTCTGCAGAAACCCCCATTTCTCTTTCAGGGAGGAAATATTGCTGATCCAACCTCTCAATCTCAGTTAAAGCTGCGCCTACTCACCGAACAGAAAATTTGACCCATACTTCAGACATTGCATGTAATGTTTGCAGTTTGTGGTTACATTTAAAGCAGTTTATCTTTGTTCTTACTAATCAAAAATGTGAAGAATTTACAGACAAGTTTAAACAAAAAAGTAGGATCTGAGTCAGCTCCTTCAGTTACTGGTGGTTTTACATGGTTGAGGGAGGTTGGCCTGCTCCTCTACTTAGCCCTATTGAGGCCACATCTGGTGTGCTGTATTCTGGGCTCTTCAGGACAAGAGAGATACAGAGCTCCAGGAGGAACTCTAGCAGAGGACTACAAAGATAATGAAGTGCTGGGATCACCTCACTTGTGAGGTAAGGCTGAGAGAGCTTGTCCTGTTAACTTGGAAGAAGAGAAAACTGAGAGGTGATCCTATCAATGCATCAATTATCTGAAGGGAGGGCTTCAAGGGGACAGAGCAAGGCTCTTCTCAGCAATAGGGTAAGAGACAATGGGCAGAAACTGATGCACAGGAAGTTCCACCTGAACGTGAGGAAGAGCTTCTTTATTGTGCAGGTGACCAAGCTCTGGAACAGGTTAGCCAGAGAGGTTATAGAGTCTTCCTCCCAGCAGATATTTGAGAACCATCTGGATGAAATCCTGTGCAGTGTGCTCTAGGAAGCACATGCTTGAATAGGGAGGTTGGACCAGACAACCCACTGTGGTGTCTTCCAATCCAACCCATTCTGGGATTCTATGAAAGTGAAATGCAAGTTTCTACACCTGGGTCATGGCAATCCCAGGCACACCTACAGTTTGGCTGGAGAAGTGATTGAGAGCAACCCTGTGGAGAAGGACTTGAGGGTGATGGTAATGAAAAACTCAACATGAACCGTCAATGTGCACTCACAGCCCAGAAAGCAGCAAAAGGAGTGTGAACAGCAGGTTGAAGGAGGTGAGTCGCCCCCTCTACTCTGTTGTTGTGAGACCCAACCTGGACTGCATACAATTCTTGTGTCCCCAACATCAGAAGGACATGAAACTATTGGAGCAAGTCCAGAGGAGGGCCACAAAGTTGGTAAGAGGACTGAACCACCTCTTCTATGAAGACAGGCTGAGAAAGCTGGGTATGTTCAGCCTGGAGAAGAGAAAGTTGTGTGGAGACCTCATAGCAACCTTCCAGTACCTGAAGGGGATCTACAGGAAAGCTTGAGACCTGTAGAAACTATAGGAATGTAGTGATATGTCAAGGAGTAATGGGTACAAACTGAAATAGGGGAACTTTAGGTTAGGTATTAGAGAGAAATTCTTTACTGTGAGAGTAGTGAGACAGTGGAAAAGGTTGTCCAGGGAGGTTGTAGACACCCCAACCCTTGTAGAGTTCAAGGCCAGGTTGGATAAGGCCTTAGGCAACCTGATCTAGGGGGAGATGTCCTTACTTGTGGCAGGAGGATTGGGACTAGATCTTTAAGGTCCATTCCAACCTTCTATGATTCTCTGAAATGTCATCAGTTCTTGAAGACTGTCAGCTGTGGGGGCCCTGGCTGTGCTGAAAGACTGCGAGATTGAACAACTCAGGTGGGGGTCGCCTAAGGACCACATGATGAGGGAGTCGCCCCAGGACAAGTCTGGGACAGCCCCCTGGGACGGCTCCTGCCCTGTCCTCGATCAGGATTGGATTCTGCATACGGACAGCAGCTTGTAACCTATGAGAGGGCTTGCAGAGACGCGTGACGCACGTGGAGCGTGGTTTTCGGGCTTAAATGTGCTGTGTTCTTGGAATAAAGTTGGATTTTGCTTTCGACATCATATTGATGTGTGCAATCCCATTTGGTGGACTGCAGCAGTCAGCACCACTATTCCTCTGATTTAACTGGAATAATCCTCAGCTTTTAGGGAATCCTTATAATTACTCCCAATTGAACAGAGATGGAAACTCAAGCATCATTTTTTTTCAGGGAAGCACATGAAAACTATGGCAGAACCAAGGAGATGCATTATCTTCAAAATGTTGTTCCAGCAATCCACAGAGTGCCATTTTACCTGAGATCTTTTTTCAGGATACAAGATGCTGCCTTTTTGCTCCTTTCAGGCTGCATTGCTGGTGAAGTCAGGTTGCCTCCATCTGAGATGGGATGCAGGGCACATGAGATCTGCTTTGACCTTTTTGCCTGCCTGTGTGGACAGGCTGCCCCACCAAGTGGCCTTACCCATAACACAGCACCAGCTACAGCCTCTTTGAGGAAGGCTGACCCCATCAATTTAAGCCCAAAAGGTCTCATGTATTGCTCATAGAGATTAGTGAGAGACTATTATTACAGTCATTGCATCAGACACAGAAAAAAGTCATTGATAGGAAGAAAAAAATAAGCTGAAGCAGAGCTCTTATACTTTGCTGGACAAACTATATCTTGCTTTCAGAAATGCTGCTCTCATATCACCTGGAATAGGTGAAAGAGTGAAACCAGGTTTTGTTCCCTTTTCATGGACAATGGTTCAAGATAGAACTGATTTAACCCCACTGATAATAAACTTCCTGCAGTGCCCAGAGGGCCAGATTCTGCCCTGGGATGGTGCCAAGTGACCCCAAGCATAAGAGTAACTCCAATTCACAGCTTATGCTGTAGCCCTTTTACTGTCTCTGAAACATGTCTATGGAGGTTGACCCCACCATAATGAAGGTTATGGATGACCGTGTGCACAGCAGGGATGTCTCACTCCTGCTCTCCTGTTCTTCACGTGCTCTCTCTCATCCACAGCTCTTCAATGTCTTGCAACTTTCTTGGAGATGGGCATATTGAGGTAAGTTACTCCAAAGCTGAAGTTTAGGTGTTTGGGATAAATACAAGGCCTAAAGCAGTCAGTAGGGCTGCAGAAAGAAAGGAATACAGAGATGCTATAAAACTTTCAGTCCAACCAAAAACAATATTGGAGCTTACTCCATGTTGTACTATCACTGTGTCATTGACAAAATTTGAGGTTTGTTAGCCAAGATTGAAAGACCCTAAGAGCAGAACTGAAATACCCCAATAGAGCATTCCTGGGAGCCAGGTTAGCATAGCTTAGAAGGCAGAACACTGGAGTGGACGTAAAGTAATTGAAATATTATGGATGAAAAAGTTTTCCTGATCTTTACCAGTGCATGGATTCCATGTTTTTTACCAGTGCATGGATTTCAATGGATTATTCCCATTCAGGATAAGATCCTGAGTTTCAAATAGATAGCTCCACACACAGTAGGGTTGATGCTCCACCAAAACAGCAGACTCATGCTAGGAACTTTTCGGAAAGAAAAGTAGAATGAAAATGGAAAGCATCTCTCTGCCAAACATGTTTTATAGCCACAGTAAAAAATAACAACCCTGTGCAGTTCTTGTCCCTGCATCTGCTATAAGTAAAGTACAGAGAAGTACAGGACAGATGGCTGAAGGCATACAGTCTGGGGAATATGGTGGAGTCCCATGTACTCCATATAATTGGAACAGAGAGGGAATTATTAAGGAATCACTGAAGTCTGGAACACCACTAAAGCCAGAAAATGGTAGTTTTAAACACAAGCCCTGTTATTTTCAAACACAAAAAGGAATACTTTTTCACAAAAGATTTAAATACATTGTGGAACTACTTATCACAGGACCTTGTGGATGGTAAAGGTTTGCATGGATTTTTACACCAGTCTGATAAACTTACTGACAAAAGTAGTTCAGGGCCTATTAAATCTAAACTCACTGCCTATGAGAGTCAAGTTCTTAGAAACTGGGAAATCTTTGCCAAAAATCCCTCTCTGTGTTGCTCTCATTTCTGCACAGTCTTCTCTTGGCTAGTCTCAGGGTTAGGACAGTGAACTACATGGTCTTCTGGTCTCAACTAAGTTTAGACAAGCCATTCTTGTTTTTGCTGTGATTCAGCTTGTCTCTTCCACACACACACCGCCCTTCCCCCTCTCCCCCCCCCATCCCCCGCCTCAGTTTATAAGCTCTACAGGGCAGACAGATTCTACAGGAAAAAGGGCACTTGGGGTGAGTAAAGGACAAAGCAGAGGGGCTCCAGGATGCCTATGGCTTGGTGAGATTGGAGCACTGTCCTTCAAGGAGGATCTGTTTCACCCTAGAAGACATATGGGTTTGGTGCATGTGACAGCATCCTGGCAGTGCCTGGTGGAAAGTGGAGTGACAAGAGAGGTTCAGGCTGGAGATGAAGACAGACTTCTTCTCCATAGTGACAGCCAGGCAATGCAACAGGAATCCAGTAGAGGCTAAACTTTCTCTATCTTTGAAGGTTTTCAGGCCCCAATTTAAAAAGTCCCTATAAAACCCTGAGTAAAGTTCCTTAGACTTTCTGTTTCCGCAGAGACCTCTTGGCCTAAAGATAATGTAAATGCTAATGAAATGCCATGAGGACAGTGTGTAATTTCCCTTTGCTTCTGAAATGTATGTATGCAGGTCTTGGCATTTATACTCATGTGAAAACAGATAGTAGCTTCAACTTCCTCCATAAAATAATTACCATTAGACCACTCAATCCCTGTCCTAAGAAAGTACATTAACCCTGGCAAAAGCAGAGAACAGGTTTTCAGCTGATGTGAGTACAGTGTTGCTGAACCTAACAGGTTGTGCTGAGCTGTCACCGCTCAAAGTGTGTCCATACACACTTTGAATGCCTCTCCCTCACCTTTGCTGCTGCCTTATACCACCGTGGATGGGTGGCCAGGAAGGCCACACTGTTGCAGTATATCAGTAGGCTGGTAGCAATAGATGATGGGCAAGGAAGCAGCTTTGCTGATGCACAAAGGTGTACTTGTGCTCCCATCATGAGGGAAAGATGCAGTTTGCACAGTCTCACTCCTGCCAGTAGAGAGACTAGCCCAACATCTCACACCAGCACACGGTGGAGGAGGAGGGGGAGGAAGAAGAGGGTGCTGCTGTTTCCTCTTGCTGAGCTGACAAGGCCTTTCCCTTTGGAGAGTGCTGCTGGGTGGGCAGCAGGGCGCAGGCATGGATCTATCAGCAGCTGTGCTATGGGATCCTAAATGGCTTATTAAAGATGTCTCTTCAGATTGACAGCAGGGCATTGGTGCAGCTGCACAGCTTCCCTTTCCTAGGACACCTTCTTCCCACAGAAACATGCTTTTTAAAGAGGAATGGCCCTTGTCTGGGATTTGCTAACTCCAAACATCCATCCTGCTTTGTATTGGAACAACCAAGAGTAATGGGCTGGATTGCTGCTTCTGTTACCTCAGGTGTAGTATAATGCCAAATTTATCTGTTACATAGTAATAGCAAAAGTCCTACCAGCAGGTGAGGTGTTAAACTGGCGTTGTTCTTCTCTATGGGCCTAAAAAGTACTTGAACATACTTTAGACCTTATCAGTGTCACTCTACTTTGCTATCCATATGCAAAACAAAGCATCACCAAGCACCTGTTTTGTTTTTCCTCTTTTCCCAAAACGAAGTGAGGACACAGGCAATGCAGTGAAGGAGTGTTTAATTTGTGTTCTCTACTTAGAGCAGAAAGGGGTCAACATCCTGGTTAGCTGTGCTCAGAGCAGGAGCTGGAGCCTGCCCCCCATCAACATGGTTTTGATGGTGAACAAGCTAAATTCCTCTCAGGAAGGAGCTCCCAGCTGTAACACATCACTGCCACCCAGTAAAGCAGTGTCTGCAGCATGATGTCTTAGGGACCTTTTTTCTCTGTCTGGCTTTGTGATGTTGTTTCTCCCTCCTTCCTTTCCAAAGTCCCATTTAAAAATGCAGGTATTGACTAGTAGGCACTGCAAGGTAGTAGAAGACATTATTCCTCATTACCAGCAGAGACTGAAACCAAGCAGGATGTGTTTTCACAGAGGGATCTGTGAACACATGCACTGGCTGCTCATGGCACACACTCATCAGAGAGGAATTTCCGTACATTTTTTGGTTTTCCACCTGTGTCCAGCCTCTGAGCTGCAACACACGTGGGTTGAGTCATCCCATTTATGTCAGTGGGACTACTGACTGTGGCACTACTCATCAGGAGAAGTGGTTCTCCAGGCAGGCCACAAATACTTGATCATGCTTAAATTTGTGTGTGCCTGCTCCAGGCATAATTTAAGCACCTTCACGTGATGCCTATAACAACCACAAGCTTTTGAAAAGTCAGAGGAATGCAGGATTGACTTGGCGTTGCAAGGAGAAAGCTTAGGCCAGGCAGATGAAGAATATTTTGCAAAGAAGGACCAAAAAAATAAACAAACCCAAACCAGGAAAGTAAAAAAAATATGCAATACATGGGTGCTTTTTTGATCTATTTTGGTCTATTACCACCAGTGAAAACATTCCAACTTTTTTACACAATAGACTACTTAAAAAAGTATAGAAAATTGTGTTAGGTCACTCCATACCCTGTATACTTCACCTGCCATATATGTAAAATACTTACTGAATGGGAAATGCACTACTATTTTTATTATACTGAAGAAGAGGAAACCAGGGAAAAGAAGTGGTTTGAGCTCCCTGATTTGAACAACAAAGCTCTCAGACTGAGGCTGCATGTCATCAATTCTGTTCTTTTGAATCATCTGGATTACAGCTTTTATGGAATGACATGTGAAGAAACGTATAGTATATTACACTAAATTTTACTATATTCTCTATCTTTCTGGTATAATGTATGTTCAGCTTATTTCTGCTTTGTAGTCCTACTAACTATCTTTCCTGTGGATAGTGACAGCAGTATGTGGACACTGTTCACGCATCACAAAAATATGCAAATCATACAAAGGTGTTTCAAGTTTCAGCAGGGTTGACTTAGCTGTCCCTGCCAAAGAGGAGGGAGTCTCTTCACTTTAGTTCAGTCAAACCTCTTCCAGCCCTGGTATTTACTCCATAGGCAATACATGTCCTGAGTGATTTCTTGGAAGTGCCAGCATTTCCTGGTGGAACTCCTTTCACCTCAAACAAGCTCACACCCTTCCTGCACAGCACATTGCGGGACACATGCTGGGGCCAGTTGGTGCCTTGCAGCAATGTCTCAGCAGGCACAGGAGTTACCCGGATCACACGTCTTTCCAAGAGACTCCTGGGCCAGATACTTTTTAAAACCACATTGTGAAGAGCAAAGAGTATCTCCCTTACATTATGAACAGCTTTTTCTATTGCCTCTATCCAAGCTGCTTTGTGGTGTATGTGTACCTAAGGAGCACTCTTCTGGATCAGCGGGATGACAATACTGAAAAGCAGGGTCCAGGTCTCTTCTGGGAAACAGAAGAGGTGTGACAGCCATATACATACTGATTTTCAGAACAAAAGTGAAATATTTGACGATCATCATGCTTTATGATCACCTAGTTAGACACAACTTTGAAGCCCTTGTTTTTAATTTACCCCAGAGAGAGATCTTTCCTTTTCTTTACTTTTTTTTGTGATATCCAGCTGATAGTTGTTCAGGGTGGAAAATCACTGTTTAGATCTACTTTGAAGAAACATAAATTCTAGTAATTAAGAGAATACCCTCTCAGTTACCTTCATATGCCCTGGGAATCAGACTTTTTTCTTGTGTGTGTTCATTCTGTAACTGTAGTCCGGTAGGAATCAGACACTCATAGTGGGGGCATTACCCTGGTTTTTTTTCACAGCCAGGGAGGAGATAGAAAGGGCAGGCTTCCTGCTCCCTGCCCCAGCAGAGCCATCCCTGCACACTACCCCCTCACAACAGGTAAGGGAATTTGCAGTGAGTTAAAGGCACAACTGGCACAGCTTCCCTGCCCACAAACCCCTGGCCTAGTATTGAAGAAAACAAGAGGAGTTTTTTAAGGTTAGGATCAAAAGTATCTGTGCTTCACCAGTTCTCAATGACTCTGTGGTTTCATATAGCCTCTTGGCAGCTGCAGTCATTTAAAATGGCTCTGGGCTGTACTGACTTGTATGCACAGAATAAGGGACAATAAATGTCTTCTGAAGCTCAGGGCAAATATTTGGTCCAATATTCTTCATAAGCATGAAAAACAACTGGACTTCTTTTTCTTCTATCAAATATTTGATGTTATTTTGAAAAATATCTGACTAAACCAAACTAGTCACTTCCAAATTACCTGACAAACCTCAATGTATGAATTCATACAATTTCACGCACATTTTGTGTGATTATTTCCAGGCATAGCTGAAAATCTCCTGATGTGAGTGAAGGATGGCACCTAGAATTGCACTCAAGATGTCATTTTGGAGTCTTGCTTTTGGAGCTGACCAATGGCAGTAGTATTTTAATATCCTGAAGTTAATGAATTTTTAACTAGTGAAATCACCCCTTCTGCACCATAAGACAGAATACTGCCTCCATAGCTTCAGAAACCTTTGAGCCTTGAGGAAGAGACCACATCTCTGCTTGAAATGTGACTGACTAAAATCCACATTAAAACCTAGACTAACATTTTGTTGAAAGAAGTAGAGGGGGGAATTAAAAACAAGGGTGTGCCACATCCAATTTTTTTAAGCTCTGGATGCTATAGAGAACATAATCCGTTCAATTGTCTTTTACACAGTTTCCCTACCTTCCATTAAATCATCTTCACCTCACTTCTGCTTAACCTTTTATCTCAAAAATCAACATTTCTGTTTATTTCAAGGCATGGAAAACTTGCCTAGTGCTTTAAGCAACATCCACCATGCTAATTTTTGATACTCAGTCTCTTACCAGTGACTTGATTTCCTCCCACCAGTAAGCAGGATCAGATTTCTAAAGACATCCTAGGATTCATATGCGAGGATTAAGCTGTGGCATTTTTTGTAAAGAAAACATTAGCAAATTCCTGAGGTGTATATCTCTAAAGGTGAATACTGGATCCAAACTAAGAAACGTAAAAGTCAAGAGTTGTATTAGATGAAGATGTCACCAGGGAAAAACAGTGTGATTTCTAAATGTACCATGAAGGCCACAGTCTAGGAAGCTAAATAGACAGGTTATGTGCATGGAGGTACTTCCTTTTGACTATAATCTTCAAGTCTCTTCAGTGCAATTTTTAAATGTAAGCTGGAGTAATAATAATAGTAACAACAACAACAATAACAATACTAATACTAGTTCACATCACAAACAGAAGCTGTCATGTCAGAAAATAGTTCTGAGCACTAGATAGACAAATTGGTAGGATTGTGTTAAAACTGTGATGACTTAGAGGTAGAAGTGTGTCAATGTTTGAAGCGAGAGTTACTGTCCTTAGTTGGTACAGTTGGAAAAAACTGATCAGCTGGAAAAGAAATTATGTGCTAGAAGTTTACTATATTTTTTCATATATGAGGTACTCTGATTAAAGATTTGACTTCTCCATACCAACACTATGTCAACTCAATAGACTTAAAATTGCCTTCTAGATTGATTTTGAACTTTTTGTTAGATCACCACGCTAAACTGTGGGACCTGTTATCTAGGCTCTATGTCTCATGACGGCACACCCTAAGTGTAAGTCACTGATTCATGAAGGTCACAGAGATGCCTTTAAAGCAGACCAGTTCTGTTATCTGAATAAGACCTGTTGGAAGAGCAAACAGCTACAGCAGTCACATTTTCCCTTGACCTGAATGATTGCTGGATGTATTCATACAACAGATGGCCAAGATAAGACTTGAAGAACTGAATTAAAATAGCAAGTGCAGCTTTATCATTAATTGAAAACTCATGGAAGGTAGAAGCCCGTGTCGGTCACAGTGACATCTCAGTTTGATGGCTGTTCAGAGGCAGCATCACTTATTTATTTTCCTTTGCAACACAAAAATCCCACACCAAGAGTGTGATGGATCTGCACAGTGGAATGATGACGCTGAAATGAGCTTTCCTTTCCCTGTGGACTGAACCTCACTTGGGTAATAACATGTGCAGAGGATAATCTGTCCTCAGAATTTTCAATGACAGAGGCATATCCTCTGCCCTGTCCCCACCAGACACTGAGTGAAAATGCAAGAGAGGGGGCTGCCTACCAATAATTGTGTATTTAACACTTCTCAGCTGCAGTGGGTGGAACTGTTGGGTGAAACAATCACAAATGTGTCCTTACTCAGCTATTCTGTCAGTGCTCATGAAGAAAACTGGATTTTCTTCATATTTCAATCGCAGTAATCTTGCC
Source organism: Poliocrania exsul (assembly GCA_035041345.1). NCBI lineage: Eukaryota > Metazoa > Chordata > Aves > Passeriformes > Thamnophilidae > Poliocrania > Poliocrania exsul. The sequence goes on from JAWWLZ010000094.1 coordinate 28,263,371, forward strand.
AATATTATTCAGACTGCTGTCCATGACTACAGTTTACAGATCTTTCCTATGAATTCCTGTCTTTCCTTAGACCTCTGATGAACTGAATTGCTTGTATGCAACTCTGCTTCTCAATATACTGGAAAATCTGACAGTGTCTAATAACAGCCATTTCTGGATTCAATTGTTGTAAATAATTTCTAGGTTTAAAAAAATTTAGAAGATTTCAAGGATAATCACTGTTCAGTGATAGCAAATCTAAGTATTTACACCAACACTTAAAATACATAGTAAAAATATTTAATGAACACAAACCCAAATATTTTGTTTCGATAAAGGCATTTAACAACTCATTTTTTACCATCTTGCTTAGGCTTTTGTAAATAATATTGGGTTAAAATAATAGAAGTAAAAAATGTATTTTATTTAGTTTAACATTTTAGGAATTTTGCTTTTATTTTCTTATTTCAGGATTAAATTAATTTTGCTTGCATCACATTATTTTTTATTTGAATCAAAAGATGTATTGTTTTTGTTATATGATAAGGAAATACTACCTTTCTCAGTTTTGCTAAGGACCACTGCATGAAGTTTTAGTATCACCTAATTAAAAAACAGATACACATTTCTTTAGTTACAGGATGAGTTAAAAGTGATAAAGTGCATAGAAATTTGCCACGGCAACAGTTACATGTTTTTTATGAGTAGTGGTCCAATTTGTGAGAAGCAAAAGTCTTTTACTGATAGTGCACTTGGCTTTTAAAACCCCTACAACAGTTCAACTAGCTGAGTAAAGAAGCAAGTGGAGTTAGACCAAGAGGTTTCCAACCTGGATTTCAAAGTGTGTCAATAAGGTGTATGGGGAGCCTAAATGGCCAGTGAGGTGTTGAGAGGCTTGTAATAGAGAGATGGTCTGGGAGAAAGAAAGATGGCTTTAGAGAAAGATCTGAGCTGAAACTGGGCAGGGTGGATGTGACTGGAAGGAGTCTGAAGTAAGGGAGAGGAAGAAGACGAATGGGGCTTGAAGACAGGTGAGGAGGTGTCAGGCAATTCTGTGTAATGCTGCGGGGGTCTTTGTCTCTTGCCTTCTCAGTACTATGCATCTTATCAGCTGATGGAACGGTTTTGTAGGACGCTAGGACGCTCTCTTTCTCCTCATAGCTGGATATCCTGGCCCTTCCTGGATTCCTGGTGTGTGAGGATGCTGGGGACAGGGTGAGGCAGAGGGAGGTCCGAGTGGAACTGAAGCTTGCAGCTCCTCGTTTCTGCAGAGGTCTCCTACTAAGAGAGGGATGGAAAAGGGAAGAAGCTATGCCCAATGTCTCTCACACCCCTCCTCAGCTTCCAGTGCCACCTGCAAGGTCATGTATGTGCAGGTCTTTGCAGGCAAGATATGGAGATCCCCTTCTTGCATAGTATGTGCTGCTCAAACTGATGTGTTTACCTGTCCCCTAAAGAAAGGAAAGGGAAAAGAGATGGCCTCAGTGGGGCCATCTTCTACAACTAGCTGTCAGGGAACCTAGGTTGCTCCACGCTTTTCTCTGCTTATAGGCAGTCTCACAAGGAAGTTTCTGTGTTTAGGCCTTGATACTTTTGGTGGTGCATAGGTACAAATGATGCTGTTGAGCTAAGTGGATATATTAAAAGACACACATACACACAACCCCTCCAAACTAACAAATATTCTGCCAAGTGCATGACAAGCAATGGATATATAAACAAATTTTATCTGACTTACAGATGATGTTCAGAAAAAAAAATGAAGTGGAGAAGTATCAGTTTCTTCTATCTAGCTTTATGTTAGTATGAGACATCTAGTAACTTTTCTGAGATTACATCCTAACATTAGTTCCATCAGAAAGATCTGCTTCAGAGAGAGTTGAAGAGCTCTTTTAACTTTGATGACCTTGCTGATCTGGTTGGGGTTGGAAGTGATGGCAACACAATCCAGAAATGTGCTTTTTCTTCTTCTGATACAGATTTCTTTTTAAGATGGCAGTTGTTGATGGATGGAGGCTGTTAGTTTAACAAATGTGACCTAAGAAGAACGGATTGATAATCTCCTTAACTGCTGAAAGTGCACTAAGGACAGCTTTTCCATGTTGGTTCTTCCATTTATGAAATCTGTTGTCAGAGCTGTCACAAAGATTAAGCAAGCAGTACACATGGACCAGGTCATCCTAATGCTTACTTTATTTGTGTTACCTTTTTTCTCTGCTCATGAGACTGTTGATATCCATCTGCTATGTCTTGTCTTCCAGGCTGCAGGTTTCAGTACTGATCTGGAGTGTTTTGTTCCTCACAAGATGCAACATTAGGATCATTAGTACATCTTAAAGTCAATGAAGCTGAGGGTTGCTTTTCTGCAACACTCTCCTGCACATATTCTAGGTTTTGTGTGCAGGAAACAACCTATTACAGGTTTCAATAGGCTTTGAAAATTGCTGTACTACAGTTGTGCAAGTAATACAGGTAAAATAACCATGTTGAGGAAGTTGAATAGGAAAAATTAAGATATTTGAAAGCAGTTAGCCAGCCAACTAATCTGGCATTATAGTAGAAGCCTCCAACATCTCTTGTAACTCTTACATGTATTTAATTTGAACATGCGCTGTGCACTACCATGCACAGGTAAAAATAGCAGCTGAGGAATGAGACAATCACATACACACCTCACTAGTTTTTCTTACTGTGAAGCATACTTTTGCTCCTCCTGGATTTCTTTTCCCCTAAGGCAAAGATTATGTTGATTGCAAGCAGCAGTGCTGGAGGCTATGGAAACACGTAGCCACATTATCTGCTTTCTCTTCCATATATCTTGCTATGTTAAGTCTGTCTCTTAGGGAGGTAAGGTCTTTGTTACAGAAACATGTCGAGGGAACTTGGAAGTGACTTCATACATGCTAAAGGAAGTGGGAGAGGGAGCCATAGATGCTATTGTGCCCAAAACTGAAGAAAACTCTTCTAGAACTGCAGATCAGCATGTTCAGACAAGCAGCACAGGGGTGATACTTCACTCCAACAAGGGTCTCTCTGTATCAGCAGATGCAAGTGAGGTAGTTTCAGCATGTGGGCGTCAAATGAAACCTAAAGTATACGGTAGACTTAGTGACTCTCCATTTGTTATCTTTACAGACCTGAGTTTGCAAACAGTTTGGATAATTCTCTGACCCAAAAGAGAAGCCAGCTGTTTCCAGGCTTCACTTTCAATCACTTCTTCCTACTACCTAAAAACAGGAAGAGGAAAAGAGTACAGTAAAAAAAAATAAAAAAACCCAAACCTGTTTCCAGTCATCAGAGGCTCCAACTAAAACTGTTTTGCTTGATAAAAGCAGTGTCCTCATTCCCCAGAGATCAGCAAGCAAATAGCTACTGCCCAGCAGGAGGGCTGTGTGCTACAGAAGAGATTTATGGTGCCATGTCCCAGAGATACAAAGGGTTTTCCCTTCTCAACTCTTCTCCAGAGCATGCCCGACCAGGAATATGAGACAAAGCCCCTATTGATCTATCTAAATGGGGGAACTGCCACCAGACATGGTGGGGAATAAGGCTGCAGCAGTCCAACTTCCATATAGGTACAAGTGGTTATAAACTTGAATATGTCGTTATAAAACTCTGTAAGTAGTACTGGTTTTCTTTTTCTACTCTAGATCTCAAAAGTCATTACAGTTTGTCCTCCCCATGTGGCTGTGAAATGGGTAAAGCCAGGCCAAATAATTAAGAAGTGCTGCACATAAAATGTTGAGCTATTGGACTCTTGTGGGCCTGATACCACCGTAGGGCATTTCAAAATGAGAGGAGAGAAAAGAACCAGCAGGTTGAATTTTGAAACAGTATCTAAAAGGGTGCCTTCAGTTTGAACAAAAAATATTCTCTTTCATATCCATCTCCTGAGGAAAGCTGCACTTCAGTGGATAGACCTCACTCCTTTCTTTTGCCATTGCAATGGGATGGAAGCTTCTTGCTGTATGAATCTGAACTCAAACTAGGAATGTGTTTGAGCTATTCACACACATTGTGAATAGGAAACACACTTGGAAAAGCACAGGACAGAAACAAGGTCTGTTGTGGGTCTTGATCTGTGCTACCTGGATTTCCACTGAACCTGTTTATGAATGCTAAATCTCCTTCAGCCGAAAAGAAATGTAGCTCAGGATGATTTATAATCCTTTGTCTATGCTCCTATTGTAATGACAATAATGTACTCTCAAGGCAACCATTTATCCTGCTAAGACACCCTTGCACATCACCCTGGCAGCATATTATAGCTTTACATTGGTTGCATATTATATTTACACTCACTTAGCACTCCTGCAGCAATGCAGAGCGAACTACAGAAATTAGAACCTGTGTGTTCTGCATACTGAAGAATGTAATATTCATCATAAATTCCTACTACAGTTCAATGATAACCATACAGAAAGCTGTTTTGCTTTGGGATGCACTTTTTAGAAGCATCCAAGGGATCCAGTGACTTCAGCCATATTTTTTAAAGTGATTGTGACATAAATGAGAATATGATCGCACTGTCCTTAAAAGGTTACTGTGTATCTTTCCACCATTCAGCAGTGTTTCATAGGTGAGTCTTAGTCTTCTGTAGGTGCCAAATGTCATGCTATTGCTGTACTCAGCTTCTGACTGTGTTCAGGCATGGAGGACCACCTGTGCTTTGAAGGCCAGTCTCTGGCTGCCCCTTGGACCTCCATTTCCAATTTGGATGTCTCTCTGTATGGACAATAAGTCTTGGGATCAGCTTCCCAAAAACCACCTAAAACTCATGCAGGAAAATTTGTGAGTACATGTTTATTTATAAATATGATGTTTCAAGACTTTCAGCACTTGGAAAAGCTGGTAACTGATTTTCCAAGCTTCACAGAAGGTAGTCAGCAGTCTTGTCCTCTCAAATGGTGCAGGTGGTGAAGTCACCATCCCTGGAGGTGTTACAGGGGTGCCTGGATCTGGTGCTGGGTGATGTGTTTTAGTGGTTTAACGGTTGCAGTGGTACTGCTGGCTTGATGGTTGAACTGGATGATCTTAAAGGTTTTGTCCAACTTTGATGATTCTATGATTCTAAGCTGCAGGAACACGAAGACTTGTGGATGTTCTGCCTGCCTGCCAAAATGAGAGCTTAACTTGATTCAAGTCATCTATCCTCCAGCTTTTATTCAACTCCCCAGTGTGTGAACTCTTAATCTCTCATTTGCTTTGAGGAGGAAGATCTGTCTATAGGGTCTTCTGGTTAGCCCCTGTCTACCAGACAAATTACAACTACAGATAAGAAGAAAAAGAAAAGGGTTGTTGTAATCAGTGACTCCCTTTTGAGGGGAACTGAGGGTCCTGTATGTTGGCCAGACCCATCCTACAGGGAGGTTTGCTGCCTTCCTGGGGCCAGGGTGAGGGATATTACTAAGAGACTTCCTAAGCTAATTCAACCTTCAGACTATTACCCACTGTTGGTTGTCCAGGTTGGAAGTGATTACATCAATGAAAGAAGTACCAGGGTAATTAAAAAAGATTTTAAGGCACTGGCCCGATCACTTCATGGGACAGGAGCA
>JAWWLZ010000094.1:28269004-28303263 GCA_035041345.1 Poliocrania exsul
TCAGCAATAGGACAAGGGGGCATGGGCTCAAGCTCTGCCAGGGGAAATTTAAGTTGGAGATCAGAAAAAAATTCTTTGTAGAGAGAGTAATCAGGAATTGGAATGGCCTGCCCATAGACGTGGTCGATTCACCATCCCTGGAGGTTTTTTCCTGTCTCAAAGGTGAAATTGCCTAACTGACTGCTAGGTCAGCTGTCCAAGCAATTATCTACTTGAAGTAGTCAACTACTTTTGTAGAATAAGGAACATATGTGACTCCTTCTGGCATCAAGCTGGTAGATAGTTACAGAAGCTTCATGACACTCTGAGGCAAATGATGTAAGTTTTTCAAATGCACCTGGAAGGCACAGCAGATCTGTGGAGAATTGATTTGAAGTTTTTGTTCAAAAAGTGAAGGGAAGAAATGCACTAGAGTTTTGACAAATTTTAAAGAAAATATAGCCAATTCAATTGTGCCCTGTAACTTTGAAATACTCAAAACAGTCATTGGTTTTCCTCCAGATACTTTCAGCTACCTCGTGTGAGGTGGGCATGACTTCCCTGCACAACTGGAGCAGTTTCAGTCACTGTATAACTGCCTTTCTTTAGGCATCTATAAAGCTGAAGACATTTCTGAATGGACTTGGAATCTCTTTTGTACTGAAGCAGGCACATTAGCATTGCATCCATATTGCACAAGGCCTTGAAGGCAATTTCATACAACATGCATGGTGCAGTTGAGATGTGAGGGCTTTGAATCATGAGCTCTGATGGTTTCATCTGCCATAGGTTGAGGTGTAATCACCCTCTGCTTTTCCACCCACCCCTGATTAACACTCTGAGGTAATTCACTGGGCTGTGGCATAGAAATGTATGCACCTCTCACTCCACCATGGGAGTAGCATCTTTTGGCAGAGAAACAGGGTGGACAGCTGGCAGGAGTAACAGTTTGATCTGTTGCAAATAAAGATGTCAGAGCTCATGACTTGGAATGCTGACTGCAATTCAGAATCAGACCTATTCATGACTCAGTTTCAGGTTTTGTGTCCGATTCTGTTATGCTGTGTTATTTGAGGCCTCAGAGCCCTACAGAGTAAGTGGGTAAAAGAAAAGCCAAAGAGATCTTTACAGAGGTGCTAATCAGGTATATTTGTGAATATAAGACAGGTTGAAAAGTGCTATGGAGCCAGTTGTATTTGTGTTTTAGCTCATTCCTGCTCTAACCTACCACTTTAACACTGCAGGGCCATTACAGAAGCAAATATTAGCAGAAGGGCAGAGAAAAAAAAATCAATATAATATTTTTGAGAAATCAAATCAGTCTTCAAGGTTAGAGAAATTATTTTCTTAAATAAAAGGACATGAAATAGAAGTCAAAGCAGACTACTGATGAGTCACAATGACTGAAAACAACAGTACTGAAGCTGAATAGAAGTTTAGCTTCCCATAAGATGAGAACAAGGAGTTCACAATCCAAGGTTCAGCAACCCTCTCCATTCTGTGGGATGCCAGTTGGCTGGCAGGCCAGGCACCTCAGAAATATTCCCCTGCAAATGCACCATGGGCAGATCATGGGGGACTGTATGTGCACCTGCAGAAGATGGCTGTCAGGAGTAGGTAATTCAGAGGTATATGGATCTGCCCTCTGCCTGGGAATAAAAGAATCTCTCAATCCATATGGAAACTCTCTTTGCCATCAGGGCTGGAATACATGGGGACTTGGAGTAAGAGAGCAGGCAATGGAAAGCTAGCTGTTAGGGAAATACCAGTTTTCTTTTACACCATGAATGCAGAAAACATTTGTCCATCTTTGGTTCCTGGTGACAATGGAGAGAGACTGTTTTTCATGACTTTTTCAGTCTTGAGTCCATAGGCATGTCTATATATGAGTACCTAGAAAAAGGTTTTTAAGAGGCTAGTTTGAGGCTACAATTTAGTAAATTTTAGGGGGTGGATGATCACTGGTTGTTTCTAGGTTTTCTACTCTTTTGTTTTCTGGCTCTGTTTTGCTTTCACGTTACATTGCTATAAATTACAGGATGGGTCATGCTGCTTGGCTTCCACTGAAATGAGTATTTTTCCTGGTGGCAGTGAAAACTGTGTATTTATTGTCTTTTGGCAGTTTTGAATTTCCCAGTCCTGAATTCTTGAGACTTGCAACAAAAAAGGGACACGTCTTTTTCAGTTTTAGCATTAGTTAATCATTAAATATCACCAAGAAATCAAATACAAATGTTGAAGGTGGTTAGAGATGAGAATCAAAATCACAACCCCTTCAGTCCAGGAGATGGCCAGAAACCGCAGCTTTGTGCAGACTGTTTGAGAGTGTGTCCTTGTGGGGATGACAGCGTGTGTGTTTATCTCTTAAGGTCTGAGGTAACTGATGAGTGCATCCTTATGGACCAGAGAGGCACCTGTAGAATGTGGATGCCTTGCAACCAGTAGAATCTTTCCATGTATGTGAGGTGAACTACTGACCAATAGTGTACAGGGATGTTATATGTAGGAGTAGATAAAAGTGAAGCTGTTACTAAAAATAAAGTCCTTTGCCTTCAGTGAGCCTTCTGATCACACTGCAGCCTGAGTGTCTCTGCCTCCTCATCCGCCGCTAAGCTAATCTACATTACTCCAGTAAAAAATGACCCCAATAGGTCCTGATGTACACTAACTCTGTTCCTGTAACTAGTCCTCCTGTAGATGCAATCACATACCATATACAGGATTCTGTGCTCTGCCTGTTGGGCTGTGAGTTCCAACCATGCTCTGTTAGTGTCCTGTAGACACAGTCTGTCAAATCTCTCGAGTGAAACTTCCCTTCATGGTATGAACAGCAATTAGTATTATAAGTATTTGTCAGGAATGGGGAAAGCTCTTACTGCAAATCTCCTAGGAAACCTAACTTTCTTGTGAGATGAAAAGCATACTATAGCCCCTAAACCTGTGGTTTCTAAATGTTTATAAAGAAAGACATAAGGTCAGAATAAAGTAAATTAAAATAATGGAAGCTTCTCCCCTGTCTCAGGAGAGTTTTAATTTTATTTTCCCTTTCTTGGCTACCTATTATAGATTATTTTTTGTTCCCTTTCAACACTTTTAGGATACCGGTTTGACTTGCACGTTTTTCCAATTTGGATCCTGAAGGCCAGGTGCAGAAGAGTCATTAGAGTCAGTGTGATAGTGCTGTTGCTATGTCTGACAGCACCAGACAGATTCTGGTGCTGCACTGAGGTAAGTCATATGTTATCATCCCCAAGGTGCTTAACACTACCTCAGGAAAATAATCCGGATTCATTTACACATATAAACTACATGGCTTGGGTTTGTGTTGTGCTGGCTATTTTTGCCTGCAACATACTGGGGAACTAACTTGCCAGCAGAATTACACAGGTGGCAGATTTCATTTGGGCAGATGCTGACACCTTCACCTGCACAGCTGATTCAAAAGAGTGTATGAACAGAGCAACAGATTAGGGGCATTTCTGATCCAAAGTGTAAAGTGTAGATCTGCTGTTCAGGCACTAAATTTACAAAGACGAATATCTCTGGGAATCTAAGCTAAAGGCTCATGTAGGGTACTATTTAATTCCATTCTTAAACTGACAAAACCACCTTTTTGTATATGCTTGCACATGAAAAGACAAAACCTCCAGAAACGGACAAATAGATTTCTTCTAGGATAGCCATGGCTGTGCCTAGGTTCTGTTTCCACATCTTCATATTGCATAGATGGAAGCTCCTATATCTTTATGCTCTACAGTACTTTTTATGTCTAAAATCTTGATGTTTAGGCTCATCATCGTGCTAAGAAAGATGTGACTGAATTGTTTTCCTTTAGTTTCATTCACTTTCCGGGTTCGTCTTGTGTTTCCTTATGATTCCCTTTAGGTTGCATACATGTTTCAGAAAAACTGCAGAAAGAAGGCAAAGAAAGAAACTACTTTTGACAAGATTTACCCTACCAAGACACATCACTGACTTATTTCAACTGATTTCTTAAAGCTTGACCTCACTAAAGGACCAGTATCTGCAGAGATGTTATATCTCCAGAATATCTGCAGAGATTAAAGCCTATTGAGCTGTATGGGGTGACTTCTATAGGGCAGAGTGTGCCTGCCACATACTTGCAGTAAGGCCATTCTGTATCATTTATGATGCCTTATGTTTTTTCTTACAGGTAATAAATATTTGTCTCTCTTTTTTTTTTTGTGTCTCTTTCAGGTTATCATCATTCCTCAGAAACAAAGTAACCTTCTAACAATTGCTTGTGTAGACCCAGCCATGATGTAAAAATGATCCATTACCACCTAGCTTTTGGAAGCAAATACTTTGACGTTTAGGACTTAAATTAACCAGTATTTTTTTACAGTCTTGATCACATGATACATTTCTCTCTAACTTGATTTTCTCTGTCCACTCCAGACCTTTGCCTGAACAGCCTTTTGAATATATTCTGCCTTTTAAGATGGGGTTGACACAGCTCCCATTTTTCCTAAGTGAACCTTGTTTTAGAGTGAATCCAGTCCTTTGCCGTAGGTTTTCAACATTTAAATAAAACCTTTTCAAAATGTTCAGTTTCAAATCTGGATGACATAGAAAACAGTGTCTCAATAATTGCCATTTAGCAGAATTCTTCTCATTTGCAGTTTTATTTTAAAGAGCAGTCCAAGATTTCTGGTGAAAACTAGTGTACTACAAATGAGTGAATAATTTACAATAAGTAGCTTATTATATGAGTTTTAACCACTCTGAACAGGATGGCTGATGGCATAACATAATTTCTGCAAGTGTAATTTATACTTTGAATGTATTTGATTATTCATGGCTGTTTGACCAATGAGTAGCTTTATATTTCTGGCAAACTTCATAAATATCATTAACCTGAACAAGGACTGAGGTGCAGTGAGCACATAAGCTGTTATTAATGGATTCAACAAAGTACAAACAGGTATGCTTAGTTCCAAGAATTTCTATTAGTTCCTTAGAAATAAGGAAAAGTTAGCAAGTATTAAATGTCTTCCTGAATCAAGACCAGGTGTCCAAGTATGAATTTGTATTTTGAAGTGTGGTCTGCTAGGTTTTAGTGCTTGTCTATGATGCATGCTAAAGGCTAAGAAACTGAAAGTGAGAATTCCCACACACAATGTACACTTTGAGAAAAACTGTGCTGAGTCATTTCTCATTATTGAGGCAAGACTGAAGAATGCTTACATTATAGAAATCCACCAGAATCACCGAATCACAGAATGGTTGGAAAGGATCTATGGAGGTCTTCTAGTCCAACTGCCCTGCTAAAGCCAGTTCACACAGTCACGTTGAGGTGGTGTCTGAGCATCTCCAGAGAAGGAGAGGCCTGAGCCTCCCCAAGCAGTCTGTTCCAGTGCTCTATCACTTTCAAAGTAAAGACATTTTTCCTCATATTCATATAGAAATTCCTGTATTTCAATTTGTGCCCAGTGGCCTTTGTTCTGTTGCAGAGCACCACTAGAGAGTCTGTCCCCATCCTCTTGACACCATCCTTTCGGGTACTTGTATATATTGATAGGATGGGCATTCAGTCATCTCTTCTCAAGGCTAAGCAGGCCCAATTTCCTCAGCCTTTCCTCATAAGAGAGAGGCTCCAATCCATTCATCACCTTCATTGACCTCTGCTGGACCAACTGCAGGAGCTCCATATCTCTTTGAGGAGCCCAAAACTGGACACAGCACTCTGTATTGGCCTCACCAGGGCTGAGTAGAGGGGCTGGATCCTCTTGACCTGTTGGCAGTGCTCTTCCTAAGGCATTCCAGGATCCCACTGGCTTACTTGGCCACAGGGGCACACAGCTGGCTCACTGGCAGCTTGTTGTCCACCAGGACCCCCAGGTCCTCCTCTGTAGAGCTGCTTTGCAGCCGGTTGACTCCCAGCCTGTGCTGGTGCCTGGAGTTATTCCTCCCCAGGTGGAATAACAAGGCGTACTTGTCTTTCTTGACTTTCCTTGAGTTCCTTCCACTCTGCTCTCTCCATAAGCTCAAACTGACCAACCTTATACATGCTGCCTAGTCTTTTGCCCCAGTGCCTGACTCTTTTCCAAATTATTTTACATGATCCTTTAGAAATCTTCCAAGTATTCTGCTTTCTTGATTTGACCCATAGTCTAAAACACATTCAGATCCTCTTTCCTCTTCCCCATGTTTGGCATAGGCTTACCTGAAGCTTCAACGAGGTGTTGTTTTTGCAATTTTGTTTTTATAGGCTTTATTGACAAGATATGGGGAAAGCTCACATGTAAAATCTCCTCATGAAGGGTTTGAGACCACTGCAATAGCTCATTGTCAAAAAAAAAAAAATCTGGTTGTCCCTCCTTCCACGAACCTACCACTGCACTCTGTTAAAAAGAGCATTGTTGCCAGAGAGTGTCGTGAGGGAAATCCATCAAGTAGTTTCTCTCAGAGGATGGCTACTACGAATATCAGGGTGGTAATGTGGATGCACATGTGTGTGTGTGTGTGTGTGTGTGTGTGTGTGTAAAAACACAAATATAAGTGTACAAGTTTATCTGTTATATACCGATACACACACAGATATATACACTTGTGTATATAAAAGCATACTTATTATATGTATGTATATATAAATCTTGGTATATTTTTATGTCCATCCAAAGATATAGTAGTACATATATATATACCTCCATCCATATTTATACATATCTGTATAAAAGTATGAATATATAAACTAGAATATGTTTCTCATCAACACAGCTTCATATATAAATTCCTGGTCAAATAGGATTTTTTTGCATTCTTATTTTTGAAAGAAAGCTAGAAAAATAATAGCAGGATTAATGATTCCAGGTAATTTCAACAGAGAAAAATAAACCCCAAATTTCTCAGCAGTTTTAGATTTGGAATGAACAAACAATAAACTATTTCTCCCTCCAGGAAGGAGCAAAGGCCATTAGACACATCCAACTATCCTGTATACCAGACATAATTAACTTGGTCTTTTGCTGTATAAAGAGGCATATTGTAATCCTGCTAACTGACCCTGTCTGTCTGTAATTAATTGTCTTTTCCTTGCAAACATATTGCTATGGGCTTGGCTATGATCTCAATGTTGTCTCCAGGTCAGCATGAGCTGTCTGTGTTCTAGGTAGATGTTTATAAGTGGTTGTTTGTAACTGCATTAATAATTATTCCTCATCAGTTCATCAGCTAACCCCCCCACATTTACAGCATCTAGAAGATATTACATTACTACTACAGGCCTTTATTGGGCTGGAGACAGAGACCTGAAAAGTAAGTAAATATGACTGCTCAATCTAAATACCAGCCCAAATAATATGGTCTTGAAGGGTTACTTCTACATCAAAATAATTTAGAAAGACTAGAAAAACATCCATATGATAGGACTAAACTCTGTTTTCCATCCAAGATACTCCCCAACAAGCTCTGTGTTATCCAGAAGCCCCGCAACTGGCAGAGTCTCTAAATCTGAGAGGAATTCCTTCAGTAACTTGGCAGAGGTCACATTTACCTTAAATCCTTTGCATTAAAGACATCTTCATCTTCTAGCTCATCAACATTTTCCTCATTCTATAGGAGCTGCTCCATGATATGGAGCATATTTTCCTACATATTGCTTCAGTAACAGAGCATTCGCAATACTGACGGGGTTTAATGGGTTGAGTGCTGGTCAAAAGTTTGGGAAACAGGCTCTAAGAGGTGTTTGAGGCACAGCGACAGAAAAAGGACAAACCCGATGAAGGTTACAGACTCCTCAGTAGTGCCATCCAGAAAGACCTTTGCTGACAAAGGTCACAAATACAGTGAGAGCACAACAAAACACCAGCAGGTAAGAGATGACTTCAGGGCAGCATGAAAGAGGCTACATCTACCTGCAAATGAAAGTCACACAAAAGTATATGGTCTCTTTTGTGGCACATGTAGAGAAAGACAGGTATCAGATCTGACTATGGAGAAGACAAGGTTATAGGGCAAAATCAATGACTTGGGATAAGGATGCTTTTCTTCTTACTCATGCTTGGTCTTTCCTATTTAAATTAAGGATTACTCAAGGAGACATACCATTTTCTGGCACCTCAGTGCTTTACACAATTCACCATGGTCAGACAACCTTGGTACCACACTAACAAAAAACCCAATCAGATCAGGGTGTTAAGAATTGAAAGAGAGAGCTCTCAGATGAGGAAGGCAATGTTGTTTACGTTTCTCCTTGTGTATCCATGTCTAATGAACTCTGACGTCTGTCTGAAATGCACTCTTGAAGCACTCAGTTTTACAAAATAGCAAAAAAATATTATTATTTGTAACTTCAGTCTGTTATGGTCACGCCTATTGCGAGCTAGATATTTGTCCTTTTCCTCTGTGTTGTCCCAAGATCAAAACTCCTCAGGTAATGGCATGATACTATGAACTGCTGCTGAGCAGAATTTGTCCAGAACAGTGATGCTCCCTTTCCCCAAGGTGAGGGACTTTGTCCTTCTGACATCCTTTCCCACTTGTTTTGGCAGCAATAGCTTGGTTTCTTACTTGCCAATGGCACATGTTTACAAATCCTAGGCTGGGCAGCCAAATCTCACAGGATGTTTAAAAATACCTTGGAATACTGGAACAAAGTTCTTTGCTGTTCCATACCAGCACTGTAAGATCTGGTTAGAGAGCTATACTCTGTTCCACTTATTTGCTAATTTCTCCTGCAGGGTAAAACAGGATAGAAAATAACCTCAAACCAGAACATGTTGCTAGTCTCTTGGAGAACCTCTTGATGGTGGTAAAGGATGGTTTGACCCCTGTTATACTGAGAAAGAATTTGAGCTACAAACTCTAATCTCCCCAACATGGAGGGTAGCTTCCAAACCAGGTCTCCTGCCAGACATGTGGGGGATGGGATGTCTAATTCACAGCATCCAGGCAAACAGCATCCAGCTCTACTAAGCTTTTAGTCACTGGCTTAGCTAGTGAAAAACCTAGCCAATGTTTTACTGGTCACCATGAAAACTGACACCTTCACCTACTGATGTGCATCCTGGACCTAGGGCTTTTTTTGAAAGACATTCAAATCCACATCTTAACAACTCCAATAAAAATTGGGGCGAGGAGGGGGGAGGGGAGAGAAGAGAGAATAGGGGCAGGGAGGGGGGTGGAGGGAATGAGGGAGGGATGTTGGTGGAATTATACTGTTATTTCACATGGAAAACTCTGAATTAGCTTATTTCAAGGACACAGTGATCAGGAAGAATACAGATGTTGCTTCCCAGCTTCTAATACACCTCATTTCTGGAGTTACCATAAATGTTTTAGGTTAGTTTCACAACGCTATGTCAACAGCAATGTTTTAAATGACAAACCACGCCTGCCAAGTGACTATGTTTCTCCAAATTTTAAGGCAAACATTTTATCTCAGCTAAACCCTTAGTAGCCATGTGGTTTTGCCCATCTCCTCAGGAACATTTAAAGTACTCTTCTTCTTATAAACAGCTTAAGTCATAATGGTAAACATAAAGGCCTAAAGCTAAACTTCCATTCCTTACACTTGTGTTGGTTATTTGCAACAGTACCAGAAATGTTTACCAATCCACCAGCACAGTTTACATTGAAATCCCCCACTCATTTACCTCTTGTGCCATGACTAATTCTTGGCTTAAACCAGGGAAGATGGAGAAAAGGATACAATTTGTGCACAAACTCAGATATTTTGCTGACTCAAGTGCAGTTTTCAAATGAGATGCAAAAAATCAACCCACGACCCAGTGTTGTGGATTTCTTCTTGTTTTTCCAGTATTTTGCAGTTCTTTTAGTAAGTCTCTCAAGAACAACTAATGCCCAGAAAAGACATAGTAAGAGATGCACGTGCTTTATGGGTGATAGCTCCTTCTGGACAGGTAAAGCAGGTGAGATGCTACATGACAAATTTCAAAAACAGCACTTTGGTATTTTCTAGAGCCTTCTTCCTGTTGCTGTTTACTGTGCACTTCTGGGACTAAGCTGAAGACCATTATGCATCACAACAGATTCCATCAAGATGCATACCAAAAGGCATAATGGCTGTGAGATACTGGAGATCCTGGAAAGGTGCTAAATCAAGAAAAGAAAGTGTCTGTGTAAGATTCTGCTTTCCTCCTTAAACAGGATTTCAGGTTTCTAACTTTACAAATCATGCTTTTCAGCACTAAGTACCAAATACAGATGGAGTATAAAACAAGAGTGAGTTTAGGATATGATTAAGTTTTATCAAACAGCAAGGACAACAGATAACTACAAGGCTTTAGGCAAAAATGGCACCATTATCAACAGCAGGGCAATCCTGCAATAAAGGTAATAAAAAAATCAGAGACCTGCAACAAAGAAAAGATCCAAGTGAAGAGAAGAAGCACATAGGCTCCTAATTCTAACACTCTATTTTTATTTAGTTTTTCAGCAGCCTTGGAAAAAAGATGTGTCTTTCAGTAGACCCTAGTAACCAGAACTCTGGATATATTTCACAACAAGGTCACAGTCTTGAAGGGTTTTTTTTTGATTCTTTGAAACAAAACATGACACAAAAATTATTTCTGCAGTTCATTCTGATAAAGAACTGTGTCTGAAAATCCACCATTCAGCACCATTTTCACAGAGTTGCTGCTGCCAGATAATGAGTATAACTAGAGTAAGAAGATGGATTTCACAGGGAATTTGGTCAGGGATGTAGTCTGATAGAGATCTGGCCATACTTACAGTAAAATAGATTTTAAAATCTCAGTTAAGATGACACCAAGCATTGCATATACATCGTCAGAAAAAAAAGTTGTCTACCATAGGTCCACTGGAGTCAGTAATGAGCTTCAGAGCTATTTTTTTACAACATCTCGATCATTTAGGAAAGTTTAATTCCTATAATCAGAAATTGCAACTTAAGTTAGCTAGCTGATATCTCTGTCTGTTAGATACACAGATATTTTCTAAACTCCTATTTAATGGATGGGTAAAAATGGAAATAGCAATATGGACCTATACACAAAAAAAGGGCCACTTCCTAATGACTGACAAGCAGTATGGTGAAATATTTGGGCTTCACGTTTTGGTGATTTTTATTTTAGTTTTGCAGATTTTGACTGTTAAGGTTGCACACAACAGATACAGAAATCAAGACATATTTCCTTACGCCTTCAACAGAAGCCAGATTATAAAAGCTCCTATTTAAAAATAAAGAAAAAAAGGAAATGTCTTTCCATTTTCCAAGTGTCTACAATTAGCCTAGCTGCTCGTATTTTCCAGGACCTTTTGTTTTTTAGAGTTTTTCAAATATATCTTTTTTTTCCAGAACCCACACACAGGAGTTCCACAATCTCATTACTACTCTTTTAAGGACATTATCACCTCTTTCCAAAATGCCTCTGTATACTAGAGCACTCCCAAGGCACATCCTGGAGAGTTCATTTCCTCACGTGTCACACATGTATTTTAGTCTTTGTGGGAATGGATTTTGAGCTCTAAACTAGGTTTCTGATAGAAAGCAGGTGACGTTCATTCTATTTCTTCCTCCTTTATAGTTTCTTTGCTTACCTACTGGAGCCTAACTCGTCCTTACTGCAATTTACTTCATTGCTGCTATATTATTATTTTTATATATATATATATATATTTTCTATACTTACTATGTGTTTCATAAAGTACCTTTAGAAGATTATAAAAAAGTGCTGGAAAACCTTTGCCTTGCCTTTAACAGTGCTCCTATCATTGGAAACTCTGTTGGTGCTGATACTGAGCTGTATAGTGGGGATCTAAATAAAGAGTAGGGTTATATACGCAGGCATCAGTTGACGGCCCCATAAATAAGAGAAAATATAATTTTAAGAGACTCAGCAAAGTTCTCAGGGTTAAACTTTCATTATCAAACTATGCAATGTATAAATGAGTAGGGTAACAAGCATAACCTACACTCCTGACATGTGGATAACTTAGAATCAAGATTTAGACTAAGGGGTTTTCTTGACATGTAACAAGCTGTTTGGATGAAAGGCATATAAACCTGAGACAAGGAGAGAAAAAGAACCAAGAGAGATTCATTGTGTTTGCAGCATCTTGTTTAAGGTTAGGCCCTACCTGAGTATAGCACACATTTAGTGGTTTTCCCTGCTGCTGTATCAAATATATGACCGTTATTTATGGAGGGATTATAATTGAGGATGGAATATATTTAACTGTAGCAACATGCTTAGAAGTCATCTCACCTGCACTCTGGTCCAAGTGAAGTATTCACATGCACATGCACGCATGTGAAAACAAAAATAAAACAAAAAATATTTAATCTACACTTGGAATTAATTTGCACATTGCAGTGGGGTACTTTTAATATATGAAAAGTGGTCCATGCTCAGGCAGACAGTTATGGGTAATTGGGAATTACATAAACTGAAACAAGACAGGACGCTTCTTCTCCAGAACATTAAAACAACTCAGGTAATCTTCACATCGAAAAGTGTTTAAACTCACAGAGACGTAACAGTACCTACAGTAGAGACCTCAAAGAAGACAGTTTTCTCAGTAAAATTTCTTTTTGAGCAGGTCTCTGGTCATAAAGTTGTCAGTTACTAGGATAGGGCTCTGAAAACATGTACATCAGTGGTGTCATGGAGGGATCCATGTGGAGGAAAGCAGCATCTAGCTTGGACTTTCCCCATGGTAGATGAGGCATCAGAAAGTATAAGCAGAGAGTCACTCCAGACTAATTTGCCCAAGGAATAAGCTTGTACTTAGATGGAGCTGACTCTCATTGTAATTCTCACTTTTCCACTGCCTTCCCTCAAGCTAGAAGTACACTCTTCCTTTTGCAGAAGGGAAGATGGTGCATCC
The DNA here is from genome assembly GCA_035041345.1 of Poliocrania exsul. Lineage (NCBI taxonomy): Eukaryota > Metazoa > Chordata > Aves > Passeriformes > Thamnophilidae > Poliocrania > Poliocrania exsul. The sequence goes on from JAWWLZ010000094.1 coordinate 28,281,818, forward strand.
ATTTCCAAGGAAACACTTCTCACACTGTAGAGCAATTCCAAAGCACCTGTCCTCCCATTTCTGTCCTCTTCATTTCTTCATAAGAGGATTTGGGTAGTTTCTCAGTAAGAGCTGTCTTCTAAACTCCTTCTCATGTTTTTTTTTAATGTACCTCATTTGTTATATTTCTCATGCATGTGATTTGTTTGTATAAAACAACAAAGGAAGTTCTCCCTACTGCATGAAAATATACAAAGCAATATCCTGATATAGGTACATCTCCTATGTATAGGTCTCAGATTTTTCAAGATAAACTTGGGATATTCCCATATTTCCATTCAACTGGTCTATTCATATTTTCAATGTAAATCTCTTTGAGTCTTAGACAGAAATGCAAGCACCACATCCTGATGCGTGTTTGATGGTGTTTGATGTGCAATGTGTTATTCATGTGGTGGAAGTGATGAAGTCTCAGGATGCAGATTGTGCCTGAATAAGTTGATACTGCAAAGAGAGAACTGGGTACAACAGCATATGAGAAGGTGAGAGGTTGCAGGAAGTTCACACCCTTTTGCTCTTTTACCTAAATTCAGGAGGGGACTAAGGTACTTGATAACTCCTTAGTTGTATTTATCTGTATGAAATGACAGCTTCTGTTTCTGCACTACTGTAGCACTTGCAAGAACCAGTAAAATTTGCTAGGCACTGCACAGATACTTAGCAAAAATACAATACCCTCCTAGTGGATCTTCTAACCATGGTGGCTTTCTGTTTACTTTGTGCCTGAACTGGTTTACCTCAACATTCTCTTCACATTCTGACCTGAAAGAGCATGTTTTCAGCAGAACACAAAAGGACCTAAGATTCTGGGATTTGGTTACCTATTATTCCAGTTGTCGCCATTACTCTGTATTTTATGGTATAAGGGAGTAACACAAGAGATGTCTTGCTGCAGGAAGGAGTACATTGATCTAACAGGTATTGATACCCCATGGTTAGGAAGTGAAGAATCTCACCTTTTCCAAGGTTTTCAAGGAAAATGCAAACTTGATTGAAGAACTGAGATATGGAATAAAGTCCTTAGTAAAAATTAAACTCTACCTTTGCCCCAATTACAAAATCTGAAGTATTTACAGCAAATTGTATCGAGTGGATTGTTAGCTGGTGAATGGTGTCTGTTTTCTTAGTGCAGCACTACCCGGCTTTGGGGAAGGCTATCAGGAAGAACAGAAACAAAACCAGGCCCATATGGCAAAGTTGTTGCAGTGATTTCCTTGAAATAATTAACAGTTAGGAGGAGGCTGCCTGCTGTTCCACATGTGAAACAACAACAGATGGGCAGCGTTATATTTCTCTGATAATAAAATGACCTAATGGTCTATTTAGAAAACTAGAAATACTTTTCTCTCACTGTTTACAGATTTTAGAAATATCATGATAAGCAAACCCAGAGAATTCAAAGCAATGATATAAAGGACAAGTGGATAAATAATGACCCAAGTTTGTTACGAAACTTAGTGGAACTGTTGTATAGTTAATATAAACACAGATGACCTTTATTTTTGCTAATTTTTCTTCCCTGAAACAGGAAACAGAAGATAATCTTTGTCAGGCAGTAGAATCTTCCAGTTTGCTTCTACTTCGGAACTGTGGGGCAGATTACTATGCTGTGTTTAGGAGCATCACAATGCTACTTTCTTTTCCAAATACATGCTGAAAAAACTATATGAGTTTGAGAAGACAGACATAAACTTTGAATAACCCAAGGACTGCACTCACTACAGCAAAAAGCACCCATTCCCATTGCTCAAAAGGAGGGATCTGAAATCATAACCACAATTCTCACTTATGGGGTTTGTGTAAAAAGTACTCAAGGAAGCAAATGGATTTTCTAAATCAGGAATTATTTGTGTTCCTTAGCATGAAGGAATGTGAAGCTATTCTGGTTGTGAATATTATGAATGATACCCAAAAATCTTTTTTCTAAAGAGGTTGTATTGCCTTTCTGCTCTTGTACTTATTTTTTAATTTGTGCTGACAACAAGGGACAAGGGAAATCGTATGACAGAAAACCAATCCTGAAAAATTATTCTAGTAGATTTTAAATTCTAACTTTTAAGTCACATTGGCTCCCTGGTCTGTCTAGTCATATGTGCATAGGCACTGGAGTTGGTATAAAATGCCAACAAACAAACTCCTTCTGATATACTTGGTTACAGATACCAAAGTAAACTAGCAGAGACCCAGGATTTAATTCAATTTTCCACCTCATGAATCCTCTGCTTTAATATTAATTTTTCTCAGCAAGACATAAAGAAGGAACATGGTTATCTGATAATACTTTTTCTCAGTCTTGTATTGAACCAGTGTAGCTCCTCCCATAAGTCTGAAACTCTCCAAAATAAGCATGTAATAAGCCATTCTTCTTCCTAAATTGACAGGACTATGCATGAAGGAAATTCCCATTTGGTTGCCCTTCAAAAATCCTAAAGCACAATGAAACAGAGACAATGGACTTGCTGTACTACTCCAGTATAGACCTCCCACCACTTCCTCTCTCCCACCAGGCAGGCTAGCAAGGGTAAAACAATCCTGCCCTTTCTAAAGGTGCCAGATATCTTGGAGAGACTCATGATGTCTGAGAAAAAGTGGATAGGAAGACAACATATGGGCAGTGGGTGGAAGGCAGATCTGTGTGTGGGTCTGAGGGTCACAGTCCAAGGAAAGACACTGTTTTCTATACACCAAGACTCAGCAGCTAGTGTTTGTAATGCCTTCCTTGGGTGTCAGTTTAGTAAAGCAGATATCAAAATCCTTTGGGGAGATCTAGTGAACTTGACTTTTAGGGTTATATTATGTGCATGTTATTCAAAATGGCACATTCTCAGCCCACTGGAACCAGACACAATGCAAGGAGTTGACCAGGAGTGAAAGCAATGCTGTCCCAGAGATAGTGGTATCCTTTCAGATAAGTAGGAGGAAAAGGATCCAGAAAGTGCAGTTATTGTCTTTTTCCTGGTATGAGCAGCATTGTATGGATCTCTAATACTACAGGTGCTGCACAAAGCCCTCTGCTTTTACCCCTGGTTGAACATAGCTTGCCTGTGTGTAAAACAGAGTTGCTTCGGCAAGTTTGTCAAGTTAATTCAACTTTTACAGAAGAAGTGCTGAACAGTGAGAAGGTTAATACTGCTGCACTCTTGTCAGCATCAAAATAATTTCATTTGTCTGTATGGAATACCAATGAATTCCAATTGGAACAAGGCAGAATGCTGATGAGAAGGATAGGGTCAACAGAGTGAGGATCTACTAACACATGAAGCAGATGAACCTTTAAAGTGGGGAAAGCACTTAAAAAATGAGAATTCTTCGAATAACAGCATGTACCAGTTTCCTGGGTTATTATACATTTGCAAACACAAACAGCTCAGAGATAAATCAGTTCTTGATGGAATGGAAAACAATTCCCCATCATTTGGCTGTATTTGCCATAGTGACTTGTGGCTTTCCGGTCATACCAAACAACCACAATTGGTGCCAGGACAGCAGAAACTCCTGAATATGTAGTTTTTGCCAGCCAGGATTTGGCCTTCAAGGGGTTGATAATGTGTTTCTCTTAACACTTTCAGTTTCACTAGGTAATAGGGGGATGTTACAACAAAAGTTCCAGCTGAGCCTATGAGAAAGTATGTTTCTTCATGCATCCCTCAGTGTTCAGTTCCCATTTAGTGGGTTGAAACCAAAGTGTTCAGATTCATTCCCTGTATCTAGCAAAAGAAGTAGAAAACAGCATTTTCCTATGCTTTCAAAGAACATGCCTCAGAATGGGGATGGAGCAGTTTCAAAAATGTGGGTGTTTTATTTTGATAGTGGAGTAGGGGTCGAAATCCTTGAAAGCATACTGCTATTAGTAAGAATTCAAAAATCATTAAATGAGTCAGTTGCTTCCTTGCCCATGTCCTTTATCCCCTTCTGTTTTTAAACTAGCTTGAGTAATCACAAACCTACAAAATACTGTTGAGAATTTTGTAGTGGCTTTCTGTTTTTTTACCAGGTTGTATTTTAAACATTTTCTGCCAAATCATAGATATGAGCTAGTTCTTGCTTTGCATCTTCACTTAGGTCCAGGGAAGCAGGAGTTAAAGGAAGAGCCGTCAGTTGCATTGCCTGTGCTGCTGCTGCTGCTGCTGCTGCTGCTGCTGCTGCTGCTGCTGCGCCTTCTTGCAACATTGGGTCATTTTCTAACAGTTCGTATCCTGTGAGAGCTACAATGAAAACGCAAGGTGCGGGAAGGAGTGCTGTTTGATCTGGATGGAAATTTCCTAGAAGTTTATGCAACACTCCTTGCACTGTTAACAGAGAGAAATTGCTGTAATTTTTATTAAGCTTGCTGAACTATGGGCTTTGCAAGTTTCCTTGTATTTGAACCTTTACTGATTGCAGCTAATGACCTTCCCATTTTCAGAGAGAAATGGAAAACCAACAATATTTCAGTGAAAGACATGATTGCAGTGCACTGGGTTTGCAAAACTTTGGCATGGAGGTGGCTTTTGCAGTGAATGACTAGCTTTAATGCTATACCAGCCTAATCAAGCCCAGCACAGGTACTTCACAGAGCTCTGGAACAGCTGCTCACCGATGTATTGTTTGCTCCCTTTGAACCAGACAGTATAGAAAACAACTATTTTGTCAATCTGAGATCAGCAAAGCAACTGCATGCCTTCTTCAACAGGCAAATATCAGCTAAGGACTTAAACTGAAGCAGAAATCCAAGCATTTTGCTAGCTCAGAAAAAGCTGTTCAAATGGCCCTCAGACTTTGGGGAAAGTGCCTTGATGAGAGTCTGGCAAATTTAAAGTTATTACTATGAAGATTTAGACTAAGACACAGGTCAACCCTCAAAGCCATGCCAGCAAGAGTCCATATATGAGGTCAAACAACTGCGTGCCATGTTTACGCAAGGAGCCTTTGTTTGCTATTTTGTGATTTTTGCAATTGAGTTTAAATGGTAACAAGAAATTAAGTGTGCTTGAATAGTTTATAGCCAAGTCTGAGGCACTACAGGAACCTGTATAGGTGCATTTTATTTTTGTCTCTATTTGACAAAAATATTCTCTTAAAGGAAAAATCAAATTCATAAGCACATATTAAAGATAAAATATAGGAAGAAAATGGTACCTGGCTTGCAAGAAATTGGAAAAAATCCAGGCAAAATACAGTTGAATTTACTTTGGCTGAGTTTATCAAACTGAAATGCAGGATGCCCTGAATGTCTGCATTGCCTCATTTCTTCTTCTTAGTAACATTAATCACTCATGAAGCACCAATATAATTTCCTTGCACACACTGTGTCAGAGAAGTGAGACTGATAATTTCACAACAGACTGAACTGAAGGATGAATGGACCTAGCATCCCATTATTTCATTGAGTGATAGAGGGAAAGCTGCCCCAAAGAATTAACCCAGTGCTGTGTAGAAAAACTGGGTATTTTTTTCATTTTGAAATTAAATTCCTAGAGGGTTATATGTCACTACATCTGAATTTCAGAAAAATTGAGGCAATTTGGGGTGGAGACACTGAAATTCATTAAAAATCCTGGTTCAAAGATCTGTTCCTCAGGCCCTGCCATCAGACTCAGAGTAGATAAGTGACCATTCCTGCAACCTAGCAAAGGAGAAAATCCTTATCTTTGTGCCACTGTGCAGGATTTCTGATTTATACCTATGATGCACAGCACATGACAGACTTTTGTGTGCTGACTGCTTGTCACAGGAAGGTGTAGGTGGAACAGAGGAAAGACAGCTTTATTTTCCATTGTGTTGCCCATCAGCTAGGAGGCAGTTATGTGACTTACATAGCTTCTGTCTCCTCCCTGCTTTCTTTACGGTACCACATTTCCCTAAAAAAAAGCCAGCAATCCCACCTGCTTCAGCTTTGACCTTTGCAGCAGATGTGGAGGGTGCATCAGCACAGGACATCTGAGATCTCAGGAACTACAGGGACAGATGTTTCCCTCAGTAATACTACAACTAAGATCTGTCTGTGTTCAGTATGGAAATTGTCAACTTCTTAAATATAAGCAACCTAAATATAAGCAACATTCCTTAAATCGACAGAGATGTTGAAAGTCCCTCTACTTTCATCAGAAAATCATGTTGAAATTTCCATAATTTGCTGGTCTAGCAAAAATCAGCCTGAGATGAAAGAAACAGTCCTTGCAAAATACACTTGTGCAGAACAGCAAGAGACCTAGATAAAGAGCTTTTCTGTTAGCTCCTTTTTGCATTCAACAAAATAAAGAGACAAAGAAAGAAGTCCTTTTCACTTCATTGAGAAATGAAGAAATTTCCACGTGTGCAGATCTTGGGTACTGGCTTTAGGATAAAAATGCTCTCAATTCTAGAGGTATGTTGATTTCACTTCTCATTTTCTCTTACATTGAAGCCTGTTCTGAGCTTTATAAAGAACTGTCTTAGTTGTCAGTGTGCTCTACATCTCCCTCAGTATATCATTTAACAATGCTCTACTTTTGCTAAACTGAGAGTGCAAAGGTTTCTCCTCTGTTTCAATGCAAACCTGGTGTGTCTAGTGACATGACAGAGCTGCTGTTGCAGTCTCCCTAGGAAGAAGTGCTCACTTTATTTCTATCATCTGCTCACTGACAGCCAGGCTGCTGCTAGGAGAGTACAGCTTTGCCAGTGTTAATGGGTAAAGTGTCAAAAAGTCTCTTTTTCAGCTCCTAATCAACAGTTTTCAAACCCATTCACTGCACTGAGAGCATATGGGTCAATGCTTACAGCTGTCTAGAGACTGCCTGTTTGAAAGGAAATGCTCTTGACCCCAGCCACAGCACTGCTGTGAAGATGTTTGGCACAGTTTGCCAGTCTAGTTGGCAGGAGAGTGCAGTGCAAGAGAAGGTACAAATAGCTTGGTGAAGCTGTACATTTTCATAGAAGCAGCAGACCTAGAATAAACTGATCAAGGAGCTAACCTGTAAGTCTCATTCCCACATCAAATGGAGTGAACCATAAAGTTCATGACAGTTGAGCACAGTCTGCTGGCAAATCTCTAAAGCAGAAATCAGTGGGGAAAATGAAAGAAGCAGTGTGGATTTCTGGATAATTTCCCATCAGTTTTTATGAAGGATAGCTTTTGTTGATTCTCAAGAGAGAGTAATTGTCTGATGTGTTGTTTTCATGTGTCAGATGCATCATATTTCCTATGAAAGCAGACCTGGACATTGTTAAACAGAGCTGCTTTAATTGTTAAACATCAGGATTTGTTAATGAGAAGCACAACCAAAAGAGACTTTAAAGAGGCAGAAAGATAATATTTCACATTTCCCCCTTTCTTTACATAATAGTTAATAAAAATCCCCCAAAACTGTCATATGTGATGCTTTTTCCTGGGAGGCCTGGACAGACCATAAGTTAACACAGAAATGCTACAAAAGTTTATTTTTCATACATCACAAGCAGTATGTGCTTTAGCCTAAGGAGATCTCTATGAGGACTAAAAACTTAATCTGCTATATTTTGCAGCCCCTTATGGCAAACTCTGATGATTTTTGCAGACCAAGCTGAAGTCTGCTTTCGATGCATCCTGTGCAGGGTGACATACAGTAGGTGGAAAGTAGTTCGGTCCAGGCTTGGAGCCTGCCAATATCCCAATGTCCTCTGCTCTGCTGTATTAGGAGACATTTGCTTAAAACTCCATTTTGGTATCTTTGCACACAGGGCACTTAGGAACCTGTGTCTCACTGACCATCAAAAAATTTTAGTCTCATAGGCCCATCATTTTCCAAATGTTGGCAATAACTCTTAAATGACTGAAATGGTTTGAAAGATATTACTTTAATTTTCTTGCCTTGTGTGATTCATACAGTGTTTCTTTCCTAGTGCTTATTTTTGCAGCAGACAGTGAATTTTCAAGTTCCTCGAACAGACCTTTAATTAAAACAAATTATACACAAGTTTGGGCTTTTTATAACAGACTGGTTTTGGAAGATCTCACCTTCCTCTTCTTTATCTTCACTAGTGGTAATGTTTTCATGTATGTAATCATTTGTGTTCCTCACTTAAGTGCAGCTCAGTAAAATGTCATGCTCATTTCACTTTTGAAGAAACTGCATTACAGACTAAAAGAGCCAGTCTGTCTTGTCTAACATTAATGACTATATTTGCCAGATGAAGACTAACAGCACAGGTCATTCTTTATAGTGAGGCTGCATCATCAGAAACAACTCAATGGGTCATACAGTCCCTCATCTGTTAATTTCAAGCTAACCCTGAACATGTGCTGAGAGTTTCACTGCCTCATGAATGCATAGCAATGCTGCCTTGTTGGTCAGCCTCAACAAATTACAGCTCACATTGAACTGGAAAAAAACAAGAAAATAAAGACACATCTCAGGGAATGTATTCACTTTCATGTTGGCTTTCCCTTCCCAGACTATATGATGCTGTATGAAGGGAGAGGCTAGGAAGGAAGCTGAGATTCAGAGTGGTGTTGGCTGGAGCTCATGGGATGCCACAAGAAAGATCCATTGCTAGGTTTAGCTAACATTTTGAAACACATTTATTACTTCCTATTGTCTTGAAGAATTTATCACAGCACTATTCTGATCTTTAATTTTTAATTTTTTTTTCTTTTTGAGTGAATATGACTTTATAAAATGTCACACTCCTGTTACACATCCAATAGACTGAACTGTGCATAAATCATTGGTGAGTTACAGGAAGAAGGAACATAAACTTTCTTCTTTTCATTTTGTTGCTGTAGCTATCATGTGGAAGGGAGGGGTCAAGGAGGTATAGACATCTGTCTTGAGTTCCATTGAAATACCTGAGCCTAACATTTCCTGGTCAAAACTCCAGAAGATTGTCTGCTCATTTCTTTACTTAAGGCTAGGAATCATTTCCTGTTCAGCAGCACTTTACTTTCCTTGTGGATTAGGAGATCCAATTGTAGTGTGATCTGGTTACTTAAAATTACACAGCAAAGTTAGCCTCTCTGTATTTATCGAACATGAGACTTGGGACCAACAACCAAATATGAAAAACTTTCAGCATTCAGTCATTTGGATAGGGATCAGGGTAGAGTATTAGGGTGAATCCAATTAGTAGTGGGTGGGTACCAAATCAGGACCCACTGAATGGTGTGCATTTTTTTTCTGTCAACATTTCATCTTTGTGTTTATCAAGGCCGATAACCTTTAGAGTTTGTGCAGTACTACTTCTCTGGACTTCAGAAGAAATACCCATGCAATCTGAGGAGCTGAAGAAGATTCTGTACTTAACCACAAGCATAGAACTATGTTGCATAAGTTTCTTCCTATATTACGGTTCCATTTGTAAATAGTTTATAAAACATTAATACATTATTAATAGACATTAACTAACAGTGATAAAGTTTGACAAGTTGTTTATAAACATTGGCTTTGAATTAGCTACATTACCTTCTCCTGCTTTGTTTATAGCCATTTACAGAATAGACTGATCATGCCTTTAACAGGCTCAAAACAGTCATTAATCACATACTGATCTCGTAAGAATGTAACCTTAAAATAAATCCTGGCCGGCTCTTCCCTTTTTTAGCTCTGCAAAGCAAAGAAAACCTAGAAGTCATTAGCTTGCTCCTGCACAACTCAGTGCTAAACTACAGGTACTTCTTATATTGAAAAGGCTTCAAACTAATTTTCAAAACTACCAGTACTGATGATGAGACACACATTGCTCTAAACCAGCTTTGTTACCAGAACATGGAAATGTGGCCAGTTTTGAAGATAAAACAGGTGTATAGACAATCATATGAAATGAAGAAGCACTTTTTGCAAATCAAAGATTATGAAAGAGTGAACAGATGAAAAACCTTTTCTTGGAATAATGGAAGCTCATTGGATTTTACAGTCAAAAGCAAAACCAGAGTAAAGTTAAAGAAGTGAGGGTTTTTTCCAGCATCCCTCAGATTGCAGTAATTGCAGCAAGTGCATGTACATCCTATAGCAGATGTTCTAAGCCATGAGGGTCTATGAAGTATTGCTAAGGCATGTACTGAAGTAGCTAACTCAGAATCCAGATCCATGAGTACCCCAGAACAATACAAGCCTGTAACATTTATGGACAGCCTTCTCAGACATTGGGGCAACATTGGATTTTGCCTAAAGGAGAGCAACAGATACTACACCAAGGCAATGCTGCTTCTGCCATGGGAAGCAAAGTAGCTGCTGAAACTGCAAAACTGGTCTGGAGACTGCTGTTCCCACCAGTAACGGCAGAGATGGCTGCTTCTAGGAGTTGCTGTATGCCTAAGCCTTGCACCTGAATCTATCCTTCCTCCAGTGACACTAGCCAGTGTCACCTGACATCAAAGGTGAAGGCACAGGAAGCAGGGTCAGAAATCATAATACATGCACACTTCAGCTGTACATGGAGGTCTATATCTGTCTGGAGAATACGCCCAGGGATTCACATAGTGGCAAAACCTTGTGAGTTGTGACTTTAGAAGCACATGTCCATCTGAAAGCATGACTGAGAACAGAGAGTTGCTGAGTGATGGTCCAGGAGCCAGTTCTGAGCCAGCACTAGCTCATGGCCCTGCCCAGCTGGACAGCTGGTTACTCCAAGTTCAAGCCAGCCTGTGAAGCTATGGCACTTCACTTGTTCAGCTGCATCTCCTGCTATCCACAGCAGTGTCACTACACAGCATCACACCCTCCTGTGCAGACACAGCCCCTTGCTTATGAGGCTGCCATGGATATCACTAAGATGCACCAAAGAACCACAGCCTTAGATATCATCGCTTTGTGAAAGCTACAAAGGCAATAAAATTACTTTTATCTATGCAGAGATGTCATCTAATAATTTATACCTAAATTCAGTGTAGCCATTTGCTGAATTAGTGTCATTGCTACTTGCAGAGCAGCAAGTGCTAGAGTTAGTGAAAGCCTCTGTATTTATTTAACCAGGGAAAGAACCCTTGAGATGTCTACATAGCAGATTAGTCAAACTGAACAGAACACTCTGAAAATTACTGCCTCAGGATGTATTTCTTGATTTCTTACTGATGAACTCTATGGAGGAGTTATCAGTGTAAAGGGAAGCAAATCTTTTAAAAGTCCCAGCTGCTTGTAAAAATTCTGAAATAAGCTCCACTAAGTTAAAAATGTTTAAGAGAAGAATGGAATTCTAGTTTCTAGGCATCATGGCAAGGCAGATTTGTAATGACTCATAAAGTATTCATTTGATTATATATTGCTGAGTTGTTTTCAGCACCCCTATCCTAGAAGGGTCTGCTGTCTTCATTAAAGCCTACTGCAAGTTTTCAAATGCTTTTGGACTTGATGGCTTATTTGTTTTGGTTTGGTTTGTTTTTTTTAATGAGCTGTTTCATTCTCGTAGTAGCACAGCAGTTCACTAGTAGTAGATGGAAGTTAAGCACCAATTACTGCTTCCATTCCAAAATGTTTTTCTGGAGTTAAAAGCACATCAGGATGGAATTTGATATATAGGCCCAAACATATTTTTAACTTGCTATACTCCATTAATTTATTCTTACAGATTATATACATGGAAGTACCAAAAGACATTTTTCAGACTTCCTGCAGAATAAGACTTATATTATTCTGAGGAATAATAGTCACTTAATCCTTTGTGTGGATGGCTGCTCTCAGCAATTAGTAGGCAAATGCAAACAGCTAAATTCTTTAACTTTGCAAAGTGGCTATGTTAAGCTTAATGGTTGAACTGTGCAAGTGTATGCCTGCTGAAATCAGAGCAGCAACAAATGTCAAGTAAACAACAATTATCCCACAAATATTTGGCATTTGAGGTATTTCTCATGTGAATGTGACAGTAATTTTAGGAGGGTTGCAGATTTCAAATAGGATGGACTTTTAAAAAATGCACAGTAATAAGGACTTTAGTTTAGACACAGACTTGAGTTTCTAATTTCAAACCATGCTTATTTTTTTAAAGAATTCTTCATTGGAGTTCAGAGGAAATGAGGTTTTAAAATGTATTTTTTTCTACACAGAATTAAAATAATTTGTAATTGTTCTTCACTTTTCTTCCACTGACAACTTCTGACTCAAACTGTGTACACTTGGATGCTGGTGCAGCAGATGTATGTGGCTGGAAAAAACATGCTCTTTAGAATACAGCAGTGGTACTTGTTTGCAAAGTCATTTGTATGACCCCATAAACTTTTCTGCAGGATCTCTATCCTCGCTCCTTGAAGCGTTCTAAGAAGAGCTCTTTTATGCAGAGCAGGTAGTTGCAGAGGAGGAAGTTTCCTTTGCATGTCTTCATGTGCCTGCTGCTTTGCATAAGAGAACCACCTCTGTGACTGTTTCCCTTGAAACACCCCAGGAATTCAGAAGGTAAAGGATTTGCACATTTGGATCTAGTGTCCTCACCCAGGATATGGAGACAGCTCTTCCACCAGTGCAAGAAACTCCAGAGACAGCAAAAGAGAGATCACTCTGTTTTGAAATCAGAGCTATGAAAAATTAATATCCTTGCTGCATAGTAGTCCTGAGTCAGTAGCCAATAGCCCTGAGTAAGTGCCTTTACTCCTGTTCACAGGAAGTAGCTACAGGTTTCTTCTTATTTTTTGTCTTCTGTTTCCTACTTAGGAAATAGATGGAGAAGACTACTTTCCATGACCTGCATTCAACTGTCATAGTGTATGGGAGGATTTGCTTCTGGGAATGTTATGATTAATAAATATGACAAGAAACACTTATGGTAAGAGGTTTCTGAACATCCCTGAGACATGTGAATCACAATGTTATTCATAATGTGCAACGTAAACCCTCATAACTAAATATGGGGTTAAAGTCAACTTTCTGCAAAGCTTTGATGGATGCTGTCCCATAAGGCTGGAAGATTGTTTAGTTGTCAGCTACCAATGAATAACCATTCTTAGTCACTATCCAATGACTCATCCTGTAAAATCCCAAGAGGCTGTCACGTCTTCCATGTATACTAGTGAATAAACCTCCACATCTGGCAACCAGGACATCTTTTAGGCAAAGATGCTGTTTATGAAGCAGTCTTTGGACACAGTGAAACAGTCCCTAATAGGTATAGTGAGGTCATCACAATCTGGCGTATTTCTTATCTTAAAGACATCAGCTGTGCTAAACACAGTTTTGGAACAAGGACAAGAAAAGATCAGAAAAGTCAGAAGCCCAGTTTGAATCAGATCTTTTCCCTGCCTTCCTCCCATCCCATTGCTAAACTGAGACTGGAAAATCTCAGTCAAAAAAGACTGCCCACTTTCTTGATCTTGTTCATGAATCTGTAACATATAAGAAAAACAAGGTCTCTAAACAGCTCTGCCAGTGATGCTTAGAAATGCTGGGACTCCATGTAGCCCTTGACACAGATGAGAAAAGTGCATTGTCCTCAGTGAGGACCAGATGTGCTCTTCAGGTCTCACTTGCCACAGTTTCAGCCAGGGATGTGAAGAGAGGCAGTCTCTACTGACAGAATGCTGTAGGTCACCTTGGTTCAGATTGGAAAAACTAGAATATAGCCATACAAATGTAGCAATGGAAAAAGGCAGTATACTCATACTTTGATGCCGGTAAAATACTTCTCGTGTAGCTATAATGTGTGTCTTAAGCACTTTGGAACAGGAAGAGTGTTTCTTCCTATGTTTTTGCAATGCCTATTCAGTCTATCTAAGATCTATTTAAGACAATAACCAAAAATGTCATTTTCTAAAACTCTGCAGAAATTTTTCTTCTGACAAGGCCAGAAATACCACAAAGATTACAATTCACTGGATAATTTGCTTCTTTTTGCTAGAGGACATAAAATAACTAACTTGGTTCCTGGAGCGTATGGAAGATAACTTCCTGATACAGCTAGTACTCAAGCCTTCCAGTCATGGTGCCCTGCTAGACCAGCTGTTCATGAACAGAGAAGGGCTGGTGGGAGTTGTGATGGGTGGAGACTGTTGGCACAGTGACTATGAAATGATACAGTTTCAATCATTGGGAAAGTAAGGAAAGTAAGTAAAATGTCTACCTTGGACTTCTGAAGGGTGGACTTTGGCCTATTCAGGACATTTGTTCAGAGAGTCCCTTGAGAAACAGTCCTTCATAACAAAAGCGTCCAGGAAACCTAGATGTACTGTAAGAAGTAAACCTTTAAGGCACAGGAGCAGGCCATCCCCATGTGCCAATAGATGAGCTGTGGGGGAATAAACCAGCCTGGCTGAACATGGAGATTTAGCAGTGACTTAGGTTGAAAAAGAGCATTTAGAACCTTTGGAAGAAGGGGCAGATAACTCAGGAAGAGGATAAGGATGTGGTTAGGTCATGTAGAGAGAAAACTAGAAAGACAAAAGCTCAGATAGAACTCAGTCTGGGCATGAAACATAGCCATCAAGGATAAATAAAAAACTGAGGCACTTAATGCCTTCTTTGCCTCAGTCTTAAACAGTAAGACTACTTATCCCCAGGCAATCAGTCCCCTGAGCTTGTGGTAGACACAGGCAGGGATCAGAACAGACAGCCTACAATCGAGGAGGAAATCACTGGTGACCTGTTGTGTCTTTTAGATCCTCACAAGTCTATGGCACCAGGTGGATTCATCCAAGCATACTGAAGGAGTTGGTGGAACAGCTCACCAAGCCACACGACATCATTTATCATCAATCTTGGATAACTGGGAGGTTCCAGAATACTGGAGGTTGGCCAGTGTGACACCCATCCACAGGAAGGGTTGAAAGTAGGATCCAGGGAACTACAGGCCTGTCAGCCTGACCTTGGTGCCAGAGAAGATTATGGAACAGACTGTCTTGACAGTGGTCACATGGCACTTACAGGGCAAAGGGAATCAGGTCCAGCCAGCATGGGTTTAGGAACGGCAGGTCCTACCTGATCATCTTTTATGACCAGGTGACCCACATAGCAGATGAGGGAAAGGTTATGGACATTGTCTATCTGGACTTCATCAAAGCTTTTGATACTATCTCCCACAGCATTCTCCTGGAAATGCTGGCAGCCCATGGCTTGGACAGGTGTAGTATTTGTTGGGTTAAAAACTGTCTGGATGGCCAAGCCCAGAGGATGCTGGTGAATTGAGCTACAGCTAGTTGGTAGTGTTCCTGAGAGCTCAGCAGTGGGCCCAGTCCTGGTTAATATCTTTGTTGGCATAGTGAGTCTGGCTAAGCCAGGATTTATTTTCCCATAGTAGCCCTTGAAGTGCTGTGCTCTGCATTGGTAACTAGAAAAGTGTTGATAACAAGCCTGTGTTTTGTCTACTGTTGAGTGCAGTGCTGTAAAATTTCTTCAGTCAGGGGCAAGATACTGGGACGGGACATAGGTAGGCCAGCTGATCCACACTGACCAAGGGGATATTCCATGCCATATGACATCAACCCAGATATAAAACTGAGGCAAGGAGCTGGAAGGGAGGCATCCATTGTCTCGTACAACAGGTACGTGTGCTGGAGCTCTGCTTTTCAGAGAAGTGATCGACCATCGCTGCTTATGGGAAGCTGAGCTTAGCTGCTAGCTTCTGCTTTGTGTGTGTGCACATTGCTTTCATTTTGTTTTTCCTTTTTGCATAAATATAAACTGCCTTATTGCAACCCATGGTTTGTGTTATTTCTTTTTCCTCCCGCCTTGCTCTCTCCTCTGTCTGGCTGGGAAAGGGAGTGATAGAGCAGCTGGGTGGACACCTGGCATTCAGCCACAGTGAACCCAACACAATACTTTTTGGCACCCAACATGGGGCTCGAATCCACAACCCTGAGATTAAGAGGCTCATGCTCTATCAACTGAGCTAGATGAGGTGAACCCACCACAGTTGGTGATCTGCATGAGGGAATTGAGTGTACTTTCAGTAAGTTAACAGATGACACTGAGTTGGGTGCGAGGATTGGGAGGGTATGAAGGGTCTACAGAGGGACCTAGACAGGCTGGATTGATGGGCTGAGGCCAATAGTATGAGGTGCAACAAGGTCAGGTGCTGGGTCCTTACACTTCAGCCACAATAACCCCATGCAGGCTTGGGAGACAATGGCTGGAAAGTAGCTCAGTACAAAAGGATCTTGGAGTACTGTTTGACAGCTGGTTGAACATGAGCCAGCAGTGTGCCCAAGTGGCCAAGAAGGCCAATGGCATCCTGGCTTGTATCAAAAATATTGTAGCCGGCAGGACCAGGGCAGTGATTGTCTCTCTGTACTCGGCACTGGTGAGGCCACACCTCGAGTTCTGTGTGCAGTTCTGGGCCCTTCACTGTAAAAAAGACAGTGAGGTACTGGAGAATGTCCAGAGAAGAGCAACAAAGTTGGTGAAAGGTCTAGAGTGTAAATCCTATGAGGAACAGCTGAGGGAGCTGGAGAAAAAAGGTCTCAGGGGAGACCTTATCACTCTCTACAACTACTGGAAAGGAGGTTGTAGCCAGGTGGGGGCCAGTTTCTTCTCCCAGACAACTAGTGACAGTTGCCTGGGAGGTCAACTGGTCAAGAAGTCATAGCCTCAAGCTGCACCAGGAGACATTCAGGCTGGACATCAGGACGAATTTCTTCACACAAAGGGTTAAAAATTGGAATGGACTGCTCAGGGAGGTGGTGGAGACACCATCCCTGGAGGTGTTCAAGAAATGACTGCACATGGCACATACAGTCATGGTCTAGTTAACAAGGTGGTGTTTAGTCAGAGGCTGGACTCTATGATCTCAGAGGTCTTTTCCAACTTAAATGATTATGTGATTCTGTAATAAAACCCCAAAATATTGTGAACTTGTATAGGTCTGTGGGAGGATTTTGAGTCTGGTCCACTGAAAAAGACAGCGAGAACAAAACACTCTTTTATTCTCATTTCATTTATTCAACTGTCACAGGTTTAAAAGAAGCAGCTGAGGAACCTCCTTTGCTACAACTGTGTGCAGCAGTCAAGTACCTACAAATTGTGATTTCTTAGGCAGCTTCAGCAACTTCAGTGAAACGGCATCTGTTCACATTCCCCCGAACTCTCCTCTCCAAGGACAACATTCACATGGGTGGGACAAGACCTGGGAAGCTCTTGCCGGGTAAAAGCATCAGGGGAACACTTACACAGATGTGACCAATTTCAGGGAACATTAGGACACTTCTGCAGGGAACACTTGGCATTGCATGTTGAAGTAGGAAAATGTTTCCTTTTTCTGGCTCTAAATGATGTTAGTCACAGTGAAGATCATGTGCTGGTACACTGTGGTGATCGGGGCCAGTGCCTGGCAGGGGGTAAGAAACATTCTGTTTCCCTACAAATTCCCTATGGCATGTTGCAGATCAGGTATTGGAATTTCCCTCTCCACTGCCTGTGAGACATTTCCATGCTTTTAGCACAGTTGATGATTCAGATCACAGACAGAAGGGAAATGTGAATGTTAGCACAAGAAGGTAGGTCTCTTTGTTGTATATGCCTTGAAAACAAATACATGCAAGGAACAAATTCACCCCATCTTAGAAACAGGAAAACAGTCTACTGGCACACAGATGGGGGGGCACTGCTACATCCCTTAATTCACTGGTACCTTCCCCACATGGTTTGCTGCTGGCCTTGCTGAGCAAAGGGCAGGATCCCGTTCCGTACTGCCGACTGGTGAAGGCCGGCTTCTGTCATCCTAATGGAGTTCAAACCAGCACACACAGGAAGACACGAACTCCTATCATGGCCCAGTGCACCACACAGCTTCAAGGACATAACCCAGCTTCTGCAGATGAAGTCTGTAGAAAGGACTGCAGCAGTAAAACTACCATTAAATTAGCACTCATATTCACTTCAACAAACTTTCCACTTTAAGTTCTCACAAGATCCTTCTAACTACATTCAGCTTGGAGATAAGGTATCTGGAGTTTTCATCTTGGGGTTTCTGTTACCACTAAAACTTCCTGACAGAATTATAGTTGTATTAGTTACAAATATGAGATTATCAAGATCTATATCTCAAAAGTAAAATGAAAGAGATTAAGCTCTTACTCTCAGTATATATTTGCATGGACAATTAAACAAGAGCTTTAAGCTTGCATTATTAAGTACTGAAATTTTAGATAATGCCTGAGTTTGGTTGTTTTTTTGTGGGTGTATCATGATCCAGGTTTCAACAACCTGACCTCAAATTTATGTGGTGCTCAGGGGAGAAGTAATGTGATTTATGCAGTAAGAATGTATCATTATTAGTCTCATATTCCAAAGAGTGGAATTGTCTCCATTCTAATGTTTATATATTTTCCTATCTCCAGTGTTTCTTCATTCTCCAGTAGTTAAACAGTATTTAAAATTGGATGAAAATGAACTGATATTTATTTCCTCAATTATTATGACTTTCATTATTCTATTATCTGAAAGCTTCATAAACATGCAATTAACACCATGATGACACTAGAGGCTATTAGCTTATTTTCACAGTGGAGGATGAGAGGCACAGAATAAATAATGTATTTAATGTGTGCTGTTTGAGATAGGTTGGACTTATCTGGTTTATCACAGGAGTTAATGTTACACACAGCTATGCAATCCAGGCCCAGTTCAGTGCTACTTCCCAAGAACTTAGCACGCTTTAAAACCCCAGACTGCCAGCACTCAAAATTAATGTTCTCTTCTCTGGAGAAGTGAAGGGAAGCAGAAAGGGAGGTGAAAGGAGGAGAGGTGTCACCCCCACTCCCTGGCCCAACTTTTCCTCTAAACCTGGCCAGCACATTCACTTTCTGAGTTCATTTTTTCATCCATCAGGGAGAGCATGTGTGAATCCTTGCACCTATAGCTGATTCTGCCTTAGTCAATACTTCTGAAAGTGTTCTTCCCTCACTCAGTGTTACTTGGCACACTTACGTTGCTCCTTGGGGTAGATGAGGGACTTATTGTGACTGAAGGAGATCTGGGAAGAAGGGGAATCTCAACACGCAAAACAGTGCCACTGCCTCCAAATTCATTAGTTCATTAGGTGAGGCCACGGGTGTTAGACATAATTCATAGCCATTAAAACTTCAAGACATGTAAGGGAGATGAACCCCTCCCAAGCCCTGCTGTTTTCCTCAAATGACAGATGCAAAAGCAATAGGGAAAAAAGGAGCAGGCCCTCAAAACAATTAAAGGAAGCAGTTTAATCTATTACTATATCTCCTCAGGATATGCCCAAGATGAGTAGGCATAGCTGTGTTGTGGAGATCTTGCCCCATGTGCTTTGGGATACTACTTTGGCTTTAATTCTGAAAGTGGCATTGTGTTACTGTTTTCTTCATTAAACATACCCAAAGTAAAGCTACTTGGCTTAATGGACCTTGGATCTGACCCTGTGCATTAGTAGTGAAGTTCAATTATAAGCAAAGGGATTTCCAAAGAAGGGCTCATAAGATTGGAATTACTTGCATACCAAATACTTATGGAGAGCAGAAACAAACTAGGAAATTACTTGTCCTCATTGTATTCCCAACACTGGGCAATTTTATATTTGCTTTTGAAAGTTTCTCATGCTTTTCCCACTGCCTCAGACTCATAGTAAGCATAATATAGACTGCATCAATGCAGCAGTTGAAATTTGTGCCAGCACGGAAATCCCAGTTCAGTGTGACCAAGAGGAACCTAGGGAGTTCTGCTCCCATGAACCCCAACAAAATTTATTAAATAGGAACATTCCTGTTCTTCCTTCAAAACATGGCTTCTTGACAGAAAAGCACAAAAATATTCTTAACACTGCACAGTAGTATGAAGGTACTTAATCTGGCCACAGCATTGTGAACTGCAGGCAGCAGCATCTATCCTGTTTCCAGGTCTGTCTATGCTGTATTTTGTTTCCTTGACTGGAGAACTGTAAGTTTGTGGTTAGCTGAGTCTGAGTTGTTTTGGTGCTCTAACACCTGTAATCTATAGAAGTGTAGACATAGTTTTTGAAAAGCATAGAGAATAAAAATGGCTAAACTCTCAAAAATTTGTAAAATACTGTTCCATCTAAATGCTATCAGAATCTCCAACATTTTGCAACTCTTTTATAGTCAGCTCAAAGAAGAATGCTTTTATTTCACATTTAGAGCTAGCAAACTATTGCACATTGCAAGACACAGAATGGTAGTTTATTATTTTTCTAATAATAATGGCAAACCTGTGATTTAATGAAAATGATTTATTCTCAACTTAGAAGCCTAGATAAAGGGAAGATGATAATTGGGGATGCTGCTGGATCCCAATTTCCCTTGAAAATGCAGCCTTGGAGGATAGATGATGTTTGTATTGGAATGGAGCCAAATTTTATAACTGAACATTCTGCTTGCTTATGCATCGTGAGTGTAGCCTAACAGTCTGGTGGTTAACCAAAATAAGCATCTCTTCCTTCATCCGCACATTGTTTTAAAAGCCTACAAATAAATCTCTTTATAGGTGAGGCTGCAGCTTTTCCAAAGAAGTCAATGATTCATAGTGACTAAGAATGTAGAAATAAGAACAAATTTGTGCCAACACGTTTCCAAGCAGTCTCAAAGGATGCTGCTTCAATCTCCATCATATAAATAGGGCAAGGAGTATCCTTGAAGTTTATCGAGGCAAACACTCATCTTCATGTTGTCATTTGCATCAGACCACATTGGACCAGCTGTACGTAAACTGTGAAGAATCCAGTCTTAGGGGGTTTTTTTTGTTTTTGAGGTTTGTTTGGGGTGTTTTTGTTTGTTTGTTTGGTGGGATGCTGTAGGGTTTTTTGTGGTTTTTTTGTTTGTTTTGTGAGATTTTTTTTTATATTATGGTAAGAATGCAAATATTTTATCTCAAAACTTATTCATATTTGTACCCTAGTGTTCTTACTCCCTGAAGAAGGACCCAAAATCTTTACTCAGCATAACTACGTTCTGTCCTAGCAAAGGTCACCTTAGAGGAGATAGGCTTTCCAGAAGAAACTGCTAGTTCAACTTCTGCCATTTCACACACCAGTATTTCCAAAGCTGGCAGTGTCATCACAAGCTCAAGAAAATGCATGGCTTCTGCTGAAGTTCCTTTTACTAGTTTCAGTTACAATTTGAAAACTGCAACGTCTTTTTACTTAGAGACCAGCTTTTCAGATTTTAGAGCTTTTGATAAGATCTGTAGAATACAGAGGACTTCAAGCTCCAATGTTTGCCATGCCCCAGAATGGAGAATAAGATCTCCATGACCATAAACACTGTTTTGTGTACAAAAAAAACCCCAACAGGGTACTCATCAAAATGGGTTTTGCTGGCATTTTTTCTCACTGGAGGAAAGAACACTTCCTTCTCATCTCCATTGTCTGGATATGGATGGTTAAGGAATTTGGCCACTTCTCAAAACCCCCATAAGCCTTTATTGCTCATAATTAACAAACAATATTTATATAGCCTGATACAACTATGCTGGTGTTTTTGTTTTTGTTTTCTTCTTGCGTGTGTGTGTGTGTGTGTAATGGAAATACACTGTTGACATTTGCTGTTCATTTTATCTCTTGGTTATTGACTGGAT
>JAWWLZ010000094.1:28304990-28317719 GCA_035041345.1 Poliocrania exsul
TGTCTGTCCTCTGCCTCCCCTCCTTCTGAGCTGGGAATGGGTACTTTTGCTTGTGAGATGGGTGATTCACATGGAAATCATTTCAGTTTTGTAGAAGCACCACTGCCAGTCCCCTTCTCTGGCACTGTTTCTGCTTCTCCCTCTGTGACAATATTGTCAAGTTAAAGCAAACATGTTCAGGAGCAGAATGTTGGGAAAAAGAACACTAGGAAAGTCAATATGCCTCTGCTTTAACTTGTCTGGACAAATCTACACCATAGTTGTAATTTTTTTCCTTCTGGTCATAAACAGTCTGCATGAAACTGCAGATTTAATTTTTTTTCCTAATGCGATATTGAAAATATAGGGGATTTTCAAGCTAGAAGGCATTGTCAGTACTCTTCGATCAGAAGCACAGTAAAAGTTGATTATGCACCAGCCTAACAACATGGGCTTAGGCCTTAATAATGTCATAAATAGAGAACAATCATGAACATTTAGGTACAAATTACTGATGGAAATGCCCTCCTGATGAGATCTGACCTGCTTGAAATGACTCTTTAGTAACATGGCAGCACACAAAAGCACGCAAAATAAACACGGTGAAATTGAAACCTTGTCAAGTACTTCACGAAAGAATTAAGAACGCCCAAGTGTGCAACATATTTTGACAGGAGTATCCTTGTAAAATTTTGTGGGGGTTGTTTGGAATTGCATTATACTGCAGCTCTTAGGATGTTGCTGTACTTGTGACATGAACATACTGGCAAAATTCAAAAAACATGCTAATTATTACTTTTGAATTATAGCCAACAGATATGTATCCAATTTGTGTAATGAACATGGCTGTGTATTTTATTCCAGTTTAACTTTCTTTCCATACAAACCTCTTTTTCAGTAAATAGCTGAGAAAAGAATTTACTTAACTAGCAATCTTATGATTCCCCTAGACTCTAAAAGTGCCTGAGTCAGGAGGACTAACATTTTCTCTAAGTCTAAATTGTTAATTTATCTTGTATTATACACTAAAAAATTGAAGCATGCCTTTGCAACTGCTCAGTTGCAAAAGCATCCCTTGCTCAGTTTATGCAAACAGAAGAAATGGGTGGTTATTTAACTTTCTGGGCTCAGATCTCCAAGCTTCCCAAGAATGTTATGAAATTGTGCAATCAGCTTAATTGAGAATATTGTAATGATAAGGTAATTCCTCCTTATCACAGTACACAGGCAATCCACTGGAACACAACAAGGAAATACCAGAAGTCATTATTTTCAGAGTATTGAAATGCCTGTGTCTGCAGAAACATGCAAAAAAAGGTTTGCCATTACATTCGCCAGCTCTCATCTGTTCCACTAGGAGTTGTTTCAGTGCATTTAAATTAATTAAGTGAAATGCGTGCAATTAAATAAATATTTAAATAACAAACTTCCTCTTGAGCATTGTGTGGTACATGATCCCATGTTTTATGGGTGTGGAAAGCCTTTTTTTACCATTGATACACATAATAAGACCCTGGGTTGCTAAACAGTCTAGTAATATGCCTCAAGCAGCTCTCTTTCTCTGTGACTGAGAGGAAGAATTTGATCAGAAAACAAGTAGAGCATCAAGCTAAAAAAAGAAAGGTCAGAAGACAGTGTAGCAATGCTACAGGCTTCAGAGGGGGAGGACATCCTGAGGAACAGGAAGCCGAGAGTTTTATTTCTCACAATGACATTCTGCATTCTAATGTGGGCACACTGAAGACATGAATTCCCCTTTCTAGGCAGACCTAATTGATCTCTTTCTTTCTTAACACTCTTAAATGAACAGAGGCCATGACACATGCTGTGCACCATGGTAGTGTGGCTTATGGCATCGCTGAGAGTTGGCCTTGGTGTAAGGCAGTGCCTAGTTGTCAACTTACTGATATGACTCAGAGGACTGAGCAGTCCTTGCAGAAAAGTATAGCATGGAGAGCAGGGCAGAAAGACTGTGAGGGATGGTGTCACTCGCTCTCTGTTGACAATGTGTGACAGATTGTAGGAGAATAAATGTTCTCCAAGTATCATAGAATCATAGAATGGTTCGGGTTGGAAGGGACCTTAAGGATCATCTATTTCCAACTGCCCAGTTCCACTAGACCAGTGTCCTAGTTCAGCAAGCTGGGGCAAGTTTATCACTGTGTGGGTGTGACCAAAGCTGTGTATTCTAAACCCTCTATGTAATTTCTCATGAACTGTTAATAATGGACCACTTGCAGCAGCTGCCCAGGGCACACCTGACCCCCTCAGGATATCAGTTGGGTGTTAAAGAGGCCTGTGAGATAAGAGCTGTGATAACTCCCCTCCAGGAAGTTGTTAGCATTTCACACACAGCCTGAGGGGTCATGTCTGATAATGGGCCACCAACTCCTCCAAAATATCCCATGACTCACAGAGTTAGATCACTCACTGTGGAATTCCTCACCCTGGGGGAGGTACTGGGCATTCCCACCTGAACCAGAGGATATATAATCTTGGGGTTTGGGGACTTCTGGTACCATTCGTTGGATCCAGAAGAGGACCAGAACCATGACAGGACGGTGACCACCACTCTCAACCAAACTGTGACCGTCATCTGCACCAACAGGTTTTTCTTTCCCTTCTTTTTACTTTGGACTCGGGGGAACCATGTGGGCCTCACCACAGGGGCTAACAAACCCCATTGTATTTGTGCCCCAAGGTGCTGGGTTATACTTCTGGGTTTTGTAGGTTAAAACTAATTTCTTTTTGTATCACTGCATTTATTGTAATATTTTTATTACATTGTAACTCTGACTTACAATCTCTTTTGTGTTGGGTTCATTTCTTCTGCTGGTTTACCTCTAAACCAGCAGAACTAACTTGCTCAAAGTCCCATCCAACCTGGCCTACTGCCTCTGGCAAGTTCCTTATGCATGCACAACATGAAGTCAGAGGGAGATCATTCATAACCACATTCTCCTGGTCAATAACATGGAGCAGCGGTGGCTCTGCTAGTAAAAGTAATTTTTACCAAACAGAAGAGCAAACGGTTCCTAAGTGTTTGAGGACAGAGAACATGTAAAAGACTTGGGCTACAAGGTAACGTAATGGATGGATGCCCTGGTTTAGACCAGATGACAATGACACACAAGAAAGCCTAGCAAACTTTTTCTCTGCTGTTTTATGATGATGGTACTGTAACAGCAGTCAACCAGAGTAACAAAACCTGGGTCAGGGCTCTCCTTAACCCCCTGCTGATAAATACTAAAGGCATGACACATCTTCAAGCTCCCCAGAAGGGTCAGTCCCCTGTCTTTTTGCCATTTCTGTGTATCACATCAGCTGTATGAAAACCACACACTCCAAAAATAGGGAAGAATTTGCCTTTCTCCTTGAGTTGTTGTGCACCTGCAGCACTGTCACACTTGCAATTGTCATAGCTCAGATGTCTCGATATTTTCTTGCAGAGGTGGATCTCTTTTACATAGCATCTTAGCCACAGACCTTTTAACTTAACCAGTCTCTTCCTACTAGTGATCATGGTCTTTGGCTTACTGTAATGTAAAAGCTGGAAGATATGTTACAAGTTGCAGCTGAGGTGAAGATCAGACAGAAAGCGGTTCATAAAACATCACACTTTTCCTGGTCTCTTTGTCCTTCTGCTTTGCCTTTCTATCTTTGCTGTCTCTGACTTAGCCTCTCTTTTTCAAAAATTTTGAATTGTCCTGCAAGAAGCAGCTAGGAAATCCCCACTCAATATGTGGGGAAAATGGTTTACTAGGGTCTGAAATCATGAACACAATGTAGTTGGGTGAAGAAGGCAATGATGCTGTGGAAAGAGAGTCAGTACTCTTGCAAGTCCTAGCTTGCGAGTTATTCCCTTAAGCCAGCTACAGAAATAAGCTTTTAAAACTTTTGCTGTTTCTTCCAGCCTGATCTTCTGACCTTAACTTGTTCCTGACCTCCTGTTTTCCCTCTGCTAGCTGAAAATTAGTTCAGCCTGCTCTAGAGGGTAGTTACTGAACTTAGGGGACTGACAGGCTACTCACAGACCCTTCTCTCTGCTCTGCTAATGATGACAGATGCTGCATACAGGAAAAGGAAACTGTGGGGAGAAAAAGAAAAAAAAAGTACGCTGAAAGAGGATTCAAAGCAGTTTCTGACTCTCTGACTCTCTCTGCTGCCATGCTGGGAAGAATAAACCACAGTTTGTCAACAAAGAGCCAGACTAGGAAGAGAAGTCTGACATCCTCCACTGGGACCCAGTTACAGAAGATCCTCTCTACTTTCTCCCGTTTCTATAGGCTGTGATGCTGGCTTGTTTGAGGTTACACAGCCAACACTGGTCATCCAAAATGGACAAGTTCTGACTGATCCTTGAAGAAGGACAAAAAGATGGCTTTCTTTATACTCAGTAAAGCAAAATGAGACTTTTATTTGAGAGAGATCAGAAACTTTTTTAACAAGATCCATTTCTTGCAGTGTATGAGGACTCTCAGAACAAACTCCAAGCTGCTCTTTCCCAGAACAGGTCTGCAGACTCATGTACACTCTGATGGAGTGACAGAACTCTGCTTTCAGATGTTACTGTCAGATGTAAAAAAGGAAACTTATTGGCCTCCTGCCACCTAGCTCTCTGCATAGTGAATTTTACCCTCACATTATTACTGCTGGAACCTTTTGTACATATGTTCAATGCTATAATTTAACACTGTCAAGTACTGCACTGGGAATAAAAAGAAAACATTTTGCTTTCCAACTCATATTCTAGATTTCTTATCAGTACTACTTTGGTCATTTTACATGAAATTAGATTTATTTTTCTGTACAGATACACTCATGAATGCATCTGGTGGTCTGGGAATAATTTCTCCTTCATGCTTTTCTTCATCATGTCATTGCAGCTCTGCAACTTACCGTCCCTTACTATTCATTTCTTCCAGAAGATAGGCTTTTACTACAATAACTGAGCAGAACATAACATACTGCACCTCTCCTTAAAGACTTGAGCTGAAACCATGAAACTTTCCACATAAATGGTGAAGAAACCACTTTCTACACAAGTAGTTAATTACAACAGTTAAAAATGTGTAATGCTTGCCATAGTATCCAAATACAAGCTATTTCCAAGGACCTAGGTACATCACAGAGAGCATCTACTTTGATCTCATGTTAGCCATTGTTTTTCAGCAAATTTGAACTGAATGACAGTACTTCTCATATTTTCTTTTACGTCTGCAAATACAGGAAGATCTACCATGTTAGTCAGTGAATTGTGATTCACTCTCTATAAACCTGTCAACTTTTATTTCTAGTCTGAATTATTCTATCTTTGGCTCCTAGCCCTTGCCTTCTTCCTTCAGCTTTGGTTTGCAACACAAAAGAAAGGTCTGTGATCCCTTCTGCAGGTAATGCTCTAGAGAATGACATCAAATCGATTCCCTTAAAGATATGAAATGGACCACACTTCTCAAATGAACTCACTATAAAAGGAATTTTATTGACTTCAGGTGATTTCTGTAGTTCTTTTCTGCCTCCCTTCCCAAATTTCTAACATAATTTTTTTTTGATGTGTAATGCTGCATACAGTCACTATAGTGTCCCTGCTCCTAGCTCATTACCCAATACTGTCTAACCGTAATTGTCTCAGGGCACTTCTGTGGAGGTCCCAGCTCAATAAGAACTTTGCCACGATCCATTAGCTCTCTAGCAGTGTGTTAGAGGATACAAACCTCCATTTTGCAACTACAGCTTATTTACCTCTCTTATGAGATATTTGACCTGTCATTTTGCTGAATAAAGTCCCACAGTGCTCAAATGAGGCAGACTACCAAGAAATCCAGCTCTCTCATTTAAAATCAGTGAGGTAGAGGTCAAGAAGATTTACTCCAACTTATTTCCAGACAAAACTGGTTCTTCAAACATTAACTACAGTTGGTTCTTCATGATCTCTACTTTTATCGAGGCTTACCAGTGGGATCCAGGAAAGTGTTTGATTGTGTGGGGGTAGTGTGGAAGAGTTCTTCAAAGAGCATCCATTTTCCTGCATGTTCATCTCCTTGGGTATCACTTCCTGGGGTTGTAAAAGCTTTCAACCTCTAAAGCTTGTGTTGGGATCTGACAAAGGCCCTTTAGGTGCACATTTCAGCCTGTGGACTCAGCAAATTTGTCTCTGAGAGACAGATGCTCAGTTCCACCAACACATCCTATGCTCCGTGTTCACACACCTGTTTTCCCTCACTCTAATTTTACCACCCAAACTTTTCTCCTGCTTCAGCAGAAGTTTGTTTCCCTTTCTTTCTCTTCTAGTGAAGTGAACAACATAGGAGGCATTTTACCACAGAGCAGATGCCTGCTCAGCTCTGAATCACTGCTGCAGTTCTCTAGCAGCGTTAAGGCTGCAGGGTAACACACAAGACAGAAAGGCAGCAGGGGTCCTCCGGGACAGAAGCAGAGTTTTATGCTGTCCACCAAATTGGTAAAGACAGCAATTTGTGTCTTCAGTGAGAAGGTTCAAATGTGTTGTCTCACTAATCTGATTAACTAGTGGGGAGCGGGGCTGCAATAGCAACAGTGTGCCCAGGTGGCCAAGAAGGCCAATGGGATCCTGGCCTGTATCAAAAATAGCGTGGCCAGCAGGACCAGGGAAGTGATCCTTCCCCTGTACTCTGCGTTGGGGAGGCCACAACTTAAATATTGTGTTCAGTTCTGGGCCCTTCAGTTCAGGAAAGATATTGAGGTGTTGGAGTGGGTCCAGAGAAGAGCAACAAGGCTGGTGAAGGGACTGGAGAATAAGCCCTATGGGGAGAGGCTGAGGGAGCTGGTGTTGTTTAGCCTGGAGAAGAGGAGGGTTAGAGGTGACCTCATCTCTGTCTATAACTACCTGAAGGGAAGTTCTAGCCAGGTGGGGTTGGTCTCTTCTCCCAGGCACTCAGCAATAGGACAACGGGGCATGGGCTCAAGCTCTGCCAGGGGAAATTGAAGTTGGATATCAGAAAAAAATCCTTTCCAGAGAGTGTAATCAGGCATTGGAATGGCCTGCTCAGAGAGGTGGTGGAAGTTTTTAAACTGAGATTGGATGTGGCACTGAGTGTCATGATCTAGTGAATGGACTGGAGCTGGAACAAGGGTTGGACTTCATAGTCTCGGAGGTCTTTTCCAACCCAATTTATTTTATGATTCTATTTTCTCCAGTATTATTCATCTCTTAGCCTGTACATTTTTTCTTTAGCCTCCGCAGGGACACTTGGAGTGTTGAATCTAGTCTCAAAGTGGCTTTCCACAGCATTTTCCACATAAAAAAATTATTCTCCAAGACCCATTAACCATTCTCAAGACTGACAAGACACCAGCTGTTTTAAGACAACAAGCATGTGTTTCTCAAATACAATGTAAAACACAATGAAGGAAGCTTAACTGTTAGACCTTTGAGTCATCACATGTAGGGACTGATTTGCAAAATCAAGAAAAATCGCACCATCTGAACTTAGTTTTTGCATTTGGGTTGGTACTAGCTACTACTAAGATTAATGTGCAGGCCCCAGTTCAGAGTCAGGATGGACTGTCAGCAAAGGAAGGCCTGTGGCACACAGCTTCTACAGTATAAGATTCTGTAATTTTATCACATGAAGCAGCTCAAGCAATACTCCAAAGGGGTTAGAAATATTTTATGACTCAGTCTTTGCAGAGTGCTTTGGTTCTACTGTGAGATTCAGCTCAAACTGATGACTGACAGGGGAGTTCAAGGAGCAGAAGGGTGATGTGGCAGATAGCTTCTAGAAACATAGCTCTGTTCATCAAGTTGTTTTAGCTTTATCTTCATTATCTAAAGGGAGCAGCTGAATGGAAAAAGATGCTATTGGTAGACAAGCCAGTTCTCTGCATATGCCTCAGACAAAGCATCTACTCCTAGCAATGAGGTACATGCAGAGATGTGTGAATCTATTCATCTGGTGGTGGATGTAACGCTGAGATTTATGTCAGTTTCAATAGGTTTCTGTCTCTTTCCTGACTTGCATATCTCTCACTATGTGCTTTTATTCAATGGGACCACTAAAATACAATTGTAAGTAATAAGAACTAGGCTAAACTAATTTCTGTTGAGAGACAGTGCATCAGCACTCATGTTGGATTCTGCTTGATGCAAGGACCTTAGGTAGTTGATACTTCACAGTAATTCTCTGTGGAGGCGGGCAATACCTGCTTTGCCAATTGCACATCATTAAAGGTTTATTACATTTAGTGTCTTGAACTCAGGAACCCAGAACATGAGTAATTCCCCAACAGTAGGCCACATTTTTTATTTGCAATTTTTCCAAAGCAAAGGTTGTACTGACAAGAATGCAAATACTTTGCAACCAATAAGTGACAAGACATAGCCTCCACTTAAACACACTTAATATTAACTTGTGAAGTGTATTTCAACAGCATCATTAAATGTATTGCATCGTTGCTCACATCATTGTCTCTCTAAGAGGAGTATTGCCAAAAATTACAGCTGTAATGGGGTAACAGCAGTGGAGTTCACTCTGTTGTTTAGAGAAAATCAAAATCAAAATGAGTATAAACTCATTTTCCAGGGCAGAAGCTGAGTAACAATCTAGACAGGCAGGAAATGTATTGTCTCTGATGTAATACTAGACAAGTAGATACAGTCTCAAAAGGTCATTACTTCCTCAGAAACATATGGGACGGCTGGATGGGCTTTCTTGCATAAAGCTCTTGAAAACTCTCCTCTACTAGAATTCCTTCCTTTCTCCGTACTTCTATCTTGCCTGGTTTTCCAGGGACTTTTTGGAACTGTCATGACTTTGCTACCATTATTCTTACCTGTCCTCTCTATATCCTGACTAAGAACAAAGTCTTTAAATAGTGGTGGTAGTGAAGTGTAAACAGCATCTTGTATTGATACAAGAGCAACCCGTCACCTCTTTTCACCCAATATTCAGATAAGGTACTGCAGCCATGTAGTATACTGGAATTAATGTATGCTGGAATTAATAATAATTTGAAAACCACTGTGTAGAGTGTGGAAAGTCTTTTTGTATAAAGCAGTTTACTCAATTGTTTCTTGGAGGAGACACTGAATCCTTAAAGTTGCAGCCCAATCTGGTTGTATAAATATTGCAGTGTACTTCTCTGTTCCTGCAGTGTCCAAGTACTGGAAGCCTATCTTAGAGAGGACGGTGAATGTCACAGCACGTGAAAATATCCATAAATCACTCATCACACTGTTGGCACTATGCAAGTCTTGCAATGACCTTCCTCTTTGCCAGTGGTAGCAATGTGATAACGATTGGCAAAGGCTGGCATTTTAACAGCTTCCTTGGTACTGTATCCTTGTCTGCCTCTCATTTTTCTAAGAAACAGATGCACTCAAAGAACTGATGTACAGAACAAAATGAAGTCTTGCTGAGTGGCAAACAGCATTTGAAAAGTATTTACTTTTCCATGTTTCACTTGCACATATGTCCAGTCCTACTCTGACATCCCTTTTGAAAGAAAACAGCAGGCTGTGTGTACTCTGCATTGCAGTGCAGCCTTCACTTTTCAAGTTCAGGCAGAGGAGAGAGACACACCTTGCTAGAAGGCTCAAAGTATGACAGAGGGGTTCCAGTCTTCCTCATTCCTGCAAGCCTGGGCAAAGAGCCGTGAGTGGCTCTGAACTGACTGTTATGACATGCTTGGCTGCTGCTAGATGTTTTAATTCCAAAGTTCATGAGCTTATCCATGGTTCAGAGCCAAACTGGAGAAAAAAGCGTGAAAGTAAAACACTGAACCTTCACTTCAGGCCTAGTGACCAACAGTGGCTTCAGGAAGACTGAAAGTAGGAGGAGGTAGAAGAAACTGTTCCTGAAACAAAATGGAAAACCAAATCAATGTTGGCATAATGAAAACTAGACCTGTAGGAAATTTTCAGAGGTGAGCTTAGTGTTTTGTATACAGGGCTAAAGCAAGACTATGTACGGCATGTCTGTATGAAATACAGCAAAGTCCAAGACAATGAATATAACTTTGTTCTGCCACTGTTGCAAGGCAGTGTCTGTTTCCAGTGGCATTTTCAAAAGGGAGGATACCTGGAAAAGAATCTAAAATAATGTCTGAGACACAGAAAATCTGAGTCTCAGGAAGGACTGAAACTGAGTTTCTTTAACTTAGCAAAGAGAGGAGTTAATGTTAAGCATTTTCTCAGAAGGAAGAATACTGATAACTGTTTTTTAGGAGTCAAGGATATGGTGGCACCCAGCTTCTTCTTGACAACATGTGGATTCTTTCCTTTCCTTCTGCCTGAAGTCCATGTTCTTTCCTGCACATCACACTTTCAGTTGTGTGACCCAACTGTATATGGGCCTAAAAGGTAGATCAATGAACAGAGATAGGCTGAGTCCTGAAAACAAAAACCTGAAATGGTATAGTGTCTAGCACTAAACAACTGTCAACCAATTGAAAGAGAATTGAGATGCATAAAACATGGTGAGAGCAGAATAAGCATGAAAAAATTCTTAAGCTAGTAAGGAAAAGATACACAGGCCACATGGTAAGGTCTGAACCCAGGGTGTGCTTGGACACTGAAGGCAGATTCAGAATGAAAAGAAGTTTTGTTTTCTAAACTGTATTTACTTAAATTTTAATACTAATGACAAGTAAGTCAAAGGATCTTGTGGATTCTCTGGCCTTTAAATCATTACCAAATAAGATCCCCTTAAGCTCAGTCAGAACAGGATTTCAGATTGTGAAGAGGAATGTGATGATATTTGCTATGCATCAGTCTAGAGGATTTGGTGCTCTTTTCTGGTGGAAATCTGAAACAGTGGATTTTGTAGCTAGTAATACCACCAAGCTGACAGTTGGCAGTGGAACCATGAAAATTTTCTCTAGATAGAGACCCACTCCATAATACGTAGCTTATACACTCTCATTATTTAGCTGATTGGCTCTACCTGGCAAGTTTACTGCACTAAATAACAATCCAAATGCATAAATATATCATCTATTTATCTACCTATTGATAATTCTTTATATCCATACATCATGATTCATGTACAGTCTTGCTTTGGCTGAAATTAAAGGCACACCTCATTCACTTCAGGAACAGGATTAACAAATTTTTGTGATCTGACCAAATCCGTATCACAGCTATCTTACTGGTTCTAATGCTGAAACTTATTTTTCCAGCATAGGAGTTTGTTTCCCCTTGGAAAGTCTATCTCCCCTCTCTCCTCACTTCTATGTGTCTGAAAGATTTCTGATGAAAAGTGTAAGATATCTCCACGAACCTATGATGTTTTTGATGATATTCACCTTCCCTCTTCTTCTATAGTCAGTAGAATAGTTCTGGAACTACATTCCTGTGATGAATATGTGAGTAAGCCCTGAATTGCTATCCAAAAGTGATGCTATTACATTACAAAGCAATTTGTTAAACCCTCTGATGAAAAGACATTCCCCTCAGGATGCTGTGGGTTTGCAGTACAGCTCTGCAACAGAACAACACTGTCGGGAAACTTCATGGGGAAGAGGAACCTGGCATACAGGCAAGCCTTACACTCAGTGTGAGTCACCTCCGGGGATGTGAAACATTAATGTTACAGGAATGTATTTGCTGGTCAAAACAGATATTTACATAGAAGTTAAGAAAGGAATAACCTCAAGATAAAAAGAGAAGGGAAAGCAAACCCTGAGGTCAGCAGATCCAGGCTCTCTTTGCCCAGGTGAGGATTGACATTTCACATTAAACCTGGCGATCAGACCTTAACTCTGAGGCGCTGCTCTCCAGAAAACAAAATATGTTAGCCCATTTTTTCCAATTCAAGCTTGATAACCACAAAATGATTTGTGGGAGGCTATGAGAAATGTTCTTCACCACTACCCCTTCCTTCTGCCACATGATACAGCATGTGCTCACCTTGGCTGCTTGCTGCCAGATGATGCTTTTATTCTGCTAAGAGTGAATATGTCAGGAGATGAGACACTTCACCTTCCTGTCTGACCCTCTCTGTCCTGAGGGGGGGTATATGGAAACTGTCCACTGAACAGATGAAATAAGTGATCTGGGGAGCAGAAGGCCAAAATTATGTCTTGTTTATCCTAGCTGGCCATGCCAGACATGGAAATAAAATGAGCCAGTCTTTAGGCTTTTTAGACATCTGAGTATGGCACTAAGGCCTCTGTAGAGCAATCTTAGCATTCCCAGTCAATGCTTTATGCTAAAGTATAATGAACTTTAATTCTTTTAACCTGTTAGAAGACAGGTATTCAGTACCTTGAAGGTTCTGGCCATATCTTCATCAGTGTAACTGACTCAGACACTGAAAAAAGTTTCCTTGAAGTGTCTCTCCAAAGCAGTTATTTGTATGGCACTGGGGCACCACTTACAATTTGTGATCACTTTTTCAAAAAGGCTTTCAGATGGCAAGAATGGATATTTTTCAGAAGTGTTTCTGAAATTCCAGTGCTGAGGAGTCTTTAGAAACATGATGTAGTTCACGCTACGGTCATTGACCAGGAGGAAATATTTTCCTGCATCACCTCTGCAACACTCATGTGCTCCAAATCTCTGTGCTGCAGAAGGCAGGTTACAAAGAATAACAGTTCAACTACTATCCCAAATGCCTATAGCTTGAATTTATTTTTCACTCCACCAAGTGCTGGATCACTCCTGGTGAACCAGGTAGGCAGTGTGTTATTGTGAGGTTTGAGCACTGTGGTAGTTTTAGCTAGGCCTCAATTCAGCAGGCCCAAAGGATGTGACATAGTTAGAAGGGACAA
>JAWWLZ010000094.1:28342804-28357304 GCA_035041345.1 Poliocrania exsul
CACTTTACAGAAGCAGGCATTACATTTTGAAGAGACTGATGTGAAGGCAGAAGTTCTTTAGGCAGCCATGGTGAGAAATCTGCTTGCACTCCTGAGAACAGCCATTTTGCAGAAGACACATTAGTAGTTACTTTTTTTTTTGCAACAGGCACAAGCAATGGGAAGAGAGTCATTCTGTTGTGAAGGCAGTCCTATGAAACTTCACCAAGCATGGGGGTTGAGTGATTTGACATGTTCTAGTAATCATAGAATAGTTAAGGTTGACAGAGATCATAGAATCACAGAATGGTTTGGGTTGAAAGAAACCTTAGAGATCATCTCATTCCAACTATGCTACCATGGGCAGGGACACCTCTTATACACTAGGTTGCTCAAAGCTCCATCCAACCCTGTCTTGAAGACTTCCAGGGATGGGGCATCCACACTGTCTCTTGGTAACGTCTTCCAGTGACTCACCAACTTCACACTAATGCCCACAGTGAACTGAATTGTTTTTGCTACCCCACCAGTACTGTGTGCAAAACAATGAACAATGGAGGGTTTTGTGGCATTGTATTTCACAGCTAAACTGTCCATGTATAGAAGCCTTTCCTCTCATTTCAGCCATCCTTTATGGTTTACACTTTAGTGTCTAATAAGGGTTGAGCTGAAATATCAGCCTTTTCCTGAAAAGAACAGTAATAATACTCTAACAAGACTCCTTCTGTTGCCATGGATCCATTGATCCACCTGAAAACTACAGCAAAGTTAGGGTTTTAACTAGTTTTTCAGTCAGTTCTTAAAGCTGCAGGAAAAGGAGAGATTACAGAAGAGAGGCAGCAAGGAAACATGGTTAGGAGTTGGGTCAAGCACTGACCTCAGATTTTGGATGGCTTTAGAAGAACATAAAGATACGGAGGGATAAATATCCAGAGCTGCTGAGCTAAGATAGAATTTGAAGTCTTTGGGCAAGAGTAATTGGATAACACTAGATGTTGGATACAACAGCCTAAATGCCATCTGAACATCTTGGTTGTCCATATGCAAATAGTGCTTGTGAAAGGCCCAGTCTACTTCAGCAATGCATTGAGACCTTCATCTGAAAGGCTTTTCCACCTCTTTCCAACTTCTCTGTTTGCTAGACCACCTGGAGACCTCATTCTAATGACTGTCCCAACATGCCTCTCTTATCATTGCCCTTGGAAAACAGTGGTAGAAAGGTCTTTATAAAAGTGCCACCAATGAAGAAAAAAAAGTTTTAACATATTTAAAATCACAAGGGAAGAAAGAAAAAAAATAATTCTGCGTAGTGGAAATTCAAATGTAGTCAAAGTCATTGGAGCAGCTTCAGAGGAGACTGTAAGTGGCATTCTTTTGTTTGTTTCTCCCTCCTGAACTTACGATGGCCCCTACTTGAAATCATTTTTACACTTGCATGCCATTTTAGCCCTTATAGGCCCTATGGGTTTAGTCCTGATTCACAATCGTGAGAGATCAGTTTCCACAATTTGCTTTCACAAGTTGCACAAATATTGCAAGTTGCTTTTCAACTTGCTAGTAAACTTGGACACTGCTGTCATGACATTACTGAACAGTAAAAACTCTACATACACCTTGATCACTGACCTCATGCCAGGCTGGGAGTTAAACCTATTCACCTATTTCCTCAGCACTGCTATGACAATATTCACCCCCCAAGCTCAACACAATTCTCCTGCAAATGGCATTAAAAATTCAATTCTTCTGACTCACTGTGAATGAGTATGAACAGGATACATTACTTATCGGTAGCTGGACACCTGGAAGGCTTAACACAGACAAATTAAGAATGGAGAAGTTCAAAAAAGGAAGACAGATCAAGTTATATATTGGATATGACTGAAGTTCTTATTCTTATGTCTCATAGAGATCAATCTCAGATATTTGTCAGTTAATTTTCTGTCAACTGCAAGTTGTCTGCTATATTATCTCATCCTGATAGAGACTAGAATAATACCCAAAGTATAACATCTAATATCCTTTCGAGAATTTCCATCATAATTAATTATTACCTTTCTAGTTATTCTTGTAATTCATGTAAACTACTAATGCTTCTTTGAATTTAACTAAACTCTTGGCTTCAAAATCTTCCCTTTGCAGTGGATTCCACAGTTTCACATGTCGGGAAACTGTCATCTTTAATTTCTACTACTTCCTCTCAATTCTTATATTCCAAAGCAGCAGTGTCTATTTTTTCCATGTTTAGATGACTCAGTTTTATATTTTTTTATCATCTCCTGTCTATCCTATCACAAAACCGAGTCAGATGCAAGAGCAGTCACTCAAAGAATGCAGTAATGTAATTTCTGCATAAAGCAGGAAAAGTTAAAGGCTGCTTTAACTTGATCTAAAAAACCAGGTGCTTCTGTAAGCCTCTGCCGTTTATGCCTTTTTTCTGTATTCCAGAAAATTCCTGAACATTCACTCTCTGCATGGCTAATAGCTGCTAATCTCTCCCCTACTGAATACCTGAATGAAATCACTGGATAATGCTCACTTTTACTGGCTGAGGGCCTGGTTTATAGGAATTTATCTCCATGAGCTTTTCATAAAATTTGGATTAAAGAAAATTTTCCTTCTGTCTTCATTGCATTTATACCCTGCTCTTTATTTCAGTTTAGCTTAATTCTGAGTAAAAGTGCCCACACCAGTATTGAATTCTGTATAGTAAATGAATTTCAAAAATTAATTCAGATCCTATTGTCCGAATGTCCCCATGAAGCAGATTCCAGACTAAGTACATGATACAATATATTTATTAAAAAATTAAAAATTACTGGATACTTTTATCTTTTATATCCATCACCCAGAGTCAGTCATTAAAAAAAAAATCCCATAACCCTGAACATTTCATAGCTTTAATACCTTGAATTATTTAAAGATCAATTCTTCTCTTTCTGAACTCTACGAGTGCTGCGCCCCCAACTTGAGCAACAGACTTCTTGCTGGGGATCACTCTGCAGTGGTACTGACACTGCTGAGACTCTTCTGACTTGCCAGTTTCCTACCAAGTGCTGGCATGTGCTTTTGTCTGATTTCTGCCATCACCCCTGCCTGTCCTACTCACCTGTAAAAGCAGGCTTCTTCCCAAGTTGTTTTAGTGTTATAGATAAGGAACCTGAGGGCCCTAATCCAGCACTGACACACATCATCACCTGAGAAGATCAGTGAAGGTATGCTCCTATATTCTCCCAAATTCATACCAAAGCTATTGAGGTTCATAAAACCTTGTGTTCTTTAGGAGCCTGTAACTGCAAACAGATGGTGTCCAGCCATCCCACTGTCCTTAAAAGGTGCTATCATGATGAGACCCACAGACTGTCTCTCTCAGTAGCAGCTGTTTATCTGCTGCTTGCAGATTTCAGCACCTTGATTTGTGACAGAATGACTTTTATGTAGCAGCATCCTTTAACTGGAACAAAAACAATCATTTGAGGATGGTAACAGTGATAAAACGAAATGTTTCTATAGAAGGCACTATGCAATTATTTCTTGCTAGTGCTAAAATCATGGGCACCATGCTCCTATAGAAGATTTTCCATCCAATTTGTATTGTGACAGACATGATTAGGAGGTGGACAAAATCAAGGCATCACAGTGTATAAGTCAGAGCACAGAAAGAAGGGTTTAACTGTTGTAAAAACAAAATCAGCAGCAATGTTGTTGGTAATACAAATTCACTTTCAAAATTTTCCCTTCAAACTCTGCCAGCAGAGCCACTGGCCATTAAAAGACTGCAGAAACAATGTGGCATGTCTTAGGGAGGTAGCTAATTTAGTTTTAATGAACAGCCAATAAAAGAAGCTACTAATGTCATAGACAACAGGGTGGGATGGGGGGGGGAGGGGGAGAACACTGTAAATTGAATTAAAATCATTAATCTTTCTGATATGATACTTATTCCCACATCCACTAAAATAAACAGCAGACACCCAAGTGGCCTCAGTGAATAGGAATTTTAAGAAGCAGAATACAAAAAAACCCAGGATGCAAAATGGTAGCTTGAAATTTCTTGTTTCAGATGTGAACAGCGTGTCAGAAAACCCCTGTTTTTCACATCTTTGTCAGCTGGTATAGGAGCACACTTGCCATTACCTCTTCCTGCAGATCCTGCCTTGGGTAATACTAACGTGCTCAGTATGTGCAGCAGGAATGTATAATGAGTTCTCAGTTTAATTAACATCAATACAAAAAAAAAGGTCAAAAAATAATTCAGAAAAAATTCTGGTGTCCATCAAAACCAAATGGGAGCTCAGGATTTGAAAAGACACAAAAAAGTGTAAAGGATGTGATATTGTAACTCATTACAGTAATGCAACAATACTTTCCTCTGAAAGAGCCCCTGACTTTATCACAAAGTCACATCAGAATCACTAGCATTTAGCCCTTGGAGAATATTGACTTCCTTTCTTAACAGTGGTGCAAACTTAGCTGGATTGACAGCTCCAGGACCTGGTCCATACAATTTAGCTACACAACAGGAACAGTGCTGTCAGAATGAGACAACTTTAGCTCTGTTCCCCAGAACATCTGTGAAAGGACAGTTTTGTCTTTCTGCCCTTTAATGAGTTCAGTCAGGCTCAGTCTTATGGGAAAGAAAATTTTGTTTTCTATTTAAGACTGTCAACTCACCTTCCAGCCCTGGTTTCCTGAAATCCTAGCTGCTCCATGTATATAGTAGAATTCATTCTTCTTTCATCCACGGCATACTACCAGAAGACAACATTCATCTGGTGGTTTTGGAGGAGGCAGCTTAATTCCAAAGCAGGAGGACATTTTCTACAGCTTAGGTGTTAGTCCAAGTATCAAGATATATGTACGTCAGATGCACAGGACTTTACTAATAAATTTACCACAGACAGTCGAATTAGACGATTACATTGTTTGGAAAGCTATTCTGGAGGACAAGGAGTCCAATCCCTGCTCAAAGCATGGATTCCAGGTTCAATCAACTTGCTCCAAGGCTTGGTCAGTGAAGTTTTGTATATTTCCAAGAACCTCCTCCAAGAATATTTCTTCTCTCAGTCCCTTTTTCAGTACTGCCCATCTCTCACAGAGAGATTTCTACATTGTTACAGGGCTTAGACTCCTTCCTTTTTCCCGCCCTTTAGTCTGTCCACCAAGATAGATAATCTATTCGTCTTTGTACATAGCTTCTCATTCAAATGAGTATCCTTAATAATAATAGCAATAGAATCCTAACAAGATTTTTAGATGCTTTTGTGAATCTTTGAGGATTGCATGGTTATGATAATTTAGCACTAAGCTGTGTAGGTCCAGTGTTTGTCCAAGAGAGTGGGAGAGGCTACATGCAAACAAATGTGGTGGAAAACAAGAAGACATGCATTGGCCAAGCATTTTGAACAGCCTTGACCAATATATCTCCTGCTTGGTACTACAGTGCTGTTGCTTTTCTATTCTGAGTTCCCTGCATAAGGTCAAACAGTTCTTACTAGAGAGGAACTACAACAAACATTAACATAATCAATCTTTGTTCAATGAGATCTAATCACAATCCATCCTGAAGTTTGATTAAATGCTCTAACAACTTAAGTAAGAAAATAAACAAAAAGAAAAAGCCAAAAATAGAGTGCTGCTCTAGACCAGTACAGGACTGACTACCAGGTAAGCTAAGAGAAAGACAGAATAGTGTGTTGTTTTTCACAAAGACTCTAAGTCCCCAAAACATGCTTTGCACTTGTTCTCTCCCAAACTATGGAGCTGTACGTGTCCGAGGCTGATGCTTTTTCTTTCACCTAAGACCTGGTAAAAATGTTATCCCAGTGGTATAGTTAACATCCACTCATTGACTGCTAAAGGCATCTTGTGATCAGCCTGAATTCCCTCAGTGTTCAGCTTTCTGTCTTTGGGAAATTTCAAAATCTTTTTTAAATCACTTCCACCTGGTATGAATTCAAGCACAGGTCCCTCAACCACATGCTGTAATTTAACGATGAGTCTTCCTGTTGATCTCAAGGCCCATGTTCACATGTTTACTGACAGACAGAACTGCTTATAGGATTGATACAGCTAACTAACCATCTGGACTGATGGACTGCCTGGGATATCAACATTTCTAAACAACAGCT
The DNA here is from genome assembly GCA_035041345.1 of Poliocrania exsul. Classification (NCBI taxonomy): domain Eukaryota; kingdom Metazoa; phylum Chordata; class Aves; order Passeriformes; family Thamnophilidae; genus Poliocrania; species Poliocrania exsul. The sequence continues at coordinate 28,348,912 of JAWWLZ010000094.1, forward strand.
TATAGAAGTGGCCATTGGACTGCAGGAACTGTGGAACTTAAATCATCAGACAATTAAAAAGGGGAACAAATACAGTATGAGTCACTCAAGTACTTGACGCCAAGAAATGTGGTTAGAAGAGACTACCAATTCCTTGCTTAAGAGTCACAGATCTGTGAGAAATTGTTCTGTGCTGTGAATTCTACATTTTTCACTGTGTGGTGTAAAATCAGATTATAGCATTATTTATGATAACATTATTACAGTTACATTGAGAGTTTCTGAGAAAGATTTTTATAAATATATTCATATATATTCATAAAAAGCTGTAGCTACATATATATACCAAAGATACAGTTTTTAGTTGAATTATGGAAAATGTTAGAAGTATACTGAGGACAGAGCATCTAGAAAAAACAGGGTTAATCCCATCACTGTGCAGTAGTTTGTAATTGCTTTATACTATCTTTCCATGAATGAAATGCTACAAATGATATAGCTCTGGTGGTCAGCATTTCACTAGTGACAGACAGGTCTGCTCTCTCAGTCCCTACCAGAGGGTGTAACTTATCTTACTGTCTTTGATGTGCCAGGGTGAAGGGAGGCTTTCTCTTCTTTTTGCCTTCTGCTGTTGTCTGCATTTGCCATTGCCTCTTCTTGAATTCATTAGCACATCCATCTGCCTGCTTCTCCTTTAACCCACTATCTCCTTTTCCGGTTACCTTCTTTGTGATGCTGGGTGAAAGCTTGTCAGTCCCAGGAGAGTCACCAAGAGGAATATATAGGCCAGGAGTATATTTTAAAAACAGTGAGGAGTGGATGTCTTTTTTTTGTTTGCTCTGCATAACATTTTTTTCCCCTCCTACAGTCCCCAAAAAAGTCTTTTCATCCAACACATATACCAGTAGAAGGGGCCACTGAAGACTGGGATAGGAAGTACTGGTTAACTTTGTGTGCATGTATAAAGAGAGACAATGAGCATGTTATACCATGCAAAGGCTTGTCTTCCCTCTCTAGGTGCTCCAAGGAGCACCAGAGGATCTAAATGATAGCAGGTAAATTACCTCAAAACTGACAGCAAAGTCTCTTCACCCATCCTAACGCAAATCAGTGTTCCTACACAAATCCAAGACCAGCAGCTCTTGTCTCCAGCTGTGAAAATAACAATCCAATGAAGATCCTTGTCTGTGCATGGCTTCCAGCCTCTTCTCTAGTCAGATGACGTGTCTTATGCTTCCTTGAAGGCCAATTTTCTCAAACAACATTCAGTGCCAAAAGTCTGTTCTGTTGGTAAAATGCCCTGGCACTGGCCCTCACACATTAGAGTCCTTCTATGTATGTATGTATGGCCACACTTTGCAAACAAAGATTTGAGAAGAGCTCTCCCCACGTGGGTGTGCCCTTCCAGCCTGTGCAGTGGATTTTTAAGGTGAGGCACAGCGTGCAATGAACTGGCCCCACTGTTTAAGTCCTAAGGTCCATTTGCCACAGCCGAGCGAGCTTGGACAGTGACAGTGAAGTCCTCGGGACTGTCTCTACAGAACCTGGTACTAACTGGGACTGACCCTGCTGAGCATCTGAGATCTGACAGGATGGGATGGCAGGGAGGCTTGAACTGTTAGGGGACGATCCCACTGAGACTCGAACTCAGGTCCTTGGGATTCAGAGTCCAGAGTGCTCTCCTTTACACCATGGGACCTCCCTCCATAATCCTTGTATATTTCAGGAAAAGCTACATTTATCTAATGCTTTTAGTGGGAAATCAAAAACATGCAGGCTGCTCCAAGCAGAGGGAGGTGGGGTAACAAATTTGCCGTCTGCCTGCTCTGAAATCCATCATCAGGATTGTTGCAATTTCTGTATGCACATAAACCAATACCATTTCAAGGAGTCCCCCAGTTGCAAATTGACTCACAGTTGAAACTGTTGATGATGTCCGTCTGCGTTGGCAGCAGGCCGTGCTGGTCTGACCCTTCAAAGGTGGCCCTTCCTGACAGTAAATGAGAGAAAAGAAAGACAAAAGGGAGGGAGGAAGAAAAGGGAGAAAAGGGAATATTTAGATAAACTCACTGAACAGATCTGCAGATACCATCCACTTGTCTTATTGTAAATTCCTCCTCTCTCCAACACACACTCTCTCTCATGCATGCAAACACATGTCCCAGCAGAAATCTGGAGAAGATGGTTATCTAGAGTCCTTCTAAGGCATCTCATTTGCTTTGTCTGAGTGTCAGTCCACTGAAAATTCCTTTAATTTGAGTTATTAAAGAGGATGGAGGACATGCAAACTGCAGAACTCGTGATGCTATTGCACTAGGTGTATGCAGGGCTTCTCTGACAGGTAAGATCTGTGCAGATCAGGCTGCCAAGCCTGAATGTATCTTTCAGCATTTCTTTAAGGACAGATGCACATGATAAGGCCTGAAAGTCAAACATGAGCATGTGAGACCTGCTGTCCTGTTAATTAACAGGCATTGGATTCAGTAATAAAAATAGATTGGCATTTCTCATTACAAATGACTTTTCCTTTGAAAAAGTGCAATCCAAATCCTCTCTGACATTATGGTCATCAAGAGTAGTGTTATTAACCTAACATGTCTCCTTTGCAGACTGCATTTACGAATTTACTATGGCGGAAAAAAGTAGCCCCTGCCACAGAAGGTACAGAGGCACAGGCAACAGACTGCTCTGATGTTCTTCAGGATAGACAGATGTGCTGCTCTGTAAATGAGGCACCAGAAGTGGACTGAACCTCTCAGACTGAGAACACCTGAGTTCATATATTTTGACATTTGAGGTCAGGTTCACTGTATTTCCAATTTAGTTCTCTTTTGGTTCTACAGCTTTCTCCAAAGTGTTGATGGAGGACCCTCAGGTATGTATGTGCTACACCGAGAGCAACCCATGGAATCTGAAAGGGTCATTGAGTTTTTAATAAATAAAATTTCTGTGCAGCTGCTCTAGTACAAACAGTGAATCCATGAGCACCACAGGACATACCACGTAAACAGGAGGAGATTTTACAAGTGAGGAAGAAAGGAGCTTAGCATCTGTCCTTCAGTCCAAATTCTCAGTCTGAATAAGTCAACAGTGAGTGAGTATAAATACTGTCCTATAAATAAGCATTGCCTTTATTGAGTTCTTAGCTCTTTTTAAATTATTTCCCTTCCTGATCTGCTCTCACAGAACCTGAATGGGACATACATACTACTATATACTGAAGATGGATGATAAAGTGAAAGAGAGGTAGGTTTATATGAGGTGTTAGGAAGTAATTCATTACAAATGAGGGTGGTGAAAGACTGGAACAGATTGCTCAGAGAAGCTGTGGATGTGCCATCCCTGGAAGTGTTCAAGGACAAGTTGGATGTGGCCCTGACCAAGTGTAGTGAAAGGTTACCTCCTGTGGTCAGGGACTCGGAGTCTGATGATCTTTAAGGTCCTGTCCACCCCAAACCATTCCATGGTTCTATGATTTTAGGAAACAGCATTTACACTAGTTTTAGGATTTTTTTTGGAAGAACACACAGAATTAAGTTTGCATTTGAGAAAGCAGTGGAATATACACATAAGCATTGCATCATCTAGAACTGCTAATTATATTAATTAAAGAAAAATTAATCCTAAGTTATTACTGCCAGATATTTTCATCCATTTATAGAAATGACAAATAATACTATTGAAGTAATTTGTATCTTAAAAGTGAAAAGACGAAGGAGAATTTTCACTTTTAGAATATCTACCTTGTATCAGAATCAGCTAAAGCAAAATATAAGGGCACAGCTCCACATTCTGAAGCATTATGAAGTTTTAAGTTACTATTTTTGAGTTACTTTGACTGAAGACTGCAGTTGCTTTGGGACTTTTGTATGTTTATTGGTACCTATGTCTGCTTGCAGCAACTTTTTATGAAAAATCATCAACGACATAAACACTTTCAGACTCATCAGAATTGCTATGAAAATCGGGGGGAAAAAAAGCAATTTGGCCATGAGATCTTGTTCTCGTTGTTTTCCTTGTAACAGGAGCACACTTTCTCCCATTGAAAGGCAAATGAGGTGAGAGGCCTGTTGCTTTTTAAAAGATCACATTAGATACAGAACTACTCTTTACTCAGTGCTGTTTTCCTTGCTTTTCCAAAATAGCCTTCTCAAATGTATTAAAAAGTGTCATGCTACCTACCTAGACTTTTGCTTTTTCCCTTGCTTTTCTAAGAAACCACTTCTAAGGTCTTCTTATTGTTTACAAAGTTCTTCCCAGCACTTGTCTACCTCTATTCCAAGTCCTTATGATCTCATCATCTGTTTGGGCTGTTCCTTTTTCTTTTCCCAATAGCTTTGCTTTCTCTAATTACCTATTATTTTAATGCTTATGCTTCACAGACTGTTTAGTCTCCTCTTTTCCTGCCTTGCCTTTGCTTTCTTACTAAGGCATTTATCTGTCAAACACTTTTCAGTTAGTCACTACTTCTTTTACTTAGTCTTTATTTCTTGAAACATTTGTTTACAAGTTAAAATGAAACTTCTCCAACACACGGCTTATAAAATCCTCTCTTCCCAAAGGTTGGGTTAACACATTTTGCCACCCTATGCTTCTTTGAGTATCTTCAAGGTTTGCATCTTCAAAGCAAGAAATAAGAAACCCAAAGTGTGGGCTTCTTTTAGGTATAAACATATATTTTTTAATTGCTGCTGAAAAATGCTTATTTACACTCACTTGTCAACACTGCTCTTTTGAGTTCATAAATCTCTTTTTCCTTCCTTGAGGGAAGCTGCAAACCATTTCACAAGTCCTGAAGCAATACTACATACTAAAGGATTTTTTATGTGCCCACAAAAGAACTTTCAATTAAAACTGCACTTATAATTTTGACAATTGTCATGATTTTCTTCCCTTTTTAAAAAAAAAAAACCCTCATCTTATTTACAGCTTCAGCTTCTTTAAATAAATGAAAAGCAGAGAACCATGGCTCAATAGAAAGAATGAAAAGTTCTAAAAAAAAGAACAGTAGCCTTTGTGCTTGTGCATAAAAGACTGAAAACTTGATCCCTTCCTGATCCAAACCCAAAATATTAAAGCCTTTAAAATTATATTTCATTATAATAGGCAATGATTTTCAAGGTGGAGTTAAGAAGTGAAGGTTAAAAGGGGTCTAATGAAAGGATGAGAGCCACCAGGTACAAGGTGCAACACAGGACACTACCATGAGAACTTAAGACAATTTTTTTTCCCAAAAAGGAAGACTGCCTCTACAGCGAGGTCTCAGGGATGTTGTAGGTTCTCCATTCTTGGAGCTATTAGAAAAATAGCTGGGCACCTTGTAGAGTATTCTGATCTTACTGGATTAGTATTGGGAGGGGAAAACAGATGAAACTGCTGCAGTTCCTTCCAAACTGCATAATTCTATGATTTATGACACAGGCATTTAGTAATCCTAAATGTCAGTATTTGCATGCCATACATTTGAGAGAGTTATCCCTGGCAGGACTGTATGGGACAGGGCCAAACATTTTGCACATTTAGGCAGATGACATTAGTTACTCTTTTTTCATCCACTGTTTCTATAAACTCACTATAGAAGGCCACCAAATTTGTCAGATGTGATTTGCCCTTAGCAAAGACATGTTTTCTGTCACTAATCATCTCTTTTTTTCCATGTGTCTTAGCATAATTTCCAGGAGGATCTGTTCCATAATCTTGGCACCAAGCTCAAACTAACCTTTAGTTCCCCACATCTTCCTTTTCATTCTTTTGAAATATGTGAATTTTATTTCCCCTTTTCCAGTCAATGGGAACTTCACCAAATTACCATGACTTCTCAAATATGTGGCTGAGCCACTTCCTCTAACAGTTCCCTTAGGACTCATGGATGCATCTCATTAGAACACATGGATTTATACACCTTCAGATTCAGAGCACCCTTAGCCCTTTCCATGCTCTATTCTCTATTCTCATGCTCTTTGCTCTATTCTTGTATTTTGTTGTACAGAATACTTGGCTTAGTGGACACTGGTCTGATTTGTTAGGACTCTTTCTATGTGACATACACTCAGTAAGGCTTCTGGATATGATGGCTTTTAGGATCAGGGCAACTACACTGAGTAATTTCAAAGAAGAAAAAAGTGTATGAAATGGAAATTAATATACAGTCACAGGTTTTGGCATGAGTATTCATCTGCAGAGCCTGAGGCTTCAAGGTGTCTTGATGACAATCATATCTTGTCTTTTTGTTCTTACTTGAGGAGTGGACACACACTCCAGAAAAGACAATGTGTAATCACTAGGGCCTGTGAGAATGGAAAATGACATCTCCCAACTGCCTCGAAAGATAGGACCCCAAGAAGCAGGAAGGAGCTTGTGGGAAGTTAAAAATAATCCCAGTTTATTGACATAACCTTATTTGCTTCGTGGTTGTGTGGCAGAAAGATGAGACTGATCAATTGTGTCATGGAAAAAGAAATCAGGCCACAGTCACTGTGTGGCTCTGTTTAACAACAAAACCCTGGGAAAATTAGTCAAAGTGTTAAAGAACACTTTCACAGTCACTACTGTCTGTAAGAAAATTAGTTCATTTGAATGCATTTGCCAAAACATTTATTATAATTCTAGGACAGATGGACACAGTTTTTCAAAATAACCAAGGACTACGCTGACTTTGATAGTGGGAGAAAGACTGCCTGCATTATTTAGAGCTTGATTTGCACAGAGTGCTACGTCCACACACTCTGAAGAGTCACCCACGCTCTTTCAAAATCTTTCTAAAAGCATGCTTGAAAACAGAGAAACCTGAACTCATAGCCTTCTTGGACAAGTGGCTTAGGTATCTTTCAAGTCTTGCTTTTCTACAGATTCCTTCATCCTAACACCATTTGTGCTTTCAAAACAGCCACTGTCTGTGTCCTCAAAAATACCCACCATTTGTGCCCTAAAATACCCCAGCCCTTCTCTCCATACCTACTCTTCCATTGCACTGAAATGATCATGGTTATTACTCTGCTCATTTGCCTTATCTTATTGCTGTACAATGAATCGATCCAGGTACATCCCCACTACAAGGGAACCTTCCTCCAGTGAATATACTGGGTTGAAGCATAAAATTAATTTGTCATCAAGTGCTTCACTCTGAAAACAGAGAATAGTCCTTGTCAAGGTGAGTAGTATTTGAGTTATATCTAGATGGTCCAAGCAAGAGAATACTGTGGGTCATTCTCTCCCAAGGCATAGTGTTATCATTACATAAAATGATCTATGTACTTATCTGTTTAGCATACAAACATCTTTCCTACATTGGAAGTTTCTTACACATACTTGTAAAGCAAACAAATCCAATTTTCCTCCAATAAGGAGGTTCATGAAGTTGCACTTGTTATAGTAATATATCAGACGGAAATAAAGAAGTTGAAGTTATAAGACAATTTGGAAATCAAGACTTGAACTGGATGATTTCTAGTGAAGCATTTTTACACTACTATTTTTCCATCTGTCCATATCATAAAATCATACTACATACGGCTGCCAAATTCTGCAGGACCAAGTTCATTCTTTTGTACATTCTTTTTCAGTCCTTCCTCACTTTTACATACCTCACATAATTTACCTTCTGTGTTTACTTGTTCATATAATGAGTAAAGTTTTTATTGCTCAGTACTAATAACAGAAAATTAAACTAATTTCAGCCCCTAAATTATTTAAAGATCAGACAAAATAGAAGAACATATTCTAGCTTAATTGCTTCTTTTAAGGTTAAATTAGATTTTACTAGAAAATTGAGAAAAAAAATCCTGCTTTTACAGACAGCGTATTGAAAAACAATGTCAAGTTACATATATTTTAAAATGTGCTTTTTGGAGGATTTTTCCCATTTTAATTGCAAAACAGCTGATAAGACATCATGCTTTATGGTTGAAAACTCTCTCAGAACAGTTGTGGACCTTGAGAAGGTTAGCTGAACTTTTTAAGTATCAAATTGTAGAGTTCAATACAATTCTACCTGCATACCAACAGGATATACAATATACAATATAAAGTGGGGCAAAACTGTCTAAGAACACCAGGTAACTCCAGAGCTATGTCTTTTTCTTCATTGCTATTTTGAGTTACACACTGCTGAGAAGTTTTGTGAAACTTCTTTTTGCCTGGCTGTGTTCTGGACAGGGCCCAAAGCAGCTGCATCCTGTGCAGGGAGAAGGCTAGAGAAGCAGCCTCTCAACCTTACCCATTTTGGTGTAGGCATTTCTAGCCCATTTTCATGCAACTTCTTAGCCTATAAAGAGTGGAGCTGAGCAGCTACTATAATAAGAAAAAAAAAAGGAAACCACAAGAACCGGAATTGGACAAACCATTTTTTTTGTCAGTGTGTGTGATCACAGCCGAGCTCCACTTACTTTAGTACAAAAGAGAGATAAAAACTAAAT
>JAWWLZ010000094.1:28362132-28395736 GCA_035041345.1 Poliocrania exsul
GTAGGATACAGTGTACAAAGAATCTATGCTAATTCACATCAGCTCTGCAGACAATTTAGTCTATATGAGAAAGCACTTCTAGCTGGATCATAGCTCTAAACCCTTTGTAATGCCAATATTATAGGAACTGCTGCATTCTGCACAAGGCAAGCAGCTATCAAATACCCAACACAAAAGAAAAATCCAACCTCTTGGTATATACAGTCCATTTGGTATCTGTAAGCCCCAACTCTATAATTTCCGCAATGAAAAAGATACTTAATTGAAGTGTAGAAATTGGAGTCTTCATTCTGTATGGATTTCAACACTATTATCATATTACTTCATGTGCCAAATATGCAGCCTTGGAAGTTAGAGTTCATAGTGTGTCCTGCTTGAATTCTACAAATGTTGGTAAGAGCTGAGGTATACTTTAATCCTTCCATACCTAGGAACCCTGTCTCCTCTACACAGCTGCCCATTTTCATAAACTCTGGAGAAACTCAAAAGCTTGAGATCACAACCCTCCTGCCCATTTTATCTGAACTCCATGTAGTGGTTTTAGCTAGGCCTCAAATTAGCAGGCTCAGAGAATCTATGTGGATTGGGAAAGACAGCTATCACCTGACAGGGTAATCAAGGAAATATTTCATACCAGATGACGCAAACCTAAGATATGATACAGGAGTAGGAAGTGTTTTTTCTCAGTTTCATCATGGCTGAAGTACAAGCTGGACGTGGCGCAGCTCCTGTCTTGTTGGAGTAGGCCCTGCCTCTCTTGCTGCCACTATTTGCATTTTGTTTGAGTTCAGGGAAGTAGAAACATTTTGTTGTTACTCTTTCTGTTCTTTGCTGGGTGTCTTTTGGGGTGCTTATGCAACTGCAGTGATAGAATCTGTTTTCACTGGGGAGTGGGGAAGTTATTTTTTGTTATTCCTAGCTTGTGTAAGTGTATGCTATATTGTAGTTTTACTCTTTTCTGTATAAATTTATGTAGCTAGTTTAAGCATAAACGTAGTTCGAGAGGTTTGTTTCCCTTTCTCCCTTTTCTTGGTGAGGGGAGGGAGGCTCTGACTTGGTATTGAGCAGCTGGCATTTTGCCAGCTTAAACCAAGACACTCCATCAACAGTTTTAAATGTTACTTAGGAGACAAAGGGATGGTAGCAAACCTTACTGACAGAGGTATCCACCTACACATAACCTTCTAATTTTCATTTCCATAAGAAAATGTACCAATGTACCAATGTACAAAAGCATGCTTATAATATTCATGATTACCAAAGAGGAATCTTCAAAATTTACATAACCTTTTACCAATTTATTGTAATCTCTGCAAATCTGCAGGCAATCTTAGCTGAGGATGTACCCTTTCCTGAACTCTCTTACCTCCAGACTAACACTGGCTGTAAATGCTAAAACATTCAGAAGATCTAGGTGGTAAACATTATGCTCAGTCTGGCAATTTTATATATATATATATATATATATAGATACATATATTTATTTATTTATTTATTTATTTATTATATATTTATATATATTTATATATATTTATATATATATATTTATTTTTATATATATATATAAATAATATAATATTATATATATAGTAATGCATTTAATATTCTCTCCCTTTGCTAGTGTTTTGTGTACTACAGCCTCTCTCATGGACTAAAGGCAATTAACTGTTGTTTAGGTCATCTGCCATTAATTCACTTCACTGTGATAATAGTACTGCATCCCTCCTGCACTGCAGGCTGCCAGACACAGAGTCTGTGAATGTGCAGGCATTTTCTAACACACCCATATCAATGCAATAACAGTGAAAATGTAAAGCTGTAAATAAAAACTGGCAAAATCAGCAGAAAAAAAATCTTCATCTGTGAAGTTCTCCTGTTTAGAGGAGATCTGGTAGATTCTGCTAACCAGGGTACCCTGCTGCATTGTGAGGAGTCTTCCTGGGCTTTGCCATAGCAAAAATAAGGGCAGAGCTGTGTTAGAGGAAGAAACCCTTGGAGAACTGCAACACCAATATGGATGCATTCTGTTGACTGATCCAGCCCATGAAAAAATCAAAAAACTGACTTTGTGTCTTTTGATGGCAACAAGCTGCTGGTCAGACCCACCTTGAATACTCACAAGAGCTGAGCTTTGGCCTACCTCTGCTCGTCCTGAAGTCCCCCAGCTGCTTTAGCATGGGTCCAAGTGACAACAGAGCAATACTAAAATTCAGAAGTGTTACCTTTGGCTTTGAAGGCAGCAGGGAGAGAGAGGCTTTGAGTGTATTTAAATACACACACACTCTTAATCCTTGCCTTTGATTTCTATTAGTCTTTGAGGGTCTGAAATTACACTAAACTGGTCTGCATGAGACAGGTAAGCAATAAAAAGTTTATGGAACTAACTTCTGATTAAAGTTCCTGAATAATCCAGTTGTTGAGATAGGGTGAAAAAAGGGTGAGGGATATATAAGGAAGTTGAAAGAATTAGAAATATGCAATTTCAGTGTGGGTTTTTGTTTTTCTTTTTGTTTGTTTTTTGGTTTTTTTTTTTAATTGGAGAGCTTAAAATTATAAAACCTAGAGACCTCAAGCATGACGTAATTTTCCCCAGCAATCTACTTTCTAAAAATACTTGCTAGCTCTCTTCTTTCTCCACCAAATTGAAAGGACTGATGTCAGAGCCTTCAGTTGTATCAACAACTGCAGTGCCTCCATTTTGCTTCTCTTTCCTACCTTTGACAGCAGATGCCATGGCTCTGCAAAAAAACAGGGTCACAGGGCTGGGCCAAGACCTTCCCCTGGGCTTTGTAAGAAGTGGTGTAACGAAAGAACACCAAAATAGTGCAGTCAGGCAGAGGGAAAAAGGCTGGAGGGAAACCCTGACCAAACCCTAACCTTCTCCTTCCAAACATTCAAATCTTCCATGCTACAAAGTACAGTTTGTGGGACATTATGAAAGACTACAAACAGAGCAGTACAGATAACGTAAAGTTGATCTTTTAAGAGGATTGGGGAATTGGTTCAAGGTCTTCAGGGACCCCATTTCTCAATATGTATCTGTTCTTTGGTTTGGGTATTTACATTTCAAGGCCAAGTAGCAGCCACTTCATTTTATGAATTACTGTGCATTCACCAGCACCTCTCCCAAGATGTGTTGTACCAAGCATAAGTCTGCCCTAATCAAAATGCAATGCTGAAGAACTAGCTTACAAACAAGGTGTAACTACTATACACCTCATATACTTCATCTCCACGTAGGACATGGAGATGAAATCTTAAAATGAACCTTAGAAGTTAATAATGAAATGCTGAAACCTGGAACATGTACTCTCCTAATTTCACTTACAGCTTTTGGAATCTCCATTTAAATATATTCCAGTCATGGCTAATTTAGATAAATGTCTTTCCACTTATTCAGTGAACACAAGTTTTCTGTGCATTGCTTTCTAAAAGAACAGGAAACTCTGATGGTTCTTTGACTCAAAAAATATAAAGAGAAAAGCCTCTCTTGAAGATATTGGAAAGGGGATATGATAGGAAATATTGGCAAAAATAATGAATATTTTATCAGAAATCTACCAACAGGATTTCCTCCTCATCTTGCAAATCATTGCTTATATATGGCTTTTCACCATCTATTAACCACAAGTCAAAGACAAAACCCATGTCATTACCATTATTTTATATGGGTTATGGCCAGCAAGGGATCTGCTTGGTTTTTAAATAAATAAAAATTGAAAAAGTAAACAGTTATTGTACTGACCTCAGCACTGAGACAAATTTCCAAGGACTATAAGCTTGTCAAAGCTTAAACCTTCTCAAACATGAGCTGCACAGCTGCAAAGCTAAGAGGGATCCACCTGATCTTACATACAGCCTAATGGTATAACTAGTAATCAGTTGAAATCTAGAAGATGGCTGCAACCCGTAGATTTCATATCCTATTGTCTTTCTCCCATGGACCACATGTGAATCTTTCTACACACCACCAGTGTTTGAATTTCTCCTCAGAAGTAACATTTAACTCATAGAAAATAGGATTGAACGCACACATGAAAAGTATTTATGTCTTTCCCAAATTGTGTCTCTGGGCTCCGTTATGAAGCCTGGAGGAGGAATGCCACATTAAAAATGCAGACTATGCTCTCACTCAAAGTGGGTGAGCCTGTGGAACTGGACTATGACTCTCCAGGTGTCCCCTTCCTCTGTTGCCTGAAGGCTTCACAAGGGCAGAGGAGAGCTCTCCCATTCACTTGTGAAGGAATAAATACCAGCATCATTATCAGAAGAAGAAAAAAAGACATGGCACTAAGCAGTGTTTAACTATAAGCTGCATTAGTGAATTTCATACTTTTTAACTATGTCCACACTGACTCCCAGGAGCACTTGATTGCCAGAGATTTCCAGAGTCTGAGAAAATCAAGCCTCAGAAAGAGACATTTCAAATAAATTATAACTAAGTATATGACAAAATAACTGTAAGTGCTTCTCTTCTCAACACTCTACTATCCAATGCCCATTTACAATGACTAGCAATGTCCTAACTTTCCCTAAGTTAGGGTCTGGTTGCAAGGACAAAACCATCCTGGAAAAATACCTTGGTGAATACAAGGCTCATGACATCCTTTTATAATACTGGGACCATTTGATCAAGTGGGAAGGAGAAATTCTTAAGGAGGTGAATTTTCCATCAATTCAGAGAAAAGTACAGGAGAAATGAAAGGAAATTTAAGTAATAATATGAGAGTAAATCTATCAATGACTGAGTTTCAACACTGAGCAAATGCCAAGATGCATCCCTAGCACTGAAAGCTTTTTCTTTAAGTCTTGCCTCCTACTGTCCCAGCCCCTGACTGCACAAAAGTTATGTGCTGTACTATTGTGTGACCAAAGTAACCACTGCTGATGAACTGATTGAATGAATCAGTGTGCAGAATATTTCTTTCAAAAAATTTTGTGAAGTAAGTGAAAAATATTATATCTTTGGTCAGACTACTCCAAAATTTATGCACATTGCTAATATTGATAATTCTTAATTTGATACTTAGTTGATCTAAATAATTTTACCTCATCCTAATGCCATAGAAGAAATTGTCTGAGGAATGCACAATAGCTAGGGTTTAATTCCCTACCAGAGATCTGTATGAACACTTCCATTATTTTATCACAAAAGGACTAGATTATTTTTGCTAGTCTTGATGAAATGATAATCTTAAAATTTCAATTGACAAAGTGAACTACCAGAGAAAAAAAAAAGAATTACATATAGTATTTCCTTATTTGCTTTTAAATGAACTTGTTTTCAGCCATACTTTTCCAAGGCATGAGAATCAGTGGGTAAAATGTTATTAGCTCTAGCAACCTTGAGGACACAGTTCTTTGCAAACAAAAAGAATTGCTCAGCAGCAAAAATGGGATAGTAAAAATACACACATTGTAGAGTTTAATTCTGTGAAAGCAAGAAATGGCAGGCAGAAGTACTGTTATTTTAGCTGGAATATCTGCTGGTAACTACTACACAAAAATGTAAATCACCAAATAGACTATAAAGACCTTATTTTATCTCATTCAGTGACATGGACTGAAAACGATATTGCTGTAGAGACTGTTTATAGGCTCAGTACAGGGCACCTCTTTGATCTAAAAGTTCCTTTTGTCAACGAGAATTTTGTTGTAAAGAAATGTGCTTCATTTCCAAGGACATCATACATTTTGTTTCGAAAGGGAAAACTCTGTTTCATCTCAGTAACTACAGAATATTGTTCTTGACAAAATTCAATACAGTCCCACAGAGGGCAAAGGAACAATTACTGAAGAAAAAGAAAAGAAAAATAAAAAGAAAGGAAGAAGGCCAATGTTGTTTTAATTGCCCACTCCAATGGGCACATGTCCTTGTCTTACACATTCCCTAATTTGAGCCAAACAAGCCAAAAGGTATCACTCATCTGCTATTAGGTATTTTAACAGCACTTGAGAAATGCTGCTATTTTTACCAAAGTTTTCGTCTGTTCTTTAATTGAGTTGTGCATTCAGAGCTTCCCAGTCCCAACCACAAGTATCTGAACATGGGGCCATCACTCCTACAGTCTTAAGCCCTTGGGATAAGGTGTCTTATGCTGCATATATTAACATTATTTCAGTTTGACAGTTGTGTCAGGCCCTCGATAACTAGAGAACCATTGTAAAGGTAAAGGCTGTAAAAACCTACCACTTTTTGGAGTTCATCTTCTACTTCATCTCTCTTTGTTCTATCTAAAATGCAGGGTATCTTCAGGGAAAGGCAGAAAACAGCCTGAATTCATGCTCAGGGCTTCTGTTGTACCTTCACTTTGGCATCACCATTCAACCTCAGCCCTCACAGAATTTGGATAAGGATGATCTGAAATCTTAGGAAACCTCAAAGCCTATGCTTTATTAACTGGTTTTCTCCACAAAGAAAAGAAGAGTCTGGTCCTATTATATACTTTTGTTGCAGTGTAAAATACCTATTCAGAGGCGAAGCAAATAGAAGCATCACACAACTCTAAAATATGTATTATTTATGCATGTAAACCTATTTCCAGTTCGTTTCACATATATTTATATACAACTAACTGACCTATAACCATTTAAACAACAGTTATTTCTTTCTGAACAGAACTTAAACATATAAACTGATCTGTAGTCCCACTAGACCTGAAGTACATCTAATTCAGCCAAAAATATTAATGCTCCTTCCTGCCTAGCTGCCCAGAGTCCCAATGACAAGTCCCAAATCTATGTTATTTTTATGTAACTTTCAATAAAATGAAGCAGCCTCAAGTCTCTTATACACTTTGTCCTGTATTTTCAAGAATTTAATTGAAGAAATATATTTATGATAGAGGAAAACTAGATTTGTGAATAGTTATGGATTTTCTTCTTCCTTCCCCTTCTCTGCATGAAAGCAAGAAGGAACCTCACTATTTTATAGTGGAAATCTAACAATAAATTATGGCTTTAGAATGGAAATAAACCAGATTTTGTTCAAATCTTCCATGCCTATTTCTATTTAAGTAAATGGCAAACTATAAATTGTTTCTGGAAGAATCATATTGAGCCTCACATTCGAAGTTTTCAAGTAAAATTTTTTGTGGCATACATAGACGGAATTGTAACAGGCTTTGGAAGGCATTGATCAGGCATCGACATGAAAAATAACTTCAGCCCAATAAAAGAGGGTAATCTATGAAAGCAAGGTGGTCTATAAACATAATACAGCATTAAAGGTTTCAAAGAGCTGAAGACAAGAACAATCCAGTTTACAAGTTAAGGTAATTTACAAGACTTGATTTGACATGTTACTGAGAGCAAAAGTATGCAGACTGCTGCATTATGGGAAGGACCATAGATGTCCTGACAAGCTGATGGTTCCAGTAAAGGAGAAGGCAGATGTCTCAGAAACAAGGGGAGCTTTTCTACTGTGACATGACATGCCAGAGGCAGGAAGTTGCCCTCAGGAAAAAAAGAGTCAATGGGTGAGATGGTCCACTAATGCAATGTATATATTCAGCAGATACTTGCCCTAATTCATGGCAGATGAGATTCTGTCACGTTAAAGAAACAACACCAAAAAAACCCCTTACCAAAGATATGTGGTCAACTAGGGTGGGGTACATCCATCCTCTGATCTATAGTACCTACTCCACACGACATGTGACAGGATTTACCCACGTAATGAAAACCAGGAAATTTTATCATTCCCAGAGTGTATATTCCATAAATCAATGCTGCAGTAGATACTTAACAGACAAGAAGAGAAGGTAGCAAAGGCAGACACAGACAAGACCCACACAGAACAACAAGGATACTTTTCCCTAGATCCCAGAGAAATATTGTGGCAAGGTCCAGATTTCTTACTTCTGTGTGCCCTCTATCTCTACTTCTGTGTGCCCTTATTGCAATGCATGTCAGTAAGGGCCCAAAGTAATGAAAATATATATGAAAACACCAAGTTTGCAAATTATACAAAATTGGGAGGAGCTGTTGACTCCCTTGAAGTCAGAGAGATCCTGCAAAGACACCTCAATAAATTAGAAAGATGGACAATCACAACCATATGAAGCTCAACAAGGACAATACCAGATCCTGCACCTGGGTGGGGTAATCATGGATGTTTATAGACTGGGGAATGGCATGCTGGAAAGCAGTGCTACAGAAAGGGCCCTGGGGGTTGTGATTGATGGTAAGTTGAATATGAGTCAGCAGTGCCCCAGCAGCCAGGAGGGCCAACCGTGTCCTGGGGGGCATCAGGCAAAGCATCGTCAGCTGGTCGAGGGAGGGGATTGTCCTGCTCTGCTCTGCACTGGGGCAGCCTCACCTTGAATATTGTGTGGAGTTTTGGGCACCACAATATCAGAAAGATATTAAGCCATTAGAGAGTGTCCAAAGGAGGACAATGAAGATGATGAAGGGTCTTGAGGGGAAGTGGCTGAGGTCATTTGGTCTGTTCAGCCTGGAGAAGAGGAGACTGAGGGGAGATCTCATTGCAGTCTCCGAGTTCCTCATGAGGCAAAGAGGAGGGGCAGGGACTGGAAACAACCTAAGAGGCTCAAATGGGATGCTGATTTGTAGGAGATAATTTGACTGATAGGAAGTTCTTCAAAACTAGACATGGCCTGTTTCTTGTATCTGTGCTAAATTTTATGTATCAACAGTGAGTGTATTTTGTATGTTAATGAGCTTCATGCTTTCATATGTCACATACGGAGACCACCTGCACCGCTGAAGTACAGTTGTTCTCTGATGCATTCCTGAAAGTTCCTGATAGATCCAGAAGAAATATACAGTTCCCATGAATTCAGCAATAATACTGTAATTCACTACTCGCAGTCATGGGAGATGCCTCAGGAATCTTGTAATGGACATGAGCAAAGGCAGTCAAGACATGGTAACCCTCAGGTAGATTACACTCACCCACACACTTAACAGTGCAGTGAAGCCACACAGAATGATGGGATCACAGGATTATTTGCACTGGAAGACACTTCAGGAGGTCATTATGAGTTCAGTGTGTTTTGTTCTCATTTCAGATGCAAGTCAGCTTAACCACTGAAAACTCTTCAGCACAAAGTGTAAGACTGTGTAGGGTAGGTTTAGGAACTGGAAGGCTGAGCAGCACCAATTACAGTCTAAATACCACTCGTGTCTTTACTGCCCAAGGCTGGAATGCTGTTACGCTCTCTTACAGGGCTTGGATGTGTTGGATCAACATCAATAAATGCCAGTAATGACAAGCAACAGAATAGTCTTTCTGCAAGAGTCTTCTCAAATTGCAAATTATTAAAATTGTACGCTCCCAGAACAGCAACAGGGAACATGACACTGAAAAAAAGGAGCATCTGTACTGTGGTATTTCTATTACAATTTACAATACAATATTTTTTGTCCTTTCTGCAGACACACACAGTATCTGGTCAGATCATCAAATTGAGACACCATCTACAAATAGAAATGCCCTGAAGGTGGTGCAAATAAAGACCAACAGCACCAATCCTTATAACAAACTTGGCATTTTCCAGATATTTGTGTGTGTGTGCATGTGTGTGTGTGTGGGGGGGGGTGTGGGTGTGTGTGGGTGTGTATATGAAACAAATACACATAAAATAAAAAATTTTAAAGCAGAACATTTCAGGGGCCTCTAAAGCTTTTTGGAGAAAAGACTTTTTACTACAGTAGGCCAATTTTCCCCGGCTAGTCACTACCAGGACCTTACTACTTTGTAAGTAGTTGTTGTTCTCTTTTAAAAGCATCTTCATTCACATGCAGAATTAACACGTAAATGTTTATAGACTGTAGGCTAGAAATCCCTGTGCATCACCAAAAGTGGACATTTGCACAAGTATACAACTGAGACTCTACAAAGAAGGTCCAAACAGATGAAGCTTCCTTGTGGGAGACAGGACAAGAAGTGTCTTATGGATTTGGATGGTCTTTGTGTGCTGCCCTCACTGGGATTTCTCTAAGGAGTTGCAGAAAGGAGCTAATCACAACTAAATAACAGAGGTGGAGGGCCTCACAATTAGGACAAAAAGACTATGAACAGAGAGCTGCTCTTTATTTCCTGCTTTCTAGTGAAAACTGTTCAGCTGTATGCACTTCAGCACTTCAGTGGGCCTACAAACATACATGTGGTCTCCAGCAGCTAAAGATAGGACAAGGCATTAACCAAAAGAGCACAGGTTAGACTTCTCTAAGTGGCCAGAGAAAAAAATTTCAGAACAATAAGGTCCATGCAGGCACACACAGGGAAAATGACTATTTAGCATTATTCAATGTGAACAAAAGAATCAGTCTGCCTTCCATTACACTCTATACATGGAGTCAGTGCTGCCTATTTAAAATGTTAATTGAAAATAGCTACTCTGCTTTTAATTCACAACCTGTTGCAGTCCAAATTAGCTTTCCAATACAGATGTGGATTCAGGCATCTCTAATAAAAGCCAGCGTAATACCCTGAAGTAGTATTTTCCAAACATTCAGAAGTATTTATGCAATGAAGCCAGCTGAGAGCTTAATGAATTTTCAAAATACACACAAACAATACAGTCAATGTAGGGACGACCCAAAACTGCTGAGTTGCCTGTGGCAGCCTGAAAACCACTGGCTGCCAAAGAAATCAGCCTAAAATTGCAACACTATGACTTTATGATTATATCTCAAATGCTGGCAAAACTGGGCCTTGGGTAGAGTTACTTGGTGAAAACCAAGCTTAATCTTTAGCCAACAGCATTTTAGCCATAGGAAAAAACCTCCTAAAATATGGCTTGCAAAATGACCTAAAGCTGGCCCAGTAATTACTGCCTCAGACTATTTATAAATAATAAGCAGTTGTCCTTTTGGAAATACTGCTGGAATAGGTACTGCACGAGAAGTGGCATTTTTTTCGATGCTGATGAGAATTGATGTCCTTGAAGGTGTCATCTGAAAATAACTGCTATTGCAACAACTGTATGATAAACAGCAGATGGTTTTCCATACTGTAAATGCTACACAGCTATGGGTCTGCAAAGCACGGAAAACTGACAAGCATTAACCATTTTTAACACAGAGGATATGCAATACAACATAATGGCTGACATCAGCTATCTGAATTTGCAGAAGCTGTTCAAGAGGCTCCAAATCTCATTTCTTTGTATGAAAGATAGATTTATATCAAAAAATTGCATTTTATTCTGTCATTTACTGCTATAGATGGTGGCCTACTCATGAAAGCAAATGGAAGTTTTTTCAAATTTACCATCTTGATGGGGAACTTGAAAGTCCATGATCTTATACAACTAAAAGACTGAAGTCAGCACCAGCTACTCATGTGATTTTAGTGGGATTAATATGTTTGGGGTTTGATAGATATATATTTTATATATATATGGTGGTTGGTTTTTGTTTGTTTGTTTTGTTTAATTTTGTTTTCTTTTGCATCTCCTGCATCATATGACTACATGGGGGTGCCAAAAAATGTCTAGCTCTTGCTGCTGTGGAGGTACTCTTGAAAACAAGAACCTGTAAAAGCTCACAACTCAATAAGCAAACACAAAAGGACCCAGCCTACCATCTGGGGGCTTATCTACTTCTTTAAGGATGTCATTGATGTTTTTAAAATGCCAAAACTCAATCACAAATCAGACAAAGAGTTCCATGATTTCATGTCACAAATGGTAAATGCAGGAAGGTTGGAAAGTGGAGAAACACAGAGGGAATTGTTCATCTCATATCAGAACATGCAAACTTCTAAATGGGCCTGAAAAAATGCCTACTACACTTGACTAAGGACCTGGTGCTACATCCCTTTTCAGAGGACGGTGGGATTTTGCAGAACAGGATTGTCAGTGACAATAGTGTGCCAAGGACAGTGATGCCTAAGGATTTTAATGTGTATTTTGGAGATTTTTATAGGGTTATATAAGATGAATGAGTTTTCCTAAGTTTCTCACATTTTAGGTGGTATTAAGAAGTCACTGAGCACTTTCACACACATTTACAAAGGACTTGTTTTGAAGAACACCTGCATGAACTCAAACTGAGACAATAAGACATCTGGTAGAGAAAACAAGACAGTAAGCTCAGAGCCCTTGGATGGGCTCCAAGGGGCAGTTGTGATGAGTTCTGAGGGTGGGTACCAGGGGAAATGGGTACCATGAGTTGGATATAAATATCATGTATGTTAATTACTGAAACTTATAAAAGCTGTAACATCTAGCTCATGTGTGTGCACATACTTTTGGTGCCCATGTGGAAGCTTCCAATAAAGGGCTATTTATCTCTCTCTCTCTGTCTCTCTTTCTCTCTCTGTCTCTCTCTGTTCTCTCTGTCTCTCTGTCTGTCTCTCTCTCCACTAATGTGGTTTTGAGAGTTTTTTGCAGGAATTTAGGCATCAACAGGATGGATCATACACTCCAGGGCTTGTCTGTTTGAGAACTATTTTTAGCATAGCTATTCTGCACTAGCTCTGCTAATCACTGATGTATTAGAACTAAAGATGAATTAACCAGACTAAGAACAGTTTGAACAAAGAATCAACTATTTGTTAATTGCAAAGAACTACAATGTTTTAAATTTACACACTATGTTAATCCTACTTCCTCCATCTTCTGTCCCTCCACTAAACAAACTGGGTCTAAAAATCAAAAGTGTTGCTGCAGGCTCATGCTTCCTGAGCTTTCTTGTGGGAAAGAGAAATGTAAAAAACACTATAGCACTGACACCTGCAGTAAATTTGCTCTGCTAAAAAACCAAAACCAAATAAACAACAAAAAAACAACAAAAACCTCCCAAACCCCAAAACTAAAAACAAAAGAAAAAACAAAATAAATGGCTAGGGACTAATTCTACAGAAAGACATGCTAAATTTTACCACACAATCTATAAGATGCCACTGGAGTTCTTGAAGGTGATGCTCAGTTAAGTGCATAATACAGTGTGATACAGGGTGTAATAGTACTTCAAGCTCAGTATGATTCTGGATTGCCTAGAGTATTCTGAAAAAAATAGCCAGGGAAGAGTCTCAGACTTTGGCAGTTACTGAATGAAGAAGTTGCCTCTGTTGTACATACAGCAGAGTAGGAGACATGTTACAATTGGTTTCAAAATTTGTTAAAATCTGTTTTTCAGATAAAGACATTAGATGATTTTATGGCCTTTTAAAACAATTTGCTATTAAGTGCTGTAACAATTGTTTAATAACATTGTACTGTTAGGAGTGCAGTGTCGATTGCTATTCAGTATGTTTGCAGATTTGAGCAGGTATCTTGGACCCCACAGTTGGAAGAACTGGTGGACCAATCAGAAAAAATCCAGACTGAAGTAACAAAAATTACTTGAGATCAGAAATACCAATAAGATTGATTTTTAGAAAGAGTAGAGGAAATTACATTCTTTAAAAGGGAAAAGCCATGGAAAGATACTGCGGTTTCCAGAACCTTGTGAGGAGTGATGGAGCACTCTGTCTCCCTATCTGTAGCAGGTGGAACAAGCAGTTGCAGCCCTAAACAGCAGCAAGCTTAGACAATAGGAAAATCTTTTTGTAGTGACACAAGGGTTTCCTGGGGGCATTGCGAAGAGGCAGTCCCACCATTGTAGGTCTTTCAAATGACTTAGAAGTGACCTTTGGATAAAAATATGAATAACCTTTTTAAAAGTAAACAAAAAATAAATGGGTGCCAAATAAAGTAAACAAAAAATAAACGGCAGAGGAACTGGACTTCACACCAATCAATGAGATTCATAGTGAAAACATTTTATTACACATAGCACACGGTTTATATAGGGTTAGGACTACAGCTTATTGGCTAAAAGAGTTACACACCACCATGCTAGAAACTTCAATTGGTTAGAACCTATCTCTCACAAGTCCCAAGTTTATATTATTTATCCTGGCTGTTTTTGTGCACCTGCAGAGTCCTGTGATTTCCTACTATGTGAATTCTTGGGGGGTGAACCTCCTCCCTACCAGTCAGCAGCAGCTGAGCTCCTTGCTGCTTCTGGCTGATAGCTAAGTCTCACAGGGCTTTCTATAGATCTGAATTGCTCACTTTTGATTTTACTGTAACAACAACCTTTCAACCTTTCAACACCCTCTCTGTGTATAGTTGACATGTACCACAATCAAGTAGCAGTAGAACTCCTGCTCTCTAAGTAGCTAGTAGCTACACTAAACCACTCAATTTTACTGCAGATTCTCTATACTATCTCCAATGCCAGAAAAGGAGACTTAGCTGCTGCCAAAATATAGGAAACTGGTGAGATTTGATGGTGTGGGGTTATGAGGATCATTCTCCCTTTACATTAATCTTGCAGAGGCAGGATTTGATACAGAGCCAGAGTGCGCAAGAAACACAAATTGCCCTGTGGCAGAGCCTCAAAGAACCAATGCCCAGCCTTCTGCCATGAGGGCACAACAATTCTAGCAGTTCTCATTGCCCTGCCTGTTTTTCTGGGTAAGTTCCTCCACCCTCATTTGGTGACTATGTGTGCTTTTCCCATAAGCTTTCTTCCTTGCATTACACAATCAGTGAGCTAGAAAACACAATCAGAGACCAGCTGCTGTTCTTTTATTACACAGGAGTGTCACTCACTTCCACAAATGAAGAAAGAAAATTATGTGGTCTCTGTCTCCTGACAAGTACTCACTACTCAGCTCTGCAGTATGCAGGTGAATGCTCCTTCTCTCTTGAAATCCTATTTCCAGCAGCGCTATCCTTCTATGTTTTGTTGGTAACATTAGCATCTCCAGATTTCCTCCACCCACTTGACACATCTAAGAGCTGCCTATAAAAGGTCAATATAAATCTAACTGTACACCCTCTCTTTTCAAGAGAATGATAAGAGCTAATATTTCATAATCCAGGCGTGAATTACGTTATAAATAATTACACCTACTTCTGGTAATTCAGTGGGGTCAGTACACTGAATTACACTTTCTGCACTGTTAACAACTGCATTACTCTAAAGAACTCATTATAGAACCCATTAAAGGTGCTGCCAAAAAGCAGGAAAAAGACATTTTCTCAAGATGGAACACACATGGATTTCATTCTTGTCATGCACTACTGTGAAGTCCCTGGGCAGCAGAAGGGGCTTGCAGGCTGCTCATTGCATACAGTAGATTTTATTTCACTAAGTATGGTTATTTCCTAATCTATTGTCTCTCTATACCTTCAGCACCTGGTTAATCTTCACAAGGAGGAAGGATAGAGATGCAATCTGTAATTTTTTCTCCATGTAACCAACATACTTAAATCACCCCTAAGCTTTTCAAAACTAGCTTCAATTTGTCTTTTAGGTGAGCATTTTGCCAATGTTATAAAAGTTTGAAATAGCTATGTTTGGTACCAAAGTCCATAGGTGTAAATGGAACTAAATAAGTCAGTCACCATGAGTGAGGTAAGGAGTCACTGCATTCAGTTTCTATATGACAGATACAATGCAGTGGAATGGACATGCAAAATGGCTTTTACACAGTGCAAAGAAACAGCAACTAATTTGAATAAAACAGCATAAAGTAAGATGCATGCATGTACATTTACATGCAGACACACAGATCCTTTATAGGAAGGATTCCTGTCAACTGTTCCCACCGTTTCTATAATATACTTATCAAAATATAAAAACAAGCAACAGCAATGGCTTACAAGAAAGGGTGACGGGAACTGCTGCTGTACAATACTCAGGTATTACCAACCTAACAGAATACCCACGAGGTCCCGTTAAAGTTTTATGTGTGTATCCATATGTACATCAGCACAAACACATTATAAAGGTGCTCATTCCTACCTTGTGTTGAACACATTCCTAGTTGCCCAGGCCCAAATGCCTACTCCTGACAACACAATTAATTCAAGGACTTCTAAAGGCAAGTGAGTTGCGCCTGGGAACTCTTTTGGGTTTTTGACTGCTTTAGGTGTTAATACTTGGAAAGGATAGACTATGCCTGAGACAAGGCTAAATTCCAGAGATAACTTCCTCTACTCTTTAACTCTCCCAGTACATGTTATATGAAAAATACACATGAAGAAACTGAAGTAAAAATGAAGAACAAATCAAGAGAATACAGATCTCTTCAGACCCCTGAAGCTTATTCTTAGACTTTAATTCTTTCACACCAGACCACAGGAGCACTGCATTTTGCCTCAAGAGACTCCATGATTCAGCTGTTGAAATACAAGCAACTGACAAAAGGCAAGAAAAGTGAGGGGGAAACATCAAGCTGAGATTCTCTGAGAGCCTTGACTTCATAGCAACACACTTCAACAGTCTTTTCCATCTTTACCACTGGCTTCTGGGTAATTCCAGAAACACAGAGAAATGAAGAAGCTTTGGCCCCTCCTCAGCCTTTTACCAAGGAAGATGCTACAAAAGTTTCACTCATCTTTATGTCCTCTATCTTTTCACACACAAGAATTACTGCTCCAAGCACTCCTAATGCTGTATCTCATGCTAGAGGAATTACACAGTAGTGAAAGAGATCAGGAAAATAAGGTAATATCTTGAAAAGTTAGCAGAAAAAAAGATTTCTAGGGCTCAGTTATCTGCAACACGTTGTTAGCTATTGCTTTCATCCACTCTAGTGCCACTCAGTGTAAGTGACAGATGCCCCTTCTTCACTATTTATTCATACCTCTGGAAATTATATTAATGATGTTTTGACAACTGGCAGCCACAAGCTACCTACAAAAAAATCTAGCATTATTGAGAGCAACACAAGACCCCTTGCCTTTCCTCAGACATTAAAAGCATAAGGAGCTTGCAGTAGATGCTGCTGTAGAGTTTGCCACATCTCGCCAACAACAGATTCCTATGCTGTCACCTGTCCAGTGTACTAGAACAAGGGTAGGATAGAGGGAGCATGGACTCCTACCACATAACCAGTGTACCATGCTTCCCCACTTTCTCCATTTCTGTGCCAAAACAATTGCTTTTTGAAAGCTACCGCACTTTAACATAGGAATAAGACAGCCTCATGGGAATTTCTATACCTGGCTTTTCATCGTAGGCCAGTTGTGCCTGATCCTATATACCACTTGGGCTGATAGGAGCATTCTGTCACAGGTGCAGGGGATTTTCTGCTTGCCTTTTTGCTGGATACCATAAGTAACAATAGCAATGACAGGTATCAGGTGGCTGCAGTCCCCGGCCAGGCATTGCTGATGCCACGCTGGCATGCAGTCAGCCATCAGAAGCAAAATTGAGCTCATGTGCACAGAAGGGTAGGGCTTTGTGTTCCCTCCTGAAGTGAATGTGCTACTTACACTGTGCCTTATGCTTCCCCAAATCTTGCACTAACAGTACATGAGTTGGATATACTTTATTTGCCTGTGCCCTTCACAACAGCACTGGAGCACTTCTGACAAGGCCAGAGTTTTGGCATCTGACTCAGGTCAAATGGGTTTGGCTACAGATTCAGTCTCTCTACCCAGCTAAAAAATTATTTTTTCCAGTTGTATTTGCCTCCAGCTGCCCCTTAATGAGCAGTAGCCCATGTCACACTCCTGGTTCTCTCCTTGCCTACATCAGCAAGTGTGACACCACATGCTGGAATAGCCCATAATGGCAGAAGGTGACTAACAGGCACATAGGCACTGGTTTGTTTTTTTCTGGTTCCACCAACCTCTTCCCAAGGAAGCAGCATTAGGATACATGCTTTGTGCAACACAACGCCCTGAGCAGTACTTTTGCTGAGAGTGAAAAACGATCACCAGGCAGCATTAGCTATAGTTTATGCTTCTCCTTCTTTTCAGAAAGTGTTGTTAATGTTTTTGTGTTGTTACAAAGGCCAGGGAAGAGAAGTCATAAAGATTTCTTGGTGCTGCTGCAGAGATTAAGAAGTTCACATTGCATCCTCTGCACATCTGGTTTTTTGGAAGGTATGAAAAAGGACAAAACTGCACAGAAAAACTGATATCAATTACTATCCTCTATATCAAGTGTTTTCTACATGCACAGGGAGGAAAGCAGGCCTTAAGAAAAATAATTACTGTCCTGCAGTGTTTTGCTGATCTGGGAAAGGCAGAACCAATACACATGGAAAGGCAGAACCAATACACATGGACTACTGAAAATGAATTTGATGCTTTCAGTTGTTCCTTTATACCTGGTGAGAAGTCCTCCCCAAGGACATATCTCAGAAGACCTGGGGACTTCTCCAAAGATAATAGGAAGCTGTGACAGTTGTGACAAGACCTGCAGTGAGTTCATTCATGATAAGAAGAATTCTTCAAGGACACCCCACAGCACTCTGGCTCTATTGTTGTCATGACTAGGTATTGATAGCCATCAGCTTTGTATCAGCACAATGCAGAATGTCGTTTCTTCTTCTGTCTATAATGAAATGCTTGCTGTGCTACTTACTGTTGTTAAACATTTGCCTTTCTCTGGAAATCTCAGCACAGTCACCAATCCATTATTTGATGTAGCAGTACTCAATATACTAACAGAAAAAGAAAAAAAAACATTTTAAACTCTCTGCAACAAAAAACCCTATAATGCCAAACTTCACTGTAACATACATAATAATAATGAAATACGATTTTTTTTTCACACAGTTGATATTAAACTTTAAAGAACAAATTCAGGAAACTCTTGTGCTTTTGTCAACAGTTAGTCATGACTACATTTTACGTAAGGAAGACTAGTAAATATTCTCATAGCCACAGAAAAAGAGATGTTAAAAAGCAAATGTGAGAGCTTGGAGCAACCAGATGACTTAGAAACTCCTACTTTTTCTATTTTCTTCTATTTTTAAAGAGTAAGTGTGTTGGTAATGCTGCTCCTTTAAGAAGCACTTCTAGCAAAGGGAAACAGAAACAGTTTCTTTATGAATTTTAAGACAGTTCTCATTCTGTCAGCACCTCTTTCTCAATGAAACTGTGGAGGTGATGAGTCCTTTGAAAACCTCCCCCCCAAAGCAGAAGGGTGAAAGCAGGATCCCTAATGTATTAATGTTTAAAATGGAGGCAATTTAACTGTACTGCAGTGATGTTGGAAAAGGAATACATTTTCTCCATATTGTCAAATCTATTATGTTATTTCTACTTGGATTTGTTTTCATATATTGTATCTAACTCTTTCCAAGCAAGTATTTGCAAGCATATTCAGATGAAACACCCTTTAAAAACACAAGACTGTGTATACCTCCCTAACTAAGATAGGGTTGCTTGATTTGGAAACCAGAGGTATTTTTTGTATGTTCCTCTTTTCATAGGAACAAGAATTTGAACAAGGAAGGTGGGAAGGGAAGATTTCCCCCATCAGCTCTAAACACAGCTTCTGTCCAGCCTGCTAGGACAGCTTGTCAGAAGATAGCATGTTCAGTATTTTAATTCTCTTGAAATGCACATGACAAAAACACTTCTTTGGATTTCCATCCTCTGTGTGCATTAAGGAGCTGTGTCACAAAGTATTGCAGGAAAAAGCCTTAATGAACTACATCCTCTCAGAGATTTCCAAATGCTTGAGTTTTTCCTTGTTGGTTCATTGTACGTACTCTGTTTCCACTGAGTCATTAGGTGGCTTCTCTTTCCCTCTCTGTAATCACTCTCTCTATTGATTGATCATGGTGATTATCAAATTATTTTATTTATCTTCCTTTTGGAGACTGTGGAACAGGAATATAAGTAACCTGACGAATTTCTCTTGTTCCTTCTCAGTGTCATAAGGCCTCTGATGGTTTCCAGCAGTCCTTCTGGATACCAAGCTCAATTCCAAGGGTCAGCAGTAGAGAGAAATAGTCAGAGCACACATTTGGAAAAAAAAAAAAAAGACCTTCACTCCATTTCTGCCCATCACATGCAATCATGTCTCTCCCTTCCTTCCTTATAATCCTTGCAGAAGCAATGGTTCTTTCCTTCATACAGTGTTTGGCACAATTCATACCAGATCTCACATGAAACCTGTACATATAACCCCATTTTTCTTCCTGAAGTTTGCATCAATATGAATCTAATGCAGCTGAATAGAGTGAGCTAGTCTCCAAGAGAACAAACCTGGAAGTATCCCTTTTTGTTGCTCAGGTGATATACAACAGGGCTAACCTGGAAAAAGTGATGATAAAAGTATGCATTGTAGAAATAAAATAAATACATAACTAATATATATTCCATCTGCCAGGTCTCAGAAAATATACAGAAGGCCAGATATGCTGTAGTGATAAAACGATATGAATTTTTCAGCATTTGAAAATGTCTGGACAGATGACATTCCTATTTGATGACTCTCATGAATTTAGAACAATACTGGCCTCAGAGAGATTATTACCCTGAAGTTTCCAGTAACAGTAAACTATCTCCCACACTACAAACACCTCATTGTAATATTTAGAGCATACAGTAATCAGTTTAAAAAAACCCAAAACAAATACACAAAACCAAACACCTGAAATACATGGAGTTAAGACCAGGAGTTAATCTAAAGCTTGAAAACAAGGTGATGTGCCACTTCTAATTTTTCTTCTTGACTCTCTTACATCTAAACCCATCTGCTTCCAGCAGACAAAACTGAAATAGTAGTACTGTGACCAGGGTGAAGTAAAAACACAGTGGCTTCAGAAGCACATAAAACACATAGCCTTCAAAGTAAAAAGCCAGCTCCCTATTTTACTCTGGGGCAATGATTCAGGCTCTCTGAGACCATGTACAGTGAACAGTGCAAATTAGAGTAAAACACTGGCACTGTTTTGCAGTTCTTTCAGTCACTATTCAACTTTTCTTGTTTTGGGGATTTGTAAGTTGGTACTGACTGACTGTAAAAGCAATTCATACAAATGAGGGAATGTGCTGTGAAAGCAAGGCACAACCTTGTTTTTGCCATGCACCCAAGCCACTGTCTGTTCTTGGCTGGAATTTAGATATCCTCTAGCACGCAATGACCTCTGAGCATGGACATGACTATGTGACCAGTACAGAGATGTCTGTGCTCCAATGCCTGCTTCTTCAGAGGCAAAAATGCTGGAAGGTTGTGCAGACACCTTCAAGCAAACTCTGTAAGTCACTTTTAACTGGAAAGCAGCATGCCCTATGCTCTTGCAGTTTGAACTTAGCAGCTGCACTTTGTACTTCCCTAGACTCTAGTACTCAATTCACAAAAGATCAAGGCCCAAGCGTGCCATAGACCAGCCCTCTTCAAACTCTTCATCCATTTTGACCTGTTCCCTTTCACCTGCTTCCTCACTGGGAAAGCAGCAGGGTCTTTATCTCCTTATCATCCCTTCTGTCCTAACTAACATGCCCCTCCTTACTAAGGTCTTTGCTTCAATGCAGGAGGTTTCTGCTGACTGGCTGTATGGGAGCTGATCAGGGTCCAGCACACTTCCAGACTTTTTTCCCTTAGTACTGTCCTTTCCCTTTCCATTTACCCAGTCTTCTCCAAGGTGTTTCTCAGGCATTGGGTTATAGTGAAACTCACCCCAGTGGCAGACATTTCTGTTTAGGTTTTCTGTGCAAGAAGTTATTTGTGCAAGCTTCTTAACTTGGAATGTAGCACTGTATACTCACTGATTCAATGCTTTAGCCAATAAAACATTTGTAGCAGATACTAGTACGGGGTCCCAAAACACCAGTCACAATCTTGTAACCCAAAATACCAAAAGTTTCTACCCTGGGACAAATGATGTACATGCAGGAAGAAAAAAAATAAAAAGATCTAGCTTCATTTCAGTTTGCACTGCAGACACACAATGTCAAAGTTAAGCAGACTGTCCTACCTAATTTTCAAGTACACACAGGCACAATTTTAAGTAAAATTTCTCAGAGAGGTCAGGAGTATGTAATTTCTAGTTTGTTCTGGGTTACAGAGTAAATGCTACTCTCAGATCAAGGCATGGGAATACAAAGCAGAGGTCCTTCTAAAAGCCTGTCCAACCCATGCTGCCTTGCAAAATACATTATCCATTGCCCTAGTGAGAACGTGTTGTGCACTCATGTAGGATGATCCTTCACACTGCTGCATGTGACACTAACCTTCCCAGAGTACTAACCACCTGGAAGCTTTATCTGACACTCCCACAAGGTCCTTCCAAATTGCACTATGAAATTTGAAGACTCATATCTCTCTTTCCATGCCTAAAGAGAAAAAGGGTTGTAACTCACATCTGAGGCCTTCTAGCTGCAGGAGCAGCTTCCTCTGAGGCCACATGAAGAGTTGCATGCCAGCATTGCAGCATTCCCATAGCCTGGGACTTTACCACAACGCTAGTGCTTCATACAGAAGGTGTCCCTGCTAAAACTCAGCTTGGGAACTCTGTATGTCTCAGAGCCAAAAAACAGTAGAGAAAGCAAAACTGAATGCAAACTCTCTGCTCATCAATCTTATTCTGCATTCAAACAACAGTGATTCTCCAATATCTGTAGCATGACAGAAACTCTCATGGTTTTTGCATTGTCTGATGAAGATGGGAAAACCAGTATTTTCTCCCTGGAATACCTGAAAGACCAAACAAAGCCATGAAAATTCTCTTGGGACCTGGGTGATGATGGACACTAAACACAAAGATACAGAAGATCCTAGGAGTGCCTTATTCTTGGAACATTGGGGGGGGCAGGGGGAAAGTGTATAGATTGTAACTTAAAGGACTGTAAAGTTTTCTGAAGACAATTCCATCTTCATAAAGACTCTTGTGGTTACCTCATATCCAACTGGTGCTCATGAAATTGGGTTTATACTTGCAGGTAAATGCATAGAATTTTCCAATCTCATTGATTTTTATTAAATTGTTAATGATGACATCACTTTTCCTTTTAGAATAACATGCACAGAAATATTCAAGGGACTGAAACAGAGAAGGGGAGACACTCCACCCTATTTGTGCCATATATTTCAGAAATCTTGAACAATGCTTTCACACAGACACTTTGACAACCAGCGGGTTTAAATATATAAGGCCCAGTTGATCAAGCTGAAGCAAATATTCTAAACCATACTGCATTTCTAAGAACCACAGTGCCCTGGAGCTGCCTTTAAAGATTTTATCCCCTTTCATCATGTAGTCTGTTTTGAACTCCTTTACCAACTAAGTTCAGCTCTGATGGAAGTAATTCATTACATTTAAAGCTGGTGACTGCACAGACAGTGAAAATCATGGAAGGTAGAAGGGCCAGGGAGTGCAGAGTATGTTTTTAGTTACTGTTTCATTTGCAACACACAGATAACTTTGTTCACTGACATTTTCCTAGTGTCATGTACACAGTATAACATGCTCTTCTCAGCAATTTTGAGAGGAGCAAGAGATATTTTTATTACAGTGAACATATATTTGCACAGTTATTTTTCTAGATAATAATTTTTTTAGCAGTTTTCCATTCCTTACACTTGGGAAAGTTGCTTTTGTCTAAAAGCTAGGCTTTGATCCTCCTGGGATGAAGAACTGCAGACCTTCAAGTTATTGTGCATGATAAGGAAGTTTTGCTGAACCTAAATCCCTCCACAAGCCTTCAAGTTTCAAAAACTAAGGTATGGCAAAACCTGCACAATTAACTGGCTGGTTTGCTCTGTACAAAGGTCATCAGCATCACTGACTTCATTCTTAGACACAGCCGAATTCAGGTACTTCTCTCCCCAAGACGCTGCAATATAAGGATCCCAAGGGACAGTGGGGTTACGTTGCATCTGGCTGTTCCTGTTGACTCATAGTGCTCCATCTATGTGCAAAAGTAAAAAGTCAAGGTCACTTGTAGAGCTGAGGGGCAGGGGCAGGGTTGTACCTGAGTCATTTTCTGTGACAGCAAAAGTGAAATGGAATGGCACCACCCCAGCTATAGAGTACACCTGACAAGAAATGGTGGATAGAATGGGATAGCCTCTGAGATACCCGACAAAACACTGCAGCTGGAAAGCCTATGCACCTCAAATAGTGCACCCAAGAGACAGTAAATTTCCTGGTTTTCATTTAGTTCAATGAAGATCTGAGTGTTTAATTTTTCAAGTGACTCTGGAGAGAGAAGGGGGAAGAGGGTCCAACAGGAACACACATTCAGCTCAAAAGCCAGTATTTGTGCTGCTAGCAAAGGAATCTGTCAATGTCCAGAGTGCCATGTTTGGATGACAGCTGTCATTAACCAGCATATGGGAAACATCACTCAGCTCTAATTACTGACTGCTTTGGAAAGTATGCATATCAGTCATCTCAAAAAAATTATTTCACAAATATTGTGACTAAGTACAGCAGAGATATAAGTGTTTCAAACCTTTTCCTTTCACAAATAGCCATAATTTGACAATTTAGATGCAGTCCATACTTATCTGGGCTGTGGTTCCACATAAAATCTTTTACTGTCCTTCAACTGTCCAAAACATCAGTTAACAGCAGGAATTTATTGTGTGGTGTTGGAGGAAATGAAATCAGAATGTCTTCTCATGCTGAAAGGACTCTGAATGCTCAGTGCCGTAACTGAATTTGGTCTGGTCCATGTCAGTAGTATAAACTGGCAATTACACCAGCTATTTGGGATGACAGGCTTTTCAACTGAGAAAATCAAGAATAGAAGACTTAAATGTTGATATAAAACATTTCTCTCCAGCAAATTTATTTTTGGTATTTTTTAACATATAGCAACTTCTGAAAGCAGATATTCCCTGTAGCTGAAATTTACCATTTGTGAAGGACAGAACCAAAACAGTTTAGAGCCCCAAACCGCTTTCACACAAGAGATTTTCCTCTAGTGACTGCCACAAAAAGAGGCACCTTCACTGTCCTCCTCTAATTCACCTGAAGATGTGGGTAAGAGTATTTTATACTGATCTTGACAGCTTCAGTATTGCCTAGGAAAGTTAGCAGTCAGTGAAATAGTAAGGTTACTGCGAAAAAGAAGATTCCAAGGATTGGGAGTGGAGTGCCTGAAAAACAGCAAGATCTCTGATGAAGGGAAAGATGAAGAAATGGGAACATTAGGGAGGGGAAGGGAAAAAAAAAGGCAGGAAGAAGAACCTTGCCCTAAGAACAACCCAGCAGTGCAGCAATGCAAGAACAATGCCACCTATCAGCAGCAGCAAGTGGTCTGCATGGGGCAGTTCTGCTTTGCAAAACAAAGCATCCCATAAGCAAGGCAACCTGATGGCTTCCCTTTTCTGTCCACACTCCACTTGTTTCACTTAAAAAGCAAATCCAGAAAACAGGCATTTAACATGTCATGTAGCTAAAACACTAGGCCAACTCTTCCAAGCATTCTGTGAACATTTTCAGGCCATTTGCTTCTGCAGAATATGCTTTTCTACTACTCAAAACAGTGCTTTAAAGGCAATCAGGGTAGTATTTGTGTTGTAAAACAGCACAGACTTATGAGAACTCACTATAAGAAACTGCCTTTAGGTGCTGGCTGAGCAGCAGGGTAAGCAGCCCGTGTAGAGCTCCCTGCTCCCATATTAGGAAGGCTACAGCTCCAAGGTGCAGACAGAAGCAGACCCAGGTCTCTATAGCTGAGGTCACCTTCCCAGTACTTGATCTGCACAGCAATCCATATAGCCCTCTCTAAGCCGTCAACCTTCTGTGTTTTGCCAGGTTCACAGGATTACTCCACAAGCTGAACAATGGGAATCTCTTGTGTACATGTTTCCCAAAACCTCTGGACTGCCTTTGTAACCAGAATGATGTGGGGTGCTCAAGCAGGTTTATCTTATTATATGTGTGGATGTGGTAAGGGTGAGTGCCCAGTACTGAAATATCATTCCTTTCAAAGTATCAAGGGGACATCCAGCAGCAGAGAACTGCTTTCAGCAACCACACCTGAAAATCTTACTTTGAGTAGTTCTTATAAAAGAGCCTAGCAGGAACAGGAGGGGTTTTCTCCTATTTCTAAATGCAAAAGAGAGTAAAACTCTAAAGATACAAATCTTCAGCACAATACTACAAAATGTCTTTGAGCTTTACAGCTGTAATACTTGGACAGGGATCACTCTATACTTCTTTTTCCTGAGCTCTGTTTTGTCTCTTTGTACAGAATGTTGCTAATCTGTTAAAGGTAAGATGCTTACACCATAAAAGGACAACTACAATCTTGTAATAAGTTCCATTTTGAGGGGGTGGAGGGGGTACAGTGAAGACAGATTTGGATATCATGCAGTTTTTCCATAGCCTATATCAGTAGCAAACTCTCTACAACTGGTATGGCATCCTGTGCAACCCAGCAGGCTGAAGTAAACCCTTCACAGAGCCTCCTCCCACCCTTGCATTTGCTCTACATCCCAAGGTATCACTGTCTTCTGGAAGCCTGATTCAGTACCTCTGCCAGCCTATTAAAATCATAGAATCATAAAATGTTAAGAGGTCGGAATGGACCTTAAGGATCATCTAGTCCAAATCCCTCCTGACATGGGCAGTTAGGAAGTATCACAGGCCATGAATATGTTAATTTTCCACATTTTTTGTCTTCATCATTTCTGAGGCCAATCACCTGCTTCCTGTAGTTCCCATATCTTCCTCTTGCAGATTTTTACCTTCCATAATAGCAACAAAGGATTTTCAGCAGTAGGGCTAAGTCAAACATTTCTCCTAAATACCTGCTCTGTTAACTCTGTTTCCACAGGCAGCCCCTATTCTGCATGCTTTCATGTTAGAGAGATCCAGAAGCTAGGTCTGTCACTTCTCTGCTGTGGGCAACAAATTCTCAGAGTACCTCAGGACTTCCTGTTTGCATGGCAGAGGATTCCTCTCCTTTTCTGAAGCTGGCCCTCATCCACACCATGTTTGACATCTCATCTGGACTTGACTTCCTCTGCCACCTTTTCGTCTTCTCACAGCCACCACTTTTTTTCTCTTCACAACTGCTGCCTGGCATAGGATACAACCACAGCAGCTCAATGCTGTGACTTCCTCTGACCTCCTCCAGACCACACTGACCACAAGCACTGCTTTCTGACATTTTCATTGCAACACACAGCTTCTCACATGGATGAGCATTTTCCACTCAGCCAGAAGTTGTAGCTGTCATTCATGAAGGTTGAGGTTGCTACTAACAGACCTGATGCTTTGCAGGTGGACCAGAACACACTTTTTCGAATAACTATTCCAGAGCTTCACATTAGAAAGATCCATATGGATCAAGCTGCACCTGCCTTGCCAGATGTCCAAGATTTGCACTTGGTCTGGCTTCTTGTACCCAACCAGCAAATCCTCCGTCCAAGTAGATTTCTGATATCAGAATGATCCAAGCAGGCTTTATATCAAATTGAGGATGTGGCAATACAAAGAGTTGCAAAGGGCAATTAACCTGTCTGTGTGGCAGACTGTAGATTTACAGTCTTCCTTTCCTTCTTGCAAATGCCTGCACTCACAGCTACCTCCAGTGAAAAATTCTGGTGGTTCAGGCACATTTAATAAGCCCAGAAACGCATCAAGACACACATCATCTTGAACAGGTTGCTGAACTCATGCTACTGCAATACTTAACACCTACTAAGTAACTGTGGATAGAAGACCCAGTGCTTAGATGCATCATTCAATTTTATTACAACTTTCTAGCTCTACTGCCAAAGTGGTGGATAAAAGAAAAACTGAACACAGAAATGACTGTGCAAGTGCTGCTGGAGATGGGAACAAACAGGAAGATGCTGTAACCTCTGATACACTGGAAGATAATATTCAGCTTTCTACTTGTTTACATTGTTCACCAGAGTGTAGTTAAAGGTAATATATTGCTCTGATACAGACAGCACTGGAGGAACCCAAGGCATTTTGCAGGCAGTAAACTATTGAGTTGCATGAATTTTTTTTTTTGCCAATTGCCCATTTTTCCAGGCAAAACTTTCTGCTAATGTAATCCTGTTAAACTCTGTGTGGTTATGTAAACACTAAATATGACTCAAATTTATGTAAAGGAACTTAAGCAGGAAGAAAGTATGGAACAGAACTGAGAATATCATCCCTATAGGTTAGCTTTACTGTAAACAAGCTATATACCTGCCAATCCATCCTTGCATTTCTCCTTGTTATTTGCTGTTAAAAACTTTATTCTACACTACAGTATGTCTGGAGTTCAACCTCAGACTGCGTGATCTCAGCAGAGGCATCAGGATGCTACAGCTTGACCAGCTGAGGCACACAGACTGGTTGTTTGGAGTAGGAGATCATGGGGATGATGAGCTTCTGTTTCTCTTTTGGTACGCAAGCAAGAATGTCAGTGATATTCTGGACATGACAAGGATGCTGTTACTTATTGTTATCATCTAATCAGTTTGCAAGAGTATAGAGAAAGACCTCTATGGGAATTTTTTTATTTTCTTTCCTTTCTACAGCTTCAGTGCGTAAGGAGGTGAGACTCAGATCAAAGCACATTGGTAGGGACTACTAAAGGCAGCAGAGAAAGACAGTATTTCCATACACCACAGCTGCTGTTAACAAACCCTTAAAATTCCTTCAGCATTTCTGAACCAAAATATAGTCACACTGGGAAACACTGGCAGACAGTGAGAAATTTCAGGCAAAACCAACATTTCCACCTAACAACTATTAGCACAACATACACAGAGACTTTTCACTAAGGAGCATCGCTCTTCATCACCTCTGTTCATACTATCACCTTTTGTCCTTGTATAGCACAAACATCCATTTTCCGTATCCACATCTTAGATTTAGTACCTCCTTTTCTATCTTCCACTTGAAAAAATAAAACTAAACAACACACAAAAAACAGTGACCAACTGTGGGTGAAGACCCAGACTTTCTTAAGTGGCAGAGATACTACAAGCAGTGGATTGATGAGGACGTCGAGGTTATGGAACCTAAGGCACTTAATACTGACACTGGGCACCGAATTTATAAGGATGTGAACCGCAACATGCCTTATATGAACATTTCACCAGTTTGATAAATTATGTTATTAATATGTCCTCCCTATGGTTTTTTCCCTTAGTCATTCCTATCAGTTTCTTCTTCGCATTATGCCTTAGAGCTCCTTTCCCGCCACTCTTTCCCATTAGTTCTCATTTGCAGCATATCAGCAGTTTTCCTTATTTGGTTAGAGTTCCACCCCTGTTTCCCATTGGTCTGTTTTTCAATCTCTCATTTGCATACCCCTTGACCAATGGGAAGCTATGTACCACCCCTTTCTCTAGAACTTTCAACTCGTACCCTCTATAAACCCTGCTCTCCCAATAAACTGGCTTCTTCTGTGGCCACCGAGTCTCGAGTGTGGATCTTCTTTCTGGGACCTGCATCGGACCGGTGCAGAATGAGCCATCCTGAGCTTAGAGGGGCAGTGACTAAAAGAGCTGTTATCATCTGAACTGGCTATCACTGCACCCCTCTGAGCCGAAGACCTGCCATCAACATTTGGTGTCCTCCTCACCCACCGATAACCAACAGCAGGTTTGAGGATAGGAATTTCAAAACTACTAGGTCTTTCAGTTTTGTTTCAGAGATCTCAGTCTTGAAGTATTTAATGTTATCAAGGTGGTCAAGGGCCTCTACGACACAGTAAAGAGGATCTAGGTTTGTTTTGTCAGGAAAGAGGAGGCTGTGGTGCTTTAGTAGCAACTTAGAAGTATTTATAGGGTATTACAAAGGACCTCTGCCATCAGTAGCAAGCAGGATAACAAGGGGCAATGGCCAGGGATTGCACCTTGGAAGACTTGGGCCAAGCAAAAAGAAAACCTTTTAGAAGATGCAGATGATGGTACTGCCCTGGATGGGCTCACAAGGAAACAGAAGGGTTTTTTGCTGTTTGGCTGGATCTCAGGCAGATGTCTCACATTGGTAGAACCAGTAAAATTGTCTAGGGTGAAGTGCAGAGCCAGGAAGACATGAAAGAAGAAGGACACAGCTGGTAGACTGCGAAGAGAGGAAGTTCAATCATTAGTTTCTTGATTATTTGGATAAACTTTAATCTCTTGGACTATCTCACAGAGGTATATCACTTGTCAGGATGAAAAATCAGTAACATTTTCCTCCCTTGAGGCCATTTGACTTCATCACATATTTTGACAGCTACATGATTCTGAAGACAGTACTTGCCAAGAGATGTCATCATAATTCACAGATACTTTCTCTAGAGAGGGAAAAGAAGTAGTATAGTGAAAGTTCAAAAAGAAATTAGGAGAGGGAAACTACCACATGGCCCTGCATTTTTTTTTTTGGTGTTTTATTATCACAGATAATATCAAAAGTTAGCAATTAAACTGAACTCCCAAAAACTATTCAAAAATTAAATTAAATAAGAATTATTCTTTGTAACTTTGATAGCAAGTTAAAAAAAAAAAAAGGAAAACTTCAAGAAGTTTTTTGAATTGTGATTTTTTTTTCTTATTTTCTGGAATTGCAAATTTTCACTGTTCCTGCCAGGAATTTATCTCATTTTTGGGTTAAATTCAGGTGATATGTACTATGTTAAAATGGTATTATCAGTCTGAAGGACAGGAAAAAACCCATGTGGTTTCAGATTACCATATTTCAAGACAATTATTTTGGAGTTTAGTACAATCTACCATTTCTTGTGCAAGGTGTCTTCAGTTAGCTATTATTTTTTTAGCCTGTGCCTAGTCTGTGATCTCTTCAGGGTTTTGCATTCTCATTTTGTCCCTGCAAGTATGAGGACACTGGTTTATATTCCTAACTTTCATAATAATAAAAAAAATCTCTTCAGATCTATATTTCTACTTGGAAAAAAGCAGTAATCAAACTCAATTCACTACCACACTGTTAATGTACAGACATCTAATTTACATACCAAGGAAACATACTGGAATTACAGCTGTGAAATGGATCACAGGATGCCAGATATATTGCTTTTTTTTTTTTTTTTTAATATTGTACCCTATGTCTACCTGCAACTTGCAGCATTTTGCAGAATTCATGTTTGAAATCAGTCTATATGCTGGTCTAGTCAGAAAACTCCACCTGAAAACATGATCACTCTCAATGGTTCATTGTCCGAAGCAACCACTTTAGCAGAAAGAATCACTTTGCTGCTCTTGAAGTGCAAAATGCTAATTGTGCAGCAGATATAGTTTACTAAGGATATTCACTTTTTTATGGCAATTTGTATGTGGGAAGAATAAAATAGCAGTCAGAAAATTATAATCCATATTCCACCTGAGCAGCAAAACAGTGTAAAATCCAGTTATGCAAAAGCCCCATCATAAGCCCAAATACTTACTATTTTTGATAAAACAGTTCTTAGA
The DNA here is from genome assembly GCA_035041345.1 of Poliocrania exsul. Classification (NCBI taxonomy): domain Eukaryota; kingdom Metazoa; phylum Chordata; class Aves; order Passeriformes; family Thamnophilidae; genus Poliocrania; species Poliocrania exsul. Next base: position 28,393,231 of record JAWWLZ010000094.1, read on the forward strand.
ATCCTTTCTAATTCACTCATTCTGGAATTTCATATCAAGAAGCTGGGAAGAAAGTCTGCAGTGTAGACGTTTTTATTGCAGTATACAATATTTCGAATTTTAAGAAATGTCTTTGCAGCCTTACTTGAAATTCATTTACTCTTCTATAATTCAGTGGTTTGGGCATATCTAATGTATCCATTTTGCATATCTCAATTAATTTCAGGGTATATTCCATCCTGACTATACCCAACTTGCTTGCTACTTTACAGACACAAAACATGAGTGTCTTGTAAATTTTTCATTTTTTTCCAGGATTGTTTGATCAGTAGTTGGTAGCTGATGCAGTAAGACACATTTTTGAGGCCCCTTTTCCTTAGACCTTCAAAAGTTTGGCAGTAGGATATATAGCTTTTTGGCATTTGGTAGTTTTGATGGTTGGGGAGTGGCAAGAGTGCTGTATCAAGCAACAACAAATTGCATAACCACTAGAAATCTTTGCAAGAAAGAGAAAATTCCTGGGGAAGAGATGCTTACTTGAAAAGGCACATAGATATTTATGCTGAGATTATGGAAGTAGAGTTTGTAGTGTGGCTGTTTCTGTCCAGGGACCAGTGCATACAGCATAAAGGAACAAGCTGTACATACAAAAATGCCCACAAAATGCCTTCTCTTAGCATTCTTTTCCCAGAAGGTCAACTTACAACCCCACTCCCCTGCCCTAGTATCCCCTGCTGCACAGCAGCTTCTTGCAGGAGGTATTTATGCTTTGGTATAATGATTCTAACTCTCCATTATGAAACAGATTGTAACTTGCATGTGTCAAAATCGTAATGTAGACAGGACAATCATTACATATTTTAGATCACCATATTGAAGACAAGTGAGGATTTACTCCATCAGCCTAAAAGAAAACCACTTCTACTCACACATTGCAGACAATTTTCTGAAAGTAGCCTTGCTTTCATCATTGAGGATCCCAAGCAGAAGGAGAGGGGAGTTGTTTCACCAGGAAAAGAAGTTTACACAAAGTCAAATTCATAGCAAAACCGTTAACAAGTTTGTTAGCAAAAAAAAATACCTGCCACTTAGTCTTTTACATATCCACTGTTTAAAAACAACCCAAATATACTACTGCTTAAAGTGAAGTGTTTCTTAAAAAATGCATAGAAGCTAGAGATGATAGTGTCAAGCTGGTCATTAAATGCTTCAGATCAACAGCAGTGAGATGAAAGACACTCTTGGGGCAATCTCGAATGCTGTATTTCTCAGTGTTGTGTCTCCCCAAGTGTTTAATGTTTCCCTGGATATAAAAGATTATTTATCACTTCATATATTGTTAAAATTAAAGGGCTGGAAACATTTGTTTCTGTGATTAGCCCCAAGGTCTCATTCACTGGATGATTATTACACTTCTTGTCCATCCTTGTAAAGGTATAATAATAAGACAGATGATATCCACATTTCTCCAGCATTGCAGTAGTCTCGGTCATATGCCAACCAAGAGGCTGCCCTTAATTTCAGTGCATTTTTATGAGTTACACAGAAATATAATATTACATATTATCACTCCTTCTGTGCTTTTCTTGAATAGCAATTGAATGAACCTGACATCATGCTCCACAGATTCCATATATGGAGGAAGTTTCTATCACGCACGAAGACCTCTTATGACTTCTGACCTGCTGTGCAAGGACCCTAGAGACATACTACCTCAAAGAATCTTAGTTACTACATGGTTTAGGAGAATTAATAAGAAATAGTAATTCTCTATTGTAAAACTGTGACATGGAGGTGGTACATTGTCCTAGTTCAGTAGATGGGACCAGTTTATCATTGTGTGGGTGTGACCAAAGCTTTGTATTTTACACCCTCCCTCTAAGCCATTTCTCGTGAACTGTTAACAATGGACCATTTGCAGCAGCTGCCCAGGGCACACCTGACCCCTCAGGATGTAAGCTGAATGTTGAAGAAAACTATCAGATAAGAACTTTGATAACTCCCCTCCATTAACACCTTCACATCCAACCTGAGGGGTCATGTCTGCTAAAGGGCCATCAATGATTCCAAAATACCCCATGACTCACAGAGTCAGATCACCCCTTGTGGAACTCCCCTCCCTGGGGGAGGTACTGGGTGTTCTCACCTGAACCAGAGGCTATGTAATCTTGGGGTTTAGGGACTTCTGGAACCACTCATTGGATCCAGAGGAGGACCAGAACCTCAACAGGACTGCAACCACCACTCTCAACCAGACTATGACCGTCATCTGCATCAACTGCTTTTTTCCCTTCCTTTTACTTTGGACTCAGGGGAACCACGGGGAGGGGACAGGGGGGCAGGGGATGTAGCTTAGCACAGGGGCTAACAAGCATCATTCTGTTTGTGCCCCAGGGTACTGGCTTATACTTCTGGGTTTTGTGGGTTAAAACCAATTTGTCTTTGTATCATTGCATTTGTTGTAATATTTGTATTAAATTGTAACTCTGATTTATAATCTCTTTTGTGTTGGGTTCACTGGTCCTAC
>JAWWLZ010000094.1:28409400-28428414 GCA_035041345.1 Poliocrania exsul
ATTGAGAATATGTCAGGAAAGGAAGGTGCAGAGAGGTAGGACACAGACTGTCTGTGTTCAGTGTGTTTTCATACACAGAAACTTCACACCTCCTAAAATATTAGTACTCCAGAGCATCTGACTACCTTCCTTCCCACCAATAGTTTGCACACAATTACGCACAGAAGCCAGGCAGCTCTAGGCAAAAGGAGTCATCTAAGGTGAGGTCAGAAACATGGTGGTTACCCTCTAGAGAAATAGTTAGGAATAGTTTGTGTGGGTGTAAAACCCAAATTGTCACCAAATCCTGCATCCTCGTGTTTTAGAATGATGGGCAGTTGCTTGAATATATAACAACACTGACAAAAAGTGATCCAGCTGAGCAAGAAATTTTGGGAGTCCTGGTTCCTCTAACACCCCTCTAGTCATCTCCAGGCAGTCATATCTTCTCCATTACTATAGAATATAAATGCCTCATAATTTTCTCTCATGAGTCTGTGAGAGCAAAACTTGCTAACTCTGTTCCCACATTTCTCAGTGATAGAAAAGCTTGAAGGTATTTAAATGCTGTTTCTCACATACAGATGAGACTAGAGGGTATGACCAATGATAATTCAAAATCTGAATAATCTTGAGGATCTGAAACAGAATGCACAAAACCTGTTCAGTTCATACACAAACTCTGGAGCTGGACAGAAAAAAAATAGAAAATGAAAAAACAAACCCCCTCAAATCACAATCACTAACAAACCCAACAGTATTTTGATTCTTCAGGTGTTCTTTAACCACCATACTCTCAGAGTGCATGAAGTCCAGTTGCCAGGACTGATTTCTGCTAACTCATCTTGCTTCTAGACCAGGTTCACAATTTTTTGTGGCATGGTATGTCTCACCAGATGAAATGGGAGTCAAGTGTCTCAACATATCCATGGATCCAATTTTGTAAATTACCACCTAGATATTTTCTGTAGATGTCTGTGTATAAAACAGATGCTGCTTTTATTTTCTCAGAATACAACCCATGCCTCTCAGTCCATTGTTTTCACTTTTAGTACAGTTGGATCTGCCTGACTTTCTTCTGTGTCAGAAACTAGAATGGAAGACATGGCAGTTTCCCAGAAATCTGTCAAAACAATAGAAATAACAGGCATCTCCCAGACCTCTGCAAAAGTGATTTGGAGAGCTCCCAAATTACTTCAGTAAATTAAGTATTGATCATTTTCCATGATTTTTTTTTCAGTCTGGATAGGTGGCTCAGATAGATAATTAGGATTGCAGTTTTTCACCTGATTTAACAAGATTCAGTAAATAACAATTTACCAGAGACAGAAAACCCAAGTCTTCATACAACCTTGTAACTTCTGGAAAGGAAGGGAAATGTAAAGGGGAGTGAAATGGGAAATCAGCTCCATTGATCTAACATGTAGGGATGAAATGTCTGTGGAAGAAAGCAAATACTGTCAAATATCCAACAAGGAGATTTTCTTTCCTTATCAGAGATGGGTGTTGACACACAGATCTCATAATACATGCAGTGATACATCTTTCAGCTGCAGGTGTACTGAAACACATCAAAAGGTTGAGATTTAACTCCAACAGAAAAAATTCTGTTGTCAATTATTTCCTTCTTAAGTCATTATTCCAGAAACATGCCGCTAGACAAGAAAAAAAGCCATAATCTACATGGCAACCACTGTGGTTTTCTGCACACATTTCTGTTTCTGTTCCTGGATGGGGCTCACAGATAGCAAATGTATGTAGGACACCACTGACACATAGATGATCTGGCATAATGGTAGGAAAATGTAGAGGTTAGATAAGGTATAGGACTTTAAAAAATTGTGAGACCTTGAAACATTATGGGTGTTCAATGCCAGACTAATCAAAACCCCAAAACTGTTAACAATTACAGGACACATGCTACTCACCACAGCTTTTATGGCTGGATCATTTCTTCCTTGTACACTTTTTGGAATAGGATTAGGATTCAGCCATAACAGCTCCTGATAACGGCTGACAACTTACAGGAACCATTAATTTCACAGCAACATAGGCATGCTAAAAAAGGAGACTATGTTCAGATGCTCAGCTTCGCACTGAAGTACTGAACAGCTTGAACTGATGTAGCACAAGTATGTCATTGTTAGGATTATATGGTCTAGTTACATTACTGGCAATACAAGTAGGAAAAAAATTGCACAGAAAAAGAGAAGGTGACTAAAAACTTTCTGTATAGGCTCTCAGGGTTCACAAGCTTTGGAAAACACCATGACACTGTATACTGCCTAATTTTTCATGAGAACCTTCACCTATGTGCTACTGGACTAGTATTTCTAGTAGTCCTAATCATCTTTCTTTGTCCTAGCTGATTATAAAAAAAAAAAAAAAACAACCTAAAACATACTGAGGAATCATATATCAAAATAAACACACTTTTCACTTTGGTACCTTGTTAACAAAGTCCTGTTATTTCTATAGTCCAGTAGACGGATACAAAGCCCTTCAAGACACACATCGTCACTATGGACTGACAGTCATGTACCAAAGCTGGCCAAAACTGATTTGTGGGAAAGGTGATTGTTTCTCTTCCAGCTTGTACAGCTAGTATGAGTCATCCAGAAGGTTGAGAGTTAGTTGACAGAGCTAATTAAAATGTGCTGAATGCATCACCAGGCAGTATGAATCCCTACCGTTTATTCAAAGCCATTCTTCCAGCAAATGACAGAAAGTAGGCACAACTGCAGTGCGTACACCTGCCAGCACTGTCCAGTTGGTTCTTTAAAGTATTTGTAGTGCCAAACAGACAATATTCTTACTAGATCACTGATGATAATCGATCTGATAGAATGCAAACTAGACAATTAGAGGTTTTTTCCTGGGTCTAACCTTCAGTGATTTTCCAGATCCTTTCATGATTCTGGGTTTAGCTGCCTTTTTCTGCTTATCTCCTACCTCCAGAGTGGGATTAATCAGTGTTTTAATAAAAGAGAGTTCATTAAATCTGACTAAAGTCATGAACTTTTGTTCATTAATTGCTTTGAAATTGTCCACACTAATTTTCAAGATGCTTGCATGCAGACAGTTTATTATTCCACATTACGTACCTTGTCCTCTTTAGACAGTGATTTAGGCTCTTTCCACATATTATAAACACAAATATACCATTTGAAATATAGGACACTGTATGAATTCCCTGTTTTTTTTCTCTAATCATGATGGGATGATTTATGTCACCAAGAAACTGAATAAATTAAAATTTTATAATAAATGGAGGTACTTTAAAACCAGCTTTTCATGAATCTTCAAGCTTATAGTCCTTTCCTTTCTCCAATTACCTTATCTCAGTATGGGTAGAATATACAGAAATTATAAAAAAACCCAAAAAAATATGGGAGATTACCTGCATAGCTGAATCCAATGGGGTTTTTTTCAACATTTTAATTTCCTACATTTTCTATTATATCTTTGGCTATAAAAGCCTGGTGTGTAAACATTAAAGGTGGATGACTAAGACTAAGCACATCACCATGTCAAAAATATCTTCCATTATTTCAGTTTTGTCTCTTCCTTATACTCAGTTCTACTTGCAAGAAACATTCCATGTATTTTTTATTAGGAAAGAAAGACTTTTCTCTCTTTCATAAGCAATTCCTCCAACATCCCTTTAATGGTAAATTCAAAGTTCCAGCAGGATGCATTCTGGGAGCAATGCCAGCAACAGACTGGAGAATCTAGGGTAGCTTTCAGTATCTCTTCACTCCCATATGGAGGTAATTCTAAACAGAAGCAGAGGTGTGCAATTTATAGTCACAGTATAGGCTTGGTCCCCCTCTGATACACAGAACTTGATCACCAAAGAGAGCACATGCACCACTCATTCTTCTGCTGTGTTGCTGTTTCCTTGTTTTATTCAGACATCTGTCAGTGACTATTGGCCACAACAACTATAATAAGCTAGATATAGTTTCTCTTTAAAGAGTGGTAAGTACAAGTCCATTTTTTGTTCAGATTACATACACAGGCCTAATGGGTGAAAAGTAGCTGCCATTATCCAGGTTTACAAGAAGAGGTGTTGAATGCCTTCTCCTGGGAGTGGCACAGACTGGACTAGTAATGTGGACAACATTTCTCCTGAACAGGGCACAAACAGGATGTGACAACCTCCAGAACTGTTGATCCTCTGTCTCCCACTATACCACAGCTTGCTTATGAAGAACATGCACAGGAAACCTGCAGAATTCCGTCATTGTCTACCATATGTCAAACCCTTCCAGTGAAGTTCTGGTGATATTTTCACCTACTGTGAGAAGTTTTTATTCATTTCACTCTGGTCCCAGAGTGATGAAAAAAGGGTCTAGCTTTCTCTCTCCTCAGAACATGAAGTGCTTCAAAACTGCCTCCAGGTCAGGCCCCCAGCCAGACCCTAATGTTTGCATCTGGCAGACACCTCCTAGGTGTGCCTGTGGCTTTGCCTTTGCTGCTTTGTAGGCTAGCTGTACAGAGCTTGGTTATGTGGCTCCTGCTGACTGTTAGTGATGGACTGCATAACCCATATGGCTCCTGCACAGCCCACCCCTGCCTCAACACTGAGCAGCTGGGCAGTGCCTAAGGGGTCAGCGTACTACGTCAACTGAAGCCACTCAAGAAACAAAGTAATCCACACCCTCCTTTTCCTACAGGCTGCACAGCATAGAAGGGAGCAGGGCATAGATTTTATCCTCCTGGACTTATAATTTTCCTCAGTTACTGCTCTTTGAAGCCAGCCTATTTATCGTGCTAAACCATGCAGCTGTGCCTACCCATAGCAGATTTATCAGATACTGCTATTAACATATTGCATTTTAATTTCTTTCACTGAAGTTATAGGGAGTACAGCAATCTTGGGAATGAGCTATCCAAGCTGTAGCTAGCTGTGAATATCCGAGCTGTGACATGAGTCACTCCCAGCAGAGCAAGAGAATACTGGAAGGTGCAATATATTTTTCTTCAGGAAAAAAAAAATCAGCTTTGCTGGTCCATGGGAAAAACTTCCTGGTGCCTGTCTTAAATGTGCAATGAGTTGCACAGCTGCTGTGTCATGCTGATTTTTCTGTGATTGATACTGGCTTAGCTTAAGAGGAAACCCTTTGAGAAAAGATGAGGAAGGCTCAAAAGCCATATGAAGAAGAATACAGCCTGAGAATATAAACACATGATCTGGAATTCAAAAACTCTTAATAAATGAATAACTATCAGCTGGCAGGACAATCCCTTCGTAATGTTTCTCCTGCTTTGTCTGAGAGAAACAAGCATAACTATAAATTCCCTCTATGATTCTTAAAGATTGGCAAAGGCATGGTTCTCAGCAGAAGATTTAAGGGCTGCTGGAGAGCTCTGTATAAAAAATCACTCCCATTACACACTTTTCAAAATTAAGAAAGCCTGACCTCTTCCTTATTGAAGTCACAGCAAACATCTTTCTTATGGTTTTTCCTATTCAGCACCCCTGTCACCAGACCCTGCAGTCCATTTGGGTCTCTCAGTCCAGGGCTGATAGCAAGTGTACCTCCAGGGACCACATGATTACAATATCTGCCAGCAACTGAGGTCAGAGTGCCTTTCACTGTCTGTTCTCATTGCCAGGAAAGTGAGAATTTGGTTTCAAGTCTGCAGAGAGTAATAGGAACTGTTTCACTGAAACGAATTAAAGACTGAAATAGTGTCATTTTCATTCCAAATTCTCGGGAATAAAGAAAAAGTAACTCTACCAGAAAAATGGGGGGACAATCAGAAAAATGCTGTTCCAGGTATGAAGAGAGGATAGCTAAGCAAGGGTTATCTAATTATATAAGGATTTTGCTTGTATGCCTTTCCTAGGAGGTTTGGATTTGATTATCAGCTCACCAATCTAGCATTCCTGCACACAAGATGTTTTCTGAAACATCAGAAATAAATCTAGCTTGCATCCCACCACCACTACCATTAGGAAATGGACTCAAACCAGCCTCATTCCTGTAGTAAATATTACTCCAACATGTTCCTTTGTAACAGGATTTATTCAGCAAATTAGGCAGATCGGTCCTTTGCAAGTAGATTCAACCACATATAAGTACAAGAAGGCAGACAAGCTACAAGCTCTGGCCATAGGCCTGCAGGTACACTAGGTTTTCACCCTTCCCAACCAGAAATATGCATCCATAACACCATGTTAGCTCAGCTCACTTTGGTCCTGGGCCGACCAAAAGAAAATGCCATCTCTGAACTAGGAAACTCATTGACAAAGCATCTAGCAAAGATACCTCATGTCCCACATGGGCTTGAAAGTTATTTCCAGTTATCCTTCCTGCCGATTACCCTTAAGGCATTTATCAAAACAAAGTCTGCATCACTTTATAACTCAACCTGTCCAGTCAGTGCTGCTGGCATCTGGTTTTGCCCAGCAAATACAATACTTGGCAGTGGTATGTGTTGCATGCCAAGGCACTTAAACAGCTGCAGCAGCTGCTGCAAGTTGAAGCAGGAGAGCTGTAGTCCAGTAAGGGCTAATGCCTTGCAAACTGAGTATCTGCACAGATTTCCCAGTAGTAAGAACACAAGAACACATACTGCTTGCACACATTTTTTCTTCATTTAGAGAAAGTGAAGGCTGAGCAGCCAAGGCAGCATGTCACTCAGCATGCATGCAAGAAAACTGTCACAGGACAGGACACAATACAAAGCAAAAGGCAGAAGGTTTAACACATCTCTAAGTACAAAAAAAAAATCTTTCTTCTTATATAGTAGAGAGGAGAAGAATATCCTATGTATTTGTCACTGCAAAATGTTCACAGCAAGCCCCTTCAAACTGATCAAGTGAAACCTGGAAAAATGCTGATAGATGCTTATTGGCTTCCATTAGTTAACACAGAGCAGTGCCATTTTGGACCAGCAAGGACTTCCATTGACTTCAGTGCTCAGCAGCTACACAAACGAAACTTTCGAGGCAGATTCTGAACTTATCCTAACAAATATTATTGACAAAGACTTTTGAAAATACTCAGATTGTTCCATCGTGTGGGATTTACACACACTAACACATATGTAAAGAAATAACTTGTTTGAGTTCAGACTTTCAATTAAATTAGCACTGCTTGTTTCCACAAGTGCTTTCCCTGAGTGGTATCCTTTCCATTTTGTATCTTTTACATTAGCCTAAAAAGCTTATGTGGGGAGCTGTGAGAGTCTTGCTGGTCAACTTCAAGAAATATTTATAGGCTGTAGTTCTGGTATGGGTGATGCAACCCCCCCTAGGACTGATGACTGGATGACCTAAAGGCTCTGGTCAGTGCTCCTGTGTGAGTTGGACTACTTTGATGCAGATGATGTGTGTTTTACTTCCAGCTTTGTCAAAGAGTCCTCACAACACTTATCAGAGATCACTTTCACCTCTTTGTTTCCCTCTTTGTGTGTGTGTGTTTTTGTTTCAATGGTTGGAGTTTTGGTTTGTTTGCGGTTGGAGGGGTTTTTTGTTTTTTGCTTTTTTTTTTGTGTGTGTGTGTGTGTTTAGTTTTCGGGGGGGCAGAGAGGGTAGTTTGTTGGGGTTTTGTGTGTATGTATTTGGTTGGTTGCTTTTTGTTGTTGCCATTTTGGGGTTTTTGATAACTTTTTTGGGGTTTTGTTTGTTCTGGAGTTAAGAAACGGTACGGTTCCTTTCCTTACACCCAGACTCCCAAACAACTGGGAGAGTTACAGCTGCACTCACAGGAAAGATGCAATAGCAAGTGTTCAGGTATACACCAGAGCAAATATCCAGTAGAAATAAGAGTGAAGACAAATCTCTTCAAGTTGGTGAGGCTCAGCTTACAGCTACCTTGTGATAAGTCCTAAAAAGTTGTGACTCATATTAATTCATCTCAGCAACACCATCTAACATACTGCTTTTTACATTAGACTTTACTCCACCAGGAGTAGCAAATCATTCTGGCCAGCATAGGAAGATAAAAGAATCTATGACTGTCAGCATAGGTATATTTTCATGCCTGTGTGCTAAACAGGAGTGGCTCTTGTCTTGGAGCTGTGTGCTCCTGGGACTACTCCATCATGAATTGCATTCAACAGTCTTTTCTTTACAGCACAGAAGATCATGGAGGGCAGAGAAGAAGATCTGGAAAACCATATGTCTATGTGTAAATAAAGTCAATTTATAAGAATAATGAGAAGAGATCATCAAAAATTCAAGGGAAACTTTAACAGGAAACCGATTTCTCTCTTTAATCCCAAATAAAAAAATATATTAAACACAAAAACACTGACCCCTCCACACACATGTATATAAATTTGGGGTTGCTGCATGCATGCACATTTGTTGGATATGTGTGCACACATAAAGTTTTTAGAACTGCATGAGAAATATAAGGAGGCTGAAACCCAAGAAAAATCCATCTGAATGCTGACAAACCGAAATCTACCCTCTTATCTGTGCACAAGACTGTTTCTATAAATGTACAGCATTAGAACATATGAATGGCCACTTTGAAGTAATGCAACACAATTCCAGCAGCCTCTAAATAAAGTAAGCATTGTAGCCTTAGTAAAGGTGACAGAGTACACACCTTATGTCCCTTAAGCATTTATCTCCAAATAGCATGCAAGCAACACTACTGTGCTTGTGGTGCTTGGGGGGAAGGGCTATACTGCCTGTTTCTGATAGGGTTTGAATCACTTGTGCTTTTTCAGCAAAGATTTTACCTGTATTGAGATCGATAAAATTGCATAGAAAAAAAAAGTTGTAGAACCTACTTAGAGGAAGTGTATATGGTAATGCAACTTAAAGTGTTGCACCACTAGTGTTACATTACCAGTGTGAAGAACTATTCAAAACACGTATCTCTTAATCCAACCTTTCCATGTAAGGTTTGCTGAATGACTAGTTAAATGAATCGTGTTTCACTAACTGGACTTTCCTTAGGGAAACTTTCAACCTGCCTTTTTCACAGGTGAGACCAATGTCATCTTGTGGCAATGAGTGCCAAAAGTTCATTATGTGCTGGGTAAGAAAGATCTCCTTTTAGTTTCACTGAGTGTCCTCTCCTGGTTTTAAAATCTGAGCCAGATTGAGCAGAAACATTGAAATATCTTATGATGTCCTGTTTTATTGCGGGTTATCCTGTAACTGCTCTCTACCTCTTGCCTAACTCAGAATGGGGTATATGTAACCTCTGCTTGAAGCATTGTCCTCACCTCTTGATTGTTTTATTGCCTCTTTGCAAACTCCCTCCATTTCAAATAGTGTAATTATGTTATGGGCAAGATTTTCCCTTTGTTTGGCATAGTTGCACTACTATAATTTCAGTCTAGTTTTATATGCACCCTGTTCCTTTCCTCTTTTAATACTCTAGTTGTCTTCATCTGGATTGTAATACTTACTGCTACACTGTGAGCTGTTGCAGTGATAGCTATTCAGTAGCAAGGAACTCAGAGGGAAGACATTTCCCTCCCTTTTCTGTATGTTTCTATGATTTGTCATCTATGGTTTCGTTTCTGTCCCCAGTAAGTTCTCATTTGTCTTGTACCTTAAAGGAGGAAAGAGAAAAGTGGAGGAAAACTCCAGAAAAGACTAAAAAAAAAAAAAGAAGTTACATTTATGTGGTAGAATAATGTCTTCAGAACACCCTGAATTTGTGCAGTGTGTTTAAGACATTTAAGCCAAAAATTTAGGAATACTTTTTAATGTTGGGAAAATATAATTCAGCTAGAGATGAAACAATTGATATCATAAGGTGTCAAGCTGTTAACTATTGTGGAACTCAGAGAAGACACAAGCAAGCCAGGGAAAATCATCCTCATTCAGGCTGATTAAAAACTTTGCTGTCCTGGAGAAAGAGAATCTGTTTTAAATAATACCAGTTCAGTTCCATGTGGCATGTCTACATTCCATACATGCACTCTGAGCTGGTGCAAAATAGGAAAGCTGGAAAAGCCTCTTTAAGCGTTTTAAAACACACAACCTTTCCAGGAACAGATCCACCTGCAGGGATGGGGTGAGGGAGGGTTTTGACCAGGAAAGTCTCTTAAGTTCCCACATCAGCACTTCTGACTAGGAACGCCATCACAGCCCAACATGAACTACAGTCATCTTTTGGTCTACTCAGATTTGGATTATCTTCATAGGTTTCCATGTGCACTTAGACAAGAGTCTAGCACTACTCTTAAAGATACTGTTGACTTCAGATATTCAAATTTATGTAGCAAGGGCATGAGCATTTGACTTGAATTTCAGCTCTAGCCAAAGGAGATTAAACCATTTTTCAACAGCTGGCCAGAGGGACCTGCAGTGAAAGAACCTCTAATGTATCATAATGAGAAAAATCTCCCTGAGCTGGCTTAAGCTATGTACCAGACTTCTGCAGTCCTAATTGGTTTCACTGTGCCTTCAGTGCAGACCAGTCAGACCATAAGAACAGGTCACTGGAAGCGATGTTCAGAAGCACTAACAGAGAACATGTTACCCAGGGGAACTCTTAGTGACATTACTGAATGTAAGATTCAGGTACTTTCTGTGATTAAGCCTTCATATAAACTTAATTATTTTAATACTTTGAAATCAAGAACTGAAACCCAGCTAATTAATGGCAAGTGTGAGTTGACTTACTCGAATCCCTCATGGGACTATTGTCTCATTTCATCACAATGATTTCATTAGAAAATGAAAACAAATTACAGGAGAGCAGACCTGAGAATCTGAGAAACTCCTGACAGAAGATGAGGTTGGTGTGTCATGGAACATTTTTTGCTGAGAGCAAGTGCTGAGTGCAAAATGCTTTTTTCCTGCAGCATCTTGTGTGGCAGTGTAGTCTCAGGAATAGGAGCAGACTTTGCAGACATCTCTCTATGCTAGCACAGCCTAGAAGCTTCCTGTGTGGGTAACGCTCATGGTGTTCATGGACTTCTCTGTCCCTTGAGCCAGGTACTGGGATTTTAAAAGACAGAGGATTACAACAGTTCCATAGCCCAGTCTGTGGGTTTCTGTTCTGAACTCACCCAGACTATTTAACATGACAGCTCTGCTAAACACCTTCCTGCTCCTCTGCCCCTCATGGCAAAGCAGTGCCTTTCCACATAAAATATTTACAGTTCAAGGCCATTAAGACTGAAAAAGTATACAAGAAGCATTGCCAAGAATTGCGGAGGAGTAACTGAGCAAATGGAGAAGGTAAAGCAGCTGCTCTCCTGAGCAAGGATGCCTGTGTACCACAACGTAGCCAGTGCACGGCAGTGTTTCCTAAGTGTGAATGAGAACATTGTTTTGAGGGCATGTTTTTCTGAGGGTGCTTTCATCAGTTCTTCCCATTTACCCACCTAAACATCAACTACTTTCTGAACTCAGCAAAGCCCTCTGGACCCATTATAATAAGCAATGTCAAAGTACTGACAAAGAAATTAATTTATAGACCATATACATTTCTTCCACAGTGGGATGCTCTTGTTTCTCCCCATACAGGAAAGTGATTACCACAAATCTCTAGGTGTATGAGTTCTGTCCTCCCAGATGATGGGAAGGGTAGTGCATTTACCCAGTTCCCACATCATCTCTTCCTGGTCAGTCATGTGGTTAACTTTCAGGGCATGACAGACCTGGGCCTACGAAACACATAACTGAAGCATAGTGGCCTGGACCATTGCCAGCAAACAAAATCTCCACTGGGAAATCATCCAAAGCAGCACAACACTAGTGATTGTCTTCATAACAAGCACTGTTGCTTTTAAGACACCACCTGCGACTGAATGATTAAAATGATTTTAAGTAACGCCAAAAAGAATACAAGTAAAGACACAAATTATGACAAACAGAGTATGAAAAATCCAAGCTAGGATGCCCATAAAAGCTAAACTGAATTCACAGACTACTATGTAAGTGTTACTGAGAGAACATGGCTAAAGCTCAGGAGTCAGAAGGATGTTGCAGAGAACTCTGTTCTGCAGCCATGCTTTGCAAGACACCTCACACAGTTTGTCAAGGCCACCCTGTCCACATGTACACACAACCCAGGCCAGTTGCAATGCTTGACAATGCTTTTCATGAAGAAATTCTTCTGGATGTCCAACCTGAACCATTGCAGTTTGAGGTAATTTCCTCTTGTCCTGTTGCTAGTTGCCTGAGAGGAGAGGCCAACACTCACTTCACCACAACATTATTTTACATGGTTGTAGAGAGCAGTAAGGTCTCCCCCAGGACCCCTTTTCTCCAGGCTAAACAACCTCTGCTCCTTCAGCTGGTCCTCTGTCCTAGTTCAGCAGGTGGGACCAGTTTATCACTGTGTGGATGTGACCAAAGCTATGTATTCTACACCCCCTATTAATTTCCCATGAACTGTTAACAATGGACCATTTGCAGTAGCTGCCCAGGGCACACCTGACCCCTCAGGATAACTCACTTCCAGCAAGTCTTTAGCACCTCCACACCCAGCCTGAGGTGCCATGTCTACTAATGGGCCAACAACAATTCCAAATACCCTATGACTCACAGAGTTAGATTACTCATTGTGTAACTCCCCACCCTGAGGGAGGTACTGGGCACTCCCACCTGGACCTGAGGGGATATAATCTTGGGAGTTTTGGGACTTGTAGAACCAGTCATCAGATCCAGAGGAGGACTAGAACCTCAAAAGGAGGAGACCACCACTTTCAACCAGACAGCAACCACTACTCTTCACCAGACTGCAACTGTCAGCAGCACCAACAGGTTTTTTATTTCCTTTTACTTTGAACTTGGGGGAATCATGTGGGGTTCAGCACAGGGTCTAACAAACCCCTTTGTATTTGTGCTCCAAGGTGCTGGGTCATAATTCTGTGTTTTTGTGGGTTAAAACCAATTTCTTTTTTGGCATTGCATTTACTATAATACTGTTATTAAATTGTAATTCTGATTTATAATCTCTTTTGTGTTGGGTTCATTTCTCCAGCTGGTTTACCTTTAAACCAGCACATCCTCATAGGGTTTATGCTCCAGACCCTTCCCCAGTTCCATTGCCCTTCTCTGGACATGCTTCAGGCACCTCAATGTCTTTCTTGCTGTGAATGACCCAGAACTGAACACAACACGCAAGGCGTGCCCTCAGCAGTACAGAGTACAGTGGACAATCCCTCCCCTGATTCTGGCTGGCAACACTGTTTCTGATGCAGGCCAGGATGCCATTGGCCTTCTTGTCCACCTGGGCACACAGCTGGGTCATGTTCAGTTAGCTGCTGACCATCACCCCTGGGGCCTTTTATGCTGACCAGCTTTCCAGCCATTCTTCCCCCAGCCTTTAGTACTGCATGGGGTTGTTATGCCAAAAGTGCAGGACCTGGCACTTCATCTTATTGAATCTGTTATTATTATGGAATGGAACTCTTGCACTACATTATTGCTGTTCTTGTTGAATGTGCACCAATCATCTCTTAGTATAGAACACTTTAGGAGAACAGCTGTTCATGACTCTGCTTTTACTTCTCACAGCATAATAAAATGAACAAATGACTAATTCAATATACCAGGTTTCAAAACCTGCACTTCTTTTCTGTGATGAAATCTGCGATACGGAAAGACCAAAGTCAGCTGAAAAGTGCTTGCTTGTAACAAGAAGCATTGTAACCAGAAAGAATACATACATTTTCCTATCCTGCTAGCCTTCAAGAAATATATGGGGCAAATGTTTAAAAAGACAGTTTTGTGAAAATTTCCTGTAAGGTGGAGTACCTACAGGTAGGACTGATTCATTGCCACTAGAAAATCAGTGCATTGCAGCATTGACCATTACAGCTTTATCTGAGACTCAATATGGGAGAGAAGCTTGACAAACAATCCCACCATAGGGAAAGCAGCACTCAGTTCCTCACTTATGAAACCCTCAAAAAACCAACAGGAGATGTAAACAAAACCTCCAGGTGACATTATGTCCTTCTTTGGAAATACGATATTTATGATGACCTGAGTTATGAATACATGTAAAGCAAACAAAGCAATAACTACTCACATAATGCACTATATTTGGACCAGAGTTACCAGAACTGCAGGCACCAGTGCAGGAAATTTTTTCAGTCTTACCTAGAGGTCTGAGTAATCTTGAGATATTTGAAATCTAGCAGATATCTTTGGGAGACTTATTTCATAGGTCTGTATAATTTCTGTCATTATCTATCACTGAGAGGTACAGAAGACATGTAACCAAGCATTATGAAAACACAGGATAAACCCAGGGTAGCTACGTCTGTTAACTGCCAGTTCAAGTGCCAGTTCATAATAGTTCGCAAATTTGCCTCACCCAGATCCCATATTCTACAGAAATATTTCTTGTCTTATAGCACCGTTACTGCTGTAGGGAAACAAAAGTATTAAAAAGTCACACGGACAAGGACAGGTGCAACAGAGCTGTTTTTACAACATGTACTCAACTATTTCAAGCCACCTGATATTCATGCATCCAGCTGCTCTTGCTGTTTTCTGGTTATTTCTGAAAACAGCACCATCAGAAAACATCAACACTCTTTTAACAGATGCTGACTTATTCTTCTACGTTGTGCCATCGTTTAGGAGAGGAAGAACACTGACTATTTCTTCCTGGCTTTTGCATCTGCAGCTGAGATACAACTCAGATTATCTGCATCTGTCTTGAAAGAGCTGTTGCAAAAGGTTGGACTGACAGTGTTCAGTAAGATGCTTTTCTTCTCTAACAACTGTAATTCACAGGAAGAGGAACCTCTTGAGCTTTAAGATTATGATGGATGAAGAGCAGGTAGCATTACAGAGGAAGTAGAATTTTACACCATTGTTTCAGCAAACACTGCGAAAGTCCTCATTTATATTTTTAGCTATTTATCCATTTACCTTGAAAAACAGCTTGAACAGACAGATGAGAGTGAATGTGTTCTGATTGAATACATATGTTTTTAGCTACAGAATGACAGTAAAATGCCAGAATTGAATAATGTCCCAAAACTAGCCTGCTTCAGAAGGTGTAGCTGCAGGTCAATCTTGCTTTTTACACAGAGATTTTGCTCGTGTCACAGCTTTTCGCTTGTGACTCAAACAGTTGCAAAGTGGTGGTGTCATCAGCTCCTCTTTCGCTTTCCTTTTTCAGCTACAGAGCAAGCTGAAGCTCACAGGTGTGAAGTCAGTCACTAAAGGTTACCGTGTGGAAAATCCATCTCTTATGTTCCAGCCCACTGGGCCCACACCGGCCTCTTTAAAGTAGAGCAGTAATCTGGAAGAAATGTAATTCTTCTGCTTACAGCATCCATCAGATGATGCCATAGGGAAGAAAGGCAAAGGTTGAACAAAGTAATTCACTTAAAAATGCAATAATTTCTTAGAAATAAGTGTGCTGGAGTGAATTCTTCAGTTCTATTACACGTGTAAATCATGATGGAAGTCTAGAAGTGCTAAACTCAGTAGCTTAGAAATCTGTATGCTCTTAACAGTATGAATTTTTTTGTCTACTGATCTTTACAATTGGCTTTACAAAGTAAAGCAGCTACAGACGAAATCTTGAAGAAATGGATTTTGTACTTTTTTTTTAGGTACTTCATAATTTTACGGCCTAGTATTTCATACTACAAGAGCTTCTTTCCCTAGTTATAGTGACTTTCTCCATGGGCTAGCTGCTGTGGCAGTGTTGTGAGGGTCATCAAACAGCACATCACCATGCCATGGGACCTTCTTTATCTCTTCCCAGGAAGACAATCTGTTTGTCCTTGCTGTGATTTACTATTCCATTTGAGGGTCCTATGTATATGTACACTGAGTAGCAACAAAATATTAGTCTGTCAAACTGAGTAACTTCAGAAAGCCTCTTTTTTAAACTCCAGAACACTTCTACATGTAGCTCTCAGCATTTCCACAAACTTTTTGGTCCCAGGAGCTGCCCCTCTTTGGAGTGGGAGCACTCTATGGCATTTTCTCAAAGAGAGAGTAAATTCTCTCCTACAAGACCTGATGCCCAAATGAGATTTCCATCCCAAAATAATTTTCAAGATTTCAGTATTTTCCCATGCTACCCATCCTGTTCCCAGTGGAACAATGGCCATGGCAATTCCATATGACTACCAAAGGGAGCAGTTTAAGTCCTACATTACATTTTAAGCATGAGTTTATGGCTGTGTTTTGTTTGGTCCACAGGTCCATGTTCAAAAAAGCCTACCCTTCGCATCGTGACCTTGCGCTTTCAAGATGCAAAGAAGGTCCTGGTGAGTCCATTGTAGCTCTTTTGCACCATGCAAGAAAGATGCAAACCTAGAATGATGCCATGCTACAATGAAGACAATGGTGTATCCAGGCAGGGGAGGTATGGAATGGAAGTGAGCGATTGTTGCCTTCTTGTCCTAAGGTTCATCTATCTCCATACACCGTATGAAGTCATGCATGCTGTTCTTGCCCAACTCCTTTTCCTGATGAGGGAAAATGTTAAGCCCCTGCTAGGATTGGCCAGCAATGAGGAATTTATGCTTACCTTTCCCCACAAGGGAATGCCAAATGTTTTTGGTCTGCACCTCAGTAATTCACAGAGACACCATCTTCAAAGAGAACACACTGCACATATGCTCCATCCAGCTGCTAAATGCATTTGTCACAAGGCACAAGGTCACAAAGCACACTAAACTTTTCTGATAAGCTGAGATAAAACAAGAAAAATGTTCATTAAAACTTACAAGCCTTGTGAAAAGAGCAACTGCATGCTGGTGAAAAAGGGAAAATGACAGAGGGTTTCACTGAAAACAGGAATCCTCTTGCAATGAGAGAACAGAATCTTGCTGTTTATAGAAGGAAAACTGGACAGATTCCAGTCTGTTACAACCAATGAGTATAAACGATGGACTATAAAGGTGAGTGACTTATCACAAACACAGAAATTGAAACTCCTAGTTCGATTTCCTGGGACAATTAATTTGAACTTATATGGAGACCTTTTATAGTCTTCGCTCTTTGAAACAACATGGATCAGTTTTCCTTTTTTGGCACCTGGCCCAGTACTGCACAACTTTCTGTGCACAAGGAGTCCTCTTACTCCAGGCCTCTTACTTAATAGGCCTTTTCATTCGATTATCTATATGGATTTAGGATTGAACTTCAGGAGCGACGTACTGTAACAGTATGAAAAATAGTTTGCTGCATCAAGCAGAAATTATGCAAAGTTGCAGTAAACTGATGTCAGTGCAAGAGAGTGTAAATATATCTGCCTCACTGCCTGTCTCTGCTTCTTTGATTTGGCTGACAGCCAACAACCCCATAGTAAAGTACAATTCTATTTATTACCTTCTAGGAGAAATACATATATTTGTACCTTCACAACTGATCTGAGCTTAGATTCAAAGACACCAGGTACCTATTTGAAATAGTAGCTGTCCAGTAACTTTCCAGTTTTGCTTAGCCACTTTCCCCTGGTCAGTAAAGTCACACTGTCATCACTCAAGCTCAGTAATTCTCATCTTATTGCAGGCCTATCAGCACTGTCTGTAAAGTTGCAAGGATATAACTTTGCAGTATAAATATGACCAGTTCTTCAGCAGTATTTTATCATGAAGTCAAAAACACATAGGAAGGAGGCAACAAAAGACAAGAGAGAGAGACTGAATGAATGTTCTCATGTATAGAGAATCCATAAAAAATTAATGGTTGCAAAAATATGATAGTGCAACCCAGTGTCCTCAAAAGCATTATGTTGGTTTAAAGGTAAACCAGCAGGAGAAATGAACCCAAATCAACACAACTCAAAAGAGATGACAAGTCAGAGTTACAATTTAATAAAAAAGATTGCAAAAAATACAATGATGCAGAGAATAATTGGTTTTAATTCACAAAAACCAGATATAAATCCCAGCACCCCAGGCACTAACAGAATGGTGTTCATTTGCCCCCATGCTGAGCGCCATGTGGTCCCCCTGAATACAAAGTAAAAGCAATGGAAAACCTGTTGGTGCAGATGATGGTGGCAGTCTGGTCGAGAATGGCAGTTGCAATCCTGTTGAGGTTCTGGTTCTCCTCTGGATCCGATGAGTGGTATCAGAACTCCCAAAACTCCAAGATTACAAACACTTAGGTTCAGGTGGGAACGTCCAGTACCTCCCCCAGGGCTCGGAGTTCCACAATGGGTGATTTAACTCTGTGAGTCATGAGATATATTTAGAATCTTTGATGGTCTAGGTCATTGCAGCTGCCTATTGTGTCAGTCCCTAATAGCCCATTACTAGACATGACCTCTCAGGCTTGGTGTGAAGATGCTGATGCCTCCCCAGAGGGGTG
Source organism: Poliocrania exsul (assembly GCA_035041345.1). NCBI lineage: Eukaryota > Metazoa > Chordata > Aves > Passeriformes > Thamnophilidae > Poliocrania > Poliocrania exsul. The sequence goes on from JAWWLZ010000094.1 coordinate 28,427,615, forward strand.
TTATCACACAGTGGTGTGAGAACAAAGAAACACTTCCCTGCCTCCCAGAGTTCTCTAACACCCAGTTGGTAGCCAGAGGGGTCAGGTATGCCCTGGGCAGCTGCTGCAAATGGTCCATTAATAACAATTCATCAGAAATTACATACAGCGTGTACAATACACAGTTTTGGTTACACCCAGCTAATGATAAACTGGTCCCAGATGCTGTAACTAGGACAAGTATTTAATTCTTTTTGCCATGTTGTGCAGAATGCTGTTACACGTGCGTATGCATGTACACAATTTCCTTAACTTCATCAGAATGCTTTCATACTTGTATTTTTATAGTGCACTTAGCTCTGTAAGCTATGTTTTAAATTGTAAATTTAGTGATGCTTTTGTAACTTGTGATTTCTAAGACATTAGCCTGTTATGAGACTTTGTCCTATTGTTATCTTTGATTGTCCATACCCGTATTGCATTTTCTCTTAGGTAGGAACACACTTAGTAGGAAAAGTGATTACTGTATTAGCTCAATGCTAGTTAGGATTCTTACTATCTGAAGCATCTTATTAATCCTATGTTAATTAATAAAATGAAAGTGGAGCTTGCATGTTTGTGGGATGCATGTCACTGACACAGAGTATATTAAGTAATGCTTTTTTGAAGTAAGAAAATGATGCTATGAAGAAATATCTAAAATAAAGACAGGATAGCAGATAGGGGAGAACTTAAGTATTAAATTAGGTCATACACATTTGAAATTATATTTGAGCTAAAAATCTACATTCTAGCTGGAAAACGAAAGTCATGTAAGTAAA
>JAWWLZ010000094.1:28428514-28444075 GCA_035041345.1 Poliocrania exsul
CCCAGCTGGAGCCAGACACTGCTGCCAGTATTTGGAGGTGCTGCCTGGGTTGGAGAAAGGTGGCCAGTTCAGGGGTATATCTGGTGGCTCTTTCTGGACTTGCAGCACTCTTGGCAGGTATCAGATATGCTCCTGGGCTTGGGGGTGTTTGTGGGTTTGAAGGTTTTCAAAAGGTTTTGAGGATGTGCCTGAGGGTGGTGGTTGCTGCCAGTTTTGGGATGAACTTCAAGGTTTGTGCTTGTTGCTGTGGGTGTCAGGTGCATACTACCAGGTCTTTTGAGTGCTGCCTTGTGTGGGGTGCATCTGGATTTAGTGTTTGTTCCTGGATTTGGGCACTGCTACCAGGTCTAAGGGTTACTTTAGGTTTGGGGGTGCCACTGGGTTAAAAATTTGTTAAAAGCAGCATTTGGCCCAGAGCCAAAAAACCCTGCTCTTGAAGCAGCACCAGCCAGTGCATCCCATGAGGTGCTGGTCACACTGAACTCTCTGGCTGTTGGTTTCAGTGGTCAGCTAGCCAACTGGTCACCTGAGAAGAGATGGGTTGCCACTCCCAGGTTTTTTTCGCTCCTTTTCTGTGAGGTGAAATCATGTCTCTCATGAGACAGTCCCCACTGTGGTACCTGCTCTGCCTTGGCAGTCAGTTGTGTGTTTCTCTTCAGAGTTTAATGGCCTTAGCCATTGGAGTCTCTGGTGATGATCACTAAGGGCCACTGATTGGGGCTGTTTTTCCATTCCGGCTGCAGGTTTTCTTGGCAGTGCTGCTGGAGGGAAGTCAGGCAGTGCTGGTCCACTGCTGCTGCATGCTGGAACAGCTGCAGAGGGAAGAGGCTTTAGGAAATCCCTTTCCAAGTCCAGCTGAAGCTCGAGAGGTTTGTTGCCAGTAGTTGCTACAGCACCGACATCACCTGGCAAGGTCTCTAATTGTGGGTTCACCTTAGTTTCTGCTCTGCAGGAGACTGTTGCCAAGAATTGAACTGATGCTGCCTGTGCTCTTGCCACTTTTTGTCACAAAGTGCTTTGTCAGACACCTGCCCAGTGACCACACCTGTTGCTAAGTATCAAGAGAGGCAATCAAAGCTATTTCTAAAAATGACACATTGCAAAGCCACCAGTTTCTGACAACATTAAGACAAGTGCTTCCTTTTGGAAGGTTGGTCTGACCTGCACTTGGCCTACTGACAGTCTGTTGGTCTGACATCATCTATGACAAAGTGACCTAATTTTCCCCAGCTCTTCTACTGTGGGAGCAAATAGCTTGCTGCTGATGTGGAACATAAGTCAAATGCTTTATGCCAATCACACCAATCTTTTTAAGAGTAATGGTAAAAGAATTTACTAGGTTTAAAAGTTAGGGGTTTTTTAATGTATTTTATTCTTACAGATAACAGAGCTACTTGGCATTCAGCGTGTCAAGGTGTTGGAGCACGACTTTTGAGGAAGAACAGCTGATGACTAGTTTCAGTTATCTTCAGTTAGCTGGATACATACAAGTTTTGACAAAAGAGAGAAAAGGTTTTTGACAGCCTAGCTTTGATTTCTGAAACAACAATCTAAATTCATTGCTGACTAAGCCCTGGTTGAATCGCTAGGGTTCTACAATTTATTCTCCTTCTATTCATCTAGAATCATTACTGGAGAAGACTCTGTAAGAAATTGACAGTTTTATGCAAGGCTGGCAGATTTGATAAAATCTCAAGCAAATCCTGTTTCTTGATTTTATTTTAAAACCTTGGTGTCGACTTGTTCTTTTCTTAACACATTTCCCACTTCTCACTTTCATGGAACAAAGGCAGGGTAAAAAGAAGTCAATGTTCTGAATATTTTCCCTGTCATGAGAAGGTAATCAGCCTGTTAGATATGGTGTTCACAGTGATATGAATAAAAGGAAATGCTGAGCACACGACAGACCACAGTGGAGATATCCCCCACACTATCCTGCTGTATTAGCCAGCAAGACATGTCAGCTAATGGCAGATCTTCTTCGTTGACAAATCCATCTCTCACATGTATTTAATCAAGGAAAGTACTAATAAATATCAAGGAGAGTACCAGTAAGTACTACAGTGTACACTGTACTTAATAATAAATTAACACTACTTTGTTTCTAATGTCAGACTCTTCTCCTGTCTTCAGTAGCAGTGTGGGAGAGCTGTAACAGTTGTGAGACTAACAACTAAACACAGTAAATATTTAATTCACCAGAAGGGTAATTTGCATGGTTGGAGTAATTGCAGTGGAGATGTTTGACCTGCGTTACTATGAAGGTCTTCACAGGGTTTGCAACAATCTCAGTTCTAAAGGGACAGAAAAAAAATCTGGTAATGATACGAAACACCAGAATTGTTAATTTTCAGTGTTCTTGGAAATAAAAAAAAAAACATGTGAAAGCATAAATCTAATCAATTTGAAGCTCTAGAGACTATATCAGAGAACAATTGTCACATTATCTTAAGAAAAATGGCAGTAAGAATGTATACATTTCCCATTACTATATTTTCAGTCTTTCAGTGCTAACATACTTTATTATTCATCTTCATCTTCATGATTATTCATCTTCAGATACAGTAGGAGCAATAACACTGTTAAAATGGCTGCCTATTAGACCCTGATCCTATTTTTCTAAAAGGTCTCCTCAAAAATTGGCACACATCTAGAACAAAACAGTGCAGAGACAAAGGGCAGAATACTCCACCCACCTACTGGAAGAGTTGCGTACAGGAATTAGATCATCCAAAAGGTGTTCAGGCATGTGACTGCCAGTGGGATAAACTCATGTTTATTTCAGTGAAAGACAGATGGTCAGGCAGTACTGAGGATCTGCACCTATACAACCCATCCAAGAGCAGGGGACTAAAGTCATACGTCAGCTTTAGTCCCTGCATAATCCTTCCTCCTCAAACAACTGTATCGACAACCCATGTCACACCAAGACCATCAGTTATATCTGAAACAACCTGTGTATATGCCAGATCAGAGTCTGTCCTACTTTCTTGGTGTTAGTGAAGAGAGAAGACGAAGAAAAATGAAGACCTTCCTTGACAGCTCTAAAGTTAAGAGATCCATCATTGTTTATACCTATACTGTCAAACACCATTGAGAGATGGGAGAACTGCTGCAGAACTACACCAGAAGGCAGAAGAATCGTCTTCAAATCCTTTGGGCTTTTTTCTCCCTTTGAAATACTTATTTCACAAGTATTGGCCAACCTATGTTAAAGGTTGCCTGTTTCAGTTAGATGCATTATTAAACCTACTTTACTTTAGAAGGAAATAATTAACCAATAGCAACAAATGCATACATCTCTGTTAAACATTGGAAAAAGGAAAAAGGTGAAACAATTCTCAGCACTTGTAAGAAGCAAACCAAGGTAATGGATCCTAATTTTAAAATGTGTAATGAAGCCAAAATTTACTTTCTGACTTTATAAATTAACACCACTTCCTGAACAGGAAATGCTTTAAAGTTGATTTTTCATGATCTATGCCAGGTGGAAGATAATAGCAGCTCTGGAACCTTAATAAATTATGTAGAGATGAGACCATTTAGGAATCTACATTGGAAAGCAGAAAATAGTTCATTATTTAAGTTCAAAAAAGACAAATGTAAGGCCTTGCAATGGGAGAAACATGATCCAGGAGTGCAGCACAAGCTGGGATTTACCCGGCTGGGGAGCAGCTCTGTGGAAAGGGAACCTGGCAGTCCTGGTGGACAATAAGCTCAACAGCAGCAGACAGTGTGCTGCTGTGGCAAAGAAAGCTCAGAGGATATTGGCTTCCATCAAAAATGCATCACCAGCAGAGATTAAAGAAGTCATTATTCCATTCTACTCAGTGTTTGTCAAGCCTGGAGTGTTGTGTCACATTTTGATCCCTACTGGACGGAGAAAAAAAAAAAAAGAAAGAAAGAAAAGAAAGATGGATGTGGACAGGCCAGAAAGGGTTCAGAGAAGGACCACAAAGATGATCTCTGCCTGCCATATGAGGAAAGGCATCCAGACTGGCTGAATTTGCAAATATACAATTGTACTCTATGTAGTGAAGGTGATTCTTGAACTGTATTAGCACCAGCAGTTCCAAGTTTCTACCATCAAACACAACAGCACAATCAATGCAATACAAAAGCAATACAAAAATATGCGAAAAAGATACCAAGACAGGATTGCTAGGCCCACCAGAAAGTGTCTACCTGAGCTCTAACACCTTAGACTTTTTGGAAATAAGGACACATTTAAAAAGCTTGGAGTGAAAAAGAAATCTACTCTGCAAGAAAAATACTTAGGGGACTCTGTTCTCTGCCCTACTTCCCTAGATAATTGATGCTGAAGCTTAAATTCTGACATTTTAAGGTAATAGATTTGTTCTGGACTGATGTTGGCAGGCTTCAATTTTAGTGGGACTGCACTGAATTTTATTTATATATATGTTGAATACATTTTCTCAAACACCAGCCCCAGTCTTGAGGAGTTCCTGTGGTGCTGGCACTAGCTACTTACCTCAGAACATCAATACAATACAGAAAAAAAAAAGGCAAAAAATTTACAATCCTCAAAAGGATTCTATTTGAAATAACTTACACTTATTCATTTCTACTACTTTAAAAGGCAATATGAAGTAAAAGAATATACTTTGCATGAAGACTTGCAAGCAGTTGGGAGCCTCATTCAGAGTTTCAGGGTCTTCCATTTTTGACAGTTCCTAGTGCTCCCAGTGTCCCTGTAGCAGCACAACATATTAGCCTGGGGATTTGAGTTCTTTCCATCAGGAAAATGAGAGAGGAAAAATAGTTACACTTCCTTAAGTCTCTCTGAGGCACAGACAAACATCAAGTAACTGGCTTTCTGAGAATTCAGGCATGCAAAAGGTATGCTTATATTTAGCTTGTTTTCCAGGCTGACTGATAGACAGCTCCCACTATTAGGAATACCAGTGTGAGAGAAAATCTGCAATTCAAGTGTTTAAGGACATTTGTGACCAACCTCCCCAATACAGAACTATGAAGCACCAGCATATAATAGCCTCAAGTACTCTAAGTAACTCAAAGATTTCTCTTCTCTTCTCTTCTATAAATCCAAGATTTGGCCTTATTTCTTCACAAAATTTACTGCCTATACCCTAAACAAAAATCAGGCAAGAGCAAGAGCACTCAAATTTCTCAACATTTTGGTTTTTCACATCAAAGGCCTTATCTATGTACATGAAAATTTTAAGTATTCCTTGTAATAGGGATTTGATCATCATTGTAAGAGCAAGTGGCAGCTTTTTCTGTGTTGGGAATTTCAAATCCAGATGGATTGATTTAGATTTGTTTCATCTTGCTCACAAAGATCTGTATATAGATATTTAGACTGCAAGTATATTACTACTTTCTTAATGTGGCAGTGGACATTGAGGGTAGTGATCAGCGGTGGAAATCACAGGGACTGCAATGACAGAAGGTTGTGTTATGCCTGAACTGGTATGTCCTCATCAAGCCACCACAACAAATGGTAAACATGATTGATTTTGTCATAGTGACAGGCTTCTGTAAGGGTTACCTACTGCTTTATTGCATATTTTTAATAAAAATGTCTAGACTCATGAATTATTTTCTCTACTTTTTCTCTCCTCCAATCTCCTTTGTACTTTTTGAAACATATAATAATATATATAATTCTTTGACACTACTTCACAGAAAGTACTGAGTAAGAATTAGGTGCCAAACTATGGTAGAACATCCATCCTACAGCTTGGCAGCTAGATAATCCACACACCAAAAGCACTAAACAGTTTTTATCCTTAGGGAGCAATAAGCCCTGCAAGATGGATGAGTGTAAAGGAAGCATTTATGGACAGGATTGTGAACTAAATAAAAAAACATCGTGGACTTTGCCACATGCAGGAAGAGTGTGTGAAAAGTTCATGCTAACTATACAGTACACAAGACCAGAGGACTCAGCACTGCAGTGCTGTCTCTGGAAAACTGTAGAAACTATATAGGCTTTCTGGAGAAAGCCTATATATATGTGTAACCAGAGCTCTGCCTCAGCATGACAACCAGACATGACAAGTACTTGTAGACCTTACAAGGCATGAAGAAAAATTACTTATAAGGACCAAATAATGTACCAGACTTGGTTTTAACACACAATTAAGCATAGCACTCCCCTCAGTATTGAATGCATGGGTACACTAAAGCTTAAGGAAAATGAAGAATGCTAGTTAGCAACTTTTATAGAACTGATAACATACCTCTTTAAAAAGAAAACAAGGAAAGCACTGAGGCTTTCATTTTCCTGAGTGACTTGTTGATATTTAGATAAAATCAAGAAGACTATCAAAATTGTACAAAATCAGATTTCATTCTCTGGTTGTAGTCAATGAAACAGAAGTGCAAATGTTGTGAATTTATTTTCAAAATGTTTACTGATAAATACCCAGTATTTCAAGAAAAAGAATTCTTCTTCTGGCAAATTTTTATGTTCATATAATAATCTGAAAACTGGATGCACTAAGCAGGTTACCACAAGCTGAGTTTCATTCACTGCAATCTAAAAGACACGGAAGAAAAGTAAGTCAGTGTCAAAAATCTGACTGTTGACCTGGATGAAAATAAAAGGACTACTTTGGTTACAGTCCCTCACATATATTTCTACCTTTACTAATAATCTGATCTGTTCACTTATAGATTTCAAAGGAATTTTGCTTTGCATTTCACCCAGCAAGTAGAAGAGCTGGTCCTTTCAAGTTTGACTCACTTCTTTTCAAATCTCACCTGTATTTCTGTTTTCTTTAGCATATGTTTACTCCCAAATACCAGAAAAACAAAAAGTTTACTTTCTTTCACTTACTATTATGCAAGTTTCACTGAATATAATAATTAAATAAAGTTGGAAAAGACCTCAAAGATCATCAGCTCCAACTTTTAACACAACATTGCCAGGTCTAGCACTACACCATGTCCCCATCTACACACATTTTTACATACTTACAGTAATGATGATTCACCACTTCCCTAGGCAGCCGGTTTCAATGCTTGATCACCCTTTCAGTGAAGAAGTTTTTTCTAATATCCAATATAAATACACCAAAATGGTAAAAAGCATCACTAAAATATCTTGTGCATACTTACAGGATTTCTCTGTCTTGGTTATCTGATTTAGAAGCCGGTAAAAGAAGGATCTCTATCAGGCTACACATTAGAGTCTGGAATCCGCATGTAATTGAGGCCTTTTTCCTGTGACCCTTGAGGCTGGAATGACAGTCAGACCAGAATGGCCTTGGTTTAGTTGATGAAACTAGAGGATACAAGTGAAAGGAGAATTAATGTCAGCCTTGGGGATGTGAGCTGTGTTTTGAAAAGGTGTTGGGAAACCCTGTGTGCTCTTAGCAAATCTTTGGAGAGCTAAAGTCCACAGTGAATTATATGGTCTTATGATATAAACAGTGTTAGGAATCCCACATTAACGGAGCACTGCTTGGCATGGTACTGTGCTGTCTCCTGGCATTCAGCAGAAACAGGTAGATTCATCTAAGGACAGAAAACCTATGCTCACCCACCAGCAAATTAAGGCACGGGCTGAGCTAGAATTAGAGCCATGTAAATAATGCTCTTAGCCTTTTAAAGGAAGTGGTTTTACCTACATCAAAGAGGATAAGTAACAACTCTGACTTCTACACAAGTGTATTATACCCATGTACAAGAAGCATTATAATGAGGAGGAGGTGTATGTGTGACCTGTCACATCTGCATTTGTGTTTTCTGAAAAAAATCTACTCTGCAGATGATGGTACTGTAAAAATACTGTCAGAAACATTTGGAAAATTATTTCTGCACACTTCTTCTTTGGATGTGACATAATGACTTGCACAGCCATATCTTTGCTTGCCTATTTGAGAAAGTCACATTGCATTTTTCAACAGCCATGGAAGATTAACTTTTGTGACCAGTATAATTTTATTGTTGGTTTCTGGTAGGGATCAGCACACAGACAGCACTTCACATGCTCAAAAAAACTTGCAAATAAAGTAAGATGCAATTCACCACAGAAAACTCATAAAAGCCCTATATATTTTCTATATGACTTCAACTTTTAATTGTTTACTATTCACTGCAGAGACTAAATTCTTTGAATGCAGAGATATAAGTCAAGGTCAAAGTACCTTTCTCAGAATTACCTATTTCCAAACTTTCAACAAACTGCCCTTATTTTCCTTGGAATATTGCTTTTACAAGTTTGACTTTTAAGCAGTTATGAGTATATTTTTAGCTGGTGTAAATTGTCATAGCAACACTTCTCCCATGAGGCCCAAGGCAGTTTTTACCACATGTTAGAATTTTATACCATACTCTTATACAAGCACAGGGTATCACATTCACATTATTAGCTTAAATGCAATGGATTTTCTGCAAATCAGTATTTGGGGTTTTTTTATAAATGTGGCATGTTCCAGTCTCTATGCCCCTTTCTAGGGGATTGTGGACAGAGCCTGTGCCAGTTCTTTTATACTGTCCAGCCATCTGCTCTTGTTAATTTTTGCTCTAGGTTGTGTAGGAATATTTCTAAATTACAAAAAGGTTTTATCACAAATCCTGATCAAGATTTGAATTGGCTCCAGCAAGGAAAACTGTATAACTCCTCTAAAACCTTCTCAGGATCTGGAAAACCCCACCCACATTGAACCCTACCCTGATGTGATCCCCAGACAACTGGCAAGTAAACTAGTTGGAATTACACCTTTCAGTTGATTTGCAAATTTCATTTGGCAGAGCCATGAATGCAATTTTTGATATTATCTCCAATATTGACTGCTTTCCTCCTGAAAGTGTAGGTAGGAGTTTATTGGGTTGCTTAGTTTTCCTTTCGATACTTTTTAAAATCTTCATGATCTCCTCTGCAGTCAGCTATTTTTGTTGAAATTATTTTAAGAATGACAAGCTTGCATTTTATTGGCAGTGCCTAAATCTGCCATGTTAGTCTTACACTAAAATCCAAAGGAACACTTCCTTTTGGGGGCAATAAAGAACACAGTGACTATAAATTTGAATTGTGAATAAAACTGTGGGGATTTAAAAACCTTTCCTAACATACAGAGGTGGGTAAAAATCTCAGATGAGTCTTGTTATCTTATGTTAATTTTGAGAAATCTGGAAGGACACTTTATGGCTATAAAGCAACTAGTTATAAGCCAGCAAGTGTCAAGTGGCTGAAAGTCCTTACACATGTGTACAGCACACCAGGAAATATGAGAAGGAATTCATATTTTCCTGCTATGGACTATTTTGAATACATCTGCATGAGCATCATCACAGCAGAAAGACATAGGAGCTGGTGTTGACATCAGGCAGACTGGGTGCAAAAATTGTACTGTAACCAGACTTCAGAAAGAGGAGAGACAGAAGATTAGGAGTCCTTTATTTTAAGAGATTGGTCCTTTTATTTACCGACTAGCCATTCACAGGTCTAGTGAAAAAATGGTCCTGGTGATGAGGCAACCATAGTCAGATCACAAAAAGCAGGAGTGAATAGGTCACCTTGTCTTATTCCACTCTCGTATGCAAACCTTTACAGAAAATCAAGAATCTAGTCATGAACAGAGTTCGAAACTGCTGTCAATCGGCTCTATGATAATTAAGGAAAAGTATATACCCCAAAAATCATCATAAACACCTACTCCAAAGCCTCTGAAGAAAAGTATATTCTGAGTATACTACAATAGTGTACACTTTTTGTTGTTCTTTTGATCTCTTTCTAAAAGGAACATAAAACAGACTGTGATGGTTACATACAGAATTGCATTCTTAATGAAATAAAAAAATGAGTTGAATGCTCCCTAAACTAAGCCCTCCTTAGCAATCCTGAGCACTCATCAGAATGGTTAAGCTAGTAGGATAGGGGGTCTTCTAACTCTACTGTGTTTCCTAACAAAAATGATTTTGCAATGCAAGATCAGATTCAGCGAACTTACATCCCAAGTAATTCCAGTAGAAATACACATATAAGCTTGGGCAAAATGTGTCTCCTCATGCAATATATAAAATACTGATGATCTTTTCCAAGATACAAAAAGCAGAGATCTTTAAGTGGCCTCATATGTTCATCCTCTCCCTGTCTTCTTCCTTCTATTTTGTATGTTTCAGCTTAGAATTTATTTTACTGCTGTGTTAGAGATCCTGGGTTCATTTGAAAGAAAACAGCTTCAGTGGAAGAAAGAGGCTTGTTAGTTGACCTGTGTGCACTGCTCTTGTGTGAAGGTCTGAAATGCAGAGGGATCGAAGGTCTAGGTTCTCTCTGTCTAAATCTGTTTTATTAATAGCTCAGCACCCTTACAACACAGCAGCCTATCCAGAGTATGTCTTTTCGCTAATGGCATACAGTGGTTTGCTGAGACTTTGATGTGGGTATAAGTGACTTTAGGACTTAAAAAAGCATATGTACCTTTGTGACAACTCGGCTATCCCAAGAAAGACACCTCCACTTTACAGCTTTCCTATGGAAAGCAGAGGTAGCATACGTACTTCTGAAAGTTGAGAGTGTGCAGGGCTGACAAGAGATAGCTGGGACTGCAATACTACCATAGCAACTCCTTCAAGTCAACAGGGCTTCATGATGTTCTTCTCTCTGTATCAAAGCACCTCCATGCTTTTCCCCACAGAAAGCACTGTCAAGTTGTGAGGCAAAAGGGTTATTGCTGGCTGAAATGCCTTGATGTATGTTGTCTATGTAAAAAGACTAATGACACTAATTCATGAGTGCCATCACAACCAATAAATAGGTCACAATTGGTCCAGAAAAAAATCTCAACAAAAAATTAACTTGAACAAATTAATTGTATTGATTAGAGCATTTCAAAACAGGCTTACATAATTTTTTCACTTATCCAGCACCCTCTGTTCATTGCAGAGGAGTGAATACCAGGATACAAAATAGCTCTGTTCTGATATTCACAACATGTAGCCTAAATAATGCACATTAAGGAAATCTCTGTGGCCTAAGTGTATGGCTAAAGTGTACAGACATTATAAAGACCTTACTGGATTCTGGACCGTAGGAGAACAACAATATAAACCAGCATATAACTGAGGAACCTTTGCTGGCAGAGAGCTGGTCCCTTCTATAGGAAGGAGCAAAGACTTTAACTTTAAAAATACAAGTTGAAACTGATGTTATGGTCATTTTCCAAAGACACACTTACACTACAGAAGAGAAACGCATCTACCTGAGATTAGCTCAGTTGGTTAAAACTTGGTTGTAATAATGCCAAGGTCATGAGTTCAGTCCCCTATGTGGGCCATTGACTTAAGAGTTGGACTCGATGATTCTTATGGGTCTCTTCCAATTCAGAATAGTCTGTGATTCTGTGTGATTCTGTGCAGTAAGTTTTCTGCAAGGAGTGCAGATGAGGATCACAAAATACAATCTGAAAACAAACTAAAAGTACATGGGAAACCCCCCTCAACTTTCTATTGCTGCCCTACTAGCAGATCTCATAGTTCTGCCTGCTCTACAGGAGAGCAAGTCAGAAGCATGGAGAACAGACATTTTATGAAAAGATGTATTTATCTGTGGTATACATCTCAGCTGTAGAACAATCTGTACAGGTAAGTAACTCTACAATGAACCTGTACCAGTTACTAATGCTTCTTAACCAATAACCTAACATTTTAAAAATTCTATTGCTTCTTTCTGTGATTTACACTTAAACAAAGCAAAAGAATCCTACTAAGCACAACAAAAATCTTGGAAAGACTGTGAAATATTTACATACCAAATAAGACTTTAACACTACCATCTGGTGATGACAGTTGCAGTGAGAGTAACAATCATTTAATCTGAGAATGACTAAGTGCTCCTGCAAAATTAGTCCTTGTCATATTAACAAAGTAAATATTTAATACAGAAAATGCATTCTGAAGCACAGCAACTGTGTAGTCCTCTATCTCCAGTGATGGCAAGTGTAAAAGGCTACTCAGAAAGAACTTATCAGTATGCATTTTCTGCTGTATGTTCCTCATCCTCCCCAGCAACCACTGATCAGGATAGATCTGAGGGTACATCTCTGCCTGTTGCTTTAACAGCTGAGTGAAGTATTCTTCAGATATAAAAGGATATCATATATATTTGGTACAAATTTTTTTACCAGTGAGGAAGTAAAAATCCAGGTATGCTGGCCAGAAAATTTATAAAGAATATTTTTATATACAATTTCTGCTAGTCTGAATTATCTGAAATTACCCTAAACACCCATCATGTCAGAAGGTAAGGATAACAAAGAGAAGCTTTATCAAGCTGTTTGTAACATGATTATGGCAATGATACTGTTGTTCTTGTTTTTTATTATTGAAAATACAGTATTAATCTGTACACAACATTGTTTTTACTATTAGAAGCAAGAATCAACTACATAGACAGTTTTCAAAATCAGATTCTGAAGTTATTCAAGACAATTTTTTTTTTCTAAAAGGAAACAATTTTTACTATATTAATGAAAAAAAACCCTATTCTCATTCACTATTTTTTCTGCTGAATCTATCTATTTTTAACTAGTTTGTTATATCTCTTTGTTCAAGGTTGTCTCAGGGATAAGCAATACTACGGCTTGGTTGCTATTAGCAAATTTTTACTTGTTTGTTGTATTTTATTTCATGTTGGTTTGGTTTTCTTCAGAAAATGAACAGAAGTGGCCAGCTGTTTACTTTTTTTTTTCTTCCTCTGTGGTAGTTTTAGTTAGGCCTTAGTTTTAGTAGGTCTCAGTTTAGTAGGCCCTGACAGGGCTACATAGATATGAAGGGACATGTTATCACCTGACTTAAGTAGCCAAAGAGATATTTCATACCAGCTGATGTCAAACCAAGTATAAAAGCAAGTGAGGGAGGTTCCTCTGTCTTTTCCTTCATTGCCACTTGACTGGGAAGGACATGTGTATTGTTCTGGGGGACCAGACCCCACTGACACTCACTGCTACTTCGCAGCTGGTTTTAGTTTGAGGAAGTAAACATTTTTATTGTTGTTTTTTCTCCTCTCTTGCCAGGTGTTCCTCAGGAAGGGTCTTTTGGGTCGTTTTTGTGGGTCCGGGTGGTGGAATCTGTATTATTGTGTGGGTGACTCAGTGTGGAGTTACAGTTGTTTCTTCTTATCTTTGTATATATGTGTTACTTTTGTCTCTCTTCTGTGTAAATATAAAAACCTTTGCCATTTTAAGTTTTAGTTTTACATTGTTTCCTTCCCTTTTCTTGGTGGGGGGAGGGAGCTTTTGTTGTGTGGTTGAACACTTGGCATTTTGCCAAGCTTTCAAACCAAAACATCTCCCATCTGTGCTGAGGACTATTGTAACAAGAGGACATACAAAAAATTTTTGGACAGGCTGTGTAAGGCTGACAGCCTCCTGTTGTCTTGCATTCAGCTGTTCCACTACTTTAATTTGCACATGGCAAAGTGCAAACAGGGATTAACACAGCTGTTCTGGCCAAGTCCTGGTCTTTGGCAGAGAGAAGCCTTGCAGAGTCACACTGTATTTCCTGAGCTAAGCAAAGACAATGACCCAGAAAGTTTCCCAAGGTTTAGTATCAGTTAACAAATAATGAGAAGTTAGTTGTGGCATGTAAAGTGTCACTGCTGCCAACAGGTAACCTGTGCTTCTCTTCCTGGCCTGTTTTAAAGCCCATTGTGGAATGGACACGTGACAGTGCTTAAAAAGTGATTTATAAGAAAGAGAACTTGAGAAGAAGACATCTATATGCATGGGAAGATGTGACTGCCAGAAAGCACCTCACTGAGAGAATTTGAGAAAGCAAAGAAGAGCATGGATAGCAGATGAACAGTGAAAAAATGTTAGAAAAAGCACAGAGGTGGAAACACAAGGTGAAAAATAGCAGCAGAATCCTTTTAAATCCCAGGGAAGCAGAGCATAGGGAGATTCTCTTTTGCTTCAAGTCCTTCACTTAAAACATCCAATCAGTGCACTAAACTAAAAATAACTCAGGCATATTTGTTTAACTATAAAAAAATGTTATTTCTGTGTCTTTCAACCTCCTCATGTTCTGAGAAGTTGCTGTGCCACTGTATTGCATACTGCAGTCAGACTTGCAGCACTACATACTGCAGCACAGACTCTTTGCTGTGTAACAGGGACAGTTTCAGCTTCTCTGGCTCATGGTTGTCAGGGCAGTCAGACATGAACAGTAATCAGAGCATCTGAAGGCACTGGAGTATGTAGTGGGGTGTATTTGTTTTGCTTTCTTCAGCAGGAAGAGTTTAAAATACATGTTGTTCATGCTTGAGATGCACATTGTCAAGGTTTTCTCCCAAAACTATAGACAGATTATTTTTGAAAAAGGAGAAAATAAAAGCAGTAGTAATGGACTCAAGGACCCAGATTTGTTAAAGAGAAGTGCAGATGATAAAAAGGAAAAGAAGTAGCCAGTCTTGTTCCTTGATTCAGACAGGAAATCAATTTTCATCTATCATGGTCCTGATAGAGTCATCAAATAAAAGCGTTGGAATATATTTTCTTTCAATAAGACTTCAAACAGGCTTAGAAGTTGACTTCACAGATAGGAAATATTAAGAAAACAAGTTCTCAACAGCAAACATCTAAAACATTGTCAGTTTCATTTCTACCCAAAGAAGATTAAGTCAATCTATGGGTGAATGCAGTCTCAAGCTTTCATTCTGATTTAAACAAAGATCACATCAGTCCACAACATACAATTTTAATCTTTATACTTTAGATTACTGAATACAGATGTATACTGTTGACCTTGTTAACATTTATTTGGATGCCCTGCTTTTAATACAGCGTGAATATCAAAATACAGCATTGAGGATTGTCCCTGCTCTGCACTAGCTTCACATATAGTGAAGGTGTAATTACTACCACCCAAAGTTCTTCAGTGCAAAGGACTTCTAGAACCATACTGTGATAAAGAAACTTTCTAGAAAAAACCTCTCCCTCTAATATGGTGAGCCATGGTACTTTCAGCCTGGTGCATAGCTGCTCAGAGATCTACCCGCACAAGAGACCAAGTGCAGCAGAATTAATGATGAAATGTTCCTGGTGCTAGACCTTGTGAAAGGTTGTAACACAAACGTTACGTATTGGACCACTGGATATTGATAAATGCACTTCTTGACTTGGTTTTAAATGTACTGATTATTCTCATGACTCCTGTCAAGTCCTGAGCCCTCTCTTGTGGAGTTTCTATCGTCATCTGAGAATTCAATTTCCTGTTCCACTGCTGTATCCATAAAAGCATCTACAAAAATAATGCTCATTATTCAAATGCTAAAAAAACCGCTAGCCTACTTACTACATGGTGCAAGTAATTGGTTTCACAGGAATATGAGGAGCATAAATGGTTTACTTAAACACCAAGCAGGGGTATTGCACTGGTCAATCCCAAGAGGTAACTTCCAATATCAGTGACTCTATAGGTTTGCCAAGCCTTGTGCAACAGCTTGCTGTTCCTCACAGCTCAAACCCAGGTTACTTTTACTCACCCCACAATCATCAATTAGCTTTTAAAATAAAAGACTACACATTTGCATACAAATGTATCATTTGCATTTTTTACAAATGCATTTTT
>JAWWLZ010000094.1:28448218-28459360 GCA_035041345.1 Poliocrania exsul
ATGTTTAGACAGCATATGATTATTTTCCAGTCACCCTCCTAGAACCTGTGAAGCAACATATTCAGGTAGATCCAAACTCCTGTTAAAGAGAAGTTGACTGAAAGGCATCAAAGACTCTGAAGACATAGTGGTGGTTTCTAAAGATCAGATTGTAAAGATTTTGTGTATTTCCCAAAGAAGAAGCATTTGGCAGGCACATAGAAACTAGCTTCTGTATTTTCAGTGTTCAGTCTTGATACACTTGATTATCTTCTTTTTTTGAAGGTTTTGAAAGATGGGATGGACACTAGGGTCTTGGAATGGTTCTCCTGAGGCAGGAATCATCTCCAAGGCCTGCTACTGTATCTTGAGCCACAAGCTGGTGTGGTGTCAAATGGCAGCTGTATCCAAACTGTTTTTGACACTCTTCAGCTTTCAAACTGAAAATTCACTTTACTTCCAGTAAAGTGAAATACTTATGGTCTTAAAAAGAATCAGAAGTTAAGATGCTCTGTTAAGGCACCAGAACTGATTTGAACATAAACATCTGATGCAAGAAACTTAGCTGATTTAGGGATAACATAACAGAGCAACAGAGAAGAGGCTGTTTGAAAAGACCTTCTAATAAACTCTCTATTTTTGAAGTGAAAAAACTAGAGCAGTCAAGTCTTCCTGAAAATCATAACCAAGGAGTCAATTAAAAAATGCTGTGCAGCTGTTTACAATAAAGTCTGATCTGTATTATATGCTTTTATTCCTTAAAAAACACAGTCACAAATATTTTCACAAATCAATAATAATCTATTTACCACATGTTCCTTTCTTCCTGTTATTTCAGTCCATTAGGTTTATTTTTTTAAATTAACAAGTAGGAAGTTGAAAGAGGACATAATTTTGAGGACCCAAAAATTTCATGCTGCAAACAAAAAGCTAAGCACCATATCCATCTGTTTTCTGCAGACATGTATCCTCCTTGAGTCCCTGCAGTTCTCGGGACAACCAGTTCACTCCCTCTCATCATCTTGTATTTCACGGAATCACAGACTCAAAGAATAGGTAAGGTTGAAAAGACCCAGTGATCACCTGATCCATCCTCCCTGCTCTCGCAGGGTCATCCCAGAGCACATGGCACAGAGTTGCATACATGCAGTTCTTGAATGTCTCCAGTGAGAAAGACTCCAGAACTTCTCTGTGTAAATCTGTTCCAGTGCTTGGTCACCTGCATAGTAAAGTTCTTCCTCATATTTAGATGGAACTTCCTGTGCATCAGTTTCTGCCTGTTGCCTCTTGTTCTAGTGCTTGGCACCACCAAGAGCTGGGCTCCATCCACTTTGCACACTCTTTAGATATTTATACACGTTGATGAGGTCCCCTCTCACTTGTCTCCTCACAAGTCTGAAACAGGCACAGTTCCCTCAACCATTCTTTAAAAGGCAGATGTTCCAATTTTATTCATTTTTAATTTTTTTTTTTTTTACTTTTTACTATTGCAGCATTTTACTAGGTATTCCTACTTGTGATGATACATCACCTCATATGCCAGTCCTTTACTTACTACTAATATTATTTCATAAGAAGAAAACAAAATTCTATCACGTTTTAAGAAACTTGTGACTGAAATGTTTAATGAGTCCAGATAAATCCAAGTTTTAAACTTGGAAGCACTTTTTCTCATGATCTAATAAAAAGGTTTAGAGTAAAGGTGCCTTTTTGTGTGAATATCCACACAGGTAATAAAAATTATAAATCCATTAGCTGTATTAGCCCAGGATTTTTCTCCATAATCTGTACTTTGAAACTCCTGTCCCTGGAGGTTACTTCTCCCTCTAAAATAGAATAATAATGGAATCTTGTTGTACTACTAGTAGTTTGGGAGTTCTATTTTTGGGGATTAATTTCTGACTTTTCTATATGCCAGAGTAGCTGGTGCTTGGCTGTCTGTGTATGGCATTGACTGAAAGTTCTAGTCTATACAACTCTGTTCATTCTCAACACTTCTCACTGCAAGTGAATATGTGGGTTACTCCATGGTATATGACAATTCTCTGAAAGCTGCAGATTATTCCCCAAACAGAAAACTTTCTTTTTTTTTTTTTTTCTGTGACACATTAGAGTGAGGTGACTGCTCCAACTCAAAGTCCTCCCAGCATGTAAACATGAAGCTTACTGCATCACTGTTCAATGGTAAGAAATGGGGAAAACATCAGTGTAAAGGCTGCTGAGGGAAAAAGGGAAAATGCAAAGAAGAAGGCCACTGCCATGCTTCTGAGAGTTTCAACAGTTTGAACAGAATTCAGAGATATTAGAAGGAGGATTTCCATGTCTCTTCACTGACTCAGTCCGTAAGCTGCAGTGTACTATTTGATAATAAAGATTCATACAGTTAGACTTTTCATTTATGCACCTGCCAAAATCACAAGTCTGTCTTTGTCACATTTTAAAATGATAGTGGACTCTTACTCTATGTTTTCCTGTAGCCAATTTGTCTTAGGAAAAACAATCTAGTCAGTAACACAACACATGACCCTGTGCTGTGAGAAAGGCAAGAGACAGAGATGTGATATCCCAGAAAATGGAATAAGTAACTGAAAACCTCCTCATCTATTTCTTCTGTTTCAAGAGAACCTTTAAGGTTTTCCTGTAAGATACGTGACAACTACAAGAAATAAAACTAGTTGTCTTACATGATGTTCTTGCTCTGAGCTCATCTGATATTCACTTGCCACCACACAACTGACTCATTTGCAAGAGGCTTTAAGATGCAGTGGCGAATAAAGTGCTGTAAAGATGGAAAATGTTAATCTAATGCTGTGCAAAGATCTGCTAGGAGTAGTTGTAGCTGCTAAGGTACAGGTGGAATGTGTGAAGATTTTACCTCAGAAAAAGTTAAATTTGGGAGGGTTCTACTATGTTAACCTCTCCCTTGGGCCAGCTCTGGCCTTCATAGTGTTTTTGACTTAATTTTCTGAAGAACTAAGAGACTTGGAAACATACTCAAGCAATTTGCTTCATTGAGCTCAGCCAAACTACTGTCGACCAAATGCTGATGATTAAAAGTTTAATCTTCTACTTAAGTACTTATTCTTTAATAAATCACTTAAAGTAGCTGCCTTTTGGGAATTCTTGAAAAAAGAAATGGTGATGCAACACAAAGCATGTATCTGAAATGGAGTGGTAAGAAGATAGGTATGTATAAGTAAACTGAACACCATTCATCCTGATTCTGAGGGAAGCAGGAATGTGTCTTTTAAATTCCCTTTGAGAACAACTCTGAAGTGGGTTCTGGAGAGAGAAGAAGCCTTTGAAGCAGGTTGTCCTGAGAAGAGTACTAGGCTTGTTCTGAAAGGTATACTTCTAATTTAATTTGTTCTTAATGGCAAAGAACAGTATAGGGTGGTGCTGAAAGCCCTAATACTCTAGCTCCAGCTGAAGTGTTCAGCTTCAACTATCAGTCCTTTATGACAGTAAACAGAAGGGATACCTTTCCCTGCCACAATTGTGGCACAAAATGATGATGTCCTGCTGCAGATGGGAGGGAAAAAAGTGTCTTTTCCATGAGAATTGCTTAATAGTAGGTTTTTGGGGTTGTTTTTGGTTGTATGTTTGTTCAGAGTTTTTTCCCAAAATTTATAAAAATCTAATTTACACTGATATTTGCCTCGGCTCTAAGATACTTGAGTACCTTTACTTCCAATCTTTTTTTTTTTTTTCCAGGGGTTTGTTTGTTTTTGGCGAGGGGTGAGACTTGGTTGCTCTAGAATCCAAAGCTTCAAGTAATAGTTTTTAGAAATCAGCTTATGTTCAAAGTTATTCTGTGAAAAAATAAAAATTAATAATCCAGGGCTTACAAACCTGGCAGAGCATGAAGGGAAGGTTTCGTGCCCCTAGCTATTTGGTTCTACCATGACCTTAGCTGTATGCAGCAATAATTTCAATCCTCTGGTGTAACTAAATCAAGTACAGTTACTTTTTCAGGTGCTGAATCAGCCTGCTGTTTTCAAAGAACAGGCTTCAAATATCTCGTGTATCCTTTAAATCAGCTCTTTAAATCAATGAAACTTTAGAGCAAAAAGTCTCCCCAAATGATGCCTCAGTAGAATTCCAGCAGTGACCTACATTGGAAGTGAGTGTATGCAAACTTGCTTTTGTTCTGCTGAGACATCCATCCATCTATCCTGGAGCCTGTGTAGCTGTGAGGAACTGATAGTCTTGGTAAAGATATGTCAGTTCACTTTCTCTGCCATTTTTAGGATGCAGTTTATCCTGTTTCAGCAAATACATGAGGTTTTCAATAACCTTGAGATTTCCTGAAGAGGAAACATCCTTTCTGACTTAGCACCTGTATTTCTGAACTCAGGCTTTCAAGTTATAGAATCATATAATAAGCTGACTTGTAAGGGACCCATCAGGATCATCAACTTTAACTCCTGGCCCTGCATAGGACACCCCAAGAATCATACCATGTGCCTGAGAGCATTGTCCAAATGCTTCTTGAACTCTCTCAGGCTTCTCACCATTATCACTTCCCTGGGGAGCCTGTTCCAGTGCTCAACCCACTTTGGGTGGAAACCTTTTCCTGGTGTCTAACATAAACCTCCCCCGACTCAGCTTCATGCCTTTTTTTGGGTCCAGTCTGGTCATGAGAGTGAAGATATTGGTACTTGCCCCTCTGCTTCCCCTCATAAGGAAGTCGTAGACTGCAATGAGATCTTTCCTCTGTCGCCTCTTCTCCAGGCTGAACAGACCAAGTGACCTCAGGTGCCCCTCATATGCCTTCCCCTCAAGGGCCTTCACCATGTTTGCAGCCCTCCTTTGGGCCCTCCCTAATAACTTGATGTCTTTCTCATATTACATTGCCCAAAACTGCACACAATATTCCAGGTGAGGCTGCCTCAGTCCAGAGCAGAGCGGAACAATCCCCTCCCTCAGACAGCTTGTGATGCTGTGCCTGATGTCCCCCAGGACAGGGTTGGCCTTCCTGGCTGCCAGGGCACTGTTGACTCATATTCAGCTTGTTTTTGACCAGAACTCCCACTGCCTTTCTGCAGTGCAGCTCTTCAGCCTCTTGTTCCCTAGTCTATACACACAACCAGGGTTGCCCTGTCCCAAGTGCAGAATCTGGCACTTACCCTTGTTAAACAACATACAGCTTGTGATTGCCCACCCCTAATTTATTGGGGTCTCTCTGCAGGGCCTCTCTTTCTTTAAGGGAGTCTACAGATCCTCCCAATTTAGTGTTGTCAGCAAATTTACTTAGTGTTCTTCCAGTTCAAGTCAATAGCGAAGATGCTGAAGAGCACTGGACCGAGGATGGAGCCATGTGGAATCCCACTAGTGACAGGTCACCAGCCTGTCATCATTATTACTTTTTGTGCCAGCTGCTCATCCAATGCATAACATCGTAATTCAACTGTATGCTGCACATTTTGTCCAGAAGGATCCTGTAAAAGACAGTATGAAAAGCTTTGCTGAAACCCAAAAAGATTACAACTACTGGCACTAAGACCCTGTTGGTCTGTCATCCATGTTGAAGACAGAAGCAAAGAAAACATTCAACACCTCCCCCTTGTTTCTGTTCCTGTTTGTGAGGTAACCATCTTCATCCTGTAGTGGGCTTACATTATTTCTACATTGCTTTTTGCCGTTAATTGAAAAAATATTATTATTGTCCCCCACATTTCTGTCCAGATTCTAGTCCAAACAAGTTTTAGCTGCACAAATTTTCTCCCCATAATGGAAAACAGCATCTCTGTATTCTTTCCATGTCACCTGACCTTGCTTCCACTGGCCAAACACCTTCCTTTTTTGCCTTATACCCAAGAAGATATTCCTGTTCAGCCAAGCTAGCCTTCTGCTTCACCTGCTTGATTTCCAATATTTAGGACTCACCTGCTCCTGTGTCCAGTAAAGCATCGGTTTTAACACACTGTAAAAACTCTATGTTCCTCTAAAGCCTTCTGTGTCTGATGGCAAAATTATTCTACAAGATCATTGCCATCTACGTGAAGAGAGGTGCTGCCATTCTCAGCAATGTCTGAACAATGAGAGGGGCAAGATCAGCATTCATGCAGACAGGATCCTGCCCTGAAGCTGGGCCCGCAGCTTAAGAAGGACATGGACCTATTGGAGTGAGTCCAGAGAAGTGTCATAAAGATTGTAAGAGGGCTAAAGCTCCTCTCCTATTGAAACAGGATGAGAGAGCAGGGGTTATTAAAGAGGAGGTTTAGGGAAGACCTTATAGCAGCTGTCCAGTACTTACAGAGGGTTACAAGAGAGCTGGAGAGGGACTTTTCACAAGGGTATCTGTAGGGGTGACTGTGAGTATATATCCCTGAAGGAAAGCTGTCTGGAGTGCACCCTTAAGAGAAGAGAGCTACAAGAGAGCTACCTGTAGTGTGTGTGGTTCTGTGACCAATGAGATGCTTCTGTGAATGTGATGTGAATGGGCTAGACAATAATGTCATGACATGTTTGATGTGAGAGGATATAAAAGGTGTGGATGTTACTAAGAATAGAGCTATGAGGAAACTGTCTTGAATAAACTCTTGTAAGCCTTCTTATCAAGCCTTCTGATGCCTACTGTGCCTGAGCCTTTCTGACCATCATTTGCGCTGCCCCCTTACTTGGGACAAGGGACTCCAATAGGTATCTAGTGAGATGACATGGGGCAATGGCTTTAAACTGACAGAGGGCAGGTTTAGATTGGTACGAGGAAGAAACTCTTTACTGTGAGGGTTGTGAAGCACAGATTGCCCAGAGAAGTTGTGGATGCCCATCCCTGGAATTGTTCAAGGCCAGTTTGGATGGGATCTGACTAACCTGATCTAGTGAAAGGTATTTCTGACCAACAGAGTTGGAATTAGATCAAATTTAAGGTCCTTTACAACCCAAACCCTTCTATAGTTCTACGATTCTGCAATATGGTTTATACCCACCACTACCTCTGTTCCTACAGGCCTGACTACCTTTGATTCCCTGCTGCTTTTTACTGTTTCTCAGGGACTGTTATCAATGTCCTAAGCATTTCATGTTTCAAGCCTTCTGATGGATAAAGACCTGTTAGGAGCTATCAGATAACTTGCTAGAAATTGAGATCAAATTCAAGAACTTTTCCGTTTCCTGGCCAGCTAGCCAATACCTCAGATGGATTTCATGGAGTCAGTGTATAAAGTTTGTCTGTATTTCCCTAATCTTCAGCTGCTTTTTCTGTTCTGCCACACACATAGTGTAACTATGAAAAGCACATTTGTATATTTAAGCATTAATAACTGGCTACTCAGTAGACAGCCAGGGTCTTTTGAGGTCAGTCTTGACAATATCAGATATGTAGCCAGAGCTTATCAGAGGATAAGGTTTTCTTTTTGAATATCTTTCCTTCTATAAAAACTCCATACATAATAAAAAAAGAAAAAAGTATTTCTTGGCACAATACCCAGACTGAATGGATTCTGTCATAGGTTGTAGAGTTCATGTGTTTAACATTTCATTAAAACCTTGCACATGGTCTACACGTCCTCAGTAGACTACTAGTCTTCTTGTTTAACAGGTGAAATATGATATCAGGTCATTTATATCAGGTTGGTTCGATAGATGAGTTGTGAAGTTAAATGAAACACAACCCAGGGAACAAATGAAAAATAAATCCACTTGCTCTGGTCTTTTTACATATATTGTCAGGTTCTGCTTTGACGTTCAGCTTTTAGTCCTTCCCAATATCACAAACCAACAAATGACTGACTTTCACCTTGCAAATTTTGCATAGAAGAGCTATACACTGTATATATAACTGTTATACACTAGCTGCACAGTTATTTGCTCCTATTAGACCTGGACAGAGCCATTTTGCTTTGCACCAAGTTGCAACCACTCCCAGAATGATTGTAGACAGGTACAATATCTGCCATTTGCTTATGCTGTCTTTTTGCTTTGCCCATTTGCTTCTCTTCTTAGAAGCAAAGTGCTCAGATGAAACCATTTTAATAAAAAGTGTCAAATTAACAGATGTCTTCATTAGGTAATGCATTATTCACTGTATTACTCTTTCTATTGAAGTACCAAAAATAAATCACATCAAAATGCTGCTATTTGTGGAATAAAGAGGGAACAAAAACAGCAGTGTATACCCCTGGGAAGCTAGACCCTAAACATAAGCCTGAGGACACTCCATGGACACAAACAGCTTGAGGTGATGAGAAAAACATATGCATAAAGGAGTGCCAATTGTCTGTGGTGCCAGCTAGCTAGCTTATTGCTTTCTCTCCCTCTCCCTGCACTTTTTTTTTTTTTTTTGAGGACGGGCTTTGTACAGATAAAGGTATTGGTTACGATTCTCAACGGATTTGGATAATACCTCCAAGTCTTCCCTGTGCAGGATGGGACTACCCTGAACAGTTGCCCAAATGCATCAAGGATAAGGACTTTACAGACCATGGACTGCTCTTCCATCTCAAAGAATCTGGGAATGCTTTTGGTTACAGGCTCTGGGTAATTCACTCAGGTGTTGGCAAAGCAAATCAGATTTATGTCTAGTCTAAGCTGAAGTGACTGTAAGGACCAGCTGACATGTAAAAGCATTTGAAAACTGTGTTCTGTACAGCAGTCACGAAAAAAAATTAAACAACACTGATATCTTTTATTCACCTAACCTGAATAGTCATAAAAATAAGAACACTGTAAATATACAGTATTAATTTCATTTTAGAAGTCCTAAGCAGAAGGTTCTTTTGCACACAAAAATGTTCCCTCTTTATTGATACAGAAGTGAATTTCTCATGAAAGCTATGAAAAAACAATTCGATTATACAATGCTTTAGAGGATAAGTTAAAAAAAAAAATAGAATTACAATTTTCTTGCCGGGTTCGTTTCTGTGAGGTTTATTTATCAAGAGAAAAATAATATATTTTAACTCTTCTATCTTTCTCCACTCTCCCAAGAAACTTATGTCAGAGATTGCTGGGAGATACAAAAAACAGAAATATATTTGATCAGATAAAAGTAGCTAAGGTTCTAGTTATGCCAAGTCTCACAGTTCATCTTTCATATAATGCAAAAACAGAAACTAGGTAAGAAAGAGAGCAAACAATAATCTTATTCATAAGAAAAGTATGGTAAACTTTGAAAATACATTGTTCTAGAAGTCCCACACAGATCACTAGGTTATTTCAACATATGAGGCATTAAAAGGTATTGATTGTGATTTTTGGGTTTCTAGCTCTCTGCCAGCTGACAATAACAGGCAATCTACAGAAATGCAACTGATTGAAATTCAGTAATTTTGATAACTCTAATTTTAAAGGGCTGAGTTCAAGCCCAGAGCAGAACAAACTGCTGCTTTTCTACAGGAGTGCTCCACACCATGTGGCCAAAATAATATACAATTAAACTGAAAGCTTCTTCCTAGCTTATAAAAAGCTTGCTGTGCAGAAGATAGCCACATGAAGAGGTAAGTTCAATAGACACTATTCTGATCTATGGCACAATTTTTTTTTTGTAAGAAAGAAGAAAATTATGTTTTAACTGTTCTATAAAATATAGCAAAATGGAATATCCAAAATCAAAATGAGTAAGCTTTCTGGCACAAGTAAATAAACCAAGAGTTATGCCTATTATCTTTATGCATAAAAGAATCATTTTCAAGCACTGTATTGAATTATGATTCACAATTTAACTTTCTCAAATTACAGTTTGCAATAATCAGTCTTAGAGGTACAATTATTGGATTGTATATTATTTCAGTGTGCCAATAATATATTTAACATCACAGCAATTTTTCTTTATAACCCAATTTCTTATTATTGATTGCAGGTATTACGTATATGATGCAAGAATTCTAGTGATAATAAAAAAATGTAGTGACTTAAGACAGTTAGCCATTTAGTACTTGTCAGAATATTTCTCCCTTCTGTTCTATTTTCCTGTTAGACTACAAATTTATTTTTTTCAGTTTATTAATAATTGCTACATGAAGTTTTTGCTGCTTGATCCAGGCCACTCCTGAGTGACCTGGGTACCTCATAGGAGTTTACCCTCGCTGTTCCCCAAGAGATAGAGTGAACCAAACAACTGAGGATCTTAATCGTTCAGGGCAGTATTCAGAAATCCTATGGCATGTGAGTTCTAAAATCTGACAATTCCAGGTAGCTTGTTTAAAACTTTAAAACTTCTAGTGGGTTTGTTTAACCATGCACTTGAAGCAGCTTGAATGGTTTTCACCAGGTGACTTCTGGTGGTGTGTTCACAGCCTCGCAAACAAGTCTTAGAGTTAAGGTGGAGAAAAGGTTTCTCTCCACTTCATAGCACAGCAACATGCTGGTCCTGAATGCTCTGGCTTAGAAATCGGTTTGTGCCTGAAGACTGGTGACATACGTGATGATTACTCACATCAAGCAAACATCCACCAGCTGTCCATGCAATGGAAATGCCAAAGCTGTTTTTGTTGGTGCATTTTCATAGTACATCACTCAGCTCTTCCCCCTTACTGACAGCTCCAAAGACTTGCAGGACTAGAGATTCAATCTTCCTGGGAAGTCATAGAAGAGTCATGACACAGGAAGGAGCTTCTGGTCTGAGTGCAGAGATTGTAACATTGCCTACTTGATAGAAGTCCCATGGCAAAGCAGAGACAATAGAGACTTTCATTGCTTATGCTGGAGTAGCCTTAGGTTGTGTGGAAACAGCTTTTGGTCTGTGTCTATCTGTGGCCACTCCACAGTGGTGCAGCTGTGCAGGGCACCACTGTGCATGTTGTCTGACAGGCCTGAGGACTGAGCTGGGACTGACAGTGAAAGAGCAAGAGTCTCTACAAGTACCAGGTCAGGGAAACACCAAGGGGATGCTGATCGCTGCTCTGTTGTGCAGCTTGAAAAAAGTTGTTAAAGGCTGCAAAAGATTCAGAGAGGAAGCATGTAAATCTTTCATCAGCCAGAGAGCACATTTTTTTCTGAGGGAAAGAAGAAGGCTGATTTATCAGCTTACTGAAGACAAAGCGGAGAAGTAAGTCCCAGCCTGTGTGAAGAAAAAGCCCTGTGCTACAAGACAGGACTTCAAGTTTCATCAGGTCAATGACCAATTAGGGAGCTCAAATTAGTGTAGTTCAAACTAGGACTCACAGAAGATGGAAAAACATGAAGAAGACTTAGGCGCTGGATGAATACAATGGGGGA
>JAWWLZ010000094.1:28459460-28474263 GCA_035041345.1 Poliocrania exsul
TCCCCTGTCTCAAAGAGGAGATCATAGCTCAGGAGTTTGCAGGGCTAGTTGAGAGAGCTTTAAACTAGACTTGAAGGCAGCTGGCAACTTAGCCTGACTTGACAGAGATAAGGTGTGGGAAGAGGAGGAGTATAGGACCCATACAAGTAGCAAAAGGAGTCTTAAGAGGGGATACCTCAAGCAAACACAAGCAAAGACATAGCCACAAGACAGGTTGTCCCTTTGTACCTCCCACTGAGATATTGACACAAATCAAATACTTCTATATAGAAAACACTTCTATACAGAACCTGTATCCCAATGAAGTATGGGGAACAAGAAGGAGGAACCAGCGATTTGTGAGCAGTCACAGGGCTTTGATCTCACTGTGATTATGGAGATGTGGTGGGATAGCTCACATGACTGGAATGTTGTCATGAACGGCCACATGCTGCTTAGGAAAGACAGGAAGGCACAGTGACCAAGTTGCCATCTGTGTGAGGCAACACTTGGAATGTATCGAGCTCTACCTTGGGGTGGATGATAAGCAAGTGAAAAGTTTATGGGTTAGGATAAAAGAGCAGACTAGTAAGTAATTGTTGTGGGTGTTTGCTACAGGCTGCCTGATCAGGAGGAGGAAGTGGATAAGGCAGTTTGAAGCAGTTCAAAGTCACAGGCTTTGGTTTTTGGGGGAGACATTAACCCTGACACCTGCTGGAGAAGCAACACAGCAAAGCAGGCAGTCCAGGAGGTTCCTGGAAAGCATTGATGACACCTGACACAGATAGTAGAGAATCCCACAAGGAATAGTTTGCCGCTTGACCCCATATTAACAAATAGGGAAGGCTCTGCTGGAGTTGTGAATGTTGGAGGCAGCCTTGGCTGTAGTGACCATGCGCTTGTGGAGTTCAGTGTTGGGCAAAGAGGAAGCAGGGCAACAAGCAACCATGGACTTCAGGAGTTCTAACTTTAGCCTCTCTAAGAATATTCTTGGAAGTATCCGTTGGGAACAGGTCCTGCAGGGTCCAAGATTGCTGGTTGATATTCAAGGATTACTTCCTCCAGCTCAAAACTGATATATTCTGATGAACAAGAAATTAGGAAAAGGGGTAAGAGGCCTGTGTGAATGAATAAGGAACTTCCATATATATGCAAGCATAAGCATGAGATACACAGGAGATGGAAGCAGGGTCAGTTCACTTAAAATGAATATAAAGAAGTTGTCAGAGTAGGTAGAAATGAGCCAAGAAAAGGCCAAGGCCCATCTGGAATTAAATCTGTCCAAAGATGTCAAGGAGAAGGAGAAGGGCTTCCTCACATACATCAGTAACAAAAGGAAAACAAATGGAGGAGGGACTCACATAATGGGACGCAGAGAAGGCAGAGCTACTGAATGCCTTCTTCACATCTTCATTGACAAGACCAGCTCTCAGAAATCTCTGACACAGAAGACCAGGGTAAGGAAAGAGGAAAGGAGGACTTTCCCTTGGTCCAGGAGGATCAGATTAGGGAACACCTAGGTCAATTTGACATCCACAAGTCTATCAGGCTTGATAGGATGCATTCCTGAGTGCTGATAGAGCTGGTGGACACCATAGTGAGACTGCTCATGTTAATCTTTGAAAGGTTATGTTGATCAGGAGAGGTGTCTGTGGACAGGAAGAAAACAAATGTCACCCTGGTCTTCAAAAAGTTCAAGAAGGGGAACTCAGCCAGTCAGCCTCACTTCAGTCCCTGTAAAGGTGATGGAGCACCTTATTCTGGAGGCCATCAATATCCACATGGATGATAAGAAGGGGTTTGGGAGTAGTCAGTACGTATTCAATAAAAGTAAATCATGATTGATCAAGCTGATTGCCTTCTATGATGAAACAGCTACCTGAATGAACAAGTAGTTCAGCAAGACTTTTGACACTGTCTCACCCAACAACCTCATGAGCAGACTCAGGAAGTTTGGACTGGATGAGTGGACAGTGAGATGGATTGAGAACTGTCTGGATGGCAGATCTGACTGTCATAATCAGTGGCAGAGAGTCTAGTTAGAGACCTGTCAGTAGTGGTGTCCCCTGAGGTTCAATACTGGGTTCATTATTGTTTAACTTATTCATCAATGACTTGGATGAAGGGGCAAATTCCTTCTCAGCAAGGTCAGGGATCAGCACAAAGCTGGGAGGAGTGGCTGATACCCCAGAGGGCTGTGAGGGCCTTCTCCCTCACTGGAGATATTCAAGAACAATCTGGTCACAATCATATGCCATGGCCACTAGGATGACCCTGCCTTAGCAGGGAGGTTGGGCCAGATGACCTACTGTGGTCCCTTCCAAATTTACACATTTCATGATTCTGTTAAGAAATGGTTATTATGAAGTAGATGGAAAATTCTACTATATTATACCCTACTGATATTAAAATACTATTAAAATCTTGGCATTTCTAATTCTCACACCCGCTCCCCTCACCTTCTCGTCACCGCCCCCTCTCCCTCCCCTGCCCCCCCCGCTGAGTCTTTCAGTGGCTTAAAACTTGCTTCATGATATTTTGGCAATTTGAACCATGACTGAAGGTATGAAATTTGACAAAATTCAGAAAAAATAGTAGGGCTGGTTTCCCATTAGTTCACTTATGCAGAAAATAGGATTTTTACTGTTCATGTCCACTAATGCGCAGGTGGGTACATTAGCTTTTCATCATCAGCCTAATCTTCACTCCTTTTTCTATTGCAGGCCTCTTTCCAGCTTTTGCTAACAGGGCTGCAGTTTCTTTAGAGATGAAAATTGCAACTCTTTGGTCACCACCCTCGTTCTCTCTCGTAAGTCCTGTCTGCAGCCCTCTCTCAGCAGTTAAATTTCCTACTGCCTTCCAGCTGGTGAGCAATTGTAATCTAGTATTTCCTCCATGTATAACCCATTGCTATGAGAGAGATTCTTTTCATGCTTTAGATCCTCCCTCTCTCAGGCAGTGCTACATACACAAGGACTGTGAGATTACTAGTTTCTGTGTAGGAGTGAAAATTAGACTGCAAATGTTACAGGCATGTCTTGTACAGCCAGGCTGTGTGGCTGCGATTTATTGATTTGGTGAAATGTGTCAATGCAAACACAAAAGGTCATCCCTACTTCATCTCTCTACACAGCAATTATCCCTCCCCATAATGCACATTGTCAACTACAGGCACTGAGGCCTGGGAAAAACACCTATTCCTTGATCCCAGGAAGAGAAGAGGAAATCTGAAGCCCAAATTCTGCTTTTGGCTTGAACAAGAGCAAAGTCTTGGAAATTCTGTGTGATCTGTAAGTGTTAGGGTAAAAACTTCTCCAAGAACAGCAGCACTTTTATTTCCAAACAGCCTCAAGACTTTAGGAGCTTCTTTTTCAGCTTGAAGGTTTTCTAAGATGACAGCAAAAAAGAAGAAGCAGACCCTATTAAATGAAGGCCCTGAAGTTCCAGGTGTTGCTATGTTACCTTCATGGATCCTTTTGAATGTGGTCAGACAACAGAACAGGAAATGGAGCCTCCACACTCTTGCAGGTCAGGGTAGAGGACACAGACCTCACATGTTCACTGTGAAATGTGCACTGATCTGGAGACAACCCAAAGAGAGTAACAAGCAGTGAATTTCCAGACACATTCAGCCCTATTAGTCAATTTTTCAATAAGTCTTACCAGGAACTTGGCTTTACAGAAACTTAACTGCCAGTAGTTTCCTGTTTTTTAAAAACCTCTCCATAAGTCCTGTATTTGTTCTATAACTTGCAATACTTACTTGCTTTTTTAAACATTATAATGTAGTTTTAAAGGCAGTTTTCAGACCATCCTGTACCATGCTTTGTAATTTTCTATAGGGCCTTTAAGTTCTGTTAAGCTTTCTAGATAATGGAGATGAACAGGTGAAGAAAATATAAGAAAAGTGTAATTTTGCTAAAAATCAGTCATGTTCTGAATACTTAGGCTTAATTAAATTTATTTGTTTTAATGTAGGTCACCTGTGAAACATTTTTGAAAAGTTTTTTTCATTCTAAGGAAGGTTTGGATCTGTCTTGGGTTGAGCTGGTAAAATGCCAACTGCCCAACACAGAGAGAAAGATCTTCTGTCCCTCTACTGAGAAAAGGGAGGAAAGGAAAAAAAACCTTCAAACTAGCCTTATGCTTAAACTAACTATATATATATTCATACAGAAAAGAGAAAATTAAGAGTAAACTACAATATAACACATACTTACACAAGTTAGAAATAATAAGAAATAACTTTTCACTCCCCAGTGAACACAAATTTCATCATTCTAAGTACAAATCACTCTAGAGAAGTCAATTCCCCAGAGACAGACTTAAGCAGAGAGAAAAACTAAGAACAAATATTTTACTTCCTTAAGATAACATGATGATAAGCCGATGCTCTGGGTCTGGGCCTCCTCGTCCCTTCTGGGATGGCACGGTGCGTCCTTCTGAGACAACAGCTACGAAGGAATTGACCAAACCACTCTCACACCGGCTCCTACACTTCGAGATGATGTGGGAATATGGTATAGAATACCACTGGCTAGAAGAAGTCAGCTGTCAGCTAGCTCAGCCCAGCTTAAGTCAGCTGACAGTGCCAGGCCTAGTCTGAAATTTAAAGCCTAAATTTAGGCCTACTTAGCTAAACCTATAACAGGATCATATAATTTTATTTCTCCATTCCCAGGTGAAAAGTCATTTTTTAATAAATATATTAATCAAGAAAAAAAATCATCTAGTTCTACGATCAATATGATTTTTACTGAGCAGTATCAGCACAGCTGCAGAGTAGTGTCAGGCCAGCATTTTAAAAAGACAGGTCTTCAAAAACATCTTTCTCTAGGGAAGAATATAGTCTAAATAGCAATTAGACTTTATCAGCTGAAGAGTAAAGCAATGCAGATGTCCAATCTCATTGCTTGTGGATGGGGGAGAAGAAAAAAATTAATTTTTTGATCAGTGTTCAGGGTTTAGAGAGAACAGGTTTTGAAAGATCCACTCCTACTATCCCTTACCACAGGAAAATAAAAAGCAAATCTAATGGAGGTCAGAATAAACTTTTACTTTGACTAACAGTACTTTCACACTCAGTTTGAAGTTTAGAGGTGCTCACAGCGCTTAGTCAAGGCCAAGACATCACTGTTCAGCATTTAGTGCCCTATAGACTGCATCCTATACCTACGGCATTCTGGTCCAAGGGACTGCATTCTCATTACAGTAAGTCTGGCAATTTCTACTTGAGCCTTTCTGGCCTTACAACATGGGAGAGTCTCTGACTATTTTCTCTGCTGCAAATGAAAAACATTCACCATAATGATGACTTTTCAACAGAAAAGGCTACAAAACTAATATAGCATTGGTGTCTCATGGTGTTAAAGGAATCCATCAGGGTCCATTCCTCTGGCAGGTGGCACTGATTTGGAACAACAACGTGGAAATAAATAGGCTTTCCCTGCCTTCAGCTTAATCAGTGTTGTTGGGTGAGAAAACAAATACATCTTTATCACTAGATTTTCTTCTGCTTCTTCATTTCTTCTCATGGTGGAAAAATAGAAGGAAAAAAACCCCACAATTATAAATCTTCTGAAAAGAAATATCTTCACCTCTTAGCTTTCCTTCTCTACTCCCTAAACTGATTAAACAGCTGCAGTAATCACTGAATTACATTCACTACAGCTCAGAAAACTGCAGTAGGGAAACACATCTCTGATGTGGTTAAGACACAGAATCATCAAGCCATATCCCAGTGGGTTAAGAGCAGTTTAAAGGAAAGGCAGTGACACAGGGCTTCCCTTGGTAAGTGACCTTCACACACAGACCCATCTGTAGAAAGGAAACAGGACCTGGTGGGCTAGTACCAGGGACAACCTGGTACCCAGAAAGCTGACATCAGTGCAGAGGAAGCCCCTGCTGGGCAGCAGCCCTGACTGCTTTATGCAGCCACCCAAGTCTGCAGGCAAGGATGTCTTCAAAGCCTTCCCAGGCCAAAGTCTCCAAACAAAAACAAGAGCCAATTTGCCTTCTCACTAGCACTGTTGGCTGGTCCCACCACGCTAGTCAAATTTTCAGATACTTCTACTCCTTTAAAAGCCAAGGGAACATTTGGTGTCTTTTTTATTACTTTTTTTCCCACACTGAATTTGAGGCAGACAAGCGACTATAAGTTTCAGAAGTCTTTTTCATTGGCTGTGTTTTTCAGATGATGCTTATGGACTGTGAAAAACAGATCAATCCAGTCTGCCAGGTCTGCACAGGACTGGTCCCTTCTGTTTGACTCCGGATGCCATTACCACAAGAATTGCCCCAACTCTGTATTTTCTGAAGACTATCGTCCTACTTAGCTGCCAGCTTTGAGACAACTGGTTTGCCCTGGCTGGGAATTTCAGGTATAAGCCACCATCTGTGGTAACAAGATCCACATAGTCTTGAGTATTTGCATCCTAGCAGGGTTTTTCATAATTAAACAGCACAAAGGTTGGCTTTCTTAGTTTCACA
The DNA here is from genome assembly GCA_035041345.1 of Poliocrania exsul. Taxonomy (NCBI): domain Eukaryota; kingdom Metazoa; phylum Chordata; class Aves; order Passeriformes; family Thamnophilidae; genus Poliocrania; species Poliocrania exsul. Next base: position 28,465,929 of record JAWWLZ010000094.1, read on the forward strand.
CACAGCAACAGAAATATTTGCACTCGAAAATGTAAGCCTTTTCTCAAAAAGTTACTTTAGCACTGCTAACACTTCAAAGACATCCTTTATAAAGGTACTTTTGATTAAAAAAACAAAATAGAATTATTTCTGAAATATTATCTTCCTTCACTCCTTATGCAACCAAACATAACTGATAGTTGTAGAGAAAAGCTTGAGGATCCAAAGTGATTCTGAACTATGGCATTTCAGAGTTGCTGGGGAAAAGAACTTGAAAAGCTGGTCTCTTAATTGCAAATATTGTTTGCAGCAGAAACATCTAATGACACATCAAACTGCTTGCACTGCTTGCACTGCTGGCACATGTAAGCAGGGACAGCCTCGGTTAGTACTTGGATGGGAGACCTCCTGGGAATACCTGGGGGTGTAGGTTCTAGTCCTAAGCACTTCACTGTCACTGTCCAAGCTCGCTCAGCTGTGGCAGATGAACCTTAGCAGTTAAAGGGTGGGGCCAGTTTTGTGCACAATGTGCATCATCTAAAAAATCCACTGTGCAGGCTCAAAGGATATCCCACGTGGGTAGAGTCCTTCCCAAAATCTTCATTCGCAAAGCCCAGCCACGATGATGTACCCAACCCCTTGAAATTGCCACCAAATTCTTCCAAAACTTGGCTCAAAACCCAGTGATTGCGATATCCCTTATTCCAACTACATTTCATTCCAGCTGTTGTGAAAAGGCTTTCAGGAAGAGTCAGATTCAAAGATCAGCACTCATCATATAAGCTTGGTCCCAACAACAGTGACCCATCTCAGTCAACAGAGAAGGTCTAGAGATGGGGAAGTTCAGGCAGCAGGACTCTTCCATGTATGCATAGAGCCCACTAGAGACACTCCACTCCTCAGGAGTATCCGCAAGCCAGTGCCAGAGCACAATATACTGCAGCTCTTAGCAAAGACAAAGCAAAACACTGGAAGATTAACCCTGAAACAAAACACTGTGATCTGCCTTTCCTTTGGACTGAGTACAAAGGGAGATACAGGAGTACAGAAAGAAAATGCAGTGCTCTGGCACTCCTACTTTTGGCCAAGCTTCTGAGCAGCAACAGAGAAATAAGTAAAAAGATAATCGTTGCAGCTGGAGGAACTAATCCAATGTTGCAACTCTCAAGATCCTTTAGGCCTTTTGTTTCCATATCCAAGCAAGAATATAATAATGGCCACATCAGGCTGGACTCAGGGCTGACTTAATGTCCTCCTCTGTCTCCAAAAGCATATGCTGTGAACACTCAGCGTATCCAGAGGACAGAACAGAGCATCAGAGGCCCAGCCCATCTGTGCCTCTGACTCTGAGGAGCCCTGGTTGCTATCTCAGGTACACAGAGCTGAACATATGTCCCTTTTCCCTGTCTGTCTGAGGAGTGACTAAGTTTAGCATGAAATGAGGAAATATCACACTTCTCACAGAGATGAGTGACAAAAGGATCCAATCCTTTAATTGCACTAGATGAGATTTAAGACAACATCTTGGTAATAAATGTTAAAAGTATTGCCAAGACATGGTGCCTGTGGACCAGGACTCAGAGAAAACAGGGCACAGGAAAAGTGGTGTCTTATAAAGGGTTGTCAGAATGCCTCTGGTCTGACACGCTTCTCCATCAGCTTAGAGTCTGAACTTGCTCTGAAATCAGGTGAGATACCTCCCTTGAAACTGATGGCATGGAATAACACCCACACTCCATGTGCACAAGGAATTTCCAAAGCAAGGAAAACCTAGAGACAGTGGGGCTGAACCCTTTTGTTCAGTCTGCAGGAGCAATACAATATAAATTAAATTAGCACACATAATTGGACTTACTTGGCCTTTAATGAGTTTAGACGTCAAGGCATCAGCTTTACAGGAATTTACTTCTGAACCTAAATGCTGCCTTGACCTTTTATGAGTTCGTCACAGTTAACTGATTTTACTATTGCATACCGAAGCAGCCTTTTCTTCACTTCTCCCCCACTCCTCTCCTGACCAGCTCTTCTGCTAATTAGTGTCTCTGGTGAAGAAGTTGAAGATGGTGCTTAACTTTAAATTCACATGCCAACAATACTGCAGTATCTGATAGCAAGAGAACATTCAGCAACTGACATGCAAAGAACGATTGATTTAATAAATACAGCTTCAAATGAGATAAATATACAAATATTAAATTAATTTTATAGAGAGAAAGCATACAGACAGAAGCCCAATTTATACTCAAAGAAATTTCAATGGCCTGATGATGCACTCATAAGGTTAAAGTGAAGACAACGGCTGAACTGACCTAAATACTTAAACTTGAACTCAGAGCTGTTCAACCCCTACGTTAATTATAGCCATGCCAAAATAAGGTTAGGCACAGCTGGAGAAAGTATGTTCTAGTAACTGAGAGATTACCTACCAACAAAAAACAGTAAAAGAAACCCTGCCAAGATACAATGCTTATTTCAATTTTCCATGGGAATGTTGTATTTTCCTTCTGTGCAGCTAGTCCCTCTAGACTTTTTGTTTATGAGAAAAGGACATTGTACCCTGAGATGAAATGGTTAAACATATTTACTTCAAACACTGCTGTTACTCTGCCATCACGTTTTTCATTTGTTCCCATGATCTGAAGTATGTTATTTCATTCTCAATAAACAGTGTAAAAGAATGGAAAGTAAAGTTGGGACAACATTTCTCTTTTCAAAATACACTTGTATTTGTCACATGAAACTCAGGAAGCATATACTGTTCTCTTTGAAAGAAAAAAAAACAGAGAAGGTGAGTAGTACAAAGATCATACTCCAGAGAAAATCCTGATGGGAGAAATCTTCTAAATATGTATAAACTAAGAACATCTCTATAAATATTTGAAGGTACTCTGCATGTCTCCATATAAAAAATCATCTTCATTCCCATAAAAAAATTGCACTCTGTTGGAATAAAAGAACCTTAAAAACATCCTACTGATTTAAAAAAAATTCGATGACTTCTAAAATTTCCAGCTTATAAGACTTACTTCAGGACCTTTCTGGATGTAATTTTCTGTCCATCTGTCATAAGAGAGAGAGGAAAGGCTTAACAGTTGCAGAAGGTAATGTGCCAGTAAAACATGTCAAATAAAACTCCAGGATTTGGGACATAAATACCTGTATAAACCTTTCCAGCTACTAAAGCTCTGGTGGTGGATCCTTTTCTGAAACAGTATTTATTCATGATGATCTCCATCTGCTCAGGGCAACAGTATATTCAAAGATGAGTCATTAATCAAATTACTGTTTCATATATGTATACTGAACACCTACAGGCCAAATTCCACAGAGGTAGCAAACTCATCACTTGTTTTAATTCAGGGTAACACAATTGCATAAAGAACTGCAGTGTAGGAATATCTTACTGTGCAAAACAAGTTTTAAAGAATTGGTGACAAGTGGGTATGCATGAAATTGAAATTAATTGGATTTTTTTTAGTATTTAGAACTAGACACTGGATTATCTTCAACACAGCACTTCCACCTTTCCAAAAAAAGTGTATTCAGTACTTTACCAAAGCTACACAGAGTCCTGCCAACACTGAATTGAAGGAAATATGCTCTCTATTCATAGAATCATAAAATCATAGTGTCATCAATTAGTTTGAATTGGAAGAGACCTTTAAAGTTCTTCTAGTCCAACCCTTCCTGCAATAAGTAGGGACATCTTCAACTAGATCAAGTTTCTCAAAGCCCCTTCCAACCTGACCTTGAATTATTCCAGTGATCGGATATCTAAACACTCTCTAGGCAACCTGCTCCAGTATTTCACTACCCTAAGAGTAAAAAATATCTTCCTTAGATCCAATCTGAATCTACACCCTTTTAGGTTAAAACCATTAACCCTTGCCCTATTGCTAGAGGTCCTATATCTTTCCTAGAATCCTCTTTTAACATACTGTAACACCAAAACAAGGTCTCCCTGGAGCTTTCTCTTGTTATCTTGTCTCTATTCCTCCTCTTGATTCTCAAGAGATATCTATTTTTCAGAAAGCAAATGTCTGATTGATTGGTTAATGTTGCCTTCAAGCATCTTGGGACCTTTAAGATGTCTTTTATGTCACCTAATAAGTCATATGCAAAGAATGACAATGAGTTCTCTGCCATGCACCTGCAAATGGGACTTTGGCCCAGCCTGTGCACGTGCAGGAGGGCAAAGGAAGGAAGAACAGAAACACAGGGTCATGCACAGAAGCAGCTGTCAAGGACAGGAAGGGGAAGAGCAGTTACTGTGCAAAGCATGATCCTTCTTCAGAGCTCCTTCTGCAGCATAACTCACTAGAAGGTGCCTATTAGGAGACGGTCGAAGAAGGCTGAACCAGATGACACGGCAGCAGGCTCCAGTGCTGCACCCAGGAAGACCCTGATCCCAGAGGTCATCTAGAATACACACACTCCATAGAGGGAGCACAACTCCAGAACCTTTCCAGCTCAAAAGACTGCACACCAGCTAGAACTTATGTCGAGGGCTACGTCTGCACTCTCAAACCAGGAGAGGGCCAACAAAATTAATACATGAGCAGGATAGTGCAGATGCCCTGAAGTGCCCATGAATTTGCAGCACAAAAAATGAATGTAAGAGCATGTTGCTAACTCCAACATTTAGAGTCCTTGTTCATCTGCAGAAATGTCCCATAGTAGGAAAAGATGGGTTGAAGGAGCTAATACTTTTCTTTTTGTTAGCAAAGAAGGCTGATGCTGTCAGGGATAAACTATGTACGGTTCTCCAGACACAAAAAACCTCTTAGATGTGTTCTATGCAAAGCAGCCATGACTGAAATGCTGCGAGTAACAGCAAGAAAATGGCACTGCACAAGGATGCTCATGAACTCATGTTCAGTTCTGGACAAAAATCTCAAGTTAGACTGAAATTAAATTGAAAACATATAAAGTGAAGGAATACAGCAATGCCTGACTGATCTGAAAAGACTGAAGGATCAGAGTTTATCTTAGCAAAGCAAAGGCCAGAGAGGATATGTTCTCTGTCTGTAGGGGCTAATTATCAGGGGAGGAACACAATTATTTGGGCAAAAGGAGAGTGTTGGCACAAGAAGTGGTTCAAATTGATTTTGAATATATATAAGATGGCATTTAGAAGTTTTCCAACCACAGGTCTGAAGCTTACTTAACAGATGAAAGGAGGACAAAATCCAAAGGTACTTTTATGCTTAGATTCAAGAAAGATCTTGAAGTATCAAAGTTGCTTGATACTCTTGACCAAGAGACCAAGACAAGAAGGGTGAAAAGCATTTCTGTCAGCTTTCTTGTCTGTGTAAACCATTATTTGTCAGTGAGACTATACAGTTTTTCAAGGTTCGTGCTTATTTATGGTTACTTAATGCATGAAAATGTGCAAAAGCAATAAACAGAAGCCAGTGTGATAGACGCAGTTGTTTTGGTAAAGACTTGAGCACCTGAATGATCAGACACACACATTTTTGATCATCTCTGTAAATGACAGAAATACGAAGAAAATAACTTTCTCACCTGGGTAGTCTACATTCATTCTTTATACATATATATTTGAGTCAGAAAGGGAACAGTGAAAAAGGACATTCTGCAAATGTTCTATATTTCATTTTTAACAGTTATCCATCCACAAGGCTGGTTGTGATTTTTACTTTTTAGCTAGTACATTTCAGTAACTCCTTTTAGCAGTACACCATCTAAATAATTGATGACAACCAATATGGGCTCACTAAAGGTAAATCATGTCTGACAAATTTGGTGGCCTTCTATGATGAGGTTACTGCAGTAGTGGATGAGGAAAGAGCAACAGATGTCATCATTCCTGAACTTGTGCAATGCATTTGGTGTTGTCCCACCTAACATCCTTGTCTCTAAACTGGAGAGCTGTGGATTTAATAGATGGACAGCTTGGTGGGTAAGGCCACAACACCAGTTGTGTCCTGCGCTGCATCAAAAGCAGCATGGCCATCAGGTCAAGGAAGGCGATTCTTGTAGTTTACTCTCAGGAGAGCCCACCTGGAGTGCTGCACCCACCTCTAGAGTCCCCACCACAAGAAAGATGCTGTTCTGTTGGAATGAGTCCAGATGAGAGACATGAAGCTGAGAAAAGGGCTGGAGCACCTCTCCTGTAAGACAAACAGAGAGTTGGGGCTGTTCAGCCTTGAGAAGAGAAGGCTTCAGGGAGACCTTGCAGCAGCCTTTCAGTACACAAAGGGGGCAACAAAAGATCTGAAGAAGGACTTTTTATAAGGTCATGTAATGATAGATCAAGAGGGAATGGCCTTAAGCTGAAGGAGGATAGATTTAGATTAGATACTAGGACAAAATTCTTTACTATGAGGGTGGTGAGCCACTAGCACAGGTTGCCCAAAGAAGCTGTGGATGCCCCATGTCTGCAAGTGTTACATGGAGCTCTGAGTAATCTGGTCTAATGAAAGGTGTCCCTGCCCATGGCAGGTGCCTTGGAACTAGATGATCTTTAAGGTCCCTTCCAATCCAAGCTATTCCACAGTTCTGTGATTCTGTGATCTACTTGGTTACAATTGTGGGTATGCTCTAGAAGTCAGTAAAAACAACAATTTCAATAGGCAGGTAGGTATGCTGAAGTCCTAATGAAACCAGTGTAGAAATACTTGAGCTTGTGATCTTATGAAAAAAAAAATACGATGCTTGGAACTCTTGCAAGTGGTAGTGGAAGACAAGGTCACATAATCAGCTGTGAGCTGGAGATATGTATCTTAAAATTTTCACTTTAAGGACAGCAAGTACTGAAAAGAACTTCCAGTCACTACTATTTACACACCACTAGACAGAAATGTCTGGCAGTTTTCTTACTCTGAAGTAAGTTTGCAGTGAGATAGGTGAGTTGCAAGTATCAAAGAGTGTATTGCAACAAAAACTTTTCTGACTGGCAGAAGATCTCAGTATTTGCTCAGAAATAGCTCTCCCATAGATTCTTACAAGTTTCAGTCCTCCACTATACACTGAAAAAAATGAACTAACTACAAAGCATGTCAGAACCAGTACCACTCTCAAAAACAGTAAATGTTATCATAGAATCATAGAATCAGTTGGATAGGAAGAGACCTTCAAGATCATCAAGCCCAACCCTTGATCCAACCCCACTTTGACTACTAGATCATGGCACTGAGCGCTACATGCAGTCTCATCTTAAAAACCTCCAGGGATGGTGACTCCACCTCCTCCCTGGGTAGGCCATTCCAATGCCTGACCACTCTCTCTGTAAAGAAATTCTTTCTGATATCCAACCTAAACCTCCTCTAGCAGAGCTTAAGCCCATTCCTTCTTGTTCTACTGTTGGTTGCCTGAGAGAAGAGACCAACCCTCATCTGGCTACAGCATCCTTTCAGGTAGTGGTAGAGAGTGATAAGGTCTTCCCTGAGCCTCCTCTTCTCCAGGCTAGACAATCCCAGCTCCCTCAGCCTTTCCTCATAGGACTTGTGCTCCAGTCCCTTCACCAGCCTCATTGCTTTTCTCTGGACCTGCTCCAGCCCCTCAATATCTTTCCTGAACTGAGGGGCCCAGAACTGAACACAATACTCAAGGCGTGGCCTCACCAACGCAGAGTACAGGGGAAGGATCACTTCCCTTGTCCTGCTGGCCATACTATTCTTGATACAGACCAGGATGCCATTTGCCTTCTTGGCCACCTGGGCACACTGTTGGCTCATATTCAGCCTCTGGTCAATCCAAATCCCCAGATCTCTTTCCACCTGGCTGCTCTCCAGCCACTCTGTCCCCAGCCTGTAGTGCTGCATGGGGTTGTTGTGGCCAAAGTACAGGATGCAGTACTTGGCCTTGTTAAACCTCATCTTATTGGAATCAGCCCATCTTTCCAGCCTATCAAGTTCCCTCTGCAGAGCCCTCTTTCCTTCCAACAGGTCGATATTCCCTCCCACTTGTCTGCAATGTGTCGTCTGTTATGTTCCACTCTGGATGATTCATGTATGACTGCTATTCAAGACCACAATTCCTTGGAAATTTCCTTGCAGAAGGGAAGAGGCACTCTGCAGTATGTACCTGACAACTGCTGTTCCCCACAGAAAGAACAGCAAGGACAGATGAACACAAGGAAGGACACCTATTGTGAAATCTGACTGATGCAGAGGCGAGTATCAGGTGAACTAGGTGCAGGGAACACGTCCTGCAAGTCTGAAACTCTTTCCTCTCTGTGTGCCAAAACCCACTTGTACTAGCACAGGAATGGGACAGCTCAGATCTGCTGCATGCACTGAAAACTCTCCTCGGGAAACATGAACTCCCTCTCATCTCACATGAATCATGGTTGCAGAAGACACCATGCACCAAAAGCTTGAGGACATCTGTC
>JAWWLZ010000094.1:28516581-28531130 GCA_035041345.1 Poliocrania exsul
AAAAATACCCCACGACTCAGAGTCAGATCACCCACTGTGGAACTCCCCGCCCTAGGGGAGGTACTAGCCCTTCCCACCTGAACCTGAGGGTTATAATCTTGGGGGACTGGGGAACTACTCATCGGATCCAGAGGAGGACCAGAACCTCAAAAGGAAGAGACCACCACTCTTGACCAGACTGCAACTATCATCTGCACCAACAGGTTTTTTTCACTTCCTTTTACTTTGGACTTGGGGGAAACACGTGGGTCTCAGCACAGGGGCTAACAAACCCCATTGTGTTTGTGCCCCAGGGGGCTGGGTTATACTTCAGGGTTTTGTGGGTTAAAACCAATTTCTCTTTGTGCCATTGCATTTATTGTAATATTGTCTTAAAATTGTAACTCTGACTTATAATCTCTTTTGTGTTGGGTTCACTTCTCCTGACAGTTTACCTTTAAACCAGCACATGGACAAAGAGTGATCCATCTAGTATCTTCTCACCAGCATCCACTAGGAGATGCTTTCAATAAAATGAAGAAGTGATATTCATCTCAGTATTCACTCTCAAATGCCAACTGTCAATGTCTTAGGAACTGAGACCAACTCTAAACTTAAAACTTTGCTTAGTAAGTCTAGCAGCTCCACTGATTCAGCCTGTTCATTTTTAACTGTTTTACTCATTTGGTCAACCTGATGACCAATGACAAGGAGTCTTGTAGTTTGTCATTACATATGTATCTTCCAGAAAAACAAGAAAGACTCTAAGGGAAATGCTATTCATTTTCAGAGTCATAAAACCATCATCTCCAGTAGGGAGAGCTGGTTAAGGGTTTCTAGGTAACACTTCCACACAAAAGGCATCAAGTGTTTTAACTTCACTAGTGACTTACACTTATTTTTCAACTCTGTCTCTCCACCCACTTCTGCAGGTCTCAACACAGCAACTGCCAGGAACAAAATTCAAAATTAATTGTAAAACAATATTAATTTTTTAACATTCCATTTTTCATTTGTATTGCTCCTGTAAACTTTCGGGGGCCATGAAATTGATTAAATATATTGGTTAAACAAAAAAACATTTCTGGAATGTTTCTATGCTCCCAGAAAACTGCATTTTTTTTCCTTTCTAAAAAAGGGTGAGCTATCTGCTTTCAGGTTGTTGAAGCCTATGTGTTACAAAACTGCTCAGGATGACATCGAAGAATTAAAGTAAAACAACCTGAAACAAAAGCCATTTCCATGTAGGAAAATACTGACACATAATACAAAGACACTAAGCAGACTGGATGGACATAATCTATCTAGATTTTAAAGTGCTTGTCAGAGCCTTCCATGGAAAATCTTTTAGCTATATATAGGCATCAAAATGAAAAGGGAAGTGCTGTGGAAGATAAAACTAGCTTAGGAGAAGCCATGACACTGATCAGCTGGGCGTCAACATGGCAAAGCATATGGTATGTTCAGACATTGTTTGACATGTTAAGAAGTTAGTTAGGACATCATAGTTACGGCCGAACTAAGTCTGAATCACTGCTTTGAAATGCAAATGAGCCATTGGGACATAGGGGAGAGAATATGCTCCCCTAAATCATATTGCTGTTGCTTTAGCCAGAAAAAGAGCTTCAAGCCAGTTTACAGATAAACTCAAAATTTTATTTATGAAACTTAATCTTAAAAATGGGTCTTCTTAAATTATGCCAAGTTTTTATCACCACTTAAGTAATGGAATAACTTATACTCTTCTCATATACTTGAACTCATTGAAGTGTACTATTGAAGATTTCTCCTCATTTCTGTTTGTTTCTAAGTGAGAGACTTCTACATTGCAGAAACAGATGCAAAATCTCGTGGTAGCTTCATCATTAACCATGCTCTCAAAATGCTTGTCTGTCTGCAGTGTCCCTGCCTGTCTGCAATAGGGGCTCTAGTCGTCCCTGAGCACAGCTGAGTTTCCCCCAATGACATATCTGCATCAGCCCACAGAGGGGGATCTGCAGCACTGCCCCCAGCTGTACCCACAGGGCCTGAGAGCTGCCATTGAAAGCATAAATGTCTTTAAACAACTTTCTAAGTGGAAAAATTTTATGGACCTTCCCACCCACAATGCAGTATTATTGCCAAAGTGGTCATTCCTCCCAAGCATTTCAAGACATACATAAGGGGTGTGTCTGATCACAGAGGAGGTCAAAAACTGTGTTAAGAAAAGGAAGGTGGGTCACTGCCATCAGACCCGGACTACTGGCTTGATGTACAGAGACAGCATCTGTTCTGTATGCATTCATATAGCAGAAAATTGCCATTCTTTGGAAATATTGATAGTATGACAATTTGGTATAATGTATCAGAGGAGGTATGATCAAAATTACCCACTCTAAAAAGAAAAATTTTCACTGAATGTAAAAACCAGAGATGTGAAGATAGTAGAACAAGCCCTTGATTATAACTGTTTGATGCTACTGTAAAATACAAGATGTTATTGAAAAAAAATATTAGGAAAAGCTAATACAATGGCAGTTATTTTAAAATGAGAAGAATAGATAAAAGAATTTGTCCATATACATTTTGTTAAATCAAAAGTAGAGGGAGAAGGCAACCTTTTCAATAACAGAAGGGTCTATTTCAGCTATAACACTCATCTTCACAATGGCAAATGAGTTGTTTGTGTGGAAATAGTAGTTTGGAAAAAACAATTTAGTTGTGTAATAACCCCCATGATTGTGATGAGTCAGTGAAAGCTCCCATTTTCACATTTTCCTTCTGTCACTGAAAAAACAACTCTGCTTTTTATTGCTAGAATGCTCGAGCAAACTCCAGAATTTGCTTGTATTGTTGGTGGGTATAAATAGAGCAATCTTTTTGTGCCACAGGGAATCTGCAGCTGCTTTCTGAATATAGACAGACGGCAAATGTTTTGCCCTTATTACAGATCTGTATGCTTGTATCTTCTCCTCCAAGCTTCTCTGCTCTGAACAAATTTCACTGGAGCCAAGCCATCATAGGTGCATTATGTTTACCTAATAAGAAGGATGTCTATATGGGGTATTTTGTGAAGTAGCTTCATGTTAATGACTGCTGTGGGCTGAGGCTGAATGGGGAATACAGGCACTTTCCACCTTGTGCACAGTGCCTCAGTTTGCAAATAGTCCTCCAAAAAACACAGCTTTGGCTTACCTGTGGTATGGTTTCAGAACATGTTCTCTTCCTATGAGCCATATTAAAATTTTGCAAATTATCTCTTTATTGACATATCAAATGGAGAAAAAATACTTCATTTTACTCTCCCAGCTTTGTCTGAAAAAGATCTAGCTTTCCTTCCCGTTGTGATTCTGACCCTCCACAATACCCTCTCCTTGAGTGGTAAAAGAAGACTTTAGAATTACACCCTGAATGTCTTGCTTCAGACATGAGTCATTGTTTCATTGTTGCATGAATATATCTATTTTTAGACTTAAAATAGCAAAGAGGACATGTTGCTTGAGTCACCATGCATTCAATTGTCTGAAACTGAAGATTAACAAGAATAAAGTATCATATTGCCATTTCACCAATACAAAGAGGGAATTATGTTTAGATGTCAACAGTGGATATTAGGAAGTATTTTATCAGCAGTACTTCTACTAATTAACAATTGATGGGAAATGTGCCCCAGTTTTACATTTTGTCTAAAGATTATGCTGTAAAACAAAAATGTGTATATATATCCTCAATATATATACACCATCAGTATTCAGAGGATTCTGCACCATCAGTAAAATGCAAGCAAAGTACATTACTCAAAAGCCTTTCAAAGCATCAATAAGCTACTCCCATAAACTTTTTTTTTTAATGATAACTGAAACAAGACTGTATTTAAAGAATCACAGAATGGTTGAGGTTGAAAGGGACCACTGGTGGTCATCTGTTCCAACCTCCCTCACAAGAGGTGATCCACGACCATGTCCAGATGGCTTTTGAATATCTCCAGGGAAGGAAACTCCACTACCAACTCATTAGCCTCCTCTGCTGCAAGGGCATATTGCTAGTTCATGGTGAACTTGGTGTTCACCAGAACCCCTTTCTGCCAAGCTTCTTTCTAGCTGGGTAGAACCCAGCATGTGCTGGTTCCTGGGTTTGTTCCTTCCCAGGTGCAGGACTTTTCACTTCCCCAATTTGAACTTCATGAGGTTCCTGCCAGCATATTTCTTCAGCCTGTCAGGGATCCTCTGGATGGCAGAACAACTCTCTAGTGTATCAGCCACTCCTCACAGTTTTGTACCATCATCAGACTTGTGGAGGGCTCCCTCTACCCCAACATCCAGATCATATGAAAATAGACAGGACTGGGCTGAGAGTTGACCCCGGAATGAAATAGTTACTGGCCTCCAACATTGTGACACTGAGCACTGACCCTTGACCCTGGCTATTCAGCCAGTTTCCACACTCAGACTGTGGGGTGTCTGCTTATCCAGCCCATAATTTATCATATTCTCTGTGATGATGTTAGGGGAGACAGTGACAAAAGCCTTACTGAAGTCAAGGTAGAAAATACCAATTGTTCTTCCCCTGTCTACCAAGTCACTCATCTCATTGTTGGAAGTTACCAAGCTGGCCAAGCATGACTTGAATCCATGCTGATCACTTATCATTACCTTTATATTCAACCTGGTAATTTGGCCTCTAGAATATTATTTTTCTGCTTGTCAGTAGTGTTATGGGAAGAAAAAAGAAAAAGAATATGCTGTATTTTTCTGTTTCAAATTTTGTGCTGTGCTGAAGTTGTTAAAATTTTTGATCTTAGAAACCTGATCTAGGAAGGGCTCTGATCAAATTATAGCTAGCACTGCCCACTCCCCCCTTATCCTGTGAGGCATGGTCTTAGCAGTTACCATCACATTATATGAACATTACATTCACTTCAAATGCATAAAGATCCGCTTCATCTGTCAGGACTTCTCAAATGCTCACGCTGAACTTTTCTTGGAGTATAGGATTTTTCAGTCATGTTTCTCATGTTCCTTTCAAACAAGCCTGGAAAATGAGCTGGAGAACTCCAGTGGCTTAAACAAGGCAGATGTTTCAACTTTTTGCCTCTGTCTTTGAAAGGTGAGACTGAGTGGGGACCATGGACTACATGAACTCTCACAACAGAAAATCTATTCCAAGCAGAGAGGGACTGTGGAGTGTAACATGGTAAAAGCATTACTCAATTCTGATGGTCCCCTGCAGCATATCACCTTCAGGTAAACAAGCAACCAAACAACTCCCTGACAAAACCACAAGAAATACTGGGGAGGATTTCTTTTGGTAACTAGTGATAAGACCTAAGGGAATGTATGAAGTTGTGTTAAAGGAGGTTTAGGTTAGATGTTATGAAAAAGTTTTTCACCCAAAGGATGTCTGAGCACTGAAACAGGCTCCCCAGGAAAGCAGTCACAGCACCAAGCCTGACAGAGTTCGAGAAGTGTTTGGACAATGCTCTAAAGCACACGGTGTGATTCTTGGGGCATTCCTATGCAGGGCCAGGAGTCAGACTTCAATCATCCTTGTCCCTTCCTGGTAAGGATATTCTATAATTCTATGCATCAGGATAGATTTTACAGGAGAGGAGAGTGACTTATATGCAACCTTTAACACATATGCATTGTTTTGCTGCCAAGAGCAAACATGAATTATAAGCTATCTTGGGCATAGATCAATCCTTTGTGTTCTTTTAGCTGAATTTCAAAGCTATGTTTCAATAACTTTCTCTTTTCCCAAAAACTGACATGTTGCCTTAAAATGGGTAGCATAAAAGCATGAAGATTCTTGCTTATGCTGCTGAGAAAAAATTCAACTATTTTCCCCAAAAGCATCTGGACTACTAAAAAGAACAATATGAACTTTGTTTGCTCTGCTTTTATTCACAGAACACAAATTACAGACTTTGTGGGGTATTTTTCTTTCTTTGGACAGCCATGTGAGGCCAATATTAAATCTATGCAGAACCTTAAATCAGAGTGGTCTTTTTACTCAATAAAGACTCAGCATTTTTCTGTGTGAGGTTTTCAGATTGACTGGGCACAAGACAGCATGCTGGAAACTCAACATTTTGTTTCTGTATCAGCCACCATTATATGTCTGACCCTGAGATTACAGTTTCACTGTGTCTAAGGTTCTTGGCACCAGAATGGCTTATCAATGGGGCTGAAGCTCAGAAGGGAACTCCACGTACTGTTTTCTACACACTATTTTGCTGGGGTTTCCCGTCTTATAGAAATAATCATAGAACTATAAAACTAAAATCCCTTTTATTGCAGAGATGAGGTGCAAGGGTAGAAGACATATTATTCTCAATACTTTTCTGATCAATAACAAACAAGGTCACAGCCTCAAGCTTCTAGAGTAAGTTCTTCCAAAAGACACACACATACTTCACTAGGACTGCTTTTTTTATAAAAAGAGAGAAATGGTCTGAGAGTACTGTAACAAGGCTGAAAGTTCGCATTTTCACTGCAGTAATTGTTTTTACCTGGTTTGTATTTTGACATAGATAGCTAACTGTTGATAGATTTCCAGTTAGTCCTTTCCACTTGCCTCTCACATTCATTAATACAAATATAGATACATTTTAAAGGCCACAACACAAACTCAAAGCAAGGCTATAGCAATGCAGATCTCCAGGCATTAATACCTGGAGAAGGGGAGTAATTCCTGACAACTGCTTTCTTCCTACACTGAACAGAGGACTTAAAGCTCAGCATTACCTACAAGTGTTTACTTAGATCGCTTCCAATACCTATCTCTGGATTCTGAAAAAATGCACCAATCCATGATATCTCAGCTGCATGAGATAAAAATGAGAGGAACACAGTATACATTTTGGACCTCAAAATGAGGCAAGGCTCCTGCCTGAGCATGTCATGGTGGTATGTGAAGATGCAAAGCTGTTAACTCTTACAGTTTGATCCTAAGTTTTCAGAGCAGAATTAAGTGAGGTGAAGACAGTATGATCAGTCAGTGGTAAATAAGTCTGAACATCTGGCTAATGTCATGCAGCTTGCCTTTTTACGATAGTCATGATATTAAGACTGAGGCATGGTATTCAGTTCTACTGCGTGACTTTTTTTCAGCTAGCTGCTGTTCTACTTTATCAAATTAATTTCTGCTTGTGTAGAATAGATCATTATAACTGCAAGCCACATGGGGAAGGTGGGTTTCACTTAAAGCATGAGCTCTTCTGGCAGCTGTATGACCAGACCAGCTACTGAGCTGTGTAGACACAAGAGCTCTGGAAGAAGGTGCTAGCATCTATATAGCCAGCACTAGTTTATCATCCCAAATATTTAACCTAAGTAAATCTCACATTTGTATACATATAGGGTGCAGGAATACTTCCCTACCCTTGAAGCACTCCCCCTTATTTTAGGGCTTTTGCAGTGATCAGCAACATAAAGCTATCCTTATGAGGCATAGCCATGAGACTGTTCTCTAGTATTTGTCACCTGGACTTACTATGCTCTGGACTCCTGTGTGATTGGTTCATGGAAAAGATTATTGCCAGGAAGCCAGGTGTTAACTCCTGCTTTCTAGTTTTGCCCTAAGCTTGGCACCTGATTACTCTGCCTCATATTGAATGACACAATTGAATAAACAGGCCTTGAAAGCACTATATGACCTGGGCTGGGAATAGAGTTTAGCTGGTTGAAAAAACATGCACAACGATCACTGCAGTCCATTCACCATGACATGAATCACTGACAGAAGTATCACAGATGTGAAGGAGGCAGTTTTCAGAGAAATTCAGTAAAGTAATTTTCCGGATTGATGAGAAACAGAAAAAAAAGTATTATCTACCAGCATTTTACTGTAATTTTAAATAGGGTTTGAGGTAACAGGTTTTGTACTTATTTATGGAAGGTTAACCAAGTACCACATGCATATGGGAATGAACCCAGAACCTCTGGCCTTGAAATTATGTGTTTTAAAGGACTCATCAATTCCTCCACCTACTTCAGGGTATATCACTGATGTTAACACAAGTTTGTTTCAAAAGTAAACAAAAGTACTTTCAGAAGTAACAGATGAGGCCCACTAAAGTCTACAGGTAAGCCAAGATGTTCCGACATATGATGATCCCCCTGTAGAACAGAGACACAGGCTCCTTTCCAACTATCTTACTTCCACTGTTTTTATTTCTAAGAAAGTCAAGTGTTACACCACTCTAATTTCCTGTGAAGCAACAATTCCAAGGAGAAAATATATTATCTTCAGAAAAGGAAGTCCTATGATTAATACAGGTCTGTACAGTGTCTCTGCCCTAGAGGTCTACAACTCTAGCAGGCCATGTAGAAGGTGCTTTCCTCTAACTCTTTATAGAGTGCAAAAACATCAAAAGGAACCAAAAAACCCACTGTTTTATAGCAGGTCTGAATGAACTGTCACTTTCATACTTCTAGCTACAAATTGGGAGATGAAGGGGAGGCTGGGATTTGCTGCTCATATGAAAAAGTGGCTTGAGACAGGAATAAAAACAGTTCCTGTCTCTGGTGTGGGAAGCTGTCCTAGTTACAGGAGTTAGGACCAGTTTGTGACTATGTGGGTGTAACCAAAACTGTGTATTATACATCCTCTGTGTCATTTCTGATGGATGTTAATAATGGATTGTTTGCAGCAGCTGCCCACGGCACACCTGACGCCTCAAGCTACAAGCCGGGTGTTAAAGAAACCTGTGAGACAGGGGAGTGCTTCTTTTGTCCTCACACCAGTGACAGCCATGATAAGTCCCCTCCAGGGAGGCATCAGCACCTTCACACTCAGCCTGAGGGGTCACATCCACTAGTAGGCCATTAGGGACTGGCATAATAGGCAGCTGCAATTACCTAGACCATCAAAGATTCCAAAAATATCCCATGACTCACAGAGGTAAATCACCTATTGTGAAACTCCCCGCCCAGGGGAAGGTCTGACCATTGTCACCTGAAGCTAAGCATATATAATCTTGGGGGTTTTGGACTTCTGGTACCACTTGTTAAATCCAGAGGAGGACCAGAACCTCAACAGGACTGTGACTGCTACTCAACAAGACTACAATCATTACTTTGACAGAACTGTGACCATCATCCTCACCAACAGGTTGCCTTTCCTTTTACTCAGGGGGACTACGTGGCACTCAGCACAGGGCCTAGGAAACACTGTTCTGTTTATGCCCCAGGATGCTGGGTTACACATGTGTTGTTGTGGGTTAAAACCAGTTTTTCTCTGTATCATTGTATTTATTGTAATTTTTTTATTGTATTGTAAGTCTGACTTGTAATCTTTCTTGAGTTGGGTTCATTTCTACCACTGGTTTACCTTTAAACCATCATAGAAGAATTCAGCAATAACATTGTTAGCATGCTTCTCACTTCCAGCTGAAGCATTTTTTAACCACAACTGTGAGATTGCTACCATATTCTCCCATGGTCCATACCTCCTAGGTGCCTGGCCAGAGCTGGGAAAAAAGTTTTTCCTTGCAGGTCAGCTTGTTTTATGATAAAAGGCTCCCTTCTGGCACATAAGTTTGGCCTCCTATAAGAGGGCAAATTTAGCCAGATATCCCTTCCATGTTTCTTTATCTGTGAAATATGGTAGAAAATTCACTTGCATTGTAGACATTTTCCCTGTGTTATGCACATGAACGTCTCTGTTGCATACACTTCTTATAGTGTACTTCCACCTGTGTTAAGTTCTTATGAGCTTCTCTCTGTGAAGAAAATGACCTCTGCTGCCATGATTTTCCTAGCAGCCTTAAGTGATGCTGTGTAGGCACTTTAGTCAAACCAAATTACTTTTCCCTCTTTGCATCTTAGAATTATCACTAATATTGTCATAGTGAAATAATACTATTAATTACCATTTGTTTAAATTAGCTTCTTACCAGATGTCTTAGCAAAGCCAGTTAATCACATTTGGATGAGGCTACATTCCTGCAACAAGTTTTTAGATACTCTGTTCACTCCAGAAGCATGAATTATCAGGAATAGCAGACTACTCAAATCCTGTGTCTTGAGTACAGGAATGCACTGTTCTGGAATACTTGGAATTTAAAATTCCAGTTACACCAAATGTACGTGGCTCTCAAACATAATTCATGAGTGCAGGGGATTTGATTCCAATGCCATAACAACACCTCCTTGCAAAGCAGTGACTGTAAGTGTTGAATTTCCCTGTTAATAGGCAAGAAGCTAAGACAGGCTGATTTGATTTGTAAGCTTGTTTCATTCAGACTTTTAAGGATTAAGCAAGCAAGCACTCACCTGATGTAAGTGGTGGCTCACTAATTCCAACAGGGTATGTAATGCAAAGAATTGAAATTCAGACAATGTTTGGAAGACCAGAGGTTGCTTGCAGTCTAGCCTTACTGAATTCTTCCAGTCATCCAACACCTCCAGCTTTAAAGAAATTATTTTCTCCCTGAAATTCAATTTATGGAAAGAATGGGCTGAACTCAGTCTACAGGTCACTAGTCTTTCCAATTACAGACAGGCTTTGTTCTTTGCAAACTTACATCTATCACAGAAAGAGTAGGAGGTATACAGAACCCCAAACCAGGCTTTGCACCAGACAATGAACAGTTTTAGCTTCACGCAGACATTGAATTTCATAATGGCAGCAAAGGAGTTTGGACACTGAACTCAAATAACTCCATGGAAGGAAGAGTTGAAACTGTTAACAGCTTTTTGCTTCTCATGTAACTCACTGAGGTAAGTATTTTAGACCAACTCAATACTGGACATTCTTAAAACATAGTCTTTCTTTAAAGTACCTGAGTGTGAAGACAGGTGAGGTTTTTTGTGGGGTGCAGGTAACTTGTCCATGAGCTCACCTGAAATTTTGTCCCTTTTCTACCTCACAGCCTATTGGTTTCTTACACACTGCTGTCCTCAGGAACTTTCTGTGATTAATTTCTGGACACAAGAGTTATTGTGCAGTGGCTTCTTGAAATCAAAACAGTAGAGCAAGTCTCCATTCTACTAGAGAATTTTGATGCCTTTCTGTTTCCTTGCAGCCTCCTACACAGTCATCATGTTAAGTTTTCCTCATCTCTGAGTGAAATGATCTAGCTTGTCTGCCAGCTGGCATTGCCTTACACCAGAAATAGCCTGGTACACCAGATTTGGGGATGCTCGATATTTCCTTCTAAGAGAACTTCAACAGTGGGTTTCATGGTCCATTTATTCATTGCTGTGTTTAGAGACAGACCTAGAGTCCCCAGCGCTTGTCCAAGTCTTTGCTTGTCTTTGATCTGGAATGTGCCACAGTGATATGGAGAAGAGGAAGAAAATCAAAAAGTGATAGACCCTGAAAAACAGATGAAGGTTGCAATTCAGAGTGATTACAACAGATTAGCAAGCTCTGACAGTAATGTAGGTAAACAGCATGGCATTTATAGCTCTTAATCACTTCATTTCACATGACTGACAGGCTTAGCTCACCTGTGAACGTGTCAGATAGTGATCAGGCTTGGGTCTATAGGATTCCTCTCTTTTGTGATATGCTCTTGTTTGAAAGCTTTTGCCCCATTATGTTTATCATACAGCCAGGACTGCCTATAGATGTGATGTAATCAGCACAGAATCTGATTTTTCACTTGAAGTTGGGAATCAAACATTTGTCATCCCAAATTTTGCAAGAAGCTGCTGTGGCAGTAAAGGCAGCTTAAAATTGCAAAGCCATTCTTGCTCTTTGTACAGTGTCAGTCTTGTTGGTTCACTTCCAGCTTAAGACAGTAAATGTTGTCTCTTTCTGTGACTTTTCAGGCCACTCAAGTGACCACATTTCACCCAGCAAACTCTGCTCCATTGCCTCCCACAGTTTTCATTCTTTCTATCTGGCACTTCTACAGTACTGTGGGATACTCTGAAACAGCCTGTAACATGCTGATAATCGGTTCCACGAGTCTTGTGCCCACACCTACAGGATTGTGAGCATCTAAGAGTTAGGGATGGTGGATAGGGTGCAATGGTGACTCTTCAGATCATTTGTAGCAAGGTGCTTTGGCTGTTGAGCTGACATTGACACCATTCATTTGAACTGGTAGAGGTCACAGATCTGTGCCACTTGAAGGACCAGAGAATCAGAAACTGGAATAACTTGATGTTTTCAATGAATTACCTCATAAATATCAGAGGCTGAGGGTAATAAGGTGAAAGTCAAGCTCTGATAAACCATTTAGGTTCAAATGGTCTTCCTGGAGGATCCGGATAATTTGCTATTGTGTAAATGCAACAGAAAATGTCATAGGTCCAGACAGGGACTCTGCTGACTCTGTAGTGTCTCAAAGGTGCAGACACATTAAGCCACTCACAGAGCTCTCTGCTCATGCTGCCCTTGGTCTATCTATGTTTATCTGTATTCCAACATAGATACAGCTGAAGTCAAATGACCAGACAAATAAAAGTTTTGGGGAGTGAGATAGGAAAGTAAGGGATGGTATAAACACAGACACACACAATTTCCTAATATCTACTAGACAAAAGCTGAAGTAGAAAGGTATGTTGAGTACAGGCTGCCTATACATCAGATGCTTTCTTGGCACCAATAAAGTGCCACTTTCCAATGCTTAATACTTTGGAAAGCATATCCCACCTACATAACAACAGGAACAGACCCAAGGCAGTCTCTTGGAATGCAGTTCCACATGTTGTAAGAGTTAAGGATGCAACATCCAGAACACCATCATTATGAGCAGTTTAAATCCTAAATTTGAGAGGTATTTCCAACTCTTAGTTGCACAGTAATAATGATAAAGATGACATAGACAAGGAATTTGAATACTGGGATAAGTTTCTGTAAGGCTGACTAGAAAGGAAAACCTCTCAAAGGGGTGAGCACTCAAAAGGTGGGAAAGCTTTCCATCCAGGCTCAGATTGAAACTAGTTATTCTTCTTATATTAAGTGATACTTGAAGTTAAATATGATACCCATCCTAGGCAGCTTCTTCCTTGCATATGTGAGTGCATACAGCTTAATACTAAGCCATGCTAAGTCACCCTGGTGTCATACCACATCCTATGAAAATCCACCATACACTGAGTAAAATTTTCAGAAACTGCCACGTTAAACATTATCAGTGTTAATAAATATGTCTTCACATATAAAAAAACATTTCAGCTGCTGCCACAATTTGACTTAAGTATTTTAATATGGGTGAAATTAACAGAGTTAGGCACATGGTCCTTTTTTATTGACTCCTGTAGATTCCTGCTCAGATAAAATACCAGGCCAAGACAAGTTGTGGATGAGCTACTTTCCTTTTTTTTTTTTTTTGCTTTTTTTTCCAAAGCTTGTGTTCTGATAGCATCAGTATGACCTTCCATCTCCTCTTACAAAATAGAAAGCAGACCTAATATAGGGCAATCAGGAGCAGACTACAGAGATTTTAGACAAAGGCCAGTGGTGGCATAAGGCACATCTTAGTAGGCTATAGGATACCTCACTGGGTTTGGACCTTAACTTTCCAGGATCAAAATGCAGAACTGTCACCATTCACTCTCCTGCATGTTCTCGGCAAGCAGGTGCCTTTATTCATAGAGCATCAGTAGCTTACCACCTCACAAAGGCATTTTGAAGAGTCATTCCTGATCCATTGATCATCATGGCTAGGCTTCACAAATGAAGATTTGGGAAGGGCTCTACCCACGTGGGTATGTCCTTTGAGCCTGCGCAGTGGATTTTTTAGATGAGGCACAGCATGCATTCCCAGGAGGTCTCCCATCTAGTTCACACAAAATGATACTAAACACCCCTACTGAACTCACATGCAGAACAAGATTACTGAACTTTAACTATGTGTGAAAAATTGAGGAAAGCAGCACTTTCAGGAGTTCTGGGGAGCAAGCAGTTCATTTGTGTCATCCTCAAATCCTGTCCTTGGTCTCTGACTGTAAGAAGCCAGATGGAACTTGTCTGGTTCAATGATATATATGCATAAATCAAGATAATGCAAAACCTTTTCTGTATACCAGTATCCCTAGCCAGGTTCTTGTGCATGAGGAGGAGAAGCAGCAATGTTTTCAGTCCAATGAACTGTTCAAAATAAGGCTATCTTCTTCAAGAATAATCAAGAAACTATTTAACTAGCAACTGTCAGATGCCAGAGTGCAAGCAGCCAACAAGATAATTTTCCATATTCATCTTTTAGTGCATCATTCTGTTTGTTGGATAAAACAGGAACTACTGAATTTAGTACAGGGCTCATAAAATATTTTCATTGAAATAAAAATATTGTGTCTCCTTTAGGAAACCAGTGTTATACCTTTGCAGGCTATCTTCTACTCGGTCCTGCAGCTTTTCCACAGGGTTGTCCTTAATTTAGACAAGTGTGTTTGTTTAATGTTAGCTGTGTGATATGATAAATGGCATACTGCTGTTTTGCCAGTGATTCCCAAGGCAGAAATCCTACTTTGTCAGTGCATCACACAAGTAGTTAAATTTAAACATTCTAAGAATTACACTTAAGAAATTGTCTGATAAGAGAAATCTGTTTTCTTAACATAAAATGGATGCACTCTGAAGTTCAGTGCAATACATTGCTAAAATTGGGTTTCTTGAAAAGATGCCCCTGCACA
>JAWWLZ010000094.1:28531230-28554225 GCA_035041345.1 Poliocrania exsul
CTGAATCCCAAGGACCTGAGTTCGAGTCTCAGTGGGGACCATCCCCTGGTAGTTCAATGCCTCCCTGCCATGCGATCCCATCAGATCTCAAATGCTCAGCAGGGTCAGCGCTGGTCAGTACCGGGTACTGTGACAGTCCCAAGGACTTCACTGTCACTGTCCAAGCTCACTCGGCTGTGGCAAATGGACCTGAGGACTGAAATGGTGGGTCCAGTTCATTGCACGCTGTGCCTCACCTAAAAAATCCACTGCGCAGGCTGGAAGGGCACACCCACGTGGGGAGAGCCCTTCTCAAATCTTCGTTTGTGAAGTATGGCCATACATACATATGTTTTGGATGTTAAAGAAATTCTCTCCCTTCCACTACAGAATTCAAAAGCCGATGTCCAACCCCCATGCCATTAGTTAAAAAAGGAGTAGCCAAGTACTTTGAATTCCAATTTGATTGCTGAAGTGAGGGCTGTGGGGGACAGGAAAAGAAAAATCCTCACTTTTTTGCCAGACTGGTGAAGGTGTTTGCAGGGAAGCTGCATAGCCCTGGTCTTAGCCATCCACGACCCTCGCTCAGCTCTGTTGCTCTGTGCTGCTCGTTGGAAAGAGAGAGAGAGAAAAGCTGTTCCTCCGGTACTAGGCCCTTTGCTACAGATCTTTTCTTTTTTCTCCTGAGCCAGTCCATTTGCAAGGGAGTGAGCATCATCATCATTGACTCCCGTCTCTAGTCTCTTAATTCCTGACAAGCGAACAAGGGAGAGGACTCTGTATTGCTGTCAGATCGTTTTACCCCATCCTCTTCTTTGGCCTCTGTTCCTTCACGTGAATGATTCAAAGCAGTCAGCCTTTGAAATGGTTCAAAGGAGTCTTGCCGACTGACTTTGGTTTTTGCCTTACCGGAAGAACTGAAACCGTGAGTCACTTTGCTGGCAGCTGAGGCACGGCAGCGATCTCTGCTCTCTATAAATATAGTTGCACCAGAAAAGGAGCAGAGACACAAATTTCAGTTTCATGTAAGAGTTTTGGTTTCTTTTTTTCCTTGTGGGTACAGGGTAGTTGTTTGTTTTGTCCTAGTCTTCGTTACATATATACATAAATATATATAGGTTTTTTTCTTTCCTAGTTGATAATAATATCTTAGTTTCTTCTAAACTAAGTCAGACTCCTTTCTGATAACAGCATATAAGGAAAGAACAAATGAAAACAGTAAGTAGGTGGCAGCCTTTCTCACACTGAGTCTCGGCTTCTATATGTCATGGGGTCAGACCACCTCAGCCGAGAAAGTGTCTTCTTACTTGATGGTCAATGAAGTTTTTATCCCTGATTTTACCTACCAGTTCTTAAAGTTAGGTTTTAAACCTGTTCAAAGTGCCCTATGTCAGTGATTATATCAAACAGTGTCTCCTAGAAACCGGGCCCTGATTGCCTTGAACATCATGCACGATGCTGAGCAGGGGCAGAGATCTTTTACTTCCTTTATATAAGTACCTTCCTTCAAATTCAGCATTGAATTTGTGTAATGTCCTCTTTTAGCCCAGATGTGCACTGAGATCTACAAGTATCACAGTAGTTTCAACACCCACAATTGCTGTGAGTCTGCTTTTGGCAATCAGTGGTGCATCAGCTGCAGTTATAGAGTGACATATTGCTGATACCTACAGAGACAGCTGTTTTCTAGCTTGGTGAAGGCTGGATTCATGTCTATACCCCCACAAAACTCAGAGAAAGGATGGTAACTCTCAGACAACTGATGATTTAGCTTAATTATTCTGAACTCACCAGAATTCCACTGTAATCACCATCAAGACACATGGAGTCAAGGTGATGCTGAAGGTTTTGGCAGAGCAAGCTAAGGCAGAGCCAAGGTAGAGCCTATTTCTGAATTGCTACAGCTCACAGCAACATTTTTTTTGGCAGTTCCCAGTAGTGGATGCTCATAAGACAAAAAGTACTACCAGGTCTGCTTCTCAAGTAATATTGAAAAAAGAATAGCAAGAAGTAATTTTCCATATTTGGCTGTCTGATAGGGAGAGAGATGGCACATATTTGGGAACATTAAGTCCTAAGTGTCTCACAGAAAGCAAGTCAACTGGACACAAGGCAGAGTTGAAACAGAAAGTTTGCCAGCTATTTTATTAGATCACTACTCCTAATGGTATGCTTGTCTCACCAGAGCCTGTAATCTAGACACCTCACAAGGAGAAATGCACTAATTGCAATCTCCATTTTGTTGTGGGACACTCTTTTACCCTATAAAAGTTTGTCTTGTGACACACTCTCCTTACTTTTGTGCCACAAATAAGGAGACAAGCTTTATATTTATGACAAAAAAAAAAACCAAATCCTTATCCCCTAGTATGTCCTTAATAGTGTTTTGGAAACAGATTTAGTTTTTAATTGGAGTCTCAGGAATTTCAAATTGCATTGCTGTCAGTGGAGCCAAGCAGCTGCCTCTCTCAGAAAGAAAAAGAATCAAAGAAGATCGTTCTAGATTTGTCACAGATACAAGCAGCCACAGTTCTGCAGATGCCTTCTCTGAGAAGCAGCAATATGAAGTGGGGAGGTAGCTGTTCTTGAATAGTTTTCAAATAGTTGAGGGCTTTGAAGTAGAGTGAAATGTCTTGTGAGAAATCAAAGACAACAATATGGCATTTGGCATAACTTCAAACAATGTGGCTTAGGCTCAGTCAACCCTTTGGGTCCAGGAAAATTAGGACCTGCTTTCTCCCCCATAGTTGCCACATAACCAAAAAGTGTCTCCTTCCCTGCCTCAGGTTCTGCATCTGTTGATGTTTGCCCTAATAGGTGTTTATACTTTCAGATGAATAATCATAGGGTTTTCCTACAGGAATCTCTTGGACTGGTATTTTTAGGGGAGTCTGAACTGCTCCAGTTCTGTTCTTACTGCAGTCAGTCAGGGTTAGTAGAAGTGTTAGCAGTTAGATAGACTGGAATTTGATTGCTGCTGTCAAAGAGCACAGTTAGGCTGGTGCTAGGAGGGTTTAGAAATGCCACCCAGGCTGTCATTAAAATAAGATGAAAGAGAAGGGAGCAGTGAGTAGTAGCAAACAAGAAATCCAGCCATGTATGTGTTCTCCTATATGGAGTCCGTAACATTGGCAGGAGCAAAATAATTAACTTAATTGAGTATGAATAAGTCATCAGGAAGAATAGGATTAATTTGATAACAGTAGACCTTCACCACTTCCTCTCTTTTCCTTTCCTTCCATAGCTAAGCACTCTTGTTATGAGAGCTGTTTTCAACTAGTTTCTGACTGTTGGATGGCCCCAGAGAGACAGTAGGGATCACAGTAGGGAAAAGCAAGAAGCTCTGCTAATTAAATCAGACCACCTAACTTTTTCCTCTCCTCAGTGTAACAATCTGGTTATTGAGGTCTGTAATCACCTTTTCCTTGTCTCCGCTCAGATTAGAGGCATCTATTCTGGTTTAGGAGAAGCTCTGATTCCATGAGCAGTACTTATCCTGTGGCAGCAGTGGATCTCCACTGGGACATCTTCACTGCAATTCCATGTACAAGCCTGAGGAAGCAGAAATAGGTCCATGGATGCTCTAGTGAAGATAGAGCCCTGCATCCAGCCCTGAGCAACAGAGAGTGTCCATATCAAGAATTTAGGATTTAAACTGGACAAAAGCAAGGGTGGAAGGAAGAGCAATAATCTTTTGAAACCTGTAACGGAATCCACCATTGAGTCTAGTGGTGAAGGGTTAGGGTTTGGGTTGTTAAGTCTAGGTCCTGTTGGCATTTAAGCTTGTGCCTGCCTCTTTCACAGTTTCAGTTTTGAAAATCTTCGCATCCACGGGAGCTAGTAATCAGCTCTTCCAAGGTGCTGCACCTTGGTCAGTCATAAAAGACCAGAGAGGCCCCAGAAAGGTGCAAAGAAAAGAAACATGGTCTAGCAGAACTAGACATCTACTTCTCTTATGCTTAGCTAAGTCCTTTGACTCAGAAAGGTCTGACACAGCAGTGTAGCTGAAATGCATGCACAATAATGCATGTGGAAGTATGTTTTCCTTCATGTTTTCCTTCATTCATTTCTTCCCCCAAGAAACATGGAGGTACTCCAGGCAGATATTGGAAACAAATGTCTTTTTAAACAAAGCTCATGTGAAACTGCAGTTTCTCTGTACTAGACTAAGAACTCTAGATCTTTCAGTGTGTTGAACTGCTAGCAGTTTGCTCTTCAGTCTAGTTCAACTCTTTAGGTGCCTCTGTATGAATGTTAAACAAGAATTAAAGGCTTCCTGGTAAATTTCCATATTGCCCACTGAAGCAGAGAATTAAGTTTTTTGACCAAAGAACAATATGACTCGGTGTTTTGTTTCTTTTAATAGAATACTTTCTGTACATGCGTGTTGAATTAGTTTATTTGAAGTAAAGCTTGACTCAAACAGTGCAAGATCCACCTACTAGAGGAACTCTTCTACATAGTCATGACTTGTTGTGCTATTCCATTTCCAAGACCTTTCCTCATCTTTTAGCTCTTCCCCTTCTCTGACATACAGAACTACTGCACATAAAAAAGGTATGAAAACAGCTTATTTTATTCAAGTGCCCCCTCCTGTGGATATAGAGCTCCATGCAGCCAAGTAATACTTATAGAGGCAATGAGGTTTAGTTGAAATTAATCGAACAAGGAAGAAGCATCAGAAATACTTTAGTGAAGGAAGTCGAACTTGGTCCTTTGAATGGCTAAGATTGGGCTGGATCACACAGCAGCTTTAGCTTTGACAATGTATTTAATTTTGAGGATTTTAATAGTGTTGACTCTTGGATATACTCCATACAGCTAGACCTCCTTAAACCATGGTTTACAGAAATGGTTATGTAAATCAATCCAACTCTTCACAGTATTGTCAATGATAAGAGAACTGGTGACCATGCCAGTGATTATATCTGGACCTGATCAAATGAGCAAAGGGGAAAAAGAAAATAATGCCGTGGAGGAAGAATAACCAGAGATAAGCTACTATTTTTATTGCAGAGTTACCTGGAAACAGAAGTCATCATGATACCATATAGTCGAATCAGGGGAGACTTAATAGGAGCATATTCAGTGTTCTTCCAGCTCATCTGTAGTCACTAGCCAGTTAGTGATGGTGTCTTCTAAGTGTAACTTTGGTTTCAAAAACCATTAGCTTACAAACTTCCCTAGAGATGGGAAGGATTTGCTCTTCACAAGCTACAAATTAGTTAATAGGCTGCTCCTGTAAACAGTACAGAGATGACAGAGCCAGGCCTGGTTTACCTTGCTCTCCCAGGAAAAGGCCTCCATCACAGATCAGCCTTGGGCAGGGAGGGATATGGGTACCTCTGTGATCGTAAAAGTTCTTATTGAACTCAACCAGACTTATGGCTTTGAATTTGTGAACCACACTGTTCATGAGTCTACAATCATCAATGTGACCAGATTTATAGTGTAACCCACAATTTTTGTGCACCTGGGATCTGACCAGACTTATTCTGCCTAACTACTTATGATCAGAAATGAAGCCCAGCTGCACCCAGCCCCTCTGGTCTCCCAGCAGCAGCTGGAATGCAACAGGGTTTATCTTCTCCAAATTTCCAAATAAAAATCACCTTCCTTGATTTGTCACACTTCTTTTATAATATGAGAGGCTGGGATGTTTATGGTGGTGATTTCTATTTGCTTGCATTAGGATCTCCTTGGCATCTTTGTACTATTTGCTACATATATTTAGTTCTTACCCTTTTCTGTTCATCATCTTTTTTCTTCAGGATGGAGATTCAATTTGACTATCATTCATGCCACTTAAGTTCTGTGACATTTTTGTACATGCCTCAGGAGTTTGGGCTCTCTTTGCAGCACAGTATTGTCTCTGGTTATGTGACAGTGTCCAGTGACCAGGTCATGCTCTCTCCTGAAAACAGCAGTGTGACTCTGCAGACATACACTCCAGCCCCTTTTATTGCAACTTTGCAGTGCAGTCTTTCTGTTTTGGCATGCCAGCTGCTGTGTACAGAGGGCTACTGTTCAGACAGCGTCATGGTAGCTCATCTCTCCCTTGCCAATTCAACTGATTCGGATGGAATGGCTTATTGGCTCAGGAGTGTTTGGGGAAGTTTGGCTCCAGCAGGTCATGTTAAATGTGTATCATGCAACAATCAAAAAGGAAGAACAAAAAGTTTGCCTCCAACTTTGTGCCCCAAAACTCGCTTAATTAAATGAGTAAATAAACAAGCACGGGAAATTGGTACCTTAAGATGCCAATCTCAGCAGTCATATAACTGATAGTCAAATAAACTGATCAAACACAGATCAAAAGAATATCCCTGTTTACCTGCAGACTGGTTTGAATTACATTGGTGTCCAACAACTAAGGAAAAGCATTTTGTTATATGGCTTCAGACTCTTCTGAACCCAAGCAGATCACATATCCCAGTAACACCATTTGACATCAGACTTAAAGAAGAGCAGAAAATATGTTTTTCTGATGTGAGATTTGAAAAATCTCACAGAACTAAAAATACACAGAAGTAGCCAAGAAGGAGGCAAAAAGGTTTTATTTTTTTTTCCTTTTCTCAGTTAGAAACATAAACATCATGTTTGGTTTTTAGCTCTAGAGGAAGACATAGAGACAGACAGAGTGTGATAATGTTGCACTGTAAAGACTGAGGTACCAGAGAGCAGAAATTTCTCCCTGCACATGACAGGCACAAAAACTGTTGCATTCCTGCTAGTTATTGGTTGCTTGGTAATAGTCATGTATACCATCAAAAGTATTTTCAGCAAGGAAGAAATGCGTATTGCTATTTACATTACTAATGAAAACCAAAAGTCTTTTCCCCTGAATTTGCTGTCGAATGACTCTTTTCCCAAGACACTTCTTACTCATCCTACTCTGATACTAAAATAATTCAAAAGCCCAATCTTCTGTAGTCTCACAAGATCAACAAAATAGCAGTCTACGTGCAAAATGCAGGCATTCATCTGAGGCATTCCCCTTCCAGACTAAAGGCTGCTGCTCACTTCTGTCATGTCTCCTACTTTACCTTTGGTGACAGTTAATGCTCAGGAGCTGACACAAACCTGCAGAAAAAAAGTTAAATGAGTTTTAGGCTGAGACATGGAAATTCTTGCATGTTACCTCCTGCCTTCCAGTACTTCAGCGACTCAAGTCCTAGTGTCACTCTTCCAGACAGTGCTAAGCCCAAGTTATTCTGTAGTCTGCTCACTTTTCTTATCTGCCTATGTCTTTGTGACCTCTTGAGGTCCTTGTGTGCAAACCCTACTTGGCCTGTACCTCAGGCTTGTGTCTCATATGTCTTTTCTTCTAGCAAGTATTTCTACCTTTGCCCAGTCTCAAAAGATCAAATCCTGGAGGTTTTGTAACTCCAAGAGGTAAGGAACTGTTCCAAACTCTTTATATGTTTGGACAATGGTTTTCCCAAGAGGTCGTGCAAGCTCTGTAGAATGTTTGTTGTCCCTCTTAAAGAACCACTGCAGGTCAATGAGCAGTTGTTCTTTCCTTTGTACTCTGTTTTCCTAGAGAGTTGTTGAGTCTAGGGACAGCTTAAGGATGAATGCTGAACAGTTTTCTCACAGGACAGTAGCCCTGTTGGCAAAGGAGAGAGGCTGGAAGAACCAGGTAAAAGAAAATACTGATTTAGACTCCTCTGCTATCAGCTCTTTCTGGTTGAGTTCTGACAGTTCTTTTTCTCCAGTGCCTGTGACATACTCAATATGAGAATAAACATATCCTAGACAAGGATTCTTCTGCCAGCATTCTTTAGTATTGCTGTAAATATCATCCCCTTTTCCTTTGTCAAGCTCTTCCCCATCACATTCTGTGGGAGAGTATGCCCTGCATGAAGCATAAAGTGTCTAGTAGATAGAGGCAAAAGGAAGTCACATAACTGGAAGTGAAGTTGAGTGAATTCAAACATTAAATGATGTACATTTACACCTGTGATGATAATTAATCATTGAAACGTCCAACTAAATTTTATGACAAACACTTAACCACTGCCATTATTTTATTTCAGGCACTTTAAAATGCACCAACTCAAGAAGAAAGAGTGAGGAAAACATATAGCCTGCCTCCCTTGGGAAGGACAATTGGTTAATCACAAAGATCTATCTTAAGGTTGAAAGAACATATGGGCCAAGAGGGGAGACTGAAGGAAAACTGTTCTTCTGTTATAAGAACATATATTGCACTGAACCACGTAGCTACAAATACTGTGGCCTCCACCATGTACTTTACAGTAAGTCCTGGTTTGAATCTGAATTTGTGTTACAAGAATATTCAGTGTGTTCTGATGAGTTCATCAGAAACACATGAGAAATGAATGGGCAGTCAGTTGTGATTAACAAGGCTTTCCCCTTTCTCTGGAAGAACATGATGCTACAAATTTGGCATTCCCTTTTTCATATAGATATTAATCGTGCAATGGATTTGGAAAAGTAAGTGTTTGAAATTGTCCCTTCCTCTTTTGATATGCAGATATTTACAACAAAGTGTGTGATTTGAATTTCTGAGATCCAGACATACTATCATGAAGCATATCTTGCTTCCTCTTGGTCTTTGGAAAGGCAAAAATGGTAAAAAGTTTCACAAAATACGTGTTTGGATTGAGGGGAGGGCAGGGGAGAGTTGACTGTGGCTTTTGAAACTTCAGACGACTTGTAAGTGTCTATTAGGCACTTATAAAATTGAATTACATTCTCCCAACCATTCAAGTTAGAAAATTAAACAGTCCCTTCATTCTTTAGAAGAGGTGTGATTCCTCAACTGGAATTTCCTCCTGCCCAAAGAAAGGGAGACCCAGAGATCTCTGAACCCTACCCACTGCAATGTGTGTTTCTTTTGATTTTGGAGAGAGGGAAAGGATGAGTATCTGATAAACTTTTTTGTAGTTCTGAGGCCAGAAATAGTGGTTATAAAAGTAGAGTCCTTTTTTTTTTTTTTCTTACACTGTAATAGGTTATACAGCTTCTCTCAAAAGATTTTACTTTCAAAGTGCATGAATATTTTTCCCTGCTGTGGACTGAAACACAGGGACTTCCAGACCTGGAAAGACGTTCACCACACCATTTCTATCTTCCACAGATGAGTATTTTGTGCTTACTCTGTGGAATCCCTGGCTAAGTCTAGGCTGAAGGACAGGCAATTTCTGGGACATTGAGAGAGGGCAAAGGGAAAAATGTGTTTGGTTTCCCAAATGGCCCAACTGGCTCTTCTTGCTCTATTCTGGCCCAAGATTCTCCTTCAATGTCAATTAAGCTATACATTTCCCCAAATCTCAGATTAGATTCTGGGCTGGAGCACTTTCAGAGGACTGGCAATGTCTGTATCTGTCCTTCCTTTACTATCTGATTCCTTTAGAACTCACTGTCATTTTAATCAGATCAAAGTACAATTTAGCGGGGAACAGGTCTTAAAACTACAAGGTATCTGTTCCTAATTCTTGCATTCCTACAGAGTCTGGCAAGTCTGTGCATCCTATAGATTTTTCAGGTTAGGGTTGTACCTCTGTTTTACGCACTTCCAAACACAGTTGACTCTTGCTGTTTGGTAAATGGCCATTGAGTCCAGATCAAACTTTCTATCTTTCTTCATGTTACCTAAGATGTTTTGTAACTACTCACACTAATTTGAGCAGTTAACTCCCAGTATCAAAAACATAACAAATGAAATATGTGAGTAAAGGAAGGGGCATAGGAACTTCAGTTTTGCCTGGTCCATAATGAAAACCTCCACAGTATTAATAATTTTTGATGTAAAACCATGTGGTATGCTATTTAAGAGTACGGTTTCAGTGCCCTATAAAGAATTTACTGGAATCCTCTCTGCATTTTTAATCATTTTTCCAACTCACCAAGAGATATGACTGAGAGAAACAGAGCTATAACAGCAGGCAATCATCAACAGGGATGTAAGAAAGGATTTTGGATTTGTTTCCTTTCTTGTTCTTTGCCAGTCAGTTTTGGAATATGAGTGTCATTTAATCTCTAGGAAGAAATCCAGTTGGGTTTATCTGCTGTATTAGTTTATTGTGCTATCTGGTTCCCAGGGGAGTGGGTGAATGGCAGAAGGGAAATTAAGCACTTTCTATATCACACACCTTCAGTAACGTCATAACTCATATGTGGAAGATCTGTTGCTCTGAGTTATAAAAGGATCAAGCCACTTTCAGAGTGACTCACAGTCCAATCTGTTCCTTTCTGCAGAGAAATAGCTTGCAGAGCTCTGGCTCACCACAGTATAAAACACTGTTTCCTCTTGCTGGTGTAGAATACTCTTAGTTCAAGACTCTTCCTCCTTTCTACTCAATTAACCAGTCAATGTTTCTGTTCCCATCTCTCTATTTGGTTCCTGAATGCCACACCAAGTCCATCAGTGAGGTTCAGCTGAAGGACTAAGCAGAATCTAAGCAAGACATAAACATGAGAAATTTCCAATATGACTTGCAAGGCAATGCAGTTTGGTTGTCAATCCCTGGAAAAAACTGCTGATCAGAGCCCTAAAGCCTCCAGTGTAGTGTTAAATTGCATGTGACACGTGGGGGTGTAGTGTTCAACAGTGACAGCTCTGCTTATCAGCTCTGTTGGACTTGCTCCTCCTGCTGCTTACACTGAGGCTTATACTTATACCACATGATACAGAAAATTACGATCCCAGCACCTGTTGACTTATATATCACCTACATATCCCTTCTGTGGGATGTATCATACCACCTTCTCCTCTTGTATCATACCACCTTGTACCACCAAATCCACAGGGACATGTGGCAAGAAACATCACCTTTGGCTGTAACAAGAAAGCGCCCTCAAATACGGGATGGGACCCATCAGCCCATGTTTGGCTGTGCTTCAGTGGGATCATCTAATGTGGCTCTGAGCCTTCTGTCAGGAAGAAACTGAATCAGTGCATCACATCACAAAATCAAAGGTATACACTAGTGTTATGGGTTTAGCTAGGTGCAGGCCTAAATTTAGGCTTTAGATTTCAAAGTAGGCCTGAGTCTATCAGCTGATTGGAGCTGGGATGGGCTAGCTGACAGCTGACTTCTACTGGCCAATGGAATTCCATATCATATTCTGGCATCATGTCAAAATATAAAAGCCAGAGTAAGAGGAGTTTCTCAGTTCCATTGTGGCCAACGCAGAGACAAGACACACAGCTTCTGTCTTCCTGAAGTGAGCCTTGGCTGCTGCTGGCTGCTACCTCGCATTTTGTTTTAGTTCAAGGAAGTAGAAATATTTTATTGTTATTCTTTCTTTCTGTTCTTTGCTGGGTGTTTTTTAGGGTGCTTTTTAGATGCATAGTGATGAGATCTGTCTTCAGTGAGAAGTAGAAAACTGTTACATCTAACGTGTGTGTGTTATATTGTAGTTTTCTTTTAATTTTCTCTTTTCTGTATAAATATATGTAGTTAGTTTAAGTTTAAACCTGTTTTGAGTTTCCAGGTTTTTTCCTCTCTTCCTTTTTCTCAGTGGGAGGGGGAGGGAGGCTGACACTTTGTATTGGGCAGTTGGCATTTTGCCAGCACAATCCACAACTAGTTAATGGAAAAGATATTGGTATTTTGCAGAAATCATTTCTGACTGCAACGCTGATTTAAGAAACCCACATAAGTAAAGAAGTTTTACACCAAGAAAATATTGACAGAACCGGCAGGAGGGGGAAATGTCAGAGAAATTCAAGCTGCCTGTGTTTTGGATTGTTCATGCTGGTAGTTATGGTACAAACCAGCCAAATCATTAGTACATACATGCACAATGAACTGCATTTTTTGCCACTAGGCAGAGTACATAGGTGTTAATATGCCAAGCCATGAAACTGAATACAACAAAAAGCACTTATTTAGAGGGGAAAGCTTAGATTCCTCATGCATCAGTTGTTTAGAGGTTTTGTTTTGATATTTCACACAAGAAATCTAAACTGGTATCAAAGATTAGACAAGAGCTGTCTTGCAATGCAAATAGAGTCAACCTGACATCTAACAAAAGATCTTTCTAAAAAACATGCAGATGCTTTTCTCCAATGCTGCATGTCATTGTGTTACTCAGTGTTTGGAACTATGGGGTATCATATGAGTTCTGCTCTCTAAGTCGCTGCTTTGCACCCTAACAGACCACTTGGACAGCCAATTTCCCAGCCATGTATGGATCCGGCTTGAAAATTTGGTCACAAACAGAAGCCAGGATCGCTTACATATAGTGTCTTTGCAGAGATGAGCTCTTTCTTTGGAGTTATGCCTTCAAAGTTTTAGCCACTGACAAAGGTCATATGGTATCCTGATTGAAAGAGATGTTAGAGACAAGTGACACTGATTTGTAATGAGTTTTCTTTGGGGACTGGGGACAGTATGACACCTGGAAGAAGAGGTGTTTTACCTCACTGCTGCAGCTGCAACAAATGGTCTGGACCTTAGTCAAGGGAAGAGAGACAATTTATAGCTACTAGCCTCCTGCTCACCACATTTCCATGAATATGACCTGAAAAAACCACCTCCAGGCTGACAGACACTGACCTGCCACGGAGTCTGGTCTGACCAGCTCATGTACACATAAATGCTGTGTTCAGAAAGCCTCTTCAGAGACTGAAGTACACAAGTTAAATGGAAGGCAAAAGAATGAGCAGAAGCCCATTGAATAGCTTAATGAATCAGTTTGTCATCCACCTGAATGTTATTCTTCCCTTTTAGATTTTGGTTTTCGTTGTTTTGGTGAAACTAGAAAAAGAAAGGCCTGAACGCATCCCAGCAGGAAAGACTAGACTACAGCACTGCTCCATTCCCTATAACTCCAGATAAGTGTGCCCTCTACAGAAAGCTGGTATTGATGCTATACAAACCTAGCACTGCCAATGCATTTAGACATGGAAGGAAATGTTATACAAAGGAGAATTTACTCATGTCAAAAACTACCAGACTAGTACAGCTGTGTGACGTACATACCATTTGGGCAGATTCTCTTTCTTGTGCACACTGTTCTTGCCCATTAATAATGATATTTAGACTGGCAAAATAACTTACATGTATGCTAATTTGCTTCTTTGGACTATTTTCTCTTTGACTGCTGTTTAAAGACATGTTATTTAGTTTTGCAGCAGTTCACAGTGTGGGCATCTTTCCTCTAGATTTTTTGTCGCATCTTCTGCTAGAGATCCAGAGGAGGATGGATCTGTTCTGATCCACTGATCCCTGTTGGAGGGATCCATGTTCAGACACCCAAGCAGCATCTGTCACAGGGAAAACTTTTTTTTTTTTTTTGCAAACACAGGATCTGCAGAAAACTTTTCTGGCTTTTTGTCACCAGATGGTGCTCCAGTGCTGGACTAGTGCTGTCTCAGTGACCCACCAAAGCACTGGATTTTCCTGTAGCTTTGTGCTGCCTGTTCTCCTACCAGATCAATTTTGTTAATCTAGTTTGCAATTCTAATTGCCTCTGGCTCAGGCTTTTTTCAGCAAGGGTGCGTGAGCCCTCAGTCTGCTTCTCAGTAGCAGTTTTCTCTTTGAATTGGTTAACTCAAGGGATTTATCAAAACCACTGGTGTGTATGGCTGTGACCTCTCATAAATCTTTCACAACAGGAATTTGTAGTTGGTTCTGCCCATGCTTCAGGCCTCTTTTGCTTATCAGATCTCTTTTTGGAGCATGGCATGGTCCTGTCAGGATCATTTGCCTCTTCATCAGAGATATGAAAGCGTTATCCTGGCCAGACAGGTTTATTCAAGCACTGGCTAGACTGACGACCAGTCAGGTAGAAAACATATTTGATGTGCTTGGAGTGACTTCCTTCAGAATGCTTTTGTTCCCATATGGAGAGTTTGAACTTGGGAGGCAATCAGGCATCATTTTCATTTTCCACACAGTATATAAGTCTGGGAGAGAGGTGAGAGATCAACTCAGACCTAAGAATGGGACAACTCTGCACAGGGAGTTCAAATGCTTCTGGTACCCTGGATTCCTTCTGAATCTCATTGGATATGGGGTATATTGTTTGTCATGGCAGAAAATCTGCTGCCCTGGTCGGGGGATATTCCCACAGAATATTGTAATGTATTTTGCTGGGAAGGGATTGATGATTTGAAAGGACTTCTGCCTGCTGAAATCCCCTTTCTGTCCCTGGAAGCCTGCAACTTCTACCTGGGGACAGGGGAATGCTTCTTCCATTCTGGAGACTTCTTCTGATCTGAATGGAAAGATGCAACTTTTTCTATACTTTCCAGCTTTATGATGTGTTGAGCTTTGTGGATGTCTTAACAAGTTACTGAGAGGTGCTTTCTCTTGTGCCTTCTTGATGGATGTAGGTTCTAGAGCCCCAGGACTGCTCTCTGTGACCAGACACATATTGCCTGAAGGATTCTCTGCCTACAAGGAAGCCATGGGCACTTTCAAGAATGTGACTGCTGCTCCAGAGAACAGCATGGCTGGGAGGTGCTGCAGGCATTGACAGACTTCCCTCGGATGGAAACATTTGCTTTAGGGTATGGATCCACCATGCTCTGAACAGGCAGCTTGCTTGTGCTCTGGGCATAAACTTTAGGATGGGTGGTGATTCCCTCTAGGTGTGTCCCAGAAATGGAAACATTGACTGTTCTTAGGGGTAGTGGTAGGTTTGGGGGCACTTGTAGAAGGATATAGCACAGGGAGTTCTGCTTCTAGAGCCTCTATCTTAAGCTTGGGTGGATTGTATTAATTTTCAGACATTTCCTCAGAATAATATGCACTCTTTGAAAGACACCCAAAATAAAAGTTCTGGGGCAGGAGGAGGAAAAGGACAAGGCATGTGCAATCAGTCACCAGAGGGTTGAAACATCTTTTCCCACTGTTCCTTTGGCATTCATGTTTCAGGCAATATTTCAACAGTGGCTTTGCCCAGCAGAGGTTCTGCATAGCCATAAGCCCTGGAAAAGAGTTTGGGGGAGACTCTCAGCCCAGCATCATAGCATTGGACAAATCAGAAAGCTGCTGAGAGAGCACAGAAGTGGGCAGGTGCTGCAGGGAAAGGCAGGTACGCTGATGCCAGGAAGAGTAGTCCTGGCAAGCAAAATGTCAGGTTGCACATCTACAAAGTGATGTGTGCCAAGTAATTCAGCTCCTGAGCTGGAGGTATGAAGCAATGTCAAAGCTACAGCCTGCAAGGGCAGAACCTCTACTGGTGCCACCAGGCTGTTTCTAAGGCCCCAAAGGAAATCCTGGTAACCTATTAGGTTGTGTGCATAGATTCAACCTATCACTGACAGTCCTCTGACAGGAGCCAGCCATATTTATACCAGACAGCAGCTGAAGTTTCTCACCTCATACTTGAGAAAAATAGAAACTCACTCCACCCAATCTGGGAACAATAACGTAATTTCCACACACCAATCCTGTTCAGTACAAGGGAAATCTCCCACACACATACTCAAAGCAATGAATAGCAGCCCACTTCCAAAGAGGTTTGGGAAACATGTCTTTAAAGCACAAATATCTTGGTAAATGACATAATCTAAGCTTCAGCACCTGGATTTAGCTTTGTCCATGTCTGGTGATACAACCAGCAAAATATGAAGGGACTTTTCTACCTGTCTACACTTGAATTTCAAAAGTTGGAGCTTTGAACAGGTCCTACATTGGGATGATACTATGTTTGAAGTTCTTTAGGGAAAAAGAAAGGAGCAAAGTCCTTTCCCAGGACTCTGTCATGTGCTCTGTCATGTGTGCCATTCTGCTGTGTTTTGTGCAATCTCCTTGGATTGCATTAAAATAAGCAGAGATCTGAAACCCACACTCCAAAACTAAGTGTTGAACATCTCAGATGCTTACTTTGTCATTCTACCTCACAACTAAGACATATTTCTAATAGGAGTTTTTTGTGAACAGCAGGAAACTTGTCAGGAAACATTTCCAGTAAAAATATGGTAGTGTTGAAATTTGAGATTCTTGACATGAGCTGTTCATGCATTGTACTACTTGAAATCTACTGGGTCAAGTAACAAGAGGCACTCGCTTTTACAACTGAAAACCTAGATTATATCTCTCC
Organism: Poliocrania exsul; assembly: GCA_035041345.1. Taxonomy (NCBI): domain Eukaryota; kingdom Metazoa; phylum Chordata; class Aves; order Passeriformes; family Thamnophilidae; genus Poliocrania; species Poliocrania exsul. The sequence continues at coordinate 28,547,239 of JAWWLZ010000094.1, forward strand.
AAACACATGCCACAGAGAATTCATTAAAAGCATCCCACTTTAGGATTTGCACTGCAGGTCAGAAAAAACATGCAGCCTGTTAACTTTTTTCCTGGAGGTTTTCCAGCTCTTATTTCAGTTACATTCTTATAAAAGTTTATACTCTAACAGCTGCTGCAATATTTTATTTCTAAACTCTATAATTAACCATGCTGCATATACACACATGTCCACAGTTGTCTCAGTCTTGCTAGAGATTAAGGCTGCAGCCTGCCTCTAATTCAAGAAGAGGGGTTTCCTTTACCCAAGACCCTCACAAACAACACATCCTCCGGGAACAAACAGAACCCTGATGTTAATGGCATAGCAATGCATTTGCATGGCTTCCTTATACATTGTACATACTAGCTCCTATATTGCCAGCAAAATAACTTGTGGGGTGTGTAACAGGACCAAAAAGTGGTATGGGACTGTGCTAGGGCCAGTCATTTCCTCAGCATTTCTGTTTCCAGCACAGAAGAACATAATACAGATGCTGTAGGAAGACTGAGTCCTTTTGCAACTTTTCCAATAGTAAACTGGTGCCTATCTTGCAAACATAGCAGAAAAGCTAGCATTTGAGATATCACTGTTCCATTGTATGCAATAGCCTACTGTTTAAATTTACAGCATCCCAGAACAGTTTACCTCCTCAGTCTTTCAAAGCAACTAAGATGCAGCATGTTGTTATACAGCTAAAAGAACAACCAGGAGCAAACAGGGGAAGACTAGGGCAGACTCCTGTTTTTATGACAACACATTATTGCAGAACACCAAAACCAGGCTTGAAAATAAATCTTAAAAAAAGCAGAGAAGTAAAACTAATTTCTTGTGATATTCTTCTTCCTTCATGTTGCTAATCTGAAAGCTAAATATCTGTCTAATAGAATGTAAGTCAGAATGCTCCTGAAGAGCAGTAGAAGATGAAAGGTTAAATGTGGAGAGGTCAGCAGATTGTGACAAAACTATCTTGTTTTGTCACCACTTTTCCGTTTCAATGGTGAGGCTTTGTTTCAAGTGTTCTAAGTCTGACTTTGGCTTTTTCTGTCTTTTTTTGTTGGTTTGTTTTTGTTTGGTTTGGGGTTTTTTTAACTGCTTCCACAGTCTTGGTTTATAGGTAAGGAAATATGCCTGCCCTCCTGCTCTGTCTCCTCTCCTGCTTGTCTGCAGGGAAGTGCAAACCTCTCTGCTCAAAGCACAAGAATCACATGTGGTCTGAGGAGGCAAACGTCTACATGATCAACAATATCTAGCAGACAGCCTTACAACGAAGTTTTGTGGTCTGTGTTAAAACCTGTGCATTTATATTTTCCAAAGGCCTTTCTTGCAGAGTAAATAATGGGATTCCTGCTTTTACAGTCAAAGTATCAGGTATGCATGACTTGGGTCATAATTTCCATGAAGCTAGCTTCAAGCAGTAATAGATTGTGTCTCAGAATTGTGCAGGCAGTCCCAGTCCCAGTTCAGAATGCTGAACATCTTCCAGGTGCATCTGCTTCTTGCAGCAGACACCTATTAAATCCTTGGATACCTGCAATGGGGGTGTGGGATGAATTATAGGATTAAATCTAGAAGAGGCTAAGAATTCTAGGATGGAAGCAGCTGCAACTCCCTGGATGGACTAAGATCAACTTGCTCTCAATACACTATAATTACCTGATCAGAGGAACAGGTAGAACATGGAACAAAGTTGAAACTATGTGGCCCCCTCCATTCAAATCCCAGCAGAATGAGGGAACATTGTAGTAGTGAGACCAGACAGTACCTGTCTGCCAAGAGAGAACCAAGGTGTTCTGCTGCTAAAGCAAACAACCATGGTGAAATACCCTCCTCAGGTACCAAGCCACAACCACCCCCGTCTCATTAGGTATGGCAAGATAACTTTGCACCAGTTAGAAACAAAAGGTATTTGTGACCAGAGCTACTCAAACTCCACCCAAACATAAAGAAATAGCATAAAATTATGTTGGGGATAGGGAAAGTTGAAGAAGACCTCCACCAAAACTGTTGGGATCAATCAACAGGCTGAGTCCAACTTCTCCCAGCACTGTGAGGAATACCTCAGGTGAGAAATATTCTCTAGGCACATTAAATTCTGCTTTTAGGGCTAGAGCGTTTGCTTGTGCTTACCCTACAGCATATTAGATTATTGCTTTGTATCAGAGCTTGTGCTTGCTTAATATATATATACGTGTAAATTCCTTTAAAACATATTTTTGCAGTAGACTCTATCACCAACAACTTTTGAACCTTATTAATCTGTCACAATTGATATTAATAAAGACTGTTATTCCATAAACTGTAAAGTGAGTCTTTTCAGTTGCCAGCAGCAGACAACACCTTGACAGCACCTGTTGAGGGGTCTTCACTCTGTTGAGTCGTCCCTAACAAGAGTGGTCAAAGTACCCTCTGACCTTGTGAATCTGTTGTTGAAGGGTCTCATTGCAAGATGCTGACAGACTGTCGGACACCAGGGTCTTGACTTTCCTGGGAGTATAAACCAACAGATAAAAAACTAAACACCCACCTTTCATGTGACAGGGGGTATTAGCCTTCTTTAATTCTTTGTTCTGAGTGGAAAGTTCGATCATGTAGTCTGTATTGCACCTATATATGTGAACACCTATATATTGCGTCGGTATAAGGCAAACTGCTTTGACTTTTTTAACATATTTAAACTAAAGCTGACACTGTGAAATAGCTGCAGTTATGTTTCTACTAGTACGGCTCTCTCAATCACATATCCATCCCTGGAGAGCGGCAGTCCACAGGGTCCTACTGAGACCAGTTAAATGACAGCTTAAAACAGTCACCAGTGCCATCCATACCGCTTAAATTCGAGTGAACACAGAATGATCCAGATCACCTGCTCTTGATGGCTGTCAAATCCCAGCTTCCTGTGTTATAGGAGAAAATTAAATGTGACAGGTAAATGGGACATTGGTTGTGGGTGTTTTGAATACAGCCCAAGTTTTACTCCAGTGACTGCTTCAAGCATCACAATCCTTGGGAATCTCCTGCAACATAGATAGCAAACTTTTATTGAGAACAGCCTTCAGATATTCATCCATACCCTTCCCTATCCCCTGGGAATACTGTAGGGCAATGACAGTTATTAGCTGCTCAGGTGCCATGGAAGTCAATCAATGGAGTGCTACAGATAGAAAGTCCAATTGAAAGGAGGGTTCTAATTATTAAAGAAAAGCTACATTATCACTCTTTATTCTGTCTTTGGGGGTGAAGACGCAATGAAATACAAACTATTGGTAAAGAATTAATGCTTTTATTGGGCTCAGCTTTCCAAAATATTTTTACAAATTATGCTTTTTTAAATACTTCCCAAAAGAGAGCATAATGGGGGAGGAGAGGTGAAGCCAAAAAAATTTCTATCAGAGATCATGGCCAACAGGAAAATGCACGCAATGTTAGCCACAAATACAAAAGGGATCTGCCACTGTACAACCACCCAAGATTACCTTTAACAGAGGAAATTCACTGAACTCATGATATCCAGGTGGTCCTAGGAGATGATCTTTGCTGAAAGGGAAAAAAAAAGGCACAGAAGTCTCTGGCATGGTGTTTTGGAAGAAATCTCTTTTCTGCCCCACTGAAAGCAGCTGGATCAACCTTACATATTTAGGTGAGGGACACAGCAGGAGGATTCATTCCTGTGTTTCCACACTAATCTCCATGATGCCAGCTGTGGCACTTTTGTTTTGGTTTTTTTGTTGATTTTATAAAAGATATAATATTATTTTGGGGTTAGAGACCCTCACTGCCCTTCCAGGTGCCATGTGCAGTACTGAGATAAAGTTTGAAAAAGAGCTATAACTCTAATAGATAAGTCAAAATTCTAGTGTGGCCCCAGGGCCAGTTCAGTTAGGTGTGCAGTGCTTGTCTTGCACAACAGAGGGACAGGATGACAGCCCTGAAACCCTAGGCTGTGACTTAATCCAGGAGTGCTGAGCTGTCTGGGAGATTTCTGCAGGAGCATTTATTCTCTGTGTTCTGACACAGAGACATAATAGGAACACAAGTGCTTTCTGCAAAGCAGGCCAGCACCAGCAGGGACTAGATGAGTCACTGTGCCTTATCTTGGCTACTGTACATTTCCTTGAGTGATGACTCTTTGAGAAGGCCAGTGTGGCTCTTCATCAATCAGGCACACATACCCTAAAAGGCAAGCCAGAAAGGGCCACGGTGGATATCAGTTAGGGTTAGGGTTCAGTCAAGGACCAATGCTGAAGTGGAACACAGACTATATCTAATAGAAGACAGAAAGGAGCATATTAGATCACTGACTTGTGCAAAAGCAGTACTGTCTGTGTCTTTAGAGCTGTTGTAATACTTTGTCCTGTTTTATACCATATCTTGACAGGAGCCCTAACTGCATGGTGCATTCATTTTTACACTCCCTGTTTAATACTTTTTAAGCTTTGTGTGCCTCCTCTGCTATGGTGTTCCATCTGAAAAGCCTTACTGTTGGCTGTTCTCCTCTTCTGTCAAATTTGATCCTTTCTGCTCTTTCCACAAGGACTTCTTTGTAGGACCTTGCTATCATTTGGGTCTCTGACAAAAGTCTTCAGTGCAATAAGAGATTCAAAGGACATTCCCGACTCTTAATTTCTTTCCCAAAATTTATTTGACATTCCTAATCATGGAAGAGTTCCAACAAAGCAAGATTTTAATAAATCTTAACTTCCAAAAGTGCTGTAAGCTGGTGACACTACAGGACTGAACTCTTGGAAAACAGAAGCATGAAAAATCTCCATATTTCCTCCACAATTTCCCCAAGTGGCTCTTCTCCTCTCTGGAAATGGGTAGAGAAAGATAATTACATATTGGAAATATATTCTTCCCTTCCAGAACTTGTCCCAGTGTCATTAAAACATCAGCTGTAGCCTAAAACATGGAGTATCCACCTTTGTTTCTTTTCACCTTCCTTATTTCTTATCACTTTCCTGAAGGCACTAGAGCAAATTGCTTTAAATTTTGATTTCTACGCCCATAACATGAGCATGAAAAGACTCCCATATGATGAATGGGTATGATAACCAGACAGACTGCTATAAGACTGCCCAAATGCTCTGAAAAGTGTTAGATGAGAAGAAATACCCAGGAAAGAATCTCATATTATGCAACTGTTCTATATTTTTTGATTGCTCTACTCCACTTGGTTTAGAAATGCTTGAATGAAGCTCAAATGGACTATGCAAACCTGTGGCAGTAAAAATCCTTACGCAATCATGGAATCTGTTATGACCATTGCTTACCACAACCTGGACCTATGAAACAACTTTGGACCTATGAAACAACCAGTAACTCCCAATAACAGATACAGAGCTGCCAGTGTGGTTTACACTCAACATATATATAGCTATGTTTTTTCATATTATTTGGGGGCAGATGCAATGAAGTCTTGAGTTGACACTTTCAGCCACACTGAGGAGAACTTCTCTAACTTTGCCTGCTGGTTAGAAAGAATTGATTGGGGTGGTAAAACTGAGCCTGTGTTATTTTCTGGTTTCCTATCTCCATCCCTGATCCCTTTATCCCCCTTTGTTTTACATACTGATGAATTCCTCATCCTGGAGTTTCCCTTTGCTGGTGTGGTTACATTTCCCTTCACACTTCCACTTTTACCTCAACAACAGCTATCAGTCATAAAAGTAATATGTGTTTCTGAGTCTTGAAGCTATAGTCCCCAGATGTAAATACATCTTTTACTGCTTCATCATGATCTGGCATTTCCATACCAGAAATGCTTGCGCTCTCCATTCTATTTCAATTTTGGTGCATACTGCTCTGAAGAGATTTGATGGATGTAATAGATTAAAGTTGACACTATCAATACTACTCAAGGTCCTGTCTCTCTCATTGCTTCCACACAATTATGGCAGAAGCCTTTTCCTGTGATGCTGACATGAAGTATGTACACACAGGAAGATGCCTCAGGCACAGTGCCTGTGCAATTTCCCTTTTAGGCTGAACAAACCTCTGACAAATTGGATATCAAATAGACCTATACCTTCTATAGTATAGAGCTATTTCACCAAAGACTATGTTGAAGATCTGGCTGTGTGTCTGAAAGTAAAGACAGCATTTACTGGTTATCTGGAGCAGCACCTCACACAGCTACCATTCTCACATTCAGGATTTTAAGTGGTTTGGTTATTGAATTTTGAGATTTTGTCAAAATCACAGAAAAATGCATGGTCAAATAAATCTCTATTAATCACCTTTTTCTCAGATAATACTATCAGAGAGATTCAGTGTCCTACTACAGAAAGATGTCACACAAGTATTTGACTCTTTAGAGACAAATTTCTGTTTGCAATCCCAGACATATTTAAAAGGAAAAGTAGAGTAAATATCACCCTATACATGAACATACAGCAGCATGAGGAAGAAATTTATAGTACTTCACTGCATTAACAAAAATTGCTGCTAAACTTTTTCTGCTCTTCCAAATAGTAAAGAAAATAATTAATGCTAAAATTTCCATAGCTGTATACATTGGATAGTATAATTAATACTACAAGCCCCAGAAAAACAGGCTATTATATCTCCTTAGCCAATCAGATGAAACACATGTATGGTACAGAAGCAGGGCAGTTCACGGTTCTTGAAAGAGCATGATCAGTTACTCCTAGGCTACATTTCCTGCATAGCATCAGAGTACAAGGTAGTACAATTGTTTATTTTGGGATGTCCAGAGGAACTGGACTATAAAATGAAAGGTACGAGGCTGCTAGGAGGAAACTGAGTTCCTTCTGCTTTGGCAGCAGTGTATGTTTCCTAAAGAATCTCTCTTCTTCAACTTGCTGGATGCATAGTGTGCTGATCTAAAGGTAAACTGGCAGGAGAACAAACCCAATATGAAAAAGACAGCAAGTCAGAGTTACAATTTAATAAAAATATTACAATAAATGCAATGACACAAAGAGAAATTGGTTTTAACCCACAAAA
>JAWWLZ010000094.1:28554390-28565635 GCA_035041345.1 Poliocrania exsul
ACAAAACCTAGAAGTATAACCCAGCCCCCTGGGGCACAAACACAATGGGATTTGTTAGCCCCTGTGCTGAGCCCCACATGGTTCCCCTGAATCCAAAATAAAACCTGTTGGTGCAGATGATAGTCGCAGTCTGGTCAAGAGTGGTGGTTGCAGTCTTGTTGAGGTTCTGGTCCTCCTCTGGATCCAGCGAATGGTCCAGTCCCCAAACCCCCAAGATTATACATCCTCAGGTTCAGGTGAGACCGCCCAGTACCTCCCCCAGGGCAGGGAATTACACAATGGGTGATCTGACTCTGTGAGTCATAGGGTATTTTGGAATCATTGATGGTCCATTAGCAGACATGACCCCTCAAGCAGGGTGCGGAGATGCTAACGACTTCCTGGAAGGGTTAGGGTTATCTCACAGGCTTCTTTAACATGCAGCTTACAGCCTGAGGGGTCAGGTGTTCTCTGGGCAGCAGCTGCAAATGGTCCATTGTTAACAGTTCAAGAGAAATTGCATAGAGGATTTAGAATACACTGCTTTGGTCACACCCACACAGTGATAAACTGGTCCCATCTTGCTGAACTAGGACAATAGAAAAATTGTCACTTGGAAAATTGTTTCCAACACGTGCCACAGAGTCCAGCACTGTATGTATGTATGGCCATACTTCACGAACAAAGATTTGGGAAGGGTTCTCCCCACGTGGGTGTGCCCTTCCAGCCTGCACAGTGGATTTTTTAGGTGAGGCGGAGTGTACACGGAACTGGCCCCACCTTTTAAGTCCCAAGGTCCATCTGCCACGGCCGAGTGACCTTGGACAGTGACAGTGAAGTCCTCGGGACTGTTTCCAGCACCCGGTACTAACCAGGACTGACCCTCCTTGGCAACCAAGATCTGATGGGATGGGATGGCAGGGAGGCATTGAACTGTCACGGGATGGTCCCCACTGAGACTCGAACTCAGGTCCTTGGGATTCAGAGTCCAGAGTGCTCTCCTTTACACCACAGGACCATCCGCAGTCCAGCACTCTAGATCACCAGCATCCCTTCTCAAAATTGGGCATCACTCCCCACAGTCTGACAGGAAAGCCCCAGGAGGTGAGGAACCTCCTTGCATCTGATTGATATCTCTATGCAATGGTAGCTTTCATCCTGAGGCTGGTGAGTAATTTTCAGTTTTGACATCCCCTTGGAAAGTTGGATTTTGGAGACCCATTCCTCATCCGTTGTATATGCCAATAGAAACAGGAAGCATAGCACCAACAGCTGTTGCACCCATTCTGCCTCCCCAGAGAAAACGCAAGTTGAAAGGATTATGTTATTTCCTCAGCTTCTATTCAATGTGAGCAGTCAGCTGCTATAGGTAAGTCTAGGCAGAAGGCTAGTTATACTCCACAGTAATTCGTGATACGGAAGCTGATACTGAAATGATAAACCCTTCAGACACAAGGACTGCACAGAGCAGACCTGTGATCAGTGAATACCCGGTCCTTGAAATGGAAAATGGCCCTTAACTAGAGATGTTAAGCTTGAGGGAGAAAACTACCATCTGAGTGTGGTTTTTAAAGTTAATGATTATTAATTCTTTCTGGCCCTTTTACAAGACATTAAGCATCTGCTCAGAAAGATATGAAGTTTTTCAGTTCTCACACTTGTTTTTTTACAAGATCAGACTGCAAGACTTAAACTTTTATTTACATTTGTCCTCTGCCTTCTGCTTACATAGTATACAGAAGTCTTACAGTGAGAACAACATTTATATTCTAACATAATGTACCTTAATCTTACAGTAACCTTTACGCAAATAATGTCCTGTAAAGATCTTCATGCCCTTTGGTTGTGAATGAAAGAACACTGTGATACCCAGAACAGTTTCACTGAAATTTACATTCAAAAAGTCCAGGCTGTCTTGTCTTATGATTTCTTAAAACCAAATGTCCTTTCTAATATGACTCACCTGCATTTCTTCAGAGCTCCCTGTGTCAAGTGTTGCAGGGACATACTGAAAAAAACCAGTTTAGCCTGAGCCGGGCAAGGCAAATGTGACACCACTGAACAAGGGGAATACTGAATGAAAAATACATTCTGGCAGGAATTTTGAAGCAAATTTTAAAACAAGTTTTGCTAGATAGAGAAGCCCAGTAGACGTTATTGAACAAGAGGGCAACATAAACATCCATACCATGGTTTTTAATACATCAGGCTTTCAAATCAGGCTCAATTTTATCTGCAGCAATATCCACTGAAAGGATAGTTGTTGGATGGCAAGCAAAACTGAAATAAACTTACCCTTTGGCATGCTGCATAGCACAGAAAAAAAGATCTGAAGTTAAAGCTATATAAACCAAAAAAGAATAATCAGTGAATTAGGCTTATGCAGCCAAGTAAAAGCAGAAAGAATTGGAGAGTAAGACATGGGAAATAAATGACTGGTTTCTGCAGGGGCTCTTGTGCTTTTCCTTGCTAGACTAATTGATATGGAGCTGGGTACATCAAGAGCAAAACGAAGAGAACAATTTATTGGTTTTAGCAAGTGTTCAGTACCAGGAATGCTGGAAACAATGACCAGGACTCAACTTCTGTAGGCACAGACAAGTACAGATAGCTTCCCTTGTGAGCCCACTGCTGGCCACAGGCCAGAGCTATTTAAATGCACTAGTTCAGAGCTGCATGTGTGCTGAGTGAGACTGTTCAGCTCCTGGAAGATGGTTGGTTATGTCTTGCCATCAACAAGGGCATACATAACAAAGATGTGTCTGCCTACACTGTTTGTGTAGGTGCCGCTGAAAACAGCGTTGAGGCCCTTGAAGAGAATTTATGGCTTGCTTTTACAAATAGACTTTTTTACACAGATGGATATTTTTCTGACTACCTATCAAAGCTGTACAATAAATCTATACTCACCTTGGCACCCTAATTTCCTGAGTATTTTGGTGATGATAGGTACATTAGTTTAGAAAAAAAGCAGTCAGTGTACATACTTGAACAAGACCAAGACTTGTTGATCAGACTAAGAATCAGCTAACAAACAGCGTAAGAGAAGTAATGCTAAATGACATACTGCATCAGTGGAATGTATTTGGGCAAGCTAAAAAGTGTTTGTATATGAAGAGAGTACTTTATCTACCTAATCTTCCTTCAAACCACCTCCTGCTCTTTTGATATTTTTAATAGCAATGACAATAAGGAAAAAGGTAAGACAATGTTTGTGGGGGAATAAAAAAAGTAAAACCTATTTCTGAACTGAAGTGTTTGAGGGTTTGTTTTGGTTTTTGTTCTGAACACCTAAAGACATTATCTATGTGACTCTACCAAAACATAAGATGTTACTTTGCATGGTAGTCTGTTTTCAATAGTGTTTACCAACAGTTACAGCAGAAACTAAGTGTTGCTACATATTCTGCTAAGCATTATTAGTACGAAAATCTAGCACATCCACAGAGGAAGATTTTCTTTTTTTTAATCTGTGCTCTATTTTAATTTATGTGTTATTGCGAACACATAAGAAAATAGAATTCAAAACAGTGCTTTGAATCTTTAGACTATTTTATAAATATGCACATATGACAAATAGTGTGTTATTTGAAAATAGAGGAGTAACTACCTGCAGAAGCATGTTTGTATTCTGCCATCGATATTATCTTCTGAGGAAAAACATTATCATAAATTGTTTATTCCTTTTATACCTTACCCTTATTCCATTACTGTAGCACCTTCACTATTCAGCTAAGTTTTAATGTTCTTGTCTGGTTTTAGCTCATTGCAAGCCTCCTCTTGAAAAACAAAATCTACTCTCCAGAATTTTTCAAATACTGCTGCCTGAAAGGTCATCTTATGCTGCACAAAATCTTGCAAACAGTATTGGAGATCTCATACAGTGGATTATGCAGGCTTGTCCTATTACAAGAGTGTGAGTGAGAGAGAAAGTTTGCCTTAAGAACAAGGAGAAAATATTTATATTGATGGATGGAGATGAGTGGAGGTTTTGTTTATGAAAAGCTTTGTCTGAAAGTTTCTAAATTAAGCTAGAGATTTGTACACATGTAATCTTGTTCAGGAAAAAATAAAGCAAAACACTTTGGCATGTCCATATTTTGCACCATCCTTTATCAGTGTTATCACTACTTTCATTTGGGCAATTCATGGATTGTGGCCTAAACAAATATCCTTGTCTGTTATTCATCTCATCTGCCTTCTGAATAAATCAGCTTAAAATATCCTAGGACTTTTTCAACAGCATGATCCATTCGCTTAAGTATGTGACATGGGAGTCAGCCAAAACATGTATTTTTTGTTTATTTTGCTTTTTGTGGCAATCAGGAATTTCCTTCTTGTATGTTTGCTGTTTTGAGCTGCCCAGCTGACCCTGCTGAGCTCCCATTGAAGTGAATGGGAATGCTACTAGAATGGTTGTCTACTAGAAACTTGCAGTCATTGAGGAATACACCATGACAGTTCTACAGAACATATGCTTCCACTAATGGAAGGTGGAGCTGATATTGATTCAAAAACTGGAGCCAAAAAAAGTGTTGCAAGGAAATTAAGGGTAAATCTAACACCCCACTTTACACAAGTACCATCTGTTAAGACTGGGACATCTTCAAAACAGCTTTATTGGCAACCTCTCTGTGTATCACTGTGGCTAACATTAGATACTTCCAATTTAACTGAGCAAGCTGAGACATTAAGATGGCACGACTGAGTTAGCTCTTGAGAACAGTTTCATTCTGGCTTGCCTTATTAAAAAGTTTTAATACCAAGTTGATTCTTCTGACTTTTTTTTCTTTCTTATACTCTTGTACGTCATAGCTTGACTTAATGAACTGGGTGAAGGTTTATGTCCCTATGTTGTGTTGTTAATATTACCTTGCTGAAATATACAGACCACAGCAAGGCTTGGCAGGCAAGGAATAATTCTATTCTCTTGATCTGCAAGCATTATCTAAAGGATTGTCAGGTAATTCAGCCAGAAGAAAGTGAGTTGTTCTGACATGAGAGACTAATGCGAGTCAATGCAATGCAAAAATGGCAAGAGACAGAACAAAACTTTCGACAGGGAAAATGCAAATTTGGCCTTCAAATTTCCAAGGTGCAATTTAATGCAGTAATTCTTTTTCTCCCAAATGAATTGCATTCCAGATTATTATACAGTTTCTTGAGAGGGAAGTGTTGTCCTGCTATTTTCACTGATTTTTCTGACAGTCAAAGAACTTGTAAAATGCTTGAATAATTGTCATGATTCTGACCAGCCCCAGTTCTAAGGCTTTGTTCTGCATTTTAATGACTACATCATTGACTCATGGCAAGTCACAGTGAGGAAGATATCTGCTACAAAACTTGCCATTTTTTTCGTTTGCCGCTCTCTCCTTATTGTTCAAGAGGTGATCATGCATAGTTGGAAGGGGAGTATATGGACCTCAAAGCTCATAGTTGCCATTCACTGTGGTCTAGCACACTTAGGGTACATCTGCAAGCTGGCAGAACCAACATGAGAGCCCTTCCAAGCAGGAAATAATATCCACAAACATGCAAACAAAACAAGCTATGGGAAACACACTGCCTAAGGTTACCCTGTGTACTGATATAATATCAACTTCAATAAAATATCAAGGTTAATGCTTTAGTCTCCTGTGCTTTACATTTCCCTTATCAGACCCTGAGGTTGTGAAAGGAATCCTGCTGCTGTCATGGCAGAAACTGTCCCTGGTGTACAGATTTCTTAGTTTGTCAATCTGTCTTGGTGGCATCAGCTTTGAATGGGCAGCAAACTACATTTAGGTCTAAACAACTGTAGGAAAGTAATTTCCAGTAGCCAACTTGTGTTTTAAAAGAAATTAAGATTTCTGCTTTGTTCACTAGCTCCACAGGCACACAATCACTTGGTTTGAAAAAAGAGAGAGGATGAAAGAGCTGAGGTGCAGTGATTATTAGAATTTCTTTCAGCAGTAGCTCATTATTAGGTAAGCTTGGCTGAAGTACAATGCCATGCTTTTCGTCTTGGGTACAACCAGTTTCCCCAAAGAAGCTGAAATACAACTAACTGGTCTTGCCTTGCTGATCAGGACTTTGATGCTTACCATTACAGTCACACATTCTGTTCTCACTTCTATGGTGAAAAGTCAGTATCTACTGATAGGCATACCTGATTAACACTCCTGCTCAAGACAGCAGTATGTTTGCTTACATTCTGTTTATTTTTGCAGCAGCACTCTTCAGCTGTCTTTTTCATTTTAATATATGAAGAGTGGGTACTTTTAGCTGGAAATAATCCTGAAATTTGGATTTTTTTTTTTTCTCAGACCTTTAACTGAGCTTAGAGTGGCTAATCTGATGGATACAAAGATACCTTCTTCAGCATCAGTATTATGGGAAGGGCAAAAAGGTCAGAGAAGATTATCCTGGCAGTTCAGTTCAGGCTGCAGAAACATGTGCATGAAACCCAAGTAGATGGGTCACATACCTTAAATAAGCAGGCAACTTAGACTGTGATATACAGGTGTACAGTTTACAGGCAAAGCAACACTTGTGCCAAAGTAACATAAAATAATCATACAGTTGCTCATACTTCCAAGAGCTTCCTAAAATAAAACTTGTGTTGTGAGAAGCTTGAGATTAGTGTCAACTTGAGCAAATCTATGATACATATACTAGTACTAACAGCAGTTCTTGTGATAATCCTGGATATTTTTGGTCATGAAAAAGCAGTATACCAACTTCCCAGAATTTGTATTTTCTAATACACACACAGCATGAGTAAAAAACAGGGTGAACTGGAAGCACCAGTCAGTTCCTAGAGCCATGATGTCATCAGTCTTAGTGAGACTTAGCTGCATGAGTTCCATGGTTGGAGTGCTGGGATGGAGGGTACATGCTGTTGAGAAGGGATAGGCAGAGTAGATGAGGTGGAGGTGTCACACTATGTGTAATGCAGAGGTTGGAATGTTCAACCCTTACAGTTGGTCATGATATAGTTGAGAGCCTCTGAGTGAGGCTCAGGGTGATGGGGAAAAAACCCAGTTGTTCTAGTGGTGGTCTACTACTCACCGCTCAACCAGGATGTAGGCACAGCTACGTTATGCTATAGGTAACTAGAACAACTTTCCTGGTCAGTAGCCCTTGTCCTTGTGGGAGATAGCAACTTCCTAGACATTAACTGGGAATATCATGCTGCTGTCACAAGGAGCTCTTGAAAATTCTTGAAGTTTGTACAAGATAACTTCTTGTCACAAGTGCTCAGTGAGACAAAAAGGCAAAAAATTTGCCCTTCCAGACTTGCTGTTTGTAAATAGAGAAGGACTCATGGAAGAAATGATGGCAGGTAGGTGTCTTGGCCACAGTGATCATGAAATGTTGGAGTTTAAAATTTTTGATCTAATGAGAAAAGGACAGCAGAGATGCTGCCATGGACTTCAGTAGAGCAAACTTTAAGCTTTTTGGGAGGTATTTAGCAGAATTCCATGGATATCTGCTTTTGAGGGCTTAGGAACTCATGAGTGTTGGTCAGCTTTAAGAACTACCTTTTAGAAACACTTGAGTGGGCAATTCCTCTGTGCTGTAAGTCAAGCAAGAGGGGCAGAAGAGAGTTAGGCTGAACATGGAAGCTAAAGAAGCACAAAAGGAAACAGAAACTGTATGACTTCTAGAAAAGAGGTCAGAATTCACAGGAATACTACAGAGCTGTTATTTGTATATACTGCAGGAAGACACAGAAGACCAAAGAGCCTCAAATAGTGTTGAAGTTGTCCAGTGTCATATCAGATAATAAAGGCTTTTTAAAGTATATTGAAAGAAAGGCAATGTCTAAAAAGAAAACCATTGGATTGACAGTTCGTGAAGATGGTCATCTGAATAGTAGGGATTAAGAAAAAAGCAGAGGAATTCAATGCTTTTTTTACCTCAGTTGTTAATAATACAGACAGACCTTGGGCTTCCTGGTCCCCTGAGTGGGACTGCAAGTGTGGGAATAGTGACTTTCCATTTGTGTACACTGAAATTGGAAGGCACTAGTCGTATCAACTAAATGTACACATGTCTATGGGGCCTGGTGGGATTCATCTCAGAGTATTGATGGAGCTAGTAGTAGGACCCCTCTCAACTAGCTAACAAAGGTCCTGGGAGTCTGGGGAGGTTCCCCTTGACTGGAAGCTAATCCTAGTGTTATTCCTATTTAGAAAAATGCTGTGCAGAAAGACCCAGGGAACTACAGACCTCTGAATCTAACTTCAGCACTAGAAAAATTAGAGAAATCATACTGGACATTACTAAAAGGCATTTAAAAAAATGCAATCATCAGGCACAGTCAACATGGTTCACAAAGAGAAAGTCCTGTTTCAATAATTTGATTCTTTCTATGATAAGACTTCCTCACCTGAAGGTAAAGAGAAGGCAGAGGATGTAATTTTTCTGGATTTTAGTGAGGCTTTTGATACTGTCCCTTACAGTATCCTTCTGGGCCAGCTGTTCAGTTGTGGGATGAGTTGGGTCATGGTGCACTGGGTGAAGAACTAGCTGAAGGGCAATGCTCAAGGGGTTGTAGTGAATGGGACTTTATCTGGCTGGTGAGTAACAACCCTCATAGTTCCTTGACAATCAATTTTAGGGCCCACTCTGCAATATATTTGTCAAAAATTTGGATGAAGGAATTGAATGCACCATGAGCACATTTTCTGATGATACCAAACTGACAAGTGTTGATGACTTTCTTGAGGGTTAAGAGATTTTGCAGGGAGATTTTCATAGACTGGAGCATTGGACAATGATTAATGCAATGAAATTAGGCAAGGACAAATGCTGGTTTCTGCATCTGGGATAGAGGAATGCCAGACATAAGCATAAACTGGGAGAGGAGTAGCTGTGGAAGGACCATGATCTGGGAATACTGGTTGATAGCAGTTCAGTGTGAGTGAGCAGTGTGCCCTGGCAGCCAACACTCTGGGCAGTGTCAGGCACAGCTTATCCAGCCAGTTAAAAGAGGTGACCATCTGTCTGTATTCAGCATTGGTGCTGTCTCATTTTGAGTATTATGTATAGATGTGGGCCCCATAGTTTAAGAAGGATGTGAAGGTCCTTGAATGCATCCAGAGTGCACCGGCCATTGCCATGTCCTCTGTCACCAAGACCTCTTCTCCAGTTAGCAGTTGGTCCGTATTTTTCTTGGTCTTCCTTTCACTGCTGGTGTACACATGGAATTCTTTCTAACTGACCTTCACTTCCTTTGCCAGACTCAATCTTGGATTGCCTTTGGCCTTTCTAACCCCATCCCTGGACAACTGGATAATATTTTTATATTCTTCCTTGGCTGGTCACTCACACCTGTTTCAACCATTGGAACACATCCTCATGTATGAGTAGCCCAGAGATCCTCATTGAAGCAAATCTAGGAAGGAAATTGAGACATTTTGTTTGCTTTCAGAGGAATGCCACTTTGAACCTCTGACTGCACCCATGACTATTTCACTGGCAAGCCAGAAGCCTGCAGTTGTGCACAAAAGGCCCTTCTATAATTTTCATGAACTAGCAATTTTTTGTGGTATATTTGCTGTCCAAATGCAGATGCCTCCTTCATTGCTCTCACACAAAAATAAGTTTCAGGAGGAGGAAAACAAGCTCTGTGGTAGCTGTTCTTCATGCTACGTAGAAGCTGCTAGGATTAGTTGAACTGCAATTGTATGAATTGGGGTTGGATGACTTGTACTGCTTGTGTACAAGTCATGTCCCTCACCTCTTCCTAGACTCCTTCTGTACAAACAAATGCCTGTGTTAGTGTTGGTTTGTTGATTAGTACAGTCTGTGCAATCCCAGTGTAGCCAAAATATCTGTGAAATAGGCAATTGCCTTCTGACAACAGAGCGTATGAACTTAACCCAAAGTGGGATGTGCATGACAGTCTGTCTCCAAAATAAGCATAGATTTGGAAGCTTACTTCCTGTGACTCCTTTCAATAACAAAACACTTCACATTTAAACTGCTCCTCTACATTTGTTGAGATAAATTGTACTGTAATCTTCATGGACTGTATTCCAATTCCAGAAGCCACTAAGCCAGAAAAGGGGAAACTCATTTTCCACAGTTAGGAATTGAAAGAGCTGTTCAGGTAGCAGAAATATAATTCTGTGACTATAACAGATGTTGCCACATGCATAAGGTTTTTAAAGTCAAATAGTAGGACTCTGTGGGAAGACCCGAAGCTACTAAGATGTGCATAGTACTCAGCAGTCTTATCTTGCTGCTGTGCTTGAGAAACATGTATCACTTGAGTTAACAAAATGTTCACTTTTTACTGCTAGACTGGTGTAGGGCTTCAAGAAATAGAATAAACTAAAGACTGCTAAAGCTTGGAAATGTAGATTCAGATTTAGGAAAAGAGGGAAGAAATTTCCTGAATCGTCTCTTGATGAAGAAATGTGGCTTCTTTTATTACTCTGTGGCCTCAAAAAATGAGATCTTGAATCTCAATCTGTAGTGGCCAGCTGCAGTACTAAGTTTAAGATTTTATATGAGCCCACCAAATAAGCAAAAATGTTTTTAATTCCCTGTGGCCACGGTCCTCTTGAGGATTTTTATCCAAACATGCCTTAACATAAGTCAGGGCTTCTGTGCTGCTGCAGCCTGAGTGAATCCTTGCTGAAGACGCCATAGCTCAGCAGGAAAGTTCTACCATCTCCTTGAGGTTTCCGTACCGGAGCTACAACTCCAGGTGGTGAGGACTGACGAGACAACAGGAAGATAGAAACAGAATGAACCTGAATGAACCTAGACAAACCCAAAAATATTTTATGTATAAGACTCTCCTTGTCTTTTGAAATATTTTACCTTTCCAACAAGTAAATTCAAGTCACTGAACCACTTCTCATCATTAAGAAAGTAATTTAGAGCCCAGTTCTGAATTTTAGTTCCTGGTCAGCTTCTCCTATTTGTATTTTACACAAGTTTCTTCACTATGTGTTGAAAATCAAAAGTAAAAAAAATGGTTTTTTGCTTTAATTAGAGACAGCACCTAATTCTATTTTCAGCTTTTGACACTGACTTGAACAACTTCAAGGCAACAATGGGCTATTTGCTGACCAAAAGAGGGGTCTTTATCCAAACAAGATAATGTAATGCAGGAAATATTTCTTCAATAATAAAAAAGCATGTCCAAACTTTCACTCTGATATCATTAAAAAGGAACTTACAAATGTTATTGTTATGGGTTTAGCTAGGTGGGCCTAAATTTAGGCTTTAAAGTTCAGGCCAGGCCTGGGGTTGTCAGCTGACTTGA
>JAWWLZ010000094.1:28569400-28580247 GCA_035041345.1 Poliocrania exsul
AAGAAACTTGGATAGGAATGACTAAGGGAAAATTGACCAGGGTAGACATATTGGGTATATAACATTTAAACTGGGGATACATCAATATAACTTCTAAAACCTCCATAGTCCTCGTTCAACTGCTGCATAGGCTCCCCGGGGTCTTGGATCTCCGCGTCTTCATCCACTCAACGTTTATAATATCGTTGCCACTTGATGAATTCCTCGTCTTTCTGGTCTCCTCCGACAAGCTGACTTCTTCTAGCCAATAATATTGTATTCCATACCATATTACATCATCTCAAAAGGGGTAAGATCCAGTGTGTGGGTGTGGCTTAGTCAGTTTCACCATGGCTGGGCTACAAGCTGGACGTAGTGCAGCTCCTGTCTTCAACTAGGCCCCTGCTCCTGCTGCCACTACTTGCATTTTGTTTAAGTTCAGGGAAGTAGAAATATTTTGTTGTTATACTTTCTTCCAGAGTGTCTTTTAGAGTGCTTATGAATCTAGAGTAATGGGCTTTGTATTAACTGGGGAGTGGAAGGTTATTTCTTGTTATACTATACATAACTGGTGTAAGTGTGTGTTATATTGTAGTTTTCTCTTAATTTTCTCTTTTCTGTGTAAATACATGTAGTTAGTTTCAGCATAAACCTGGTTTTAGAGGTTTTTTCCCCTTTCTCCCTTTTCTCACCCAGAGGCTAACTCTGTACTTGGGCAGTTGGCGTTTTGCCAGCTTAACCCAAGACAGTCATAGCTACCATTCAAAGACTCTTAAGTGGAGATTCGTGTAATTTTTCTCTCTGCTATTCTTGTGTTTATCTCCTTAGGGCTGTATGCATGTATGATGACATTTGTCTTTCCAATAAAAAGAATTCATAAATATAAACAACAGGGCCTAAGGATATTTATGTTTGGAATAAAAGATTTTGTGGCACAGTTTGTACTTACTTAACTCAGCAGCTGACAGGAGTTAGCAATAAGATCAATTCCCGGTTCTCTTGAAAGCACTTGCTTTTTCAGGTATGTTTTCTTGGAATCAGACCTAAATCCAATAACCACAGTATATGGTTATGTCATCAAGATCTGATAATGTCTGATAATAAAACACATAAGAACTACACTGCTTGACCCAGGAGTTCATTAATCTGAATGGGAACTACGTATTTAAATACCTTTGACTATCTGGACCCTGAATTCATACTATGTTGTTGCAAATGTTCAGCCACAGAGAAAGGGCTACCCTTTCTGTGAATCAAGTTCTCTGGAGGCCTATATGGCCTGTTATATTATTTCATAATTAGTTACAGTTCCTTTGACAAACTTCATGTTCTGTTCGGTACCTGTAAATCAAAGAACATTTATGTGAAGCATAGGGCTGCTTAGACATCATTTTCACACTCCCTGAAAGCAGCAGTTTGTCTTCCCTATAGTGCATCAGAGTAAGATCTAACTACAGGACTTTTCTGGCAGCAGCTTAGCACCATCAGCCCATCTCTTAAGCATCTCAGCCAGCCCCAGGAAATGCATAGCTATCAACCCTTTGGATGAGAGAAATATGGTAATAGGGACTTCCCTTATTCTCTCCAGGAGACTGGACAATGGGGAAGTACTGACCCTCTCAAAAAGAGCGCAATGTAAGTTTGAGCTCCATTCTGGGGCAATCTGAATTCACCATTCCTTTCCACCTGGAAGAGAAGCTGATTGTGTCTGATAATCATTTGAACACATGCCTGAAAAGAGGAAGTGAAGCAAAAACATGGTGAACAGATGAAGCTGGGACTGCTCCTCTGACAGTTTCCATGACACCATCCTCATTTTGGCAGCTTTTCTGGAAGCTGGTAGGAAGGGCTGGACTAAGTTAACCAGTAGTGCCATCAGTGTTTTGTTGCTGGCCTGCCAGTAGTATGTCCTCCCTATGACCAGGAGGGACCCAACTTGGCCATACAAGAATGGCAAAACTTGCACTCCATGTATAACAGGTCCAGTAAGGATCTCTGAAGCTTGTTGGTGGAAACAGAGGCACAATTGCTAAGTGGAGGCCTGGAACTCAGACAAGGCTGTATTGCTGCAGATCAACAAGTTAAACACTACGTGAGCAGTGGAAAAGGCGACATGTGCACTGACAGTTTGCATGAACAGCAGTTAAAATGAGCCAAATGACATCAAGCTTACAGCAGGCTAAGAAGTAACCCTTCATTAACCGTGGTCTAGTGCCTGTTGCACTGTTGCTATCTGCAATTACACCACTGTAGACCTGAGCCCTTAGGAAAACAGCTGCCTTCAGAAGGATTTGTCAGTGACCAAACTTGGGAAGTGCTCCTGACACTTCAGGCTGCACAGTACTTTCCCTGGTACAGCATAGCAGTGGAAATCCTGGGAGAATCATGGATGCTTCTGGAATCTGTGCCCCTAACAATATGAAATGAAATGAAATGAAATGAAATAACGAAATGAAATGAAATAATGAAATGAAATGAAATGAAATGAAATGAAATGAAAAAATAAATAAATAAATAAATATTTTTTTTAAAAAAAATATATATATATAAATATATGGGCTTAGAAGCAACGTGCAAAACAAAAGCAAGCCACACGAGGGAAAGCTCTTGCACAGGTAAAGGAAAGAAATCCACTGGATTGAAGACCAAAATTAATATTGCAGATTTCAGTAGTTGTAATTCCTTAATTGAACAAAACAACAAAACTGCCAGGAAACACAGTTATATTTTGGAACTGAACCAGTCTCTCACATACTATTGCATATGCTATCAGTACAGAAGGAACTACACTGAGTCAAAGGGCTAATTGCAAGCAAAAATGACAGGAGATGGGACAGGGTAGCAGTAAGCAGTAAATTTCTGGCTGCAAGAAGGAAAGTTATGGCATTCTGCTGTTTGTCCTCTTTCAACACATAACGAACTGAAATGCTTTCAACAGGAAAGAAAGGCAATTGATCTAAAAGTGATGGGAAAGAAATATCGTCCCATATTGCACTTGATTAACCTGTGAAATTTGCTGCTGAAACATCTCCCTGCGGCTTACCAGAAAGACAGATTAAAGATTATAAAAATCTGAAATATTTATGCATCTAAAAAACCTCTGAAAACATCATAATTATGTAACAGAGGACAAATATTATTTATTGAATGGGGAAAAAAAGACTTCTACTTTGTCATACAAACTGACATTCTAAGTGAGACACTTCTCAAATTTGGTCATTGTTTACTGCGAGGTTTCTTGTAACCTTACCTAAAGTAACATGTCTAGTCACCATCAGAGATGGAACTTTAGGTAGAGAAAATACTAATATCAGCAATTCTGTCTGATCTTCTGTTTCATTGCACTTATCCTTCAAGGTGAAAATTCTAAAAAGTAAAAATACTACTCAAAATTTCCTCAGCGCTAAATATTGCTTCCTAAGAGTGCAAAATAACAAAGTCAGCTCAAGTCAGCATTAGGGCAGCAGTGCTAGCTTTTGACATTGCTTTTTTAATTTACAGGCACCTTAAGTGTGGTAGAAGAAGAGAAGAGAATGGGACCATAATGTGTACTTAAAAGGCCAAAACACTTATGAAGTCTTAAAATAAGTATCTACATAAAAGGTTAAAGCCTAAGGGAAGTCTAACTAAGTACGTTTGATCTTGCTAAATCAGTATCAAGTCTTACTGTGTTTGCAATGGACTTGAATTATCTTAACTTAGTTTATTAAATAAAGAAGAAAAATTAATATGATTACAAACTCACCAGTAAATGACTTTGGGTTATCTACTGATATTAACAACTCAAAGTTGTATCTTCTCAGCTGAACTGAGTCAGCCAACAATACACATCTTCTTTGCCTTCTGCTGATTAAGTAACACGGCAGTTTATACAATAGTCATGAGCCATTTCAACCACAATGTAAAAAGCACATGGTTCAGCCAAAATATGATTTCAGCAGTTCAGAGCTCCTCTTTTCAATTATCCATAGCTGTGTCTTAACAGGAGAATACAGTTTTCCTGTGATACATTCGGAAGCATCTCAAGCTTAAGGTATCTATGAATGTGAGAAGGAGCAAGGCCTGATTCCCAAACCCTCTCCCCAAGTTTTAGGCCTGTTTGCACAATCTTTATCACTAAGCATGTTCTGTTCTCTTAACCAGGACTTGGTTATCACTGAGTTCATTGTACCGTAAACCAGAAGTGATAAATCAGGT
This sequence comes from Poliocrania exsul, assembly GCA_035041345.1. NCBI lineage: Eukaryota > Metazoa > Chordata > Aves > Passeriformes > Thamnophilidae > Poliocrania > Poliocrania exsul. The sequence continues at coordinate 28,573,577 of JAWWLZ010000094.1, forward strand.
AGTGGTAGACAGATGAACAGAGTAAAATGGTAAAGATCCAAGATTTTGTATCTTTAGAGCCAAGGTTTTAGAAGTGTGACAGATCATGTCACTGAACAAAGAAAAGGCAGAAGTCCAACAGTGATGAAGACGCTTCAAGATCACCCTGAGGGATGAAGTCAAGAGACCACTACCCAAATTCGAAGCCACAAGGAAAGCTCCACCCAAGATTTCACCCAGTCATTGATATGGAAATTAGAGGGTGTTAACTATGGACTTAAGGCTATAAATGACTTGTTTTACACAAACAAGTTAGGCAAGTTTTTGCCCAGTATGAACTGGCGTGCCTCCAACTCTGTCAATAAATATCTTGCTGCTATTAGAATAAAAAGCTTTCTCTTAGCAGTTTTTTGTTGTTTGTTTTTCTTGGTTTTGGGGGTTCTTTTGCAGTGCTTTTCGCTTATCAAATGTTTTCTTCCTTAGAATTACAGGATTGTGGAAAAGTTGTATGCCCTAATCTTCTAGCTATTCTCTTGGTGAGGCAGCTCAGGGCACACTTTGTTCTTCTTGCTGCAAGAGCATACAGCAGGCTAATGTCCAGGTGTTAAAGGTTCAAATAATAGGGTGGGGGCAGGAATTTTTCTCTCCCTCCCAACACAAAGGTTTGGGCAGTTGAAGTGCCAGGACCAAGAACAAAGGTGTGGTTGATGGCTGTGGATTCCAGCTTCATGGTGGGATGGAGGTGAGGAACAGATGCCCAGCATCCAGGAGCAGGAGAAGCTTTTCCTATGTGCTGGTTTCCGTTCGATTTCAGTGGCTGCTGTGCCTAGGAGCTGTTTGCTGGACTCATGAGATATTTGGAGGGGGATGATTTGCCCTGGTTTCAGCCACCCATGACCCCAGCTCAGCTCATGCTACTCGTCAGAGGGAGAGAGAAGGGAGAGTCTTGGCCATTGCCCTAGATTCTTGCTACAGATCCCTTTCCTGAGACAGCTTTCCATCTGCAGAGGAGTGAGCGCCAGCACCATCAGCTCCTGTCCCTAGCCTCTTGCCCCTGGCCATACATTGCCTGCCACAGGGTTCCACCCCATCCTCTTCTGTGACCTCCATCTCCCACGTAAGTCATTTGGAGGAGTCAGCGCCCCAACAGACTACCTTTCCTCTTTGTCTTACCAGAGAAACTGTGAGCAGCAGCGATCTGGCTGTCTGTAAATATAATTGCACCAAAAGCGAACAGAGACAAAAAAATTCAGTTTCATTTAAAGGGTTTTGTTCTTTATTTTTTTCTTTAGGGGTACACGGTAGTTGTTTGTTTTGTCCTAGTTTTGGTTATATATATATACATATACTCTACTGGTCCCTGGAGTTATTCCTGCCCAGGTGAAGAACTGAAGAACCTTGCATTTCTCTTTATTGAACTTGAGACGGTACTGCACTGCTCAACTTTCCGGCCTGTCCACATCTCACTGAATAGCAGCACAGCCCTCTGGGGTATCAGTCACTCCTCAGTTTTTTATGGTCAGGGAACTCACTGAGGGTACACTCTGTTCCTGCCTCCAGGTCATTGATGAAGAAGTTGAACAGGACGGGACCCAGAACAGACCCCTGGGGAAGCCCACTAGCTACAGGCCTCCAGCTAGACCTTGTGCCACTGACCACAACCCTCTGAGCTTTGTTTTCAGCCAGTTTTCAATCCACCTCACTGTCCTCTCAGCTAATTCACACTTCCTGAGCTTACCTATAAGGATGTAGGGAAACGCTGTCAAAAGCCTTGCTGAAGTCAAGACATCTATTCTGTTCATTTCTTCCCAGTCCATGCAAGCATACATTGTTTTGATAAAGCATTCGGAGACTTTTTTCCTTGGTTTGAAACCAAATTAGAAAAAAACTCTTAGAAACATAAGTGTTTGATAGCTGTATTACACATTTCTATTCCTGGCCAGCTCTATTCTGCTCCTAAGGGTTTCTGATGCCTTGATCTGCACAGATATTTAGGTCAGGATCTATGTCCTGCTTTTACCATTCGCTGTTGTGAAACAGTTCTCTTTCCTGGAGAAAACAAAATTTAGATGGTACCACAGTACCTACATTCATTGAAGCTAACATATTAAAACATTACTATTATATTATTGTAATCATGACTGGCAATTTATAGTTCTTACAATTATAATTAATAACTAATCTCTACTAACTGCTGCTTACCAAGTTGGTTCATTTTGGGTGTGGATGGAAGCAAGATCTGAACTCACACCTAATCCTGTATTACCCACCTTGACTCTAGATAGTAGCACCATTTGTAAGACAGAAACTTCTTGGCTGACAAGTGAGAAACGAGTTATCAGGGTTAGAAGAATGTGCTACACTTTTGAGAGGACTACACAGCCTGACCATGCAAGAGTAACCAAAATCCCATGAGTGCACAAGGAATTAGTGAACTTCAGGAGGCAATTGTCATCCCATGTGCATGGGAAGTTGTTGGTTCCTGCTCCCAGACTACAGTTGAGTAAGGTCTCACACAAACCTGAGTTACATCCCACAGTTAAAAAAACTGCACATGGTACCTATATCTGAGCAATGTTATGCAAAGCACTCTACACGTGCAGCAGCTACACAATCTAGAATGTGAAAGCAGGCACTTCAAACTCCATTGCTTTATTTGTTCCTCACATATAGAAAATAAAAAACACAAACCCATTTTCAACAGCTTAATATTTTTTGACAATTAAGCTTTTTATTTCAAGGTTCAGTTGGAATTCTTCCCTGGGTACCATTGCAACAGCTTTTTAATGACATTTCTGTTAAAACTCAAAGATGGCTCCTATTCAAGTGTTTTCTCAGCTTCGGAGTTACAGACATTTTCTCTACACAGTAAAGCCATGAATCAAAGAATTGAAATGCAGACTGCTGTAATATTTTACAGTCCTACTGGAGACAGAAACAGTAGTCAGACTGTAAACAGCCCTGTTTCCTCGCAGTCCTGTCAAATGCCATGCAAGTACTTACTTTTCTCTGTAGCCCTGAAGCCCATAAAACATACAATAAATGTAAATCTAAGTTGTGAATAAATACTTTCAGGATTGAAAGATGGATATTTAAATTCAGTCAGTGCATGTATTTTAGGAGAGTTCTTGGGCATCATGGTGCAGCAAATAAAATTTTGTGAACTTATCGATTCTCACTGAGAAAGGATCTTTGCGTTTGTGGTAGGGTTCTTTGTTTTGTTTAGGGTTTTTTTGAGTTTTGGGGGTTTTTTTGTTTGTTTGGTTGGCTTTTTGTTTTGTTTTTTTGAGGGGGGGTTTTCTTGGTTGGTTGTTGTTTTTTTTAATTTACCCAAAGAAGATGCAGCAACACCAGACTATTTGGAAATCTAGGACAGGGAAACCTACTGGACAGCTTAGCTACTTCCTAAATTGTACTGCTTCAGGTTCTTTCCCCCTCTCTTTTTATTTTATTTCATTAAATAAGCTGCTCTAGGCAAATAGCCAAACTGGAATCTTCACAAGTTAATCAAAAGATTTTCTCACTTTTGTTTTGAATTCTTCTTAAGTTTTTGAATGCCTTTTACTAGAAACAGTGCAGGCTCCCCTTTTGTAACTATAGTCTTGTCTCTATCATTCCCTAAATAGGCCTTCTCAGGGAACTTTGCAGTTCTGTAATGAGAATGACATGAGAACTTCACAGGTCAGTATAATCAGTTTACATGGATCAGTTTAGATTGGATTTCCCCACTGCAATTGTTGGTCCAGTAATATTTCTGGGAGAAGATTCTCTATACTAGACTCAGTTCAGGCTGGCCAATATCCTGAGCACTGTGGCTGTAATCAAACATCTAAAAAATAGGCATCTAGATTAAACCAAGGGTCAATGTTCTCTCTGAACTATCACCTCATCGAAGAGGGCAGAATGTCAGTGCAGGGGAGGAATTCATCTAAATTCTCTGAGAACAGAGTGATTTACCAGTTGTAGATAACTAGAGCCATAACTTTGAGTGGTCTGGCATTTGAGCAGAAGATCTCCTTCCTAATTTGACTTTGAAATCAAAATATAAAACTATTCAACTTTGTACTAAATAACATCCATCTTCTAAGCCAGCATCAAGCAGTGTCAAAAACCTTGGGATCTCCATATTTTCTTTTGATGTCAATCAATGGTAGGTTTGTAAAAAAAATAAATTGATTTCAAAGAATGAAAGAGTGCAACTTATTCTAAAGTGAGGTTATTGGATGCAAAGGTGTCTGCAGCACAACATCCAGGGATTTAAAGAGAAATGCACCATCAGCAAAACAGATTTAATTTCATTGTACTAACTCACAAAACTAAAGGGATTTCAGGTCTCACATATGACTGCTTCCTTACATATGTTACTACTACTTTGTGCCACACACTTTAATGGCAAGTGTGGCATGTCAGCATTTTGAAAGACAGGTCTGAACATAAAATGGCCTAAAAATTTTATCAGGCTTTGGACAAACAAAGGAGCATCCAGATGGTGTGATTACTCCAGTCTTTATAAATACCCTCTGTAAACAGACTCAGTGTAGTGTTCAAGAATAAAAATACAAGATCACTGCCTGTGAACTCAACTTCCTTGCTAAGTGACATGATTAGAGGGCCAGTTTCCATTCGTGCTTTTGCTTGAATCCCTTAAAGCAGGTGTAGTGCTCAGCTGGGGATCTTTTTCCCATAAATGGAGCACAGTACAAAAGTACCACAGACAGGTGTTTAGCCACGCCAGTTTCATCATGATCCCTTGCTCATCAGTCTGCTGTTCTGAGAACTATTGAGTTGTGAGTTAGTGTGTCTGCACCATGTTTATCCATCCTGAAGAAGCTACATGATGGAGAAGTACAGTCTAGACACTTGGGTGTACTCTGGAAGTATGACTCTGCCAAGGGGTCACCTCTTATACCAAGAAGTACAGAATAGGCTATGTGACTGCACTTTCAACCTCAAATACTCTTTATATAGAGCTATAAAGATAGAATATAGACTCACAGAATGCTTTAGGTTGGAAGGAACCTTAATAATCATCTAGTTTCAACACTGCCTGCCATGGGCAAGAACACTTGCACTAGACCAGTTTGCTCGGTTTTTATTCTATTCTGTGCCAGAATGGCTTGACCAAAGCACAGACTAACCTCTAGCAAACTGTGTCATGAAGAGCAGAATCACAAACATCAGGTCTATGTAGAAACAGGTGGAAAGGAGTGCTTTGTTTGGAGAATGAAAGGAGAAATGATTAATCAACACAGATATTCAATATAAAAGGAGATGCAGAAAGAAGATACTGATTGTCATAATGAAGGATAACCCTTTTCTCATTAGGAACTCTACATCCTGGGCTCTGATTCCTGCCCCTAGATTCAATGTGACCAGGACTGCAGACATGACAGTTCTTTTGCTTAATGCCTTTAAAAGCTCAGGTTAAACTCATTTTCTCAAGATTTCCTCCCCATAATCCTACTTAGGTACACCTCTGATCCAGTAAAATATCATTGTTATTGTGAAAACATTTAAGAAACATGTCATTCTTTCTATTCAGCTTCAGACTGCTAAAATTGCCTCTAAACAAAATGTAAATTTACCCTGCAGTCTTTGCCAGGATGTTTAGGCTGCTTAGTAAAATCCAATCTAATCGTTTTTGTGCTGTTCAGGTTAGATGAGCCATCATGTTAGGAGATAGGATTTGTTCACCTCCCTGTGGACAATAATGGACACTGCTATTTTTGCAGGGCAGAAATGTGTCTTTTGCTGAACAACCCTGAAAAGAGTCCTATATGAATAGCAGGATGTTGCCTCTTAGCCTCCTCTTCCTCTCCTCCCTGTGTGCCAAGAGCTGACTAGACCCAAAGAACAGGATTCAAGAATGCAAGCTCATCCTTTGGTGCCACATCACCTCTGAAAATATAAAAGAAGACCCTGATGAGAATGTCTTAGTTTGTGTAGCGTATGTATTGCCAAGAAAACAGTTGAGTCACATGGTAAAGAACTATGAACAAGAACAGAGTCTGGCCCAGTTTCAGTGTCAGTTTGTGCACAAATGCTTTGCTTCAAGAATAACAAGAGCCAGACAACAAATCTCTTGAACAGATATGCCAATTCCCTGCAATAATCTGAAGGTCTGAATGCTGTGGTTACACCATAAATGCACAACAGCAAACTGCTAGACCCACCCCCAATTAATGATACCTAGAGATCTCTCTGGGAAAAGATAAAGAGAGACAGCACTTTTAATTCAACAGCTCGACTGTCCCCTTGGAAACACTAGAACACGATACTATCACAGGCAGAAGATTCACCCTGCCAATACATGATGAAGACATGGGTGCTCTCTGGTGTGGCAGAGATGCAGAGCAAGAGCTCAACCCCATGGAAATCCTTATTACCACTAAGAGAAGTAGTCTCACCTCATGCTGCAGTCCATTAAAATTCAGCAGGCTTTTCTTGTGTTAGGTGAGGAATACATGCAGTTTTACAACAGCTCAAGTCTGACAGCTTTTAAGTATTTTTAAGGATGTATTTCAGCTGATCTGTTCTTAGACCTGGCTGACTGTTCTCTTGCAGAGGTGTTTATGCCAGTAGAAGAATAAAAGTGGGATCTGGAATACTAGGGTGGGGGAGGGTAGGACCTTCCCTCTGAACACCACTGTAGGCATACAAAATTTTAAAGTGAAGAGAAAATACCAGGTTTG
>JAWWLZ010000094.1:28581554-28594152 GCA_035041345.1 Poliocrania exsul
CCTTGAAAATCAGACTATGTCTCTGAGGTTCCTAAATAGAAGCTAAATTCTTCAGAAAACCACTTCTCCTTCCTTAAGAAAACCAATTCCCCTTTCTTTCCCTTTTTCTTCCTTCTACTAAGCTTAAAAACAGAACAAAGCAAGATCAGTTGAGTCTTTGACAGTTTGACAGTGTTGCAACAGAACACAAAGCTGAATAACACGAATTAGAGCTTTGTAGTCTCCATGACTGTGATCCCTGATTGAGGCTTAAGAATCTGGATGCCAGATTTCGGAGGGCTTTAAACAATGAACAACAGCAAAGAAGCAAACATGCAACAAGGGAGAGCTGTTATGAGATAAAGCTTAATGGAGGAGTTAGCATAATTAGGAAAATTTACTTCTACCCCTCCTGAAAAGGTGTTTATATAAGTAGACAATCATTCTGTATTGCTTCCTGTCAAAGATTGTCAGGATAAGGCAACTGGGATGTGTCTCCTAAAGGGAAAGAAATTTTACTGCAAATCTTTCTTTTTCCTTTGTCTGGTTGCAGAGTCTGGATCTTACTTTTAACATCTGGACACGACTTTGCAAGCTGATTCTTCCAAATATTAAGCATAAGTTTGAACACATGATTTCAAGTTTCCTTCTCCAACTGTGTGTGAGCAGTTGTTGCTGGCAATGGGGTCTGTCTATGCTCTCAGTGAAGAGCCCATAGAAATGCTTTATGGATATGAATGGATTAATGGATTGAGACTCTGAAGACAAGTACAGATAAAAGGATTCTTGCACTTAACAAAATCATTCTTTGAAATATATTCTCTCTCACAATTTTCCATTTCGGCCACATCCGACTTTAAATGTAGGAGAATGGACCATCTGGACTTGTTGCACTTCTCATTCATCAAATCGCCCTAAACCTCAGCTTTACTCTTTGCTGGAATACCTATCCAGTTTAGCCTTTTCAGAAAAGTTTATCTATCAATGAATCCCAGAGCAGATATCTGCAGTTCCCTGACTCATCAGAATCAAACAGCTCCCAATCCACTTACCAATATAGTGCTACCCTCAGTTTCTTAATAGAAGTAGTATTTTATACAGTCAGAAAACACTTCTAATGGCAAAAAGCATTAGCTTCCGTAATATAGAAAAGAAAGAGATTATCTATAAATGCATACCTGGACTATTCTTCCTTTTTCATTGCTGGCACACATTCTGTATAAAACCTACGGGCCTATGCCTTGTCACAGGGTTATGAGCATGTTGGACTTTGCAGTTTTTGCATGGATTATATTCTGGCCTTCGCATTGTAACTATTGTTTATTGTTTAACGCACAGGCTCTGGCCTTTTCAGAGCTTCTCAAAAATACTGGATTTTCATCCACCTTAAAATAGTTCCAGCCCTGTCAGCAGACAGCTTAAGGTCATCAGACTCAGTAAGATCCATGGCTGAAGATCAGAGAAGACACTATTCACTACTTAACCAAAACCTCTGGTCATTTTCTCAAAAAATCATCTGTGTACAGCTAAGCATCAGTAGAACAGCTGATTCTGTCCTAGGCTGAACACATCAGCCTTAACTGTCTCACTTTTCCCTCTGGTAAACTATGTCTGTAGGATTTCAAGTACCTTGGAAATAGCAAAAAGTGAATCTCGTTAATCATAAAATCCTCTTATGACTGGACTGAGAGCTACTATGAGAAATGTCACCTTCAAGTAACACAGACACAGAGAAGAAGCTTGTAATGGAAAACTGCCTCATATGTAACTAGAACCTCATGAATTAGAGGCAATAATTGCCTTTACAAGAAGAGAATAATTTCATTGTTATTCTTACGTATCACTTTAAATCTTGGTATTAGATAATGGCTCTAAGGTGTTCATAGCTAAAAATTTCTGGCTTCTGCCCATGTGAACATATTATCCTCTGTCTATTTGAAGTGGAAACTGCAAATAGCCTCCTCTATCTGGAGGATAGGACTAATACCTGGAGTATAATTTCACTGTGAGAAGCAAGCTGGCATGCACTGACTACAGCTAGGATTACTATGAAGTCAACAAGGATTTCTGTGTACTAGGAGTTTTTGATCTTTAAAAGGATGATGACCTTAATTTTCCAGTTAGATTTTTATCTACTGAGAATATGTTCTCTTGACTGGAAGAGCAATCATACAAAATTCTCTGTCTAAAACAAATAGCTCAAATTTTTAAGATGAAAAAAGAAAAAATGAAGAAATGTTTTAGTTCAAGTTTGTTAGCATCTCCAGGATTTCTGCTATGTAAAGACTTCTAAATCTGTTGCACCTGATCTGCTCCAAACTCAGTAAGCTGGAAAAGTTCATGTTATACATGAATTCTGAAAGGGAAGCAGTTAGCCACTTGAACAAGGGTGATGTGACAACATATTATGTTTCAAATAGTATTTTTTTTTTCATTAGTGGATACAGGTGTGATACAGGAACTTCTGAGTGAACTCACACGGCCTTTTTATGCTAGCATTCATATTACGTGAGCATACATTTCCTCTTGCCTAGAACTCTACACTCTGATTTGGTGCAACAAAGACTTCAACATAGACAGGAAATAATAGAAAACACTTACCTTTGGCAGATGTACAGAGCAAATGGCAAGCCCTCTAGAGCCAACATCACTCACTTCTGCAGAAAAATGCCACAAGTTTCTGATAAGAACCAAGAATTTGCTTCAGAAATCCCTCAGATACTGATCTCTGTACAATACTAGACTTCAGGCTGACATCATCCTCAGTTCGAAAAAACTTTTCTAAACTCTCTGGGCATGCATCTCCAATTAGTGCAATTTTTCTTTTGTGCAGCCCCTCATTAAACTGGGTCCAGACAAACTATTCAAATACAGTTGTTCTTCCTGAGAAGAATCCAGATCATGTGCCTGCAAAAAGCATAATGGCAGTAATCTGGCCAGGACAACTGACAGTTAATTTAGAATAAACTGTAGGTGTTCAGGACTACAGTATCACTTACTAAGTGTTTGCTGTGATACTTGGATAAAACACTTATTCGTCCATCTGTTGGTATTTTCTTTAGCCATTTCCTTCCCTGTGGCAGAATACCCAGGAGTAAGCGCTAGGCCTACGAGAATGTGGACTTTCTGATTTCTATTAATATTGTTAAGTTAACATCAGAGAATTAAAAGTGTGTCATAAATATGTCTTCCCTATTGTATTTTCCCTTAGTCATTCTCTGTCCCAGTTTCTTCTTCCCATAATCCCCTAGGGCTCCTTTCCTGCCACTCATTCCTATTGGTTAAGGGTTATTGGCTGTTATGAAGTTCCACCCCTGCTCCCCATTGGTCCATTTCTCAATCCTTCTCTCGACCAATGGGAAGCTCGACTCCACCCCCTTTTCTGGAACCTTCCCTGCCTAACCCTATATAAACGAGGCATTTCCAATAAAGTTACTTCTTCTTTGCCACCAAGCCTCCTGTGTCTGGACTTTTCTGGGTGTGGCGCTTGGTGCAGAGGGAGCCTTCCTGGGCTTTGAGGGGCTGAGGCTGATGCCCAAGAGCTGATATCACTTGAGCTGACTATCACTAAGAGCTGAACGCCTCAGAGCTGAAGACCCTCACCAATACTTAGTGGTTTTACAATCCATGATTACTTCCCTGCTAGTTTTCGAGTACATTGAAAATTGGTATAGTCTCTTACTAAGAGGAGTATATCTAACATCTTCCTTAGGCATCTATTATCAGTGAACTGAATCACAGTGATTTTCTTGGAAGTGCCAGGTACAGAGGAGATAGATCGTTCCTTGAACCACCACAGGAAACCTGCAGTGTGACTTTTCAAATCAACATGATGGAGAACATATTAACACCCTCTAGACTACTGATAATAAATTAAGATAATGATAATATAGAAAGCTATATTCCACCCTTATTTGATAGTGTCATTCTTTTTTTTTCTGGGTAATAATACCCATTTTTACTAAATGGACTATTACTTGAAAGTCTACACTCATAATATAACCAAAAGTTTCCTATGTCCTGAACTAGGCCAAATAGTACCTATTTTGAAACTGAGTGGTCTTCTTTCAGCAGTGAAGCATCTGAAATCCAAGCAAGTCTCTACATAAAGAACTGGGAATATAACATAAAAGTAGATTAGGGGATTTAAAAGCAGCCAGTATCACAGTTACCAAAGAATGACTTCCTCTAACGTGCATTTGCATCCCATGAAAGATGGTGAATCACACGTCTTTTTGCCTAAATTCCTTGCTTTTTTATCTTAAAGGTTTTCCTCATAGAAAACAAATAGGGGTCCCAATCTGATGAAATGTAATTAATCACAAGGAAGTTGTGTTTTTTTCCAGATCCAAAGAGTTATCATCTAAGAAAAAAAAGCAGAGACTTCTAACTAGCACTAAAATGCATTTCATTAAGACCAAAGCAAGATAGAGCTGCACAGCACTCTGCTAGAAACCTCATTTGCAAGAAGGGCTCTGGGCTAGTCAACAACCAGTGCAGTTTAAAAGATTTCTGCTGGGAGAAACAGAAAATGTCATCATCCAAGCAGGCTTTTTAAAGCAGTTTATCAGGAGACAGTGACAGGACAAGCAGCATCATTGTACTTAGTCTGCTCCACCTCATGACTTCTCTCAGGCACTTTACAAAACTGTGACTTAAATCCACAGTACTTCTTCCTGTTCATATGATTGGTGTGTAGTTCTAGAAGATAGACAAAATTATATTAAGAAGGCAAATTTTTGATTGTGTTTTATTATCTCTGAACAGTGCCTACAGTGGGTCAGACACTATCTAAACTACGTCTGCAACCATATAATATTTCTTTCACTCTGGGACAATTTGTGTATAATGGGAGTAGGAGCATTCAATTTCCTTAGGCTCCTTTGGAAGCCAAGACTACCAAAACTCAACTCCTGCAATTAAATTACTATCTATATTGTTAAAAGAAGAATAATTTCTCCCATTTCTGAAAGTCTGGCCATTTAAGATTGCACAGATATGAATGGGTAAAATAAATCCATTTCTCAGAGGAAAAGGTCTTCTCCAAATTCCTTACTGAATACACTTTCCTTACTGAAAGTGTCTTTTACAGCCAAAGTATAAACATCACTTGAAACAGAGGAGACATAACTGGGAGGTTCAGTCCCTGAAAGTGCAGTCTATAAAGTAAGGAACCTGGAGAAAAAACATTCTTCAGGATCTAGAGTGTGATATGAGGAAACTGAAATGTAGTCTAGCCACATGAGTTAAATGTAGCCATGGACAGATAGATAGTCTCAGTTCAGTATCAGAGGATTTCCCCTCTATAATCTTTTGCCTGTTTTTCTCACCTGAAAATGTCCCTCCTAGGATAGCAGGTAACATAAGAAAAAGAGGTGCCTATTATAATGACTGTCTTCATAATATGCTGCTTTGCTGCAGATACTGTAAAAGGCAGAGTGTATTCTGCTGTAGTGCTCTTGTCAGTAAAAGTTATGGGAAACCCAGTCATGGATAGCACAAAGGTTTGTGGAAAACAGGGCTCTTTCACTAGCATTCTTGAAAAATGATACGCATTTCTGTTTACTCAAAATAGTATACCCTTCTCTTCACCTTCCTCTGTGGGCTCCCATCTCTTTGTAAAGCTAAATATTAGCTGTCTGGCTTCCCTTTTGAACACCTCTCAGAGGCTGCTTGTGCCCTTTACCTCATGGAGTACCCTTGCAATTATAGCAGCCTCTCAGGACCCCTGAAAACTTCACTGTAGCAGGATTTCTAAGGAATATTAAGACTGAGACTAGTCAGATAAGAATTATCCCATCTGCAGTCATCAACATCCACATAACTACTACATTGTTCTTTTCGCCACTTCCTTGGGCTTCCCAGGCTAATCTGTGGTGATAACACAACAGTATTTGCCACACTAATCAATGTTGTCTCCTTGTTGCATGTGGTCTTCTGAGCTGTCTGTCTGTCCTTTGTGCTTAACACTCAAACTGGATGTCTTCTGGAGCAGGATTCTTTATTTTGGACTGTCCATAGAAAACCACATAGCAACAACACAGGCAATATCAGGCACTTGATAATAACACATCAGGCAACTTTACGGTGACAGGTCTTAATTTGAAATGTGATTGGTAGCAGGTCTGATTCTCTTCAATGCTGAGAACCTTCATATCAAATGGGATCTGGAAATGTCAATAAAAAATCTCAAAAATGCCCACACAGCCATGTATGTATGATGACATGCTAAAGACAAACACCTAATAACCCTAAATGTTCAGTCAATTTGTTTTTCATTTCAGTCTCTCATAAACCAGCACAGATATCCCTGTGCTATTCTTGGTCCATATTTCTAATCCAGCCCTCTCCCTCCCTTATTCCCTACCCTGAGCTTGGCTAGTGTTCTCAGCCACCACTATGCCCAGATGCTGTCAGGGCACACATCTGCTTGCAGTTGAAGAGAGGTCAGCAGGCAGAGTCAGCCAGCAGCAGCAAATTCTGCTTTCTCCTTCCTCACCCTACACCAGACCATATGCCCAGATGTTTGCAAGGAGAAACACAGCACAAGGCAGAGAAGTGTCCTGTGGTCCACTCCTGTGCATCAAAACAAGGTAGAGACAATATTCTGCAAGCTATGTTTTTCCATTGTTTTTGAATTTAGTTTGTGAACATCATGGACAAAGCCCTGGGGAGAGATTTATGGTAATACAGAAGGACCATTTTGCTGCAGGTTCACTAGTTGGTTGCCTAAAATTGAGGAAAAAGACTTTTGAGAAATTTTAATATAGATAAAATAGAGAACAGCTCTTAAATGAAAGCTGCCATATGTATGGAGTACATAGGCAAATACCCAGTATAGGGTTCTTACAAATTTAGAACACTACTTAATTATCATATCTAATGGGTACATCCAATCCAAAAACCTCTTGCTTCTGCTACCACACTAGTACCACCCTCAGAACAGCCCTTTTGGAGCACCTCCAAGGGCTTGGGGTCTTCTATCTTGTTTTGTCTGCAATATGTCTTGTTATTCCGGTCCAGGTGCATGTGTCCCAAATATTATGTCCTTCCTGCTATCTTGTCCATTGAAAAGACTGTTAAACAGAAGTTCAGGAATGTGGCACAAACAGTGCCATTAGAGCAGAAGCCATTGCAAACTGTTAGCTGCTACCTCAAGTTTGAGAAATTGTACAGTTATGTAAAAATCTATAAATATATATAAAATATTAAAATCTACAAATATACAAAAATCCTAAGGTATCAGTTCAGATAACCAAAGTAATGGACACAAAGGGAGAAACCAACCCTCAAGTCTGCCTACAACCTCAAAAATAGCTAGAGCATGGCCAGCGAGTCAAGGAGTGCTGTAGGCAAGTATTACCTATCTTCAAGACATGTGGAAAGTTTATATGACCAGGAACAAGGATGGAAAATCTATGAGCTGGAAGTGTTTTGGGGGTTTTGTTTTGTTTTGTTTTGTTTTTTAACATAGATGAGGGGTCTTTGAAGAAAAGACTGTCATGGTGGCCCAGACTCCCTGAAGTTTGGAAGTCAGGTGGGGCAGACTTCACCCAGGCTTGCAACCCAGAACCCACTGCACTTTCAACTTTCCTTTTTACTTTTAGAGACAAAAGGATAAGGAAGAATCAGATGTGTGTGACACATTGGGATAATTAAAAGTCACTTGAGAAGAACTGAAACACACAAATTAAATTTTTTTAATTTGGACAAAACACCTAATAACCTAAATTTTTTTTCGTCAGTCTGAGGAGAGGAATCAATGTCTTCAAAGTTCTCAGAGAAGCTGGAGCCACTTAATATGTGCTCAGAATTGTTTTGCTTTGTGGGTTCACTTACAGTTTGTTTTGGGATTTTTTTTCTGGTACTGATTTTATGTGCTGCATGCATTCAGGGCATGGTGTGCCCTGACTGCTCTGCTGAATCAGGCACAATCTTCTATCTATGGTAAAGATTATGTCAGAAACAGAAAGCTTTGTAGAGAACTTTTCTCATATTATGAGGCTAAAACATACAGACTTTGTTGTCTTCCTGAAAGCTCCTTCAAACTGTGGTGGTTATTTTCCTGTTTCTTACTTTTCTCCAGAAACATGATTGAGTTTTGATTATTAAGACTTCAGAAGTCCTCACAAATGCATTCTTTGATATCAAAAAGTATAAAAACTGTAATGAGTACCAAGAATTAATGGAAGTGCTTGAAGTAGCAAAGAAAGTAAAAATGTCTCCTTTAACATAAGAGCAAATCTGCAGCCAAAGGGAGATCTCATGCTTTGTCTTTGTTAATTTTGATATAGAAGGTCATAGCTGAGAGTGTAATTAATAGAATTCCACAAGTAAAATCAGAGTTCCTGCTACAGAAAAAGAATATTAAAGATTTTATTATTAAGAATACAAAAGATGAAAAAAAAGAGACATAGGTTCCATTACAGAAGATACTGATGACTGTGCAAAGTCTGCAGTTAAAAGATCAAATATGGAAGTGTATGCATAATTTTTGGAATTTATTTACAAACAACTAAGCCTTTGCACGAAAGAAACTAAACTACTCATTGCAATAGAGATAAGTGATAAATATTCTGCATTTTTTCCATGATTACCTTACTAATCAAGCAACAGTTATTTTCTGGCCTCATTGGTATTTTTTATTTTACATAGTTAAACGGATTTTCCTTAGCACTGTCAAGACAGTGCTGAAGTAGTACAAAGTTTGTTAGTAATATTCTAATGTTATAAATACAGAATATATTTTCATTACGAGAGTAGAGTGGTTTCTTTAAGGTGTACAGTAGCAGTATGATACATTCAGCATTAGAAAATGTATGAGAAATAATTTGGAGGAGGATTTTTTCAAAATATCCTTTTACGAGACTGGGTCTAATTTTACATTACCTTTGCCTAGTGTCTTAGCTTACAGAGCTTCAGAGCCTACTGAGTAGTTAGGTCAATATCAAAGGCCCGTTGTTTGACCATCTGCATCTTTCTATGTAGTTGTTAGGGCTGTAACACTGCTTAGGAAAAGCAAAATTAGACAGGTATTACAAAAAAAACCCTGCAGCTATTGGAAAAAAAAAAAAATCAAAACCCACAGCTAAACAGATTCAAGATTATTTACTCCTTGACTGACTGCACCCATCATCAAGCAATGCCTCAGAGAGTCCATGCACCAATAAAGAGCCAGCAGCCTGAAAGATGCTCTCATTTATCCCATTCCACCTCTACCCAGGTGGAAAAAGGGCATGACTCTGTCCTGGGAGATGCCTGGCTATGAAGAACCTATAGGGACACCTGGGACCAAGCTCTCATGACCACAGGGCCACCATGTTCAGCACCCTGCTCCTCCCCAAATGCTGAGAGCTCTGCTCCTGTCTGTAGGAAAGACGAAGCACAGATAATTGCTTTTATCCAACTTCGTAGTGTTCTTTACATTAGTAACTACTGTTTCACGGAGAGAAGATATACCCAAACTCATTTTCCAGTTATGGAGTACTAATGACCACGTGCACTTAACCTGTCCTGACTCAACCACAACAGTAGGTTCCAAACATTTATACAGGAGTAACAGTATTGTATGAAGCAGCAGACAAAAACAGTCACCATCTTGCTTCTTAGGTAATATAAACAAAGTTGTGTCGCTGCATAGAACTACATCAACCATAGGAGACTGCTCAGTGTTATAATCTATAATGCACTTTTCATAAAATTTATAATTTCAGGATTTTTTTTTGTATTTTGAATTTACATGGCCTCAAATTTGTATCTGTGAGGTGGAAAAAGCAGACAGGTGGGCTGAGTATTTAAAACTTCATCTTATATTTGAAGGTGTGAAGGCAAAGACTCTTCAAATTATTTATCCAGAGTCACAGAAACAGTCTAGGAAATTGATGCTGAGTCTGCTGAAACATTGGTCTGGTCCCTCAGTGGCTTTCTGAAACTTGCTTCAGTTTCCACTTTTTATGATGATTTGTTTCGTGAAACTAGTTGGGGCAGGATATGGCGTTGCTCTAATGTCTTGTCTTAACTTGTGCATTAGTCCTCAGAAGTTAACTCTCAAAGCCAAAACAAATGAGAGACACTAAATCTACACTGACCTTTTGGGACCTTTGTGTTTAACAAAGAAGCTAGCATGCGGACAGGCTGTTGTGGCTTTCATATTTATTATTGTTTCAGTTTCCATGAAATAGTACCTATATGTTCTTCCACAAACATTTAGAAAGGTCATTTAGATAACGCAAACCTCTGAGTCTTCTGCTCACTAGCTGTCTTTAACTTCCTCAGACTACTTTCCTGCCTGAATCCCTGCATATAGAAAAAATATGGGTGGAAGAACATATTTCTCTATGTGTGTTTACTTGCATATCTGACAGATACACCATAATTCAGAATTACAAATTATATCCCCAAAACTTTACCAGGTTCTTTTGTAACACCTCTTGTTTTCACTTATTCACCACTTTCTGGGCAGGCATTACAAATAAGCAGAATATGAACTGTATCCTGTTGCAGTAAAGTTCTTTGACTTTGGACCTTTATCCTGGGTAGGTTTATGTACTTAGTTTACATCTGAGCCAGAGTTTACCCACAGCCTCTACCTATGGGTGTCTCAGTGCTACTCTTGCAGGGAATTTAGCCTGGACACAGAGACATGTACACAGAGCCTATATTATTTCAGGAATTTGCTTTGTTTATCTCTCCGTCCTCATGTGTACAATTACAGCTACATTTTTTTTCACTTACGTTTTTGAAGGAATTTCATTCTCTCAGGCTGAAAAATTTCAGATGAATACAAAGTGGCATTATGCTTAAACCCAGCTGTGGAAAAGGCCAGAGCATATCATGCTTTAGTTTCACATGACTGTAAGTGGGAGGTGTATGGTTCCCTCTTCTGGTCTCTTTTGAAGCACCCAGACTAACGACTTCTATGTAAATCAGTTTGCTGTGATACAAAATCCTTCCAAGAATATTTCTTCTCTTCCCAGCTAGGCATTTGCTATATTCCTTCCCAGCGCAAGTGAGCTGGTCACTTCGGCCTTCACATGTGTTTGGTTTGGAAATCAGACAACTTAATGCCATGTCTTTTTCCATTGAGATCTCTGAACAGATATTGCTAGGACAAGAAACTTTAATACTTCACAGCTGGTCTTCACAGCACCCCTACTGTGATCAGAGTTACAAGTAAAAGTAGCAAACAAAGTTGTACTAAATTATACAGTTGTGCAGCCTTTCTATAATGCTACACGCTTCTTAAGGAAGAAAAGATCTTGCAATATTCAGAGAATATAGAACAAAATATTTTCTAAAAATAAGTTCCTCTAAATCCATATTAATGAAAAAATAGTGAGTAACAAGACTTGGGAACACAATGACTCCATTAAAATGCATTCTTTTCATGAAAGTGCCCTTCTGTGTGACCTTGACCACAGCCTAATCCCTTTGCTGTGCCTTGATTTCCTTTTCTCTCTTCAGTTTAGCTGGAGGGATGTACAATATTTAAGCACAATGGGGTCATGATTGCTCTGAAGGATTCTTACAGATTTTTACAATAATGATGGTTTCTTCCTTTCTAGTGGTAGAGTTGTGTAAACTGTGTCTGGATTTCATGTGAAGGGGTTTTTTTTAATTATTCTCTTGCCATTATAATCCTCTAAAGGCCCTGCTGGTTTTTCTTCTGTGTAGCTGACACTGTTTTGGTTTTACTGCATAAATATGGGCAGTGGAATTCATAAGTGGATTTATCCCAGTGCCAGCCTATATCTGTAACAAAAATGGAGCCCAGGCTCTAGGGTAGCATAGAAAGATGTGTATGCTATTGCTTCACTCCTCTAGAGGGAACTCTTACTTTAAATCTCTTCATGCATTTCTCTGTAAATGCAATGAGCTGGCCAACAAGAGGGAAGATCTACAACCTCTTTTGCCAAAAAGAAACTTGGTGGAAACCAGTTGTTGTCTTCAGGTGACAATGATTTCCAGTTTTGCCTGAGCATCTTTCTTAGTGTGGCCTGGATCTTCCAGCCCTAAGAAACGTGCAAGATGCAGTGTTAAGGATAGCCCAGAGAGCTGGATTTAGATCTTCTCCAGTCCTTGTGACTGTGTGTGCTGCATTAGCTCTTCAGGCTGGTAGGTGAAATTTGAAATCTCTTGTTTGTATATTGGCCCCAGACAACAGAAAACTGTCCTGGGGCTTTAATGCAAGAAATTGCCTGGGGAAGTGGGAGAAGACTGAAGAGAAGTGTAGAGTACAGCAACTGTAAAACAGACACTTCTAACCCACATAATCCATTAAACTGCCTTATCAGCTGAAAAGGCTAAGGCTCATTTTCCCTGTGGATCCTCTACTAAGGAGGTTCCCATAAGCACACTTGAGGAAAAAACTATTATTTAACTCAGTACTGCCACTTTCAGGCCTGGGTAGTTTCAAGGTCCATGGATGGCAAACAAAGCAAAGAGGACTTCTCTGTGGGTGGGACAACTTCTGCATTCAGAGGAGTGTGGGGAGTAGTATTTATGGATATCATAAGGTTTCTGTTTTGGGCTGAGCTGGTCACAGTGGATGAGTGCAGTTCTGTCACAGGACCTCAGAAGAATTACTGGATAATAGGTCAGGCTCCCTCCC
Organism: Poliocrania exsul; assembly: GCA_035041345.1. Taxonomy (NCBI): domain Eukaryota; kingdom Metazoa; phylum Chordata; class Aves; order Passeriformes; family Thamnophilidae; genus Poliocrania; species Poliocrania exsul. The sequence continues at coordinate 28,594,144 of JAWWLZ010000094.1, forward strand.
ACTCCCCTC
>JAWWLZ010000094.1:28644635-28659107 GCA_035041345.1 Poliocrania exsul
TCTGCCAATGGTGAATCACACAGTCTCCCATTCCCATGGTCAAAGCATACCATACTAGCAGTGTGACTTGTGCTGTTATTCCAACCTGCAATGTAATAACGCAAAAAATATTTGGATAAAAATTGTGCTTGGACCTCCACTTCCCTGAGCCAAGATGAGCAGCAAAATAGTTAGCCTCTTGCTTCAGAGAGAGGTGTCCAAGGTGATCTTGGGCATGTCAGTGTACTGTACTCACTTCAGCAGTCCTCTTATGAGTGGACCAAGGATATGTCTTCTGCTCATAAGTCTAATCCAGTGGTGCTGAGTACTGGGAGTGTCCTCCAGGACACTCCTTGACCACAAAGAGATAAGAGACTCTGAGGTTTACCCTTGAGTCATGTATGCATCTGTGTAATTTTTCCTGGATGCAAGACAACATTGAGAGCGGTTCACCACTTAGAGTTTCAATTGCCTTTGTGCTGCTTGCCTTTCTCCTCATATGCTCCTCCTCTCCTAATAACCTGTAGAGAGTCATGTCCTCTGATGGCACCATAGCCATCCCTAGCCTGCCAAGCTCTCTTTCCTGGAGTTCTGATTCTCAGCAAAGTGGCATTTGCAGTGCCAGGAATTTTCAACATCCACTTCGAAAAATCTCTGCAGTCATTTTATGACAGAGAGATGGTGTCCCAAGGGCTGTATTTCCAGGACAGGAAATGGCTATCCATTGGGAAGAAAGATGGCATGGCTACATCTTTGTCAGTCTATGCCAATGAGTGACATAACATGATTGCAAGAATGGTTGCAACCCAGAACAAGACAGAGTTGTAATTGCCACTGGCATGGCTCCATTGGGAGCACACTGCATTAGCATACCACTGTAGGAATAACAAGATCATGGACTGCTGTTCTATAATGTTACAGGTAACCTCGCCATGACATCTCATTTACAAACGTATAATTTTACAGCATAAAACTACCTAGTTTTTCTGTCCCTGTAATTCCAGTAGGGAAGCATTCAAACAACTTCATTCCTCTGGGGGTGAGAAACCACACTGCTTTCCTGCCAAAATTTAGACACTGCATTTGGATGCTTTTGGAGTGTTGGGAAAGGTCGTGAGACTTTCCAACTGGGGACCTCTAAAGGCAAGGCTGATTGTTTTGCTTAGCTTTCAGGCACTTAAGAGAGTAAGCAATGCCACCTACTGGCATCAAAATGGAAGATTTAACTACTGCAGTGGGTTGGTGCGATGGAAAGATCGTAAAGAAGGCTGTCAGTGCTCTTCAGATGGTCTTTTGTAGCTTAAAGTGAGGCAGAGGCAAACAGGAGCTTTTCTCCTCAAAAGGGTTGCTCGATTAAGCTCAGTAGGAAACATTTAGCAGCTGAGTCACTTGCTTTCACCATTTGAGAATGAATAATAATTAAAGTAGCAACTAGACCTGGTGTTAATGTGAAGCCTGCATGCCAAGGCAGGCCCTGAACGTCCCCAAAAGATGGGCATGAAGTGAGTAGGTGAAATTACACCCTTGTCTAACAATATTTGTGTGTAAATGCAAACTGGAGGTAGGAAAAGCCTCTAGGATGACATGAGTCTCATGCAGCTTCAGGGACTAAAGGATCAGGACTTCATTTCAGAAGAAGAAGTCATAAATGGAAATGTAAGGCTATGTCTCAAACACTTAATGGCTTAGTGGATGGGCAGCTGAGTAATTCCACTCCCATAATAATATGGATGCAGAAACATTTGCAAATAATAGGCTTAAAACACATGAAAAGAAACAAACAAACACTGTAACTAAACTACAAGTTATTCTTGGGGTGACTGCCATTGTTTCTGTGGGTTCCCACAAACCGCTCTCCAGAGGTCAAACGTACTGAGGTAAGCACTTACACAAGAGTTAATACATCAGTGAAGAACATTTCTGAGGTGTTAATTATTTCCCAGTCCTCCTCCTTCCGAAGTCATGAGAGGCATGTAAGGTGCCAGAGCAGGCATCTGCCAAGTCTCTTCCTGCTCTGAAGCAGAGAACACTAAGCCTCCAAGGAGCAGGGGAGGCAAAACCCCGAGAGGCCAAAGTCAGAGAAGGTCAGCTGCGTCCCTTGGCAGGGCAAAGGGGAATGCCTGTACTGGCATTACACAATAAGCCCTGGGAGGGTCGACCTCCTACTTTTCCTCCAGCCGCAGCCATTCTGCCTTTCCCTGATCCTGTAAAGGGTAGCTCTAACCATTTTGTCTGCCCCTGTTCTTGTAACCACAGGTGCCACAGGCACCCATCCCAGAGCCAGCCCTATGGCCCTGTCTGCACCCAAGAATGGTTTTCCCCTTGGTTTGCCAAAGTTTTTTTTCCCCCATCCTCCTTGATACTCAGGGCAGGAATAGTCAAGTCGTACCTGGGACATACACAAAGTTAGGATGTGAGCATTCAACAAGAATGAGTCCTGCATTCCTACCTCTCATTCACAGACTGGGTGAAAGTACACAGATATCTGGTCAGTTTCTGATGAAAAAAAAAAAAGAGTGTCAGATCTAGAAAGGAACCTTCTTCTTTGCCTATTTACCATCTCCCAGGAGATGCTGCTTTCTGTCTCCTTAGTTCACTATCATCACAAAGCAGGGCTTTTAACAGGTGGATTAAAACAAGGTATATTCATGCTGCAACAGCCATATCCTCTGTCCATGACCCATGCTCAGAGACAGACAGCACCATGCTGTTTGCAAATACATGAGACAGCTGCAGAGAGACAGGGAGAGTGGCTACTGTGACACCAGGGCTGTGACCAGACCGCTGCAGAGGCAATCACAGAGCACAGCAGTGCCTGGACTCAATGATCTTAGAGGTTTTTTCCAGCCTTAACGATTCCATGATTCTATGCCAGCTTCCAAGAGGAAATGCATATGCACCTCTCCGACAGAGGCTCATCAGCACTGGCCACAGCATGCCAGAGTTCCTAACTCCCAAAAAGCCCTTTGGGTGGCCACCATTCTTCCAGTGCCTATAGGTCCCATTGCCTTCTGTTGCAGTCACCAAAGGAGCAATATTACCAGGGCTGTCTAGAAGGGCTAGGCTAAGGCAGCAATTATGATGTACTACCACCACCAGGAATAGGGTCTTTCTTCCATAAGGTTTCCATACAGTGAGCACTGAATGGTACTGCTGGTGAAACTTATAATCATCAGTCTTTAAGGACTTCTTCAGCTCTTGTGGGTCCCCTGCCCCATACCCTCCTGGGACCTCTTTTGTGGGCTGGCCAATTGTGCAGCTAGAAAAATCAGTAGAAGTGCTGCTAGGTCCTTGGAAAATCCTCCTTGTTGCATTTTAGACAGCTTATAGAAGAACCAGCTCTGTGTTATCTTGCTATTTGTTGCTGGCATTCACATGTGGCAGGAAAAAAATTGAGGCGTTACAAGAGCAAGCTCAGAAACACGTACAGCAAAGGAAAGCACTGAGCAGTGACAACGAGGTGATACCATGGAGGCAAAGCAGAGCAGCATGTGGTGCATGAGACCCTACCAGCTGCTATCAGTTCTTGCAGCCAGTGTACATTCTGAAAAATTAATAATGGAATTAAAACACCAGTAGTTCATAGTTACAGGTTTTCTTCTTCCAGTACCCTGTTTGGATCCTGCTCTGTGCTTTTTTCATAATTTTTATGCCTGTCCTTAATAGAAGAAATCAATACACAAATTGTGAAGTCAAAATGGTCCCAAAGAACAGGAGAGAAGTACTGAGAGACCCCAGCAACTAAAATAAACCAGAGTAAAATACCTGAGGTCACACCAGTTTGCACAGTAGAGTGTCCTCATATTGTACTATAGCTACAATGTAACAAACTGAACACTCAGTTAAGTGTGTCCAGATAGTTTCTTGTGGCTAGGGAATTCCCTGTCCAGCTCTCATTAATATTTTGTGATATCAGACCATGCACAAGTTAATAAGTTAAAAGAGAGTACAATTAATTGCTGTTTAAATACCTGAGATTGAAAATGTCTCTATAGAAGTATTCACCTTCTCCCCTGCCACATGGTCCAGAAATAATTTGTTCCAAAGGAAAAAAGATAACAGGCAAACATCAAAACATCAAATCTGAAAGAGTACAAATCACAGCTTTGCTATGATTGTTTTATTTCGCACCAGCTTTGATACGAATGCATTTAGGTGCAGGTTTGGTACAGTTTTATTCTTGGGATGAACTAAAATTGCACTGAAGCCAAAGGAGCTGAAATCACCTAGAACCAGTGCAGCTAAAACATTGTAATGAAATATTTCATCCATGGTAGAAAGTGGATTTAGGTAGGGGTTTAGAAGAGACAGGTTCATGTTCCCTCTCTGACACATCATTTCCTGCATGGTCTCACTCTCCTGGACATAACAGGATGTGTACCTCATAGCTACTTCAGGTGCATTGGTAGTGCAAGCTGAACCATGCTTAGATGTACTGCTTCATTTCAGGTCCAGTAACACCTTCCCAAGAGATGGACAGGGCATCTGACTACAGTAATGACTGAAGTGACCTAAATCTAAACAAAACTCATATCATGCAGTAATCACAGGTTAGCAAGGTGTTTGCATACTGCCAAAATGAGAAATAAGGTAGTATTGTACAGGAGAAACCTCAGACTAAGACATTAATGAGCAATAGAGACAGCATTACATCTGAGGAAGCCCCAAAAGCGCTCTCTGGATACAAGGCGAAGAGGAGCAGAAAGATCCTGCTTTTCCTTGCCTGCATGGCAACCTAGTAGAGCTGTCACTCATCTGAGCTACAGCAGAGCCTACCACTCAGTTTTATCATCCAGGCCCTGATTTACATGATATGCAGCCATCTCCATTGCAGGCAGTGACTCTTAACAGCATTTAGGCACAAGTTCCAGGCATTTAAACAACTGTCTCTTTCCTTATGCCATTATGCAGACAAAAATCGAGGACAATCCCGATATTATCTCTGCCCAGCTGTTGTACTCAACAGCTTACTAACCCTTGTTCACCTGCAAGGCTTGCCAATATTCTGCCTTCTTGGGTTGATGTTTATGGATGTGTTGAGCTATTGACAGACTGAGCACAGCACCTACTGCAGTTCAGGACTCACTAATGATTTGGCAACACCTAATTAATTCCAGGTGGGAGATGGCACTAGCTGCAAGCTATCAAGGATACATCATCTATGAAGGGACTAAGAATCATGCACAAAGACATCTCTTCAGAAACAACTGGCAAGGTGCTTCTCACCCAGTCTTTAAAAACAGGCAAGCATGGGCTCATGCTGATTGCTTCATCACCATGTATTTTTAATGATTTGGGGGAAGGTTTCAGTTAGGTGCAAGAATAAGATCTGTATACCTCAGGAAAAAGAAGGGAATAATTAGTTCAATATGGTGCCAGCAGAAAAAATATTACACAGATATTTTAAGGGGTGAGGGCAAGAAGAAGCTCAGGGTCATGCATCAAGTGCAAATTAATCCAGAGACCACTCTTGAACCCAGAAAAATTGCGATGTTCTGTTCTGATTGAGAAAACTAAAAGGGGCTAGAATCAGAGCAGATGCCGAGTACTGAGAAAAGGTGAAAGCTTAATCTGTTTAGCTCTTCAAGAAGTAACAAAATAGGCCATGATTGTAGTGCAAAAGCACCTCTACAGGACAGAAAATTCTGGATCCTGACAAGATCTTTAATTAAGCAGAGAAAGGTACAATGGGAAACAATGGCTGGAAGTTGAAGTCAGATGTTTACAAGGGGTTTAGAAACATTTGTAAAATTAAAGAGGAATTAACCATTAGTGGGAGGTAGCAAGGGCAGCACATTTAGATGCCTTCTGGCTTCGCTTCACCCACTGTACTGACATGCACACTACTGGGACAATGCAGACAGTATAGAGCAAGGCTAGATGGTACCATCTAGCCTTCTGTACCCTTAGCTGTACCCTTCTGACCTTTGATTTCCTTCAAATTATGCACCACAGGAGCTGAGTGGGGCTGAGCTGTTCAGTAGCACCATTACCAGCAAGCCACTATTTGGCCTTTACAGCCCACTGGAGACTTTCCCGTTATACCATGCTATCTTTCTTAGTGGAATATTCTATTTTCTCTTCTCTCTCCCTTTTTTAGAGGGAAAGAACACCTTCTGTAGCCCTGGAATCTTACCCATGTTTTTCTCCTCATGGCTCTTGCTATGCTTTTCACACTTCTGCTCTTAGGAGTGATGCCTAAGGATTTTAGTCTATTTTGTAGATTTTTGGGATTATATAACTTATATGGATTTTCCTACGTTGTTCACATCTTAGGTGAGTTACTAAAGCTCTTTCTCACAGGTTCATGAGCTTTCTCATGCCCTGCCAAGGCCATAGTGTTTGTGAAAAACCCTCTGTAGAGAGTGTGAAAACAAAACACAAGAAGGCCTGGAGGTTCTGGAACTTCTCCAAGGGGCAGTTCTGAAGGCCCCTATGGGTGGGGAATAGAGGCAAATGAGAACTATGGTTGGTTATAGATATCTCATATGTTAATTCCTGGAGAAGTTGTAAAAGCAGTGACATCCCCACCCATGGGTGTGCATGTCTGGGTGCATGGGTGCATGGGTGCATGTCTGTGTGCATGTGTGGGCCTGTGCATGTGCAGACCTTGAGTGTGCACCTTGAAAGCTTTCAATAAAGGTATACCATCTAACTCTCTCCATTAATATTGTTTCTGAGTGTCTATTTTCACAGGAACTTAGGCAACTGGCAACAGTTTTGGTGCATCAGCCAGGAAATTTGAGTTGACAAGCTGACTTCTCTCGATCGAGCAACTTCCATCTAAATCTATCTAAAAGGGATTCTTCAACCAGCACTTCTAAGAGAATTCCTTCGTATCAACTGAGGTGGTACATAGCCGCAACTTCAAGGACTCATGACTTGTGCAGGAGGTAAGACAGAAAAGTTTTAAACCTATTAAGGTTTTAGCTAGCTATTGGAAATCTGGGCAGACAGAGCAGGCCCCTGAGGGGCAGACTGTGGAGATGAGTTGGGTAAAAATTGTTTATGTTTATCCCTGATCTAAAGTTGAGAGCATAGATTCCAGTCGCTTTGTGAATTCTGTTCTTTTACTTGTTTCTGTATCTGCGTACTGTTATCATGTGATTTACCCTGTAATGCGCTAAAGTGGCAGCTGTCCAATTTGCATCTGGCCCAGTAGGTTTTGGTGCGAGTCCAAACCTGTAGCTCACCCAAGCTGCTCCATTTGCAAAGAGAGGTGTGTACGTACCTCTCAAAGTAACTATAAAGTGTTTACATGGAGTTGGAAAAGGAGCAGGAGGCAGGGAAGCCTCACCTCCTCTCCAGTGCAGTAGTTGCTTTTGTGTTTTTCACTTGAAATATGGGATCGTGGCAGTCAAGTCAGGGAATCCCTTAAGATTCTTATCTAGGGTTGATATTAAAACACTGTGACTATCTCGCTGGCCCAGGAACAGAACTCAACAAGCAAGAGCTAATTAGACTAAGGAGTCTTCACTGGGCAGCCTACACTAAGATAGGAGGAGGAATTTGGCCAGAGCATGGAGCTTTGCAAATTGAAATAGTTACACAGCTCCTGTCATTCCTACGAAAAGAAGAAAGGTGAAAGGAGCTCAGGTATGCAGAATTATTTCTCCTTTTGTTGGACCGTCCAGATTTGGAAAGGGACAGTGAGTCCAAAAAAATACCAATAGAACTGAAAGTTCTGGTATTGCATAAACATGAGGAAAGATTCCCTGTTGCTCTGACAGTACAAGTCGGCAGGGGAGGAGTCCCTCCTCCAGGCCAGGGAGCGGGGCCGGGGGAGCTGGCGCTAAGGCTGCAGGGGGAGCCGTGGGGGATAGACTGGAGGCAGGAGGGGCTGCCGGGGGTGTGGGTGGAGCTGAGGCTGCAGGAGCCACGTCCTTCACCAGTGGCACCACCACCGAGACAGCCCATGGAGCGAGTTCCGCCTCTAGCACAGCCCCAGAGATTGCCCTTGGCTTGGGCACTGCCGCGGAGGCTGCTACGGCCACTGCCCCCCGCCCCAACCATCAGCCCCAGTGCAGTCACAGGCCCTCCCATAGCAAAGGAGGGTGGAGTGGCCGCCGCGGAGACCGAGACAGGCAGGGCAGCGGTGGCCAGCACCGCCCCTGCCCGGCACCAGCTCCATCTGGAGGAGGGGGCAGGGGCTCCGACTTAACAGCGGGACCGCGTCGGGCAGCGGGGGGGAAGAAAGAAGCGGCAGCCAGCGCTGGGATTGCAGGGGGCTGGGGGTCGGGAGTATTACGATATTCTTCCTGCTTTCCATTCCCCCGTTCATGGCTGGGCGGGGGAGGGACTGGCCCCTGATGTTCCCGGTGATTGGGGCAGAGGCTCTATGTCAGCAACCCTCAGCTGCAGGACTGGTTCTAGTCCAGAATGTGGAGAGAGCAGTGTCAGCAATTCCTGGAATGGGGGATGGTTTGGGTCTGGGTTCCCAGCAGCCGGCGGGTGCAGGTAGAGCACACAAGCCTGCCTTGCCCACGCCTCCCGGGAAAAGCTCGAAGGTAAAAAACCCCAAAGATAAGATGTTGGGAGTTTCGCCAGAAAGAAAAAAAAAAAAAAGAAAAGAAAAAGGAAAAAATCGGCGAGGGGAGGCCAGACACCAGGCAAAGGTGTTCCGCAGCTTCGATGCTATGGTTCCCTCCCCCACATTGCTGCTGCCACTTGGCCAAGTCGAAAAAGGTCGGTGGCAAAAGGGTGAAATCGTTTTTGTTACTAGGTTGCTATATCACAGACTACATGGAGGAAAAGTTTAACTCCAACTTTGATAAATGCTAAGGCATTAACTTAAGTTTTAGGATTTAATTACAGAGAAATTTAGGAGAGTTTGGATTTCAGAGAAAAGAACTTTTAGGAGCTTTTATCCTGTTTAATTTGCTGTGGTAGCAAATAGCATCTGTCTTTTAATAACTGGCATACAGTGAACTGAATCTTATATTGAAATAAAAGATTTTGTCTGTGTTTCCTTATTTCCACCTTTGGAAAGAATAATAAGCCTCTTTGAAACACCCAGGCAGAGACAAAAAATAAGTATGCCAATTGTGAGAAGGACTAGTCTGCATGTTGTACTGGAGTGATGCTTGTGGAGGTTTGAGGTTTGCTTATTAATGCTGCATCAGAAGCCTTACTTGCCTGAAGGTTGGGACTGAGAAGCAAAAGACTTTCTGTGTTGGTCCCTGTGTTATACTGGTGCAGGGAAGAGACTAGTGGCTGTCAAAAGTCCCCTAGCATGCTCTGCTCCGTATTCATTAAACAACTTCCGGCAAAGTTTGATAACCACACTTAGCTTTGAGCAGCACTGAGAAGGTGTATGGTTCTTGAGTCTTTGTCCTTCATAGAATAGGGCTGTTTGCAGCAAACAGACTGGACCTGAAGGATGTGTTACTGGAAAACTTCATTCAAGACGGTAAAAGAATGACAGAACAAGCATTTACAGCTGCAAATATGGTGATAAAGACAAGAGGCCTTAACATCTGATAAACCAAGACGGGAAATTTTGGACTGTGATAAGAATTCCTGAGTAAACAGGACTTGAAGGAGAAAAACAAAGCAGTAAGATCACACAAATAAGATTGAATTGAATAAAAAATGAATAATATTAAATGATCTATTCTGTGTGTTTGCAGAATTGTACCTGGATCAGTCAATCATCCTGCAGGGCCTTGGTTATAATAGCAAATGTGGCTGCAAACACTTAGAGAAAAATAAAGAAAGCTCCTGTCATGGTCAGAATTATTGTGAAACAAAATTACCAGCCCTCCAAAGCACTCTGACAAAATTGAATAGCTCTAGATCAGCCTGTAACTTCCAAAGATGGTTTATAAAGATCATGCTTTGAATTCGAATCCAAATTGGGGTAAGACATTAAAACAACATGATCAGATCTGATAAAGATCATTGTATCTGAACTGAAAAGACTCCAAAAGGATGGATGGCTAATTTAATTTGAATAATAATGATTATTGTATTTGAGTTGTCTTTCATTATCTTCTAGATTTTATTGTTAGCTTAACTGTTGTGTTTGATTAGTCTCTTACAGACAAATCTGAATGGAATTAAGGTTTTCTTTTACAGGTGGTTCATAACGAAGATGATATGGCAATTGAATTGAAAACTCATATTGCTTTTGTTACATTGGTTGTTTTGCAATGTTTATATTAATGTATTATGTTTTGTTCTAGTAGTTTTCTAGCCATTGTGCAAGCATTGTGAAAGATGTCCGTGTCTTCTCTCTGATTGCTGCAGCTTGGAAAAGAGATTTATCTGGATCAGGTTTGGGAGTCAGTACAAAATTTCATGTGATTGTGAGATCAAGTTTGTCTATTTTGAATTTGTCTTTAAAATGTTTTGTCATCTAGTATCTTTGCAGAGTGTCTGAAGTACTTAGCCTCACAGAAGAGTCCTGTGTTGAAAAGCAAGAAGATAACCATTTTGCAACACTGCAGCTTAAGAATTGGTTTTGTGGACTCTCACATGGACATTGGCTCACATCTAGCCTGCAATCTTTGAGATGAACTGGTAACATCAATAGCTTGATGGTTTGTTTAAGTTGTTTAAATGTCTAGCTTGTACCTTGTTTTAATGAAAAGGCAGTTCTGAAGACCCCTACGGGTAAGGCACAGAGGGAAATGAGAACCATGGTTGGTTATAGATATCTCAAATGTTAATTGCTGGAGAAGTTATAAAAGCAGTGACATCCCTGGTCTTGGGTGTGCATGTCTGTGTGCATGTGTGGGCCTGTGAATGTGTGTGTGCAGACCTTGAGTGTGCACCTTGAAAGCTTTCAGTAAATGTATATCTCTATCTTTCTCCATCAATGTTGTTTCTGAGTGTCTATTTTCACAGCAACTTAGGCAACAGGCAACATACCTTCATTCCCTGTTCAGCCCCAACAAGTGAAATGACACCTTCAGCTAATTTACATCTAAGTGAGTATTTTTCAGAGTAAAGAATAAAGGCCTTACTGTGCAAAATGGCTCCTATGGCAGCACTAATCAATAGTTGCTTGATGGATTGCCTGCCAGGAGTCTTTCAGGCACATCATTTCAGCCGCTAGACTTTCTGCTTGCTCACTGCTTAACAAAATAAATAGAGATGAATCATGGTGTTTAACATAAAGTTCCAACTCAGAATCAAAGCTATTTGAAATGCACAGTGGTTTGCCCCACTCCATCCTTCCTTTCCCTTTGCTCGGGAAGAATGTTAAGTCCCAGCTTTTCTGGAACAGGCACAAAGATTGAATGACAACCTCTTTGCCAAGGACTGCCTTTTCTTCTGCAATCAGTGATTGCATTCCCAATACAGTGTTCCGTTCCTCATTGCTCCCTAAAGTGGGAGCCATTTGGAGAGCAAAGAATGGAGATGTGTGCCTGTGTGGCTGACGGGAGGCTGATATTTCACATATGGCTTTCTTCGCTGCTGTGATGCAATGCACAAACTGTTCCCTCCGCTTCTGCACCCATTGTGCTACTAATCTGTGTGAAAGCTCCCACCACTGAAATGTCCCCATATGCAACTGCATCAGATTTGAAGCTACAAGAAGCAACAAGGAGCCAGGTTTTTCAGAAGCAACTGACTTCTCAGCAATAATAAATAAGTGTTTGGCTCTCCAGAAATTCATATTTCTATTCAGAAACAGTTTGTTGCTGATTATTTTTAATCTAACTTTTATGTGGATAAAGCTTTTCTTGAAACCCTATACGCCTACATCCCACTAATAGCCTCAGAAAGGGTGAATAATCATAGCAGCAACTTCTTTTGCCCAAAGAGGAACATTAAGCTCCATCTAGCAAGTTCTGCCCCCTCTCTTATCTTGCCAACCCCATCAACACCCTGTGGTACAACTCAGTCAGGTGGGAAGCTTGAAGTGATGCAGGATGCATATGCGGGCTCCAAGTAATGACTCATGACACCATCAAAACATCTTGAGGCCAAAGCTTGGGGCAAGGGGTGGAGATGCCAGTGTTTCTCTCATGCTTGAACTTCCCCCTGCACTCTTTGTTAGCCTCCCCTCCTGCCCACTCTTCTTCTGAAAGCCAGAGGAACTCTGTCAGGCTACTCTGATACAGACTTCTTCACAGCCCTGTGTTTTGGTTTTCTCCACTTCTCAGCCTTTCAGCCCATTCTGCCATTTAAGCTCTCTGGTGGCAGATTTCCCTTGCCACTCTCCCAGAGCACCACAGTTCCTTGGACTGTGACAGGGTGTTTTGCATGCTGGCAGGACATTTTGAGCTCTGCCCTGGTACATTTAGGGGGCTCCTGCCTTATTCTCTCCCTCCCCAGGGGCATCCATGGCTGCAGCCACCAGTCCCTCATCCCTTCCATGCCAGACAGGCCCATGGAGCCACCCAGAAAGCAGGTGAGCTGTTCTTCTACCTCTGGCAAGCATTTCTCAGTGCGGCTGTGAACCCTCTGGCTCCTCCAGCAGCACTGGCACAGCAGTGCAAGCAGGTGCCTGCCAGGAGACCTGCTCTGCACATGGTGAAGGTCACACACTCCCCTACTTGCCTGCCAGCTGAGTATAGGGGAAATTTCCCAGTCCTATGCAGCTCAGGGCAGCTGGGAGGTGCCACGAGTGGGAGAGCTAACAGGAAGCATCAAAGATGTACTCCAATAATCCAGGCTCACATGAGAGCAGACATCTTAGCAAGAGAGCATTGCAGCTGTGTCCAGGTAGCCAGCAAATCCAGAGGCAAACAGTGAGGAGAGAGGTGCTGCATTCTGTTGCAGCTCACAGCTTTGGAGAAGAGTACTACATGCTGACATGCTGTGGGGCATCCAAAAGCACGCAAGACCTGGACGTTCTTGGGGACATGCAGGCTTAGAGCTGGAGGCAATGGCATTTTGGAAAGTCAGAGGGGAAACCTGTCTTGAAAAAGTTGGTGGGTTTCAGACATAGCTCAGGTCCAGGAAGGAACAAGAGGGACTTTCAGCTTAAAAGCTCTCCATCTGTACCCCCACAACACCATCCTCCACTTTCAAGGGAGGAAGTCTGGGGACACAGAGAGAAAAGCCAGTAAGTGCATAGAACTGAGAGGTACCAGAACAATGCATTTCCATACTTTTGGATGGAGTTCTTGTGTTGTTTTTGACAATGCTACAAATATATTGTGGCTACATGGTGCATGCACAGCACAGCAGGAATGGCACCTCTTTTTTCGAGTGAAAAGCAGTTTACCTAGGCACAAATGGGTCCCTTAAAGTCTTTCCATCAGGGCTTTCCGAACACATGTGTGGGAACTACAGGGTGATATTTTTTGGAGAACCCTTTGTAAAAGCTGGGACACCACACTAAAGCACGCAGCAAAGTCAGTCAACTAATGTTATCATGTGATAACAGCTTGGTGCCAGTAATAATAACCTCATCTAGTGCTTTGCAGACTGAGCACTTCTGGCTCTAGCATATTATAAGGTCATTTTCTAGCCTTGAATCAGGGGTTATTTCTTATTTGCATAACAGGAAGGAAAAAATCTTGCACTCAAAATAGTTACATTTTTGGTAAAACCTTCAGTTTCCAGTATCCTTGTCTCTCTTCTTTAGCTGACATATCCACATTTAATATTTTCTGTGTTAGCAAATTCTTTGAATTATAATAAAGAATCTAAAAACAAACAAAGAAGAACTTGAATATTTCATATTAAAACTCAATGTTTTATGGTTTCTTACAGGGTGAGCTTACTGAGGAGACTTGGCCAATGCTGTGTAATTTCTGCTGTTCAATTTATGCTGTGATTAAGCAAAACAGGGGCTTAACTTCGTTTGAAGTTGTGCTTTCCTTTTCTCATCTGGCAGGATGGAAGCCACTGCTAGGCCAGAGTTAACACCCACCCTCAATCAAAGCAGCTCCTGTTTTTGTTTATAGTAAGTAAAAATAGCTTTAAGAACAATTAACATTAACAATCATCTGATCATGGGCAAATGACCACAGTGTGCCTGTTTCTTTGTCTTTGTTTATCTGTCTTTCCTAATTATTTGGTCTGCTAATCTTCATGCTTTGTAGCAAGCCAGTATGTCCTGATCCTATTAACATTTAATGGTAAAAAGTCCAATAAACTTCTCACCCCTGAATTTCAGCTTGGGTATAAATCCTTGGAGGAAATCCACAGTCTGGAAATCCACCACTTAGCATAGCAGAACACTGAACTCAGGTGATGACTGTAGCACAAGTGACTACAAATACATCTACTGCTTGATCTGAAAGGGGCAGTTCTGCACTGAGCTAAGAGGGCAGCACATATGCTAGAGGTGTTAGTAAGAATTGCAGAGATTCAGCCAGTTGCAAAGTCTTCCCTGGTGAAAATTCAAAACTAAACAAAGAACAATAATGAAGGATAAGAACAAGAAGAGAAGATCTTCATAAAGTAGGTGAAGCTGTCAAAGTACAGGAGCAGCTAAAAAAGGACTGTGACACAAAGCATTTTCAGGGAAAGGGGAACTAACCCTTCCATATGTGCTAAAAAATTCCTAGGTGACTGAGTTACTTAGGCTTT
>JAWWLZ010000094.1:28660138-28678720 GCA_035041345.1 Poliocrania exsul
ACAGTGCAGGTGTGCTGGTGCAAACACCTCAGCCTCCAGGTAGCTCCTGCCAGGAGAACAAGACCCTTGTCTATAATCATGAGAAGCTGAGCCCCAGGCTATGGTCAACACAAGTGAGCCCCCGCAGGACTTGTGCAGCTCCTGACATTTGGCAAGGAGGCCCTGTCAATCCAGCTGCGCGCTGAACTAAACATCGAGACATATTTGATGAATCACAATTTCAGCAAGAGGCCAGAAGGCTGCAAAATACCTCCAGAGACTTATTTGTGCCAGATCGCTTTGAAAGTTCAAGAGGAATTAGCTAAAGATGTGATGAATCAAATTGCTGTGGGATTTCAAAAAGACATTCTGCTTGTATGTCCATATTTTAAAAGGGAATCATCTCGCCTTGCTCTGGAAGCTAGGCTTCATGGAGTCCACCCTGCTTCTGAATTGGGGTGTCCACACCAGTGTTCAGTACAGTGTAGCTCACCCATTTTAAAAGCAGAACTACCTCACTTCAGGTGTAGCTAGCCAGTCAACCCTTTGTGGTGGCATCAGCTCCCACACAGAAGTGGGGTGACCTTGAGT
The DNA here is from genome assembly GCA_035041345.1 of Poliocrania exsul. Taxonomy (NCBI): domain Eukaryota; kingdom Metazoa; phylum Chordata; class Aves; order Passeriformes; family Thamnophilidae; genus Poliocrania; species Poliocrania exsul. The sequence goes on from JAWWLZ010000094.1 coordinate 28,660,709, forward strand.
CACAGTGGAGCTCAGCTATTATGGTCCTGAAAATTGTCTCTACTCAATGCGTGCTGTGGCTCCAAATATCAGTCAATTCATCTTACCTTCTTGGCTGTGTGTTGTCAAGCCCCAGAAGAAACATAAGTGAACAAGCAAGTCAGTGTAAACCAAGGGTACCCACCATGACAGGCAGACACATATCCTGGAAATGATGCAGTGTTTCCCAGTCTTCACACACAAGGCAGTGGAAATGCTACAGCTACAAGACATAAGCAACAGAGTGAGTAGAAAGCTGATGTCTCAAACTCCTCAGCCCCAGAGCTTGTCAGGGGGAGAGAGCTCAGTGCCTGAGGCTAGAGAAAGGCAGCACAGCTCACTTAAGTAAAGCCATACTCCTCAGAGGATCTGTCACAGGTGGAGATCCTGAAAGGCTGAAGCTGGACCAGACACATGTATTTTGCTGGCTGACTGGGTCCTTTTCAGAAGAGGTTTCCCATCCACCTGCAAAAATTTCCTTTATGTTGCTGCAGCCCAGCAGTCTGGTGTCTTGACTACCTTCACTGCACTCGGAGGGTTATGTGCTCAGCTGCAGGGGAACATGCAGCTAGGGGTTATGTACCAAGAGCCTCTCCTGAGGCTTCACACTTCTTGCTTCCCTAAGTTGGATTTTCAGACCCCAAAACAAGTCCAGGGAGGGATGGCCAGAAAACCAGCCTGAAAGGAGTTTGGAGAGAAAAAAGAAAGCAGCAGCAAAGGAAAACACAGCTCTCCAAGATTTCTATGTACCAGATCCCCATCATCTGCCTACATTTTGCCCACACACCACTTAATCAGCGTGCCAGGGAGCCTGGCTCCCTGCCAGTGGGAATGTGGATTCTGACAATTTGCCTAAAGTGCAGTCAGAAATTGCAGTTAAACCGAAAGAGCACTTCATTTTTTTAATTTTGTGTGTGTGTGTATGGGCTTTTTTTCCTCCATGAAACAATTACAACCTCTAACTGCCACCTACACCTCAGTTGCCTGAGAAACGCAGCGTGGGTACGGCTATGGTAATAGGACTTAGGTTTTACACCATGCTTGCTACCATTGGCTGGCTGCAAGGCCCCCACAAAACTGTCCCAGCAGCCAGACATGGAAAGTATTCCTGCCCCAGGAACAGACCACTTCAAATTCCTTCTGCTGCAGAGCATCTCTCTGGGAGAAGTCAAGAGTGTGGCAAGTGGCATCTTTATTACTCAGGTAATTATGCTGCCAATGGCATTGGCTCCATTCATCTCAGTCTCACTACTTGTACTTATGGGGTGCCCAGCAGAGTTCAGGCTGGGATGGGATAGGAGGAGATGGGTGGAAAAGGGGCAAGAGGCAGTGTGCACCAAGAGCAGGGTATCATTTACGCACTTCTGATGGGAGAGCAGCATTTTCCACATCCCGCCCCCAGCAGCATCCCCATCGTCACCTTGATCATTTGTTTTCAAAGGACAGCGCATATAACTGTCCTGAACACTGTATGCCCAACAACTGCTCAGTGGCACGCATCTTGGTTAACAAGTCCTGATTATAACTACCCTGAAAAGAGAAAGTGTGCTTTTTTTACAGTGGACATTTGGGCTGAGAGAAGGTCACTCAAACTGATTAAAAATATTCACCTTCCAAAGAGTTGACAGAGCATATTTACACTGCACTTCTGAGTGAGGCAGATCAGAAAGATGATTGCTGGCTGAACAAAAACATTTTCTTGGGGGGGGAAGAAAACAAACAATACCCATTCACTCAAACCACGTATTTTGAAAAAATCTCAGTTTAGTGATGATGGAAAATGGGACTCAGCTTGGGTTTTGGTTTTCTTTCTGTCCTTTCTGCGAAGACGCTCCCCACCAAGCAGGCAGTGCACAGACCCAGGGATGCTGCTGTCTTCCAAGCTACAAAAAGCAGGAGGAATATTTACCTTGGCTAGCTCCGAGCAGTTCTCCCTGAAGGCCAGCGTACAGGACACTGTCTTGACCCCTTGGCAGCCCCAACAGTGTTCAAAGTGCCTCTGCAAACAATGGGGGAATGAGAAATTTTCACGAAAAGAGCACTCTGATAAAGGGAGGGGTTAGGCAACCTTCATGAGAGGCTGCTCCTTTCCTATTAGTAGATTGCCATTTCCAAATGATAACTGCATCTGTGTACTGTTTGGTTGCTTCCCATGTTTTTTCTTTACAATCTTGTTCAGTTTTTGTCTTGCCTCTGGCTTTCAAACAATTTCTGGCTGCTCTCCCCTTGGGCAAATCCTCCTTGCTATCTTCTTTTCCACAGAGCTTTCAGTCTTTGATGCTATAGTCTGCTTTCTTCTGCAGAATTCTAGCTGTCTGTACAATACATTTCACCTGTCTTTCAAGACTGCACATCAGTAAAGATAAAGGCCCTCCAGTACCTTTACACATGCAGACAAGCAGTGTTAGTTAACACAGTGCTTGTGCACTATAAATGTCTGTCCACGAAATTTTAGTTCACAGACTTGGATTTTGCAACATGTCCTTTTTACTGTGTTTATATTCTCAAGACTCACCCTATTTAGCTTGTGGCTTGTAGTCACTGGTGTAATTCAAATATTTACAAATATTCCTACAAACATCCTTGCAGTGGTCAGTCATGAAATGTGTTGTGGCTGAAACAAGTTAATACTAGGTAGGAACCATTCTTTCCCTCAGTGTAACTGTTATTTCAGGAACCAACTCTCTCCATGTAGACTGCAAGATCAAGATGTAACTGATATAAGGAAATTAACAGGTGTTAGTAATTAAGCAACACATTATTAAGGAACTGGTCAATCTATTAAGTAATCAATATACTGCTTATCAAATAAACACACCACTATTGTTAATCTGCAATTATACTATTTTCCACCTCATTACATACAATTATAAAGCTATTAGTTTCACAGTCTCAAATCTTATGAATCACATACATCAACTATTCACTTACAAATTCATTACTTTCCTGGCCCTACATGACCTATCACCATGGTGGAAATCTATTCCTTTGCAGCCCACTCTCTCACAGTGAGTTTTTTAGACACTGATGGAAAGCCAGGTGGGAAGTCTTGATGGCTCATGTTGCAAATAAGTGATACATCTGTAAGCACCTGTATCCCTCCTTTCAGAAGGTTCCCCAGTCCTTTGTTCCTTACCTGATTTTATGCCTTATTCCTCACTGTTTCCTTTCCTGACACATTGTTTTTGCCACCGTTGTGTCTCCCTTTCTCTGCCCAAGTTCCTCTCTAAGACACTATACGTCCCTTGTTAGTTTATCTCACTGGCAAGATTCAGCAAAATCTGTACCAAAGTCTGAGGATCCCAAATTTGTTATTTGGGCAATCTCAGCTTTATAAAATATTACTGCTACACCCTTCGTGGGTATAGGGGACCAAACCCTCCCAAATTTCCAGTTCATAATAGCAATACATTACCTTACACATTCTCCAAGGCAAGTAAGTCTGCTGAGCCTTGATTCCTCCACCCAGTTAAGCTCCTTCTCTTTGCATCTTATTGTGAAGAACAGACCAACAAAACAAAGACTCACATAATTTGTGTACTGATCCACCCAAAAACTAGCTGTGGAATGGGACCAGAAGTGATGTCCAAAAATGAACAAGACCATGACACAGCAAACCTGGAGAGGTGGCTAGATGTTGTGCAGTAGTTTATTCCAGATGGCCCTCTTTCTCGGAGAAATAGTTAGGCTGACATTTCTTTTGAAAAACAACAATTTAGCAGCAAACATGAAAAGAAACAGCTACTGGATATTTTTGCCTTTACCTTGCCAAGGAGACCACTGCAGTATATCAGTGCTCTGAAGGGTAAGAACTTTCTTCTCATTCCTAATCTAGAGATAACCCATGATAACTTCAGACCAGGTTGTGCCTTACTTTTGGGCTAAATCACTTTCTCATGCTATGTTATTTATAAATAGTCAAAAAGATGTGTAGCTTCTGCATATACAAACTAGTCCTTTCAGGCTTCTTTGATAATTATATTCTGTACTTGGAAACATAAACTGAAAATGGACAATGAGAAGAATATAAATATATCTGTCTTTCACTTTGCACCTGTGCTGTCATTTCATTCTGGTTTAATGCATTGTGAGCAACGTGATGCGACTAATGATCCCAGGCAGAAAAATCACTGGAAAATGCTCAGTGTTGACTTTGTCAGCTAGGAAGACAAAATAAGAAAAGATGTGGTGAGCAGCACTGACATTAACATTCAGATATGGTTCAAACATTCATTGGGGCTTAGAGGGGGCATTTATTACATCTTTGCAAAATACTCCCACTCATCCTTACCACTACTTTGTTTAGTCTTTTTATAAAAAACATACTAATCCACGAGCAGGCATTGGAATCAAAAATCCTGAGTGCTTTGAAGCAACTAGGATAGAACAGGAAAAAATTTGACATCCCACAGCATGGTGTGAAAGCAACCCCATGCATGTAACTATCTCAAGTGCTGAAGGTCTTGCCATTCATCTGAAGGCAACAGGCTGTGTCTTAGGAGGAAAAACACAAAGAAACAATTATCTCAATATAGTCAAACATTCACAGAAATCTTGTTAAGAAACATGTCTTCCTTACTATTGTCTTCAAGTACAAGCTCCTAAACCTGCTGTAAAGCTTGGGCATGCTCCACCTGTATTGGAGACATCCTCTTTGTTTGCCATTACTCACTCTCCACATTCTTATCTTCCCATGCTGAGCTATGTCCAGCCCAAGACTCCAAGCACAAGGCTGTATGCTGTGTGTTGTACAGACTGTTTCTTACTTTGCCTAGCCGTGGTTTCTCAAGTACTTCTCTGCTTTTTTGAACTCCATCTTTTTCTATAATATCTGACTTTTCTGCCTTTCATGGGTCCTTGCTTCCCATCCACAAAGTCAACAGCAATTCCCAACCTCAACAGTGCCTTGAAACAAATTACCTCATACAAATTTTGAGATCAATTCCCAGTCATTTCTGAACAGCTGTTTGATGCAGCCTCTCCCTTTCAACTCCTGTGCTGGGAAACCCATTTTTAATTGGTTAATTCTCTTCTTGCTGTCTCTTTAGAGCAAGCAAGGCTAACTCTGCAGGCTTCACATCTTGTAAGAGCCAGAAGGAAGAGAGACATTCTCCAGCTGCCCTCACACAGGACTAATGTGCATGCAGTACCATGAGTTCTGTTGGCTATCCCAATCACAGACCAGCTTGTGCTCCATTTAGGAAGGACCATTTGCTATATATTTCTGTGGCGATGCAGTGGTCTCTGCCCTGGCAGCAGTGTTGAGATCCAGATTGTTTCTGTAAGGCAGGCAGTACATGCACACTCCAGTTCAGGAAACCTTGAAAATTCTGATGTAAGTCAGATGGATGCACTGGGGGAAGTGCTACACCACCTAATTGGTCTGTAACTTCCCTGAACAGGACAGACAGCCACTGTAAAACTACTTTTGTATTCTTGGCTGTAGGAAGTAACTGTCAGGGCTCAAATAAAAAACCATTCAACTGCAGAACATGAAATACATTTGGTTTATTTCTTTCTAAAGTTTGTACATATACATATATCATTATACATATGTGAGATCCTTCAATAGGGTTGCTTGATTTCAATGACATAAAAATCATTGGGAAGCTTGCAGGCTCTTTGTTGCCCGTAAGCAACATTTATTCCAACTTATAAAAACACAGAGGAACAGAGTTATAGTCAGGAACATGGACACGAGAGAAGTCTACTTTATATCTCACAGTTTCAATACATCAAAGGCAAATTATTTGTCTGTATACTGTAGGCTTACTTTATCAGCAATGATAAAATAGAAGAAAATATTTATATACAGTCACCTCAAGTGAAAAATAAAGCAATGTAAACTTAAATTCCAAAATATTATTTTAAATGATATAACAATATCCCCAAAAGTCCTTCTTCCAAGGGGAAGAGGACTGATTAAGTGCCTTCATTTACCAGGAAATGATCATTCTAGTACCAGATACATGAAGCAGAATATGGGAGGGCATCCTGTGATACCTGTAGAAAAGGGTGACAACTCTGCTTCAACTCTGCTTCAGGAAAGCATCTCTGTATAAGCATGTATATGTTTGAGTCCTTAAGGACATCAGCAGCACATGGAAACATCTCCCATGAACCAGGGCTTGATTTAAGTCTGCACAGCTCTGACTCTGACCTCCAAGTATGCTTTTCTGGCCATGCATGTTCCCAGGGACAAAATGCGGTGTTCTGGTGGTAGGACAACACCAAACCTGAGATGATGACCTCCCCAGGAGTCAGAGCAGCAAGTTCCCGGCTGCTGGAAAGTATTTAGCAGTTACCTCAATGCTGCTTCACAGCAGACCAAGAAGTTACCACAAAGCAGTGAGACTGGGACTGTGTCTTTAGTGTTGAATTAAAAACACTCCAGCAATTCAGTGGTGAGAGTAAACCGAGTTCAAGGTTATCAGAAAGAAGGTTCCTACACTTCACTAAAATGTTAGGAGGCCACCCAGAGGAAAGGTCTTGCAAGGACTGCTGTCAGACCCTTCACTCAAGAGATGTAGGGTGTATGTACACACATGCGCACAACGTTTTTCTGCACTACCACTGCCAAGAGTTAACACTTCCCATATGGTTACCATGCCAACATTGCCTGAAAATTCAGCCCTCTGTCTCAGCCCAGGGTAAAGCAACACTGCAACAACTCAGGTGGAAGGCAAATAACGCTTCTTAACTGCAAATCTGAGCACAACAGTGCTCACCCACATCTTCTCACTACATCACTATGGGAGGCAGGAAACCAAAGGGAGAAGCTCAGTGCCTGAAAAAGGATTACAGGTGTACAGCTTGCCCAGAGCAAGGTGATAGGGATGTCCCCCTTTGTATCATTCTGAGCTGCAGCTGTGTCTCAGTTCTGCAAGACACAATCACTCTGGCCATGGTCCAGTGGAGTGCAAAGCCATAGTTTCACTGAAGCTGCTCAAGTGCTTCAAGCTAACTGCATGTGAAAGAAGTTTTATGACTCCAGGTAAGAATCAAACCCTCAGGCTTTGCTCTATAATGCAGACCATGATAGCACTGCCCTGACTGGAGCACAATAGGAAAACCCAGTAGGTTTCCTTATGTCTTTTTTTTCAGCTTGTTACAAAGGTTGTTTAAAGACCCCAAGAGAAACCTCTGGGAAGCATACAAGACACTCAAGGGAGATATTTCAGCTCTGCTGCTCTTCTCTTCCCTGCTGATGAGCCACTGTTCTGGAAATCTGTACAGTTGCAGAAAAAAAAACAAACCTCACTACTGCTGTACAGCTGTATCTGCAGGAGACATCACAGGCACTTATCCTTCTTGGACAATTTTGGACATGATGTCCCCTTGCTGAAAGTTAACAGAGCAAGGTCAACATCTTCAGAACCCCAGAGCATAAATTTCAGAAGTCAGCATGGATGCTCCCAGTACAGGCATCAGCTGATACAAACAGGGAGAAAGTTAGCCTAGCATTAAGCTAGCAGAAAATCTTACCCACTAACCCATGCTTAGACTCTCAAATACATGCCTGTGCTTTCAACATGCAGAACAACAGACAGCCCCTGGTGGGCAACACACAGAGATCAAGGCATCAAGGGATACCCTAAATCTGTGAAAGCTCTGATGCCTGCTTAACCTCATTTGAGAACAATTAGAACAACAAGCAGCCTAACAATGTTTGCAGCTGCTGAAGTGCTTTGACAAAAATTAGTCTCAGAAAAAAACAGCAGGCTTTGAAGTGCTGTGCCATAGAAGCCATATTGTAATACCTATGAAATACATACATACACACACACGTGTATAGGCATCACTTAAACATACTCACCAAGTAATGTAAGCCTAAGAGTGTACCTCATGCAGAGACTAACGATTTCTAAGTTTTCAAACTCTGAAAAAACTCTTTTCTTTTAGCCAATTTACAATCCTAGCCTTGAGTAAGAGGACATAGTTGTCATGGATATCTACAAATTTTAAAAATCCAACTACTACCCACCCCTGTTCTCATCCTACAGTCTTTCAGAATTTGACAGCACTGAGCATGATATTTCATGGGAATGTAAATAAGCCTTAGATTACCAATAGAGTTTGCCCTATGCGATGACGCAGACTCAGTATCATTGATCTCCTTTCTCCCCACAAGAGTCTCAGAGGAGTCAAAACAAGTCTCCATGGCAGCTTGGTTAGTTGCTCTGTGGTTACACTTTGCACGTCCTGAAACCTTGCCTGCTTAGAAAAAAGTATCTTGCTGTGTTGGTCTCATTTAGATGAGTTATAACAGGACCATTGCTGTAGAGTGGCTACTAATTGCAATGGTTTATGCCAGAGAAAAATCCTTCCCTTGTAGTTTGTAGCACTTTCAATCCTTTCATTGCTAAGTAATGTATGGTTTATTGGTCCAAATAAACCTCTGACCTGTACTGCAGGTGGTTCCTGGTCCAGATTTAACAGCAGATGTCATGGGATGTCCCTCACTGTTTAAAAATTTTAATTTATATGGAATAATGAAGTGTTCAAAGTGGAGGGGACAAGGAAAGCTTTGCGTTGGCCTGAATTTCCTTCTTCTGACCACAGGAGCAAAGTCAGATCAGATCATGCAGCCTTTGGGAAAGCTGTTGCTTGCATTTGGTAAGGGAAGGGCTCTAATAAGTAACTAAAATACAATCTCAATGCAGCTAAAAAAATGTATGAGCAAGGGGCAATCTCTCAGGCAGGGCTGAGCCTACCTCCTTTCCCTGTGCAAATGGATGTTGCCATCAGCACAGCATATACTCCCAGATGGCATTTGGAGCCTTTTTCAAGGACCTATCCTCCTTGCTTTTGTGTAAACCAGTCTCCTCTCAAAATGACTGTGGAATCCCTGGATATGAGCACTGCTGTCGCAAGGGAGAAAAGCAGCAGCTGGTAGGGACAGTCCATCAAGTAGCACAATCTAGAGGGAAAAGGCAGCCAGTGTTTCTAATTACCCTCAGCACTGTGGGCAATGTTTGAGCACACAGTCTCCAGCAGGTGACCAGCCATGGAGAGTGGCACTGGCTTTCTGATTTCCTTCCTACAGAATCATTGCCCTGTGCACTGGTGCTCAGCTCAGGTGGTACTATTTCTCTGATGGCTGGCAATTCCTGGAGCTCAGGTCCCCACAGGGAGCCTCCAGGTAAGGCAGCTCATTATATTACCCCTATGCTGTTGGGAGAAAGGAGAGGCCAGGAATACTGCTTCTATATGCACTAAAAATATCCTCGAAAAAGCACAAGCTGCAGACTAGCTCTTTTTGAGAAAGCTTCTATGGTTCATTCCTCTATACAGCCTAGATATCAGATGCTGGGAAAACATGCTGGGGAGCAATGGTTGTGCCCTGATGAGAAATGTGGACTTAACTGCCCTCTCAGAGGCTCTGTGAGACATCCCAGAGCCTGGCGAGAGCAGTACTGCAGGAAGTTTAAACCAGCAGCAAGCTGAAAGACTGCTTGACATAAAGTGTGTATACTGCCTTTGCCTCTGCAAAAGCAGACAGCATTTCCAACAACCTGGATAGTAAAAGACTAGGAATGTTGCAAGTGTTTGGTCTGAGTGTGGGAGGGGGGACTTTGCATCCGGCAGCATATCTAGAGGATCATGGCAGCCTAAAACTGTCTCACACCTCCCAGCTCTATCTGTGGCTGGAAACATAGGCTACCAATGAACAGAGTGAAAAAGCTGTTCACAGGGTTATCCATTCAACGCAGCACTGCTTCAGAGCAGGTTTTCTCAATGCAAGACGGGACAGTCAAATTTTCTGGATTTCTGCAAGCATGGAAGGAAACAGACCTGTTATACAGAAGCGGCTGAGGTGCTAAGATGACAGACAGGAGCAGCTTCACAGAAAAGGAGGAGGAGCTGTCAGACTAACTGAAATAAGAGCAAAATTCATTTAGCAATGGAGAATGCAGACACAGTAAGCAGTATGCCATCTGCAGAGAAAAGCCTTCCCAACTTTCAGGGAGAATATTGCCATGCAATGCCTCCAAGAAGCCCAGTGATAACCCTGTCACCCTTAACTTTCTCTACTGCCACCACCACCTCCTCACTGAATGGCCTGCTCTAATCAGCCTCATCTCCCCTCTGAAGAAAGGCAAAAATTTTGGCTGTTTCAAGTCAGAAGAGCAACCAGCCTTGTTACTCAAAGGCACCAGAACTGTGAAAAGTCACTGAACAATTCCAGTCTCTGGTGGTCTGCTAGGCCAAACTCTGGCTCAAAGCAGGACTGTGATGAGCACGGTGCTCCAAGAGAGCCCCTTAATATGGGCAGACTGCAACCTGGGGGCAGGCAGGATTAGAGGGAAAATATTAAATTGCTAAGCTGTTACTAACCCTAAGAAAGCTTCTGGTAACCATTTAAAAGTGACTGGCTACAGCTGAAAACCTGCCTGAGTTGGCGTTGCAGCTGAACAGTGTTCCCCCACAGCTCTGCTGCATTAATCACTCTGCTGGCTGACTTATCTCTCTACATCAATTAAAGACACAACATAAATACTGGATTTAGAAGCTGTAGTCATGTTCACTGGTCCATGCGTGATTTATCTACAAGATGCACACAAACACACAGGCAGTCCAAGGAGTTTCTTTTGCAGCTGCTGACGAATTAAAACCACCTCAGCCAGACCCCTGCTGACTCATGGAGGAGAGCGTGATTTTGGTTTCAGGAGAGTATCTCACCTGCTTTGGTTGCTGAGTGGGGAGAGAAGAAGGCAATTTTCTCCTTCTCCCTCACCTCTCCTATTAGGTGCAGATCAGTGAGGCCCTCTCCTGTCTCTCCTTCTTTAGGTGTGGATAGGAGATGGTTCAGCCCCTCCAAGGGTGAGCAACCAGCAATGAACTTGAGTAGACTAGGTCCCTCCAGAATCACTGTCTGTACTATGAGAGGGGGGGAAAGGAGGAGCTGTTGGCCCCATTCTGCTCCTTTCTTTGCATCCCTCCACTCAACAAGCAGGTAGAGGCTTTGCCTGAGCTACTGCTGCACACTGCAGCAGAGAGGGTAACAAGGAAGGATGACACTTCCCCTGCATCACCGCAAAGGCTTGCTTGCATGCACACATGCTCATGGCAGCTGCCAGTAACTCCTGCCTGCACTGAGCACCCCCAGAAAGCTGCAGGCTCCTCCACTGATACACAGTTCTGGTGCGTACTGGATCCCAGAGGAGAGCTGGGAAACAGCAGACTATCCTTACCTACTTCAACCAGAGCTCTTGAATTGCTGAGGTCAAGCACTGATTTCTCCCAAAGGCAAACATTTCAGCAAAGAAGAGCAGCGTGCAGAGTACCATGCAAAGCTATCTGGCCAGAGACTCACTGGTGCCATCCCAGAAGCTGCACCACTGAAACCTCCTGAGAACCTGCTTCACTCTTATCAGGTAAAAAACCCCACAAATTACAGTACCACTTGGGTAGGTGATCCTATTCCTGAGGGAGGATGGGAGGCTTTCACAACAGGATCACATTTTTCTGTCAGCCTCCAAAATGCGCTTTACATGGGTGCCAGGGATGCTTGTAAGTTGTAGACTAATGAAGCAAAATGGCATTAATTAAAACTTGAGCAGCACCTACAAATTCTGGGTAAACTAATCTGCATGCCTCAGCAGTCTCATCAGGAGTGCTCCAAGCTCAACAAAGGTTAAATGACTAAAAAAATGCAGTGAAAAACTGCACTTGATAAGCCCAGATGAGACTTAAAAAATATACCCTAATCCATTTACAAGTATACATGGAAATAGAAAATAAATAATGAAAAAATTTATCACTTTTGCAGTTCCCTTTTGATTTTTCCTACTGCTTCAAAGTATCTTCTCCGCCATGATTTTGAAGAGGAATTATCCAGTTTCCATGTCAAAGCTGGAAAATGCATTTAACAGGAATAATTCCTTTTTGAGCTCAGCAAATTAACTGGAGTCTACAAGAACCAAAATATGTTAAAAGACACAGAAAAAAAAGTCAAATGTCACTTCTTTGCCTTTTAAACCACTGTACTCCATAATCTCAAGAGATCTGCTAAGCACGTTCTAGCATGCCTTCAAGAAGATCCTCTAGTCAATCCCACCCTGACAGCCAAGCACGGCCCATTTACAAACCTACACTTTTTTTTGTTTTGTTTCTACTGCATGTGTCCTATGCATTTATGTAAGACTGTGTCCTGGTTCTGGCAGGACAGGCTTACTTTCTGCAGTAGCCAGAAGAAGGCATGGCTAGTACCCAGAGGTTATTCTATACCGCCTTACATCATCTTCCAGGGAAGGTAACATAGCAGGGAGTGAGCAGTCAGGTATTGTCAGGCTCTGCTGGTGAACGTTTGCATGTCAATCATTTGCCTCTCTTGTATACTCTGTTATTAGTATTGTTGCTGTTACTGTTGATTTTCTTATCCCATTGTTTTTTCCAGTAATTTGGTCTTATCTCAACCTGTGATCTTTACCTTTTTATGCCTCCAATTCTCCTCTCCAGCCCACCACAAGAGGAGGGCAAGGGGCAAGTGAACAAATGGCATGTGGTTTGGAGAGTGTCAGTGAGAACACTAAATTGGGAAATACCATTCCTAAACCAAAACAGACAGGCCAAGTTTTCTTCTCCAATATGCATTCAGCATTCCCTAATTCAATTTCTTCTTCTTTCTGTTCTCCTTGTTCGTTTTAAACCTCCAGAGCACAGTGAACAGCTGCAGGCATCTAGCTTTTTCCCTCCTCCATGAGCTGTTGATCTACCACTCTTAATTTAATGCAAACAATCCCTCCCAATAAGCCATATCATGTATCTGTCTACACTGAGTCTCCCTACACAACAAACTGCTCCACGTCACTTTGGCTCCAGCAGCAGCAGGCATCTCTCTTCTTCAAGAGGACTGAATGTTAACTCCACCTTAGTAAGAATGTGTAACTTCTGCAGTTTTTAGCAATGCTGCTAAGGTTAGGGGTCAACCTCCTGACTTCCAGTATGGAGCAGTCACTCTCAGTGGCAGATGCCAGATGTATGCGCATCCCAACATCACTCATAAAAACAGTCCCATCTGGTTTTGCTGCCAGGATGCAGCTGCAAGGATCAAGTTGCTCCAAAACCACTCAGCACCTGCAAGTGCAACATCTTCATTACAGCCAACAGTCAGCACGACACTGGGAATGCTGTTGCACGGTGGTACTCAGTGGGGGAGGCAAGTCATGCAGGGCCTTGCTAAGGGCCTTTTCTCTTTGATCACTCCCAGTTCTGCCCACTGAACTAGCAGTTCAATAAGCTAGATTAATTGACTTGGACCCTTGGGAAGTCTCGCAGAGCACACATCCACTCCAGTGGCAATTTTTTTTATGTGTGCCCCTTCGACTACTTGGGCTGGAAACACCAAAGCATTTCTAAACAGTCCTTGCATTAATCTTGACATGTCTATACGCATTAACAATTGCATCCATCAAGAAAGCTGTCCTGTGCCAGGTACAACAAAAATAACAGCAAGAAACAATTTTCAACCGGTTCTCAACGTTACCTCCCAAGGTGCTCTGCAGGAAAGGCCAGTTTGGTTGTACTCCCTCACATAGGGAAAGGATGAGTCAAAATGAGAGAGACCTGTCCAAGCTCACCTTGTTGGCCAGTATCAAACCTGAGATTAAAACTCAGGATGTTAGGTAACAGCAGAGCCAGCACTCTCTGCAGAGCCATGATGCTGCCCAGGCAAGAGTGGTTGGGAAGCAGAAAAGTAATTTCTAATCATCTGTCTGCTCACTGGGCCTGAAAACCGCTGGCCACCCCAAAGGTCTATGGGCTTTCAGGTATGGAAAGCTCTTACCCATGGTGGTCTCTCCCTGTCTTGCGCTCTCTTCTGAAAGCCTGGTGCAGAGTATGCAGGAGCTGTGAGCTGGGCTTGTTCTCTGTAGGTGGAGGGTACGATCTGACAAAGCTGAGGCTGCCTTGTGCTGGCCTCCAGGCACAGAGTAATCAGGACAGCATCAAACCCTGGTCCGCAGCAAGGACATGCCTGTCCCCTTCTCTGGTCTGCACCAGCCTTTTCCACCTATACGTGAGCTAAAGCAGGAAAATGGAGAACTGAGGAGAATTCCTTCCTGAAGAGAAAAGGCAAAGTGCTTTGTCACTATCAGAGGAATTGAAAGCGGCTCTCTGTGCACACCAACAAGGAAACTTCTGGAAGGGCAAGCAACAGGACACAATATATTATAAGGCTCTATATAGCAGCTAAGTGAGAGCGTATAGTTAAACCTACACAGAGGCCCTTTGTATTTAATATATAATGCTAATGGCTGACATCTACAGCAGCCTTCTCTGCAAATAAATGTAAAATACCAGAGAGTCATTCCAGCTAGGTAAACCCTAATCTCTCCAACTGCAGACAGCACGAGTTTAGATGCCTTCCAGCCTGCAAACTCAGAAGACTTTGCTTGGAAGAAAGGAAACAAATTATTCCAATGCTGTCATCCCAGCATTGTCAGAGGTTTCCAGGTTTCATTCCTTCACACTTGTGGGGGTTCAGGGTCAATGATGTAACAAATAAGCAACAGTGACTATTTACTGTAGCACTCGCTGCTAAGTACCAACATGCCCCACATTGACAGGAAACCAGTGTTCCCAGCACCCTAGCTCTAGCCAGCCTTCTGCAGCTGCACAGCTTTTCTCACAGCTACAGCTTACATTCACAGCACTGCAGCACTTGTGGAGTTATTTTTCCCACCCACCACGTAAATAAAGTGACAAGTGACTTGAGAGATGAAAGCCACATGCCGATGGGAGGAGGTAAATGGGGAAGAGACAGAATATACGTCACAGCACTCTACCCCTCCCCCAGCTCCTTTAGAAACAGAACAACATAAAAAAATCCCAATGCTTCAATTGCTAAATGATAAATTAACAGAGCAAAGCAAAGCAGGAGCAAAGACATCTCCCACAGTCTGCACAGAAACAGCAAAATATACAATAGAAAATGTCACTAACACCCCATTCAGGCAGATGCACTTATTTTTTGTGAATGACAGGTTATTAAATGAAAAAATTTTGACCACCAGTACTTTGCTGCATGGCTGTTCCCTTCATTGTCATTTCCACCCTAAGTGACCTTCTGCTTAATGCTGGGTGTTTCTGGCCTGTAGTCCTTCCTCTCCGAGACATTGCGTTTCACCTTGGCACTAACTGGAGACTCCTGATTCAAAGAAGGACTTGAGTGGGATTTCTTCAGTCCTGGCACATTGTTCTCTCCTCCAGCCAGCAGCTCCTTCACCCCTTCTTTCAGGAGGCTGACATAAATCTCATAGCGATTTTTCTGGGAAATGAGAAGAAAGGCCCAAATCAGTCAGGAAGAAATTCTGCAAGAGCACTTGAGAGACCATCCGGCTAACTTAATGGTTTCTGCTGGCCTTGAAAACTAGAAGCGTACTATAGATGTGAACAATGGTGCCTGCCTGATGTGGACATGAACAATAGTGGTTAATGTTAATTAAACTGTACAAAAAAGATTTCAGGCAGATTGAGCCCCAGGGTGCTGTGCAATTAGAGGTACTCAGTTCTGCAGCACACAAATTCCAATGCTCTGCTAAAATGGCTTGCAGCTAGCTGGAGTGCATGGTCATTTCCAAGTAACACTACCAAGTGAAAGCTTGTTGACGTTAGTCACACTGAGGCCTATCCTATGCTCACACATACGGAGATACATGTGTGGAGGCATGGAAAAAGTGCAGTAAGGTAAGGGACAGCAAAAATCGTGCTCTGGCTGACTACAGCTCAACCCTTCACTCCCACTAGCAGGTCCTGCTTTTCTTGTAACTGCTTTTCCTGCTTTCTTACCCATGGAGTAAAAAACAAAGCAGGGTCCCACTAAGTTCAGATTGTACCAGCTTGGCCACCACTAGGCCTCTGAGAGGATTTTCTGCAAGGTCAGACCTTGACAAAAAGGAGCAGAGAAGCCTATGACAGCAGGATGGCATGTTCCCCTGCCAGGGTCACTCATATGGAATGATGAAGGTTGCTCTCTGCCCAGACACTTGTATTTTTCAACTAGAAAAAGTTCCCTTTACCGTGCACCATGCCCACTTGTTCTATTCCTTGTACGGACTAGACCTTTCCCTCTCCAACAGGAAGATTTTGCTCTGTTTCCCTCAAGTACATCTTTCTGAAAGAAACAGTTTAGCAAGGAACAAAATCAGGGTACTGTAACAGAAGATCCCTGCAGGGCCTCAAAAAGAAGATGCTGGGGCAGGACGTCCTGAGAACAGAGCAATCCACCTCACAAAATTTGTTCAATAACCTGCCCCTGACATACGCACTGAAGTCATGGTGCAGGTATTGTAATTAAGGAGATTTCTGTGTGCTGGGGGTCAGGGAAGGAGGATGTAAACATCTGTCCTGATTGTTAATTTATATTGCAAAGTCACAAAACAATGGCCAAACTATTACGTTCCTGGCAGAGGAAAAGGCACTGAAGAAAAATTTTTCCAATTTCTTAATAAAATAATAAAAAAAGAAAAGAACATGCTGGGTTTTGAGAGTCCTTTGAATAAACAAAAACTCACAGAGGAGGATCATAACAGAATCTACCTAACAATTTAATAAAAAAGCATTCCTATCAATTCCATATCTGGAGCTCCAGCTCCACAATGTGAGAGACAAACACATGAAGCAGGTAAGATGTGTCATTTAATAAAAATGGAAATGGAGAAACTGCAAGCAGAACCCTGATGATGATGCACAGGGCTGACGGATGATTCATCACACAACGAACCAGACACCTCTGCAAAAGGCAAGCCAGTGCTCTAAGCCTGAGAGCAGTATAATATTCATCAAATGAGAGAGGGATTTTACTGCCATATGGACTTTGGCTTTCTATTGGTCCAATAAACACTACGAGAGTCACAAGACTCAGAAATCAGAATGGAAATCCAGGACCTATATGTGGTGCAAATGGTAATTTCCCCCTGTATTTTGCAGGCCTCCTATTTCTACTGCAATTAATTGATGCATTTCTATTTTGACTTCAACCACAACAAACTTGGTCTTTTAGTGACCTGACATTTGAAGTTAGGTAAAAGCTGGTGGGAATTTTGCCTTAAAAGAAATTAATAGGGAAAATTCTGTGAAGAAAATAAAACCACAGACATTGAAACCATTCCAAACTTTCTGCAACGTTATCTCCGAAGACTGAATGCACATAATAAGGAGGAGATGAGCTAGCCAACCATCAGTGTTTTGGCTTCACCTCTCACCTGACAACAGTAAAAAGATCTTTCTCAAATATAAATTTTCTGCAATAAGTTTTATGCAATTTGGTGCAGTACTTTCTCAGAGAAAAGGCAAATTTTTCCTTCCTTGGAGTCTATAAGCAAAGACACCATCAAAAAGAAATCCTACTGGTTGCATGCCTGAGCAAGGACCAGTCACCTCTTGGTTCACATCCCCTCAGAAGAAAACACCATCTCACTAGATTTTCATCAGGAACAATAATGAAGGCATTGGCAGCGTGTGAAAAAAAAGGAACTATCAGGACTTACAGATAAGGAAAATGGCTCCTTCCTCCCTAATGGGGCTATACTGCTTCCTTAGGGACTCACAGGCCCTTCTGGTGTGCTTCTGAAGATGTAACAGCATCTTTGTACACAGATGAAAGGTCTGGCCTGCAGTCTCAACCTCAAAGAGACAATTATAAAATACTGCCTCATCTGCCTCTTGCCCTTTTGGTTTAATCCCATATAGCAAGTTCTGTCATCACTTCTTGTGTGACCCTGACAGGATGCTGTTTTAAAGCCCTTCCTTTAAACAAAAACAGCAAAAAGAAAGCATGGTAAAAATTCACTAAAAATTGGTCTCAGATCACTGTTCGATACATACCGGTTGGCGGAAAGTTCTGGAGCGCTCGAATTAACGCTCATTAGAGAGTAGAGAATGAGATGGGTTTGAGGAATGTCGTTTGGAGAAGTAAATAATTCTCAGGGATCGAAGTTCGATTTTGTTTAAATCCGCAGCATCCCTTTTGTTCATTCCAATCATCAGTGG
>JAWWLZ010000094.1:28690383-28705071 GCA_035041345.1 Poliocrania exsul
AGCTGGAATGCAAACAGAATGACAGCAGAATTGGGATCACACTGTCCACTGGGGGAATCACAGCTGCTACAAACAATTAATATTTATATTACAGTAGTGTCTTGAGGGAATAGTTGAGTTACAGATAAATAGAGAAAGCAATACTGCAGACATTTGTACATGTGTTTATGTTCAGCACCTGAATGGTGAGATTTCTCTCTATTCTGCTTGAATAGCATTCAGTGCAATGAAACCATCAGCACAGATGTTGTCTCCACAAATATACTGACAGTGAGAGAAAGATGAAAAATGTGTGTGTGTGCACATGAATGCACCCTGCCCTACAGCACTCTGTAATCAGGAGAGAAGGTGAACAGATACAAGGAAATCCTTTGACCAAGACTACTGCCAGAGCTATGCACTTCTACAAAGAAATCAAGCTGTTTGAAAGTGCCACAGAACTTCTGACATTAGGATAATTTATATTGCAAAATGTATATTGCAAAAGGAAACAACAGATCAGCAGCTTTCACTCTAGCAACGTGGTCTAGCTGTGTATTTTAAAATCCTTGCACCCTCACCTTCTGTGATACTACATCCTTAGGAAGAGCAAAGTCTATTTAAGTGCTGAAGCAAAGCCCTGGTACCTTCTGGAGCTGAAGAGAAATCAGAGGCTTTTTCCTAGCTGCAGCATATGGCTGAGCAGGGTCCAGAGCACCCTGGGGAGGCTCACAGCTCCCCCATCATTCTTGGAATGAGTTACTTCCCATCACACCCTTCTGTCAACCTTTTACAGCACCCAAGTAAAAGCCTTGCTCGACAGTTTGCTACAGTAAGACAGTTTCAGCGCAAATGTCTTCTGGACCAAGTGGGAGAATGCAGCTTTGCAGAGCACTACCCTTTGCCAGTAAGCACTGAATTCAAATGCTCTGACAAGTTGAAAATACACAAATAGCAAACAAATAAGAAAACGAACTCCAATAGTGCATTTCATGCTGCAAAGATGCAGTCATATGTGAAATTACTCTCTTGCTCTTCAAAGCATAGAGGGTGAGAGTGGTGAAGGTAGTATTCTGTAGAAAATTTGCATGCTACATCAGCATCTCTACATTTGGTTAAACAGAAAGCATTTTAAACTAATATGCTAGCAATACTCATAAAAATATTTGATTAAGACTCTGAAATAGACAGTATCCTCAGTTCTTCCCCTTATTAATCCCCGCTTAAATATCAAATAAGAAATTAATTTTTGTATTACAAACAAGGAGCCCTCTTACTTCTTAGGAATCATGCAGTCTTTTCAGGTGAACACTAATGATGACTTACTAGAGAAATTGAAGCAGATGACTTCATTTCACCCAATAAAGGGCAATACACACCTGCTACAAAGGCCACTTTAGTAAAACCTGGACCTTCTGCCAGTAAGAGGACTTGGGATTCAGCAGACTTGGCTCTAGATTCATGCACTAGCTTTGAGCATATAGCATTCAGCTTTCAGCCCAAATCTTCCATCCTGACTGCTGATTGTTTGGTCTGTTTCAGGATTTCAGCCCTCTCAAAAAGATACTGCACCCAGAGCATCTACCTTGTGAATCTCATGCTGTAATAATTTGATCACTACTCTCTTTCTTCTCAGAAAATATCCAGGTTGACTCAAATGAAACCAGCAACTTTAGAAAGCCACAGCAGGGGAGGAGGAAACAGCAGTATGTACTTGCTCTCCTGATAGTTGCAAAACACAGTGGAAATGTAAAACAGCTTTCTAAGAAGCATGCTTCTGCAATACAGTGCAGTCTGGATAAACAGCACCTATCCGAGAACATTTCAACTACACTGGGCAGTAAAAAGCCTTAACAACCTACTTAGCTGGTACCATTTATTTGATTTTGACAGTTCTCACTCATATATTGCATATTATATTCCAACAGCATAGTTAAAAATGTACCATAATAAATTTAAGCTTGTGACAAAAGGCTTGAAGCATTTCATTGGACTTTTTTTTAGACTTCTTGCTGTCAGGAAGCACATTTTGTTAGAAACCAGTCTCTTCTTGCTTTAGGCCAAAAAAAAGCATCCTTTTATCCTTCAATTTTGTAATGAAACAGAAGCTGCACATTCCTACCAGGGCCAAGCTGTTATTCAATTGTTTTGCAGCTGGTCTTGCAGACACTGCAGTAAAGTATACTATGAAAAGGTGGGAAAGGAGAACAATCTTACAGAAGGGGAAGTCACACGTATGAAATGCAAAATTAAAAGTAGCCTAGAGGAATGTGTGCAAGACACAGAGAGATGAGGCTGTCTTTGTTGGTGAAGCTGGCTATTATTTATTGCCGTGAGAGAAAACAATGGTATACACTGGAACAGACAAGGGTGCACATGTTGATGGGACAGTGGACTGAACTTGAAATTACAAAAAGAGAGGGTGTCAATGAAAGGATTCATGCCTGAATGTGTGTGTAAACAGCGTGTCAGGGCAGAGACATCAGCTACACTGTGCATTGGAGGGAAAGAAGCCCGGAGGTGGGCTGAGGGAGTAGAGAGGATGCCTGCTGACTTATTCCTCTTTAATTAGTTTTCAAAAGACAGTGATTTCCCATACCTTCTGCAAGTACAAGACGGTTCCCTTCAGCACAGCATAAAAGGTTTTCCAGCCTCGCTTTCCCCGGGGAGCTGCAAAGAAAACAAATGAAAACCCATTTAACTCAGAGCCATTTTTACACTTTGTCTAGGCAACAGAAGAGCTACATTAGTCCTGCGTTAAACCTCCTTTGTACTATTCTTTTCAAAGGACAATGAAGCTTAGCACAGCATCTCTATATACCTGCTGTGAGAGAGAGTAATACAACAACCCTGACAACAGCCCTGGACTGGATCAGAAAGGGAACAGCAGCAATGCAGAAAGCAGGCCACAGAGACACAGTCTTTGTGCTCTTGCAGGTAGGCAGACACTGCCCATACACAGCTAGGTCTGAGCTCTGCACCATGGTAGTTTTCAGAAAGAAACACTCTTTCTCCAGGCCACAGCAGGCTGGCAGGCACTGCTCAGGATCTACGGGACACTCCTGAGAAAGCAGCGTCTCTCAAGAGCACCCTTCTCCTTACCGCTGCTGCACACCCTTATTGGCATTTAGAAAGCAGAAGGGTGCCAAATAAAATAGTAACTACAAAAACCCACCCCCAAAGCAACCTAAGGTCGATTAGAGGTTGAAGAACATAACAGAGACAACATATCCAGCCCATTAATTCCTAGAAACAAGCAGTGGGGAAAAGAAAAAATTCACCATTAAGGCTGAAGGATCCAGTTTGAAATTCTGGAGCGAGGGAAGAAGGCTGTATGGTCACAGTGCCAGAGACTAGAAGCCTGCATCGAAGCCCTCTCTCCCCCAAGCACACACCACTGACCTGTATCATTGCCTCTATATTGAAACTAATAACCCATGCACAACTAAAGCATGACAATCAGAAAAGCATCCCATTCTGATCTGAAGAAAGCAAGTTATGATGAAGAGGTTGCAAGTCCCTTGCTCCAGAGGTTAATCATCCTCATCTTGTATAACAGGCCTCATTTTTTACTGGCGTTTGTTCAGTTCAGCTTCCAGGCATAGCCCCTCTTACATCCCTCTGCTCTAAGTGCCTAAGTGCTTTTAGCCCTCTGTACTTCTGAGAAAACACATCTAAGCATTCTAATACATCACTTTATAAGAAATCCTGCACAAGCTGATCTCTGCCCTGCAACAACTCTATTAAGAAATGAAATATGAAAAGGTCTAACTAATTTAACAGAAACCCTGTTTTGTTTTCTTTGTCACTGGAAAGCCAGAATGCAACTTTTTTGAGAGCTGCATGACAAGGAGACAGATGCCTAAGTTGTACAGGAACTTCTGAAAACATGGCCCGAATTACATTACTCATGAAAGCGTTATCCCCAAAATGCCAGCATCCAGTGTGCTGAAAAATGAACAATTTTGATATCTATCAGTAAAGAAATATTTTAATAAGGGCCACTAGATAAAATTACTTATTTAGGTTAAATAAGCAGATATTTAGTAAAGAGGAATCTATTCAGAGCATCCAGTCATCACAAAGAACCAGGTCAGTTTGACTTTAACATGCCCGTCTGGATTTAGCTGTCCAGCTGTCAGCTTCCATCTTGAAAACACTGAGCTCCAACTGTACCTTCTAAAACACACTAGTAAAATCCATGAACACCAAAATGCTCAGCCCAGCTAGACAGACTGGCAGTTACTGGAAACCCATCATAAAGTCACACTTTGTCTTCAGGATTTAGCCCAACGATGTGAACCATGAGTAGGCAATCATCATCAATGATTGGGGAAAATACAGATGCTCTGAGTAACCTCTGCTGTTTTCAATGCCAATAGAAAACAAATGAAGATACCCAAACAACAAAACACATAGGTGGATCAGAGGCCCTTGATAATTAGGGCACCACAAACAGAAGTAGGATAAGAAGGAAAGAGGATAATTAAAGTAAGTAAGAGACCCGGCAGGATTATTACAAAAAAGGGGCAGAGAGGAACTGCATAGTAAAAAGCTGGCTGTTGCCAAAAGTTGCTGTGCTTCACTGGGTATGTGACCCAAGGCTGGGAAAGTAGGGAAGGGAATGGTTACAGCACCTTCCAAGCAGAGGTAAAGAACAGCCTTTCTTTAAAGACAGACCCAGAGGGGAAGGGAGATTTGGAACAATCTGGTGTCACATAAGGAAACAGAGAATTATGGAATTACTACAGAACAGTAACTGTAATTCGCTTGAATTTGTTCTCTCTTCTGTAAACCATGGTATTAATTTTCTTTTAGCACAAAAAATTCACACTGCTTTGCCATATCACATAACTTATTATGCTCATGCATTAGAGCTGCTGCAAATGGGACTGAGCATTGTAAATCCTGGCCTAACGGTGAGAGTGTGATAATCCAATTGCTGCGTTGTTTGTTATTGCTGCAATTTTCCCTAATGAAGCAGCACTATTTGCCTTCAGAAGCACATGGGTTCACTGGTAAGTAGCGTTGTGCAGACCTAACAAGAAAATAACATGTAAAGAGTGAAAAATACTCACTTTTCTTCCCGTCCATATCTGCATGGATTTTCCGAGCCAGAAATCCAGCTTTATACACAGCAGCATTGGGGTCATGAGGGATGTCCAGGAATGGGTTATTTGAGTTGCCAATTCGACTGATGGCCTTTGTCTGGCTCCCATTATCCTTTTCATCTGTACCATCTGAATGAGACTTTTTTTTCTCTTCTTCATCCCTTAAAAAGTAGTGAAAATAAAGCATAAACTATGGACTGACCAGCAAAGTTTCTTCAGAATTCCTGAATGCTCCTTGTGAAAACATACCTCTCTCTTTACAGGGGCCTGTTTTAACAGAGAAACCTAGATGTATGCCAAAACACAGCTGTATTATAGCGAACTTCAGTTCACCTACTTCACCAGCACAGAAGTCAGGTTTTCAATAAAGCCCAAGTTTCTGTAACAGTCTCAAAAGACAAAACTTCAAGAGCGTTCTGTGTCCTCCAATATCACCTATTTTTAATTCCACTTATTTGAGTGCTAAATTGGGAAGTATTTCCCTGCTGGAGTCACCTGAAAAATCTCCATTTTCTTCATGAGTTCACATGCAGACGAAAAGAATCAGATTACTATAGATCACTGCAGCTTATCCCTTAACATAGCATATGAAACACTGACAGTACCTCCTTTTCTCATTTTCCTCTAAAGACTAGCATAAAAGTAATGATATAAAAATATTAACTACCCTAGGTGAATTATGTTATCTGTATTTTGGAAACAAAATGCTGTTCAAAAATGTTACTTATTACTTATTAGGGCAATGTATTCAACATAGATCTTGAGGACAACAATGCAACCCATTTCACCAAGTCACCATCATCACCTGACTAATAAATGCCTTTTTGTCCGTCACAGGCAAAGAGTAAAAAGGACTAGGCAATGTGGAAAACAAAGGGTGTCCATAACAACTGAAGGACAATGATTTTCAGAGAACAGGCCACTGAATCTAGGTGGATGGTGTATCTGGAGGAACGACAGCTAGTGTCAAGATTACAGAGCACCCCTTTGTCCTCCAAAGTCCACATACATTCCTCTCCAGGTTACTAGGAAAGGTGTGTCAGGGAGGACAAAGGTAGTCATTGGAAAGCAATGGTTCTCCTAAGACAAGTATCTGATAAAAAAAAAATTATTATCATTTGAGCATAATGGTAGGTAATATTGCCAGCCCATAGGGTGTGGGTTTCAAGCTGCTGTGTCTCACTGGACCCAGATGATTCGCAGAGAGCAAGCTCAGGCAGACCTTCCAATCATATATACATGCTCAAAAGCATGTATTAAATGAAGATTAGCATGGCATATGTCCATCCAGAAGCTCCTTTACGGACACACTGCTATCATGCCTGTTTATGGGAATGCCCATTGAAAGAAATGTCCTCCAGCAACTGCAGGCTAGAGGCAACAACCTGTGTTACCCTGAGCTCTACTGAAATGGAGGCTCATCAGGGACCTTATCACTCTCTACAACTACCTGAAAGCAGGTTGTAGCAAGGTGGGGGTCAGTCTCTTCTCCCAGGCAACTAGTGACAGGACAACAGGACATTGGCTCAGGCTGCAGCAGGGGAGGTTCAGGTTGAACATCAGGAGGAATTTCATCACTGAAGGGGTCGTTAAGCAGTGGTAGGGGCTGCCCAGGAAAGTGGTGGTGCCACCATCCCTGGAGGTGTTCAAGAAATGATTGGACATGGCATGTAGTGCTATGGTCTAGTTGACAAGGTGGTGTTCAGTCAAAAGTTTGACTTGATAATCTTGTAGGTCTTTTCTGAACTAGATGATTCCAAATGAAATTAACTGGTCTTCTGGGGAATAACTTAGTCTGAGGAGAGAAAAGGATAAGACTGGTTTGACCATAATGAAACCAAATCCAGAAACATGGAGGCTGTATTGGTGAACTCTGCAGTACCAGGGAATGTTCACAAGCATCTGACTTTCATCACCTGATACTAGATTATGATTCGCATGGTCTCAGCCCAGTACACTCCCAGCTGATTTCCACACACCATTTCAGAATCAGCAAAGTCAAGGACCACCCTAACAGGCAGCGTGGAAATAAAGGTCTCCTTTTGGAGGACACAACTTTTAAACAGTGTGGATACAGATGCTACACAGTGACATTTGTCCTGAGAGTCACACAAAGGTGCCAGACATTTTATTTAATTGCAGAGATATAGTCAAGGAGGTGTACCATACCTTCACAGGGTTGTCTGGCAAGGTCTCCTGATTAAGGGGAACAAAACTTTCACTTGAAGACCTGATTCCTACAACGGGGAGCAGTCCTTACATCTTTCAGCCTATTGATATGTGCTCTCTCACTCTAGAACAGAAAGTTCTGCAAAACTTTTAACTGTTTAAAACAGTAAAGGATTTCTTCATGTATGCTTTGGTTGAAGTCCTCTTCCAATCAAAAAAGTGTAGGCATTTAAGAATTTTGTTTGCCCCTGCCCATGCTGTGTCTACTACACTCACAAGCTGCTGATAAATCTGAATCATTGTGTGGTATGTGTTTCTTAAATATATGTCCATTCCAAGAGCAAATTCTCTCAACACAAGTCTGTGGCACTTAGTCCAGACTACAATCTCTCGAAGGGCATAAGCACTCAGGCTGATTTGTCACACAGACATGCCTTGTGAATTCTGGGATCTCAGCCAAGGACACAGTGGATTTCTCCTTGAAAGCAGAGACCTACTGCAGTAAAAGGCTTAGCATTTTTTTGGAATAAGCTATCTCCTTTGGAGCTATGGGAGTGAATTACTGCATACTGAT
Organism: Poliocrania exsul; assembly: GCA_035041345.1. Classification (NCBI taxonomy): domain Eukaryota; kingdom Metazoa; phylum Chordata; class Aves; order Passeriformes; family Thamnophilidae; genus Poliocrania; species Poliocrania exsul. The sequence continues at coordinate 28,698,217 of JAWWLZ010000094.1, forward strand.
CAACTGTCCTGTGGAAATATACCAACGACCTTAACCAAGCAGCCACAGGTGGTGTGATGAGCAATCCTGAAGGATCCTGAACACTATTGAGTGCTGGGAGCAGTGATCCTAAAGTCAGCAACTCTGGCGCAGCTATTAAAACAGGAATTCTTTAAAAGACAAGGTGAATAAGGACAAAATAGCATCTGTTGTCATGACTGCTGGTCGCATTCAACAAACCTTTAAACGGTCCTTTCATCTATCATGAAAATATGACATTATTGAGACTCAGAAGAGTTTGGCATTTCTGATAGCTGAGTGCTCTGACAATATGCATGAGGTCCAGATGCACGAGTCAGTCTGCAAGTGGCAATAAAGAGAGCTAGAGAGGCAGGCAGGACTCATTACAAACAAGAAATAGATGAAAACTGGAGGATCTGGGACTCACTTCTTCAAATACTCCATGTTGCTTCAGTGGTCAAGCATAAGAAGAAAGCAGGACAATTGGGAGGAGTGTCTAAGTAGCAGAAAAGTTCAGCTGACTAGCATTTGAGAAGGCATCCTCCAAAGCTGGCTGACTAGATAGGTCCTGGATACTCTTCATCATGGATGTAACAATTCAAGCTTACTCCTCACAAGCCTTTAACATACATTTGCAAGGAAGGACTGCAGAAAATTCAGCAGGCCTCTGGGTACATAAACCTGCACATGGATCTTTGTCCGAAACCCTAGCCTGTGGAGAATGTGACTACTTCCATATCCTCAGATGGCTCTCACAGATCATTCAAGTCCTCTAACATCCCCAGTGTGAAGGCCTTCAGTGATGGAAGGGCAAGAATTAGTGGGTGTAGTCTCTGTGCAGGTATGTTCAGAGTCATGGATGTGGTGTCACATGGGCATAGCTCAGGTTCTTTTTAAGGGCAGAACAGGTGCCTCTCCTTTCCATTTCATACAGAAAGTAGAACAATCCTTCTGCCTTTGGTGGAAAAAAACACACAATAGGTCCAACACACCTTTCAGTTGCAAAACATCATGAGGGTTTGCTTAGGTTTGCAGAATTTTAAAGAGATTTTCTGTCTTTGATCAGCAGAGGAAAATTATTCCTGGCTCTGGGCCTAAAAGTGATTCCTCTGGTAAGCCCCCTCTGATGACTGCAAGGGGTTGACAGCTAGGAAACCTCTTGTATGTCCCACTTTCCATCCACAAGAAATGGGACCTACAGTGTTTCTACTCTGCAGGGTACTGGTAACAGAAAAAGGCTACCATCTGTAGAGTTTCTCCAAGACTCTGCCTATGGCACATGATATTTGCAAGGTTTCCCAAAAGAAATACCTTCAGTTCCACCTCCCTAAATATGTATCCTTAGAAAAGGACCTGCAGACAAAGCAGCAACCAGCACTCTGGCTGCCCATGAGAACCAGCACATCAAAGCCTGGATCTGCTTTCTGTATCACTTGAAGTCACAGTGTTGAAGCGATAATGTTTTCTTTCCATGAACACTGATAAGTAGAAAGGGTTTGCCTCTTATTCTTAAACACACAGATAGGAAAAACATAAAAATCCAGATGTTGCCATTTTTGTGAAGAAATATATTTTTTGCCTGTTCCCAAAAAGACCCTAGGCAAGGGAGTTCCATTTTTGTCTTCTGGGAGAAAAGCACCATCCAGTTTTCTCAGTAACAAAACTATTTCTGTACTCTCTATAGTCTGATTTGAGGTTCTACCTTGGAAAACTGTGAAGTCACTAAGCTGGAAAGATGGGGTCAAGCCCTGAATTTTTATTTCTGTTTTGTCTCTGCATTTGTTCAAATTGCAAACTTGCATGGCATGGCATGGAAAAAAATTCAAATTTGTAACATATGAATCTGTGGAACTGATAACATCTGTATTGGGAAATTGCCCTGAAAGAACTTTTGGCATCTTTCCCAATGGGAGTGGGAAGAAAGGAGACCCAGGTGATTGCCACCTGACCCCCCTTTAAAACCAATCAAGAGGGTGGTAAATAGGAAGCATCCTAAAACTTTGGAGACAAAGAGTTAATTATAAAGGGGAGAGATATTTCTCAGTTTGACCTAGAAAAAGGTGAGCTTCAGCACAGATGTCTTTGTAACTACTCTGATCTCAGCATCGCAGTTTGATTTGGTAGCATCCCTTTCCCACCATCACTGCTGAATGACCTGTTTTGTTCTGTCTGAAAGGAAGTAATTTTTCACTGTGGTCCAGAAACACAAAAAAGAATATACCATGTCTATCTCTAAACTTCTCTGGAAAAAAACCTCTATCATCAACTAGCTGAAATCAAGTGACTCCCCTGAAAACTAACTGTTCTGCTGTGAGAAAGCTTTCAGCATACAGCTGGCTCAAATGCAGCCATTTGGCTTTACCAATTTTGCAAGCAGTGCTTTGAGTTTCCGTATGTTAATTCTAGATCACCTATTTTAAGATGATGATTTTATTATTCCTATCACCATTAACACAAAACAGACATGGTATTACAAACAATGGAGAACAATAATGTTTGCCACCACATTTCCATGTAGATATCATGCATATATAAATATATAAAATCTATTTAGCTCTGGTATCTTTGTAATCAAATTGATTTTTCTTTTCTAGCTTAAAGATGATGATGATCAGTGTGAAAGCCAAAGGATGAAAAACATCTACAAAACTTAGGATATTGCATTATAGACAATGGGAGTAAAGGGATGTTAGGAGGCCAGCCAATCCATCTCTAAGGTTAGATCCACTCTTCCTAACCCATTCCAGACAGAATAACCAGTTCACAAAAACCTCCAATGAAAGCACTTTTGTAGTTCATCCAGGCAAATCTGTGCTCTCATTTAAAAGGCTCATTGCTAGATTGCTTTTCCAAAGGTTGATCCCAAACTTCCCTTGTTTCAAATTTAAGTCCATCCACTAGGGATATGAGAATATTTCACCTTTGGGGTATGCAGTGTGGGGCAGAAGTGTGCTTTCAGGATTGCACATTCACCAGTTCAGAGCAAGTTCCAGGTCAGATTGCTTTATTTTACAGATCATGGTATGTGATTCACTTTTAACTTTGTGGAGAACTTGAGCTTGGCACTACTGCAGAAGACGAACTGTAATGCAATTCTCTTTTCAGAGCTATACTTGTGCTTTCCTGTTCATAAAGGATGAACGAATACTCCTACTGAAAGTCTCTGGAGCCCATCTGCTGATTAAGGTGTCACTTCTCTTGACTACAAAATTGGAGTCAATAGTAACCTTTTCTTTGTGTGGGCTTTGGATCAGACTGTAATTCTACTGGAAATGTACAGCAAACCATTTAAGATGATGACACACCTAACTCACAAATAGTAAGATAAGGACTGAGGTAATAGTCTTTCCCCCTCTTCTGTATCATCATTACCCCTTCCTGTCTACAGACTTATTGATAGCCATTAATCCACTAAATAATGTACTTCCAGAGCAGCTCCTAAGCCCTCACTTAGCTCATGAGAGTCTTAGAACCAAAAAGGGATTCTGGTTAGAGAAGAGGCAGTCCTTCAACATGCTAGCATTGCAAGGGAGCTTATACTGAGTTTTGCAGTTCTGTCTTCACCTTTGATTTACTTCACACTTCTTCCCCTGCCAACAGCATCAGGAAAGCAAAGGAATAATCTTTGGAAGAGAGAGTGGATCTCCCTCAGTCTCATCACAGCAAAACTGACCACGTCTCCTTTCTGTTCAGCTTTCTCTGCAGATCACAACAGCAGAGCAAGAGAGTTATGTGCCTCCACCCTCTAGCTCAGGCAGCCCCAGGGCTCCTTGGGTTATTACTTTACACCAATCACACCTCTGTGTAAAAGTGAGGACAAACATCTTCACACACCCCCTTCCAACTAGTACTTTCAGCTTTAAAGGTAAAGGCACATTGGCTACACCCAAAATAAGTTTTGTTTCTCATTATGGAAAGTAATTGTCACATCAGTCCCAGCTATCTGTCAGTTTTAGACAGGAAAAGACAACTGGCGTCTTCGAGCATTCTCCTGTGAGAAGGTGGCAAATTCTTATTTGAGGAAGAGTCTGAATTCTCCCATTTCCAGCCTGCTTGCTATTTTCCCCCAAATAAGGGACATGGAGTTGACTACATAAATGCCAAGGCAGTTACCATCTATACAGGAGCAAGCTATCTCATAAATCACCTTGAGTGAAGTTCATGGGAGCAGAGCCAGTCATGAGCCAGTTCCCACCTGGAGGCTGCCCAAGTGTATTAGACACGGTATGGTTTCTTCGCAAGAGCTGGAGGAAAATTCTGACATAGAGAAAGTCAATAATGGATTCTGCTGGGTCTAAAGTACCTGTCAAGGGTCTGGCAAACAGCTCTGGTGTGACATGTAAGATTCACACAGAATGTTCCAGGTCCAACACCCAGTCTTGCAAAATGCTTCCCATCGTGATTTTTATGACATTCATTAGAGATGGCACTTTCTGCTGATTCCCTTTAGCTGATTCCCCTTCTTTACTACTCTGACATTACCTAACAAACATCTGAACTGGGACTGCAATCCCAGTTAAAACCAGCAGCCTATTGTAAGTAGGGTTACACACCCTGAGAAGAAACTCATTTGCAGATTATGAACTTAAAACAAGGAAGATCGGAAGACAATTGGCCTGCAAGGCCTAGAGCAGTTGCTAGGACTTCCAGCATAAATGGTGCTGGAGCATGCACTCCAGACATGTAAATGCATGCAGGGAAATATCTTGTATAGCCAAAATAGGTAAAAGACATCACTTTTTTATTTTAAGCCAAAATCCATTGTTTTACAAGTGGGAAGATCTAAAGGAGACGCTTCTACTCTTTGCTGGCACAACCTGACCACATGAAAACTAAGCACAGAGAAATGTCAATTTAACACAATCAGAAATAGAAGCTTTTTCTTGTCTGAAGTATTTCCATAGCTAACAAGTGTTTTAGCTTGTTGAAAGCAGGTAGGGATTGGGGGGATATAATCAGGCTTTGTCCAATTTATCATCTTTCATATTAGGCTTGTCAGGTTATCCATAGTTAATCAGGAGACAAACCAAGACAATAAACCAACAGCAGGAAACTCAATCCAAGATGTGTGTTTCTATTCAGTGGTTCTGACACAATGTACAGAGAGATAAAGGAGAAGTCAACTTCTGTTTTATTTATGCAGTCATAGAACAACAGAGGATTTAATTTCTCTCTTTTCAGGTTGAAGTTTCCTACTAAATGAAATGTTCTCTTTCCTTACAAATGTAGTTGGCTCCTATCATTAACATTCCCCTTGCTGAAGAAACAGATGAGGCTGTGTTGCCAGGTCATTCATTACAAGAAAAGCAAACTCATTACGTACGCTGGCTATCTTCTACAGGCTTTGGAGCCCACACGGATGGTGACATAGGAGATAAAAACAGATTATTACACAGGTACTATTTTTAAGCTCCTAATTTCTACACAATATACTTACACTGCCCATTCCAGCTTCTCATTCTTGATTGAATTGTAGAGGGCCTGCAAAGGGAGAGAAATGAGATGGAATTATTGCTTGACTCCTGTTATATGTGCATATGTTGAGGAAATATACACATATGTAGAGGAAAGGTAACCTACTAGTATCAGCAAGCGAGCTGCCTCTGATCTATAAAGTATCATATCTGCCCATAGTAATACAAAAATCTGGAGCAGAAATCTCACCTGAAGAAAAAATACTAAATGCAGGTGTTGAGATTACAGTAATTTCCTCAAGCAGGTTTTTGAGGTTTGCCGTTTTTGCCATTTTAAAATCACAGAATCATAAAAAGGCCTGGGTTAGCAGGCTCCCTAAAGACATCTAGTTCCAACACCCCTGCCATGGACAGGGACACCTTCCCCTAGACCAGGTTGCCCAGAGCTCCATCCAGCCTGGCTTTGAACACTCCCAGGGATGAAGTGTCCACAACTTCTCTGGGCAATCTGTTCCAGTGCATCACCATGCTTAGAGTAAAGAACTTTTTCCTAATATCTAATCTAAATGCACTTTCTTTCAGTTTGAAGGCATTCCCCCTTGTCCTGTCACAACTCGTAGCTCCCTTCAGGTACTGGAAGGCTGCAATTAGGTCACCCCTAAGCCTTCTCTTTTCCAGGCTGAACAATGTCAATTCTCTCAGCCTTTCTTCATAGAGAGGTGCTCCATTCATCTAACCATTCTGATGGCCCTCCTCTGGACTTGCTCCAACAGGTCTATGTCCTTCCTGTGCTGGAGACCCCAGAGCTGGACGCTGTGTTCCAGGTGGGATCTCACTAGAGCAAAGGGGCAGAATCTTCTCCCTTGCCCTGCTACCCCCATAGCTTCTGATGCGGCCCAGGATACAAGTGGCTTTATGGGCTGTTAAGTGCACATTGTTCGGTTATGTCCAGCCTCTCACCCACCAGTACCTGCAAGTCCTTCCTGGCAGGGCTGCTCTCAAACAGTTCATCCCCCAGCCTGTATTGACACTGGGCATTGCCCCAACCCAGGTGTAGCACCTTGCGTTTACTCTTGTTAAACCACATGATATTCCCATAGGCCCATTTCTTGAACTTGTCCAGGTCCCTCTGGATGGCATTCTGTCCTTCAAGTGTGTCAGCAGCACCACTCAGCTTGGTGTCATCTGTAAATTTGCTGAGATTGCACTCAATCCCTTCATCTATGTCGTTAATGAAGATACGATAACACTGGTCACAATATGAACCCCTGAGGAAAAGCACTTGTCCACTGGGACTCAGAGACATTGTCCACTACCCTCTGGTGTGACCATCCTATCACTTTGATATCCATCTAACAGTCCACCTATCAAATCCATCTCTCTCCATTAAGAGAGAAGGATTTTGTAGAGGACTGTGTCAAAGGCTTTACAGAAGTCCAGA
>JAWWLZ010000094.1:28705171-28738999 GCA_035041345.1 Poliocrania exsul
AGCCAATAATATTGTATTCCATACCATATTACATCATCTCAAAAGGAGTAAAATCCAGCGTGTGGGAGTGGCTTGGGTAGCTGCTTCACAGCTGTGGTCCCAGCAGGACACACTGTGCCATCCCAGGAGGGATGGGAAGGCCCAAGCCCAGAGCACCGGCTCACCATCATGTTATCTTAGGGAAGTAAAATGTTTGTTCTTAGCTTTTCTCTCTGTTTAAGTCTGTCTCTGGGGAATTGACTTCTCTAGAAATGATTTGTAGTTAAAATGGTAGAAGTGGGAAGTTATTTCTTGTTATTCTTAGCTTGTGTGCTATACTGTAGTTTTCTCTTAATTTTCTCTTTTCTATATAAATACATGTAGTTAGTTTCAGCATAAACCTGTTATAGAGGGTTTTTTCCCTCTTCCTCTTCTTCCCTTTTCACTCTGTCTTGGACAGTTGGCATTTTGCCAGCTCAACCCAAGACACTGTCCTACATGTGCCTACATAGCTTCTAGGAGGATCTGTTCTGTGACCTTCCCAGGCACAGAGGTGAGGCTGACAGGCTGGTAATTCTCAAGATCCTTCCTTGCACCCTTGTTAAAGATGGCTACAATGCTTCCCCTTTTCAAATCACCTGGGACTTCACCTGACTGCCATGACTTTACAAATATTGTGGAGAAAGCCTTGGTAACTGCATTAGCCAGTTCTCTCAGGACTCTCGGATGCATCTCACTGGGTTCCATTGACTTATGTACAGTCAGGTTCCCCAGGTGGTCATGAAACTTTACTTACAGTTTGCAAAAGCCACAAGACTACAGCCTTGAAATTCAAGGTTCAGTTTAATTCCTGATACTCAGTGAGACCTTTTTGCCAATGTCTTTAATGGGGTCAAGATTTCACCATTAAGTTACCTATGCCATGATATCTACCCAAAGTCCCTGAGCCTCACAGATGCCTGAATGCTTTTCCAGTCACACACCTAAAAATTAATATGTTCAGTTTCTACCTGCAAAACAGAAAATTAATGATAAGCAGCTTTTGTGCTTGAAGATGAATATTTTGGAGTGCTGCCTGCTAACATCCTTAATATTTCAATTCATAGGAAAGGTGCCAGTAGGTCTGACACCAAAGGTAACAGTTCTTTTGTTGATACAAGCCTGTAAAAACAAGGGTCTGAAGGCAAACTTAAGCCTGGGTGAGTATCAGACAGCTGGGATGCAATTTTTTTTGAGAGGAAGTACGTACATCAGTTGGATGAGTATGTCTTATTTCAGCCCTCCAGCAGCTGATGTACAGAAGAGTTTAATGCTTGGTATTACTAGAATATAATGGAGTTCTTCAAATAGGTCACTTGACTCAAGTGACGTATTTTGATATGGAATGTCCCTGATTCTCACACTTATGATCCACATTTGTAATTCACATTATATACATAGCTAGATTTACTCCCTCTGACACATAACTCCTACACAGCCTCAAAATATGTTAACATGTAGAGAAGAACTGTTGATGTACATGATTACCAAAAAGTAGCACATCAAGTATGAACAAGGCTGAAAATTACATACTATAATAGCTATGACATGCTCAACAGAAACAGTGATATTCAGATAGCCTTAACAACGACCCCTCCCTCCCCCCAAAAAATTCAGAAAACTGAAAAGTTGAAATTAGTTTTGTGCATATGTCACTGTTGAATTGGGATGAGCAGTCCCATGAGCATATCCTGCTATTCATCCTGTGATCCACTGGCTCCCTTCCGAATCTTGAAGTCTTATTTGAAGATCCTTAATATTCCACTCTGTGGAAATCTGGCTTAACTGAACCATACACTAGCAGGTCAAACATACTGGTACAACTCCCTCAACTTTTAGTCACACTACACTAAAAAAGTAGGTTTCTCAGAGCAATGCAATAGATATGAACACCAGGAATAATCATGCCCCATCTTACTTATACTGAGGTAGCAAGGAGAGGTCCTCACCACTAACTGGGCTTCCCTGTGCCACTCACAACAATATGATGAAATATTTCCAACTCTAGAGTTTCCACTATTTGTATATATCCTATCTTCTCCAAATTTTCTTAAAGAGCTCAGTACCAAAGGCAAACAGCCAAAGGTGAAGGGAAGGCCATTTCAGGCAATTTGCAGGCATTCTGCTTAATTTTCAGGTGAGAGCTATCAAGAGATTTTAAGACCACTCTGCAGGAAGAAAACAAAAGAGAGAGCCAGTATTTCTCTTAACATGTTGCCAGCAGTCCAGCAGAATTAGACATACCTCCATTTTTCTGAAAAAGTTGATGTTCATACTACTACCCTGAGGTTACTCAGTATTTTCTTCTAGAAGCCAGTATGTTTCTAAATGTTCGGCCAAAGCTCCTCTCTTTTTCTTTGACTTGTTCTTATCTTCCTGCTATGATTAAAATATCTCTTACATTTTAAGTCAGAAAACTACTTCCAAACAAAAGGCATAGCGGCTGCATACTTTTCCCAGTTGCTGCCACATTTTTTCAGAAGCAGCAGGTTTTTTCCTTAGCTGGCTGAATGAGTTTTTGAAACAGAAAAAAACCAGCTTGGGGAAACACATTTGTTGCTCTCTGGCCAAAATGCCTACAAGATTGGGTCACAACCTCTGAAAATGAACACCTGCTCTGTGCAGTACTGCTTTTTATGAGATTTCACTGCTTAGGAAATCTCTAGGGATCACTACAGTCAAAGACCAGGACACACAAAAGCAGCAATACAGACTGATGCAGGAACAACAAATGCCCCAGGCTTTTGCCTTGTGAAAAGTGACATGTGTTTGTCCCAATCTTTACTAATGAGCCAGAGTCCCTCTTCCTTCTTCAGGGAGTTAGAGACCCCAACCCAGTCATATGGCATAGATTTGATGAAGGACACTGAGCCCTACAGAACATCAAATCTAGCCTGTCGGACAGTCTCTGCTACTTACAAAACAGAAAAAACCCTAGAGAGTATCCACAGCCTAGGCAACTGTATACAGGGCATGTTCAGTGTGTCTACCAAGCACGTTCACTGAGACCTCAGCAAGCAGATCTCTCAATGGATGCAGACATGTGAGTTCTCATGCCTGATACCCAACCCACCTCTCTGGCAGAGACTGCTGACAGGCTGCATACATGCTGCTGGACACACTAGCCTTTTAGAGCTGCTTTATGTCCTTTCTCCAAAACAATTTACGCTTTAACATTTTTCTAATGCTCCTACTGGGCTCTCACACATTCCAGAGAAGTAAAATTACCTCCTGCCACGTTTAGCAGCCAGTAGCAGACTTGTACAGCACAGTACCTGCTCTACCATTTATTTCATGGCTGTTCCCCAAGGCCCTGATTCAGACAGCAGCTCTTTTTACCAGACATTTCTCCAGAGTATGACTAAATCAAACAAACTTGGAGACAAGCACCTAAATTCTTTACTAAATTGCACCAAGGCTGATCACAGATTATGGTGTGGTCATGACTTTGAATGTACTTAACTGGCCACAAGGACAGATTTTATTAACTCATGTTTTCTCCCAGGGATACTAAAAAAAGGGGGAAAAGTTCTAATTTAAAACACTCTTACAGTCTGACAACAGTCACCACTTCTTACCTGCTAGCCTGGGAACTGTTTGGCAAATTTGCCAGGTAAGCCAGAAAACAAGAGGCTCAAACACAGCAGGGAATGCTAGAACGAATACTGTATAATGGATCTCATTTTCCAAGCTGGGCTGATATCACTTGGAAAGGGCAAAGATTTTCTATTTCTTTTGGCACCCAAGGCTACCAAAGACAGGATCCAAACCCTACATATTCAGCAGTGTCTGACTTCCATGCTTTCATTTTTTACTTTTATTATCCAGAACACAAAGACCTACACCTTAATAGAGTACAGCTTTCCCCTTTCTGATAATTCTTCATCTCTTGGTCCACCACATCTGAGGCCCAGTACTGCTGCAAGCTCCTTGGAGAAACAAATGCAGTTTTGAAGACAGAATCAAAGAAATTAACTGCTGCATAAAACAGAATAGCAGGCAAAATCCTAGACATCTTTCTTATTTTAACTCCAATGTTGTTTCTTACAGCTTCAATTTGAACCTTAGAAGACTGCAATGTTTAAAAAAAAAAAAAAAAAGAGATTTGTCATGTGTTTGCGAGATTTGTTTGTATTTGTTCATAAATTAGGCAAGAAACACTTTCCTTTCTAAGTAGAAGGCTGTAACTCTTTAAGAAACTGCTGAATCCCATCCCCATTTTCCCTTTGGTAAGCAGGAAGGACAACTAAAAACCCAGATTTTCACAGGCTCTCACCAGTTGGTATTTTTATTCCAATGGGAATGAGAAGCAAAACTATGCAGAGAATGCTTCTGAAAACTGTTTATTTTACAAAGCTGACAAGAAAAAAAAGGTCACTCACCATCCTCACCTTTCTCAAAACCGTGTCACGTGCACAAAACACTGGACCCTTTTAAACATGCTGCTCTTGTCACCTGCCAACTGCCAGCTACACTGAGTCAGCCTCTGCATGCAGAAGGAGCGCATGCAAAAAAAGAAAGGCACAATCAGATGTGTACAAAGGGACAAGGACGTAGCAAATTACCCAGGTACTGATACTGGTAAATAGTCTAGGTAACAAGTTGGCACAGGGTCCCCAAAGTCCCCAAAGCCTGGTCAGTAGGGTGCAAGATATTGAAGAGGTCCCAGAACACTGTATAAGCCCTTCCTTCAAAAGGCAGCATAGGGTTAGCTCTTGAAACAAACTACTGATTTTCTGTATGCACCAGCCCATGCAGAAAAGCCTGCCAAGAAGGAAAGAAATGCACTGCAGCTGTTTTTTGTACCTGTTCTGTACACAGAGGAGAAGCCAGAAACACATGCCACAAGTGGTTAAATAGGCAAAACCAAACCCAAGTTCAGAGTGACAGCAGGGAAGACACAGACCGTCTTCTCCAGTTTTTGCCTCCATGCTCTTTGCTCACATCCAGATCCTTCCTGATTTCTGGAGTCACTGTAGGGGGAAGGACCATCTGACTGTTATAGGAGATAGCCTGCGTGTGTTTTAATGGCAGGACAGGGATGCACTTGTGCTGAGCCAGGCCCTTGCCACCATTCCCTGCTGCCATTGCCAGAAGCAGCCCTGCCTAAATATGTTTCCCCTGCACCTCCAGCTGATAACAGCATGGTTGATCACAGGCAGCCAAGAAGCCCCAGACACACCTCTGGGCAAAGACGTGCTCAGCCTTTGCAGTCAGAAGTTCAGCATGTTCCCCAGTTACTCAGCACCCATCTGTCACCTGCGCCCTTTGGGCCAGAGCAGTCAGTCAGGCATCAGCCCCAGCTTCTGCCTTATGTGCTTTATTGGAGGGAGGAAAAACAAGTAAAGTAGCAGAACCCTACAATAATAAAACAGGTTACAGAGGCAACAGATACCAGACATCTCAGGCATTTGAATGCCGTCCTAATAGGTGTCAACGTCCTCATTCTTTGGACCAGGGCATAGCTCTGTGTCATTGCCTTCTGCCAGGTTTGGATGGGGTGCAACACATTGCTATATACCACTCTGCGTTTGCTGTTTAGGTATTTACCTGAAGGTTGGCCCTCCCCCAGAACTGTTGCTTGCATACAGATCTATACTACTTCACCACCTGCTATTTGCCACCCTCCCCCAAGATCCAAATCTTGACATTTTCTTCTGTCCTTCTGCACAGATCTGCAACACCTGGCAAGGCGAGGATAAGGGCTCTGATCACTGAATGCCTGTAGCTCCTTGCCAGACTCAAAGCCCACATGCCCCCGATTTCTCATGCATTTTCTTCTTCCGACAAGGATGCAGCAAGGATGCTAGAATAGTATCCCAAGAAGTCTGTGCGTTAGTGTACAGCATGGCATGTCTGCTGATACTGCTCTCAATTTTAAATTCCACTGGTTTGTACAACAAACGTTCTTCTAACAAGCCAGCATACATTATTCATAAAACAGCACAGAGCTGTTCAGCAGCATATGGAACCAATGAATGTTGTTTTGGTGTGGGTGGAGATAGGGTTGATAGGAATGTTTTAGGGGGAAGGAATAGAGATCATTTCACCCAGGGAATTTCAAGTGCGTCACCAACTGGAGGAGAACATTTCTAAGAGAAACTCCTCTGTTAAAAATCTGGTTTGTATGGAGAAGGAGGGGGAGGGGAAGAAAGAAAAAGAAAGGAAAGATTGTGCCAGATACATCACTTTAAAACAGAAAAGGATGGTTAGCTGGGGCTCCTGAGAGCAAAGAAATAAAAGCACACAAGAAATGCATCCTCTGTAAAACTGATACACAGGGATTGCTTGAAAATATTTGTTCTGTACTTGCTGGTGTGTTTCATCAGTGTTATTGTAAGGGCAGCATATGAATTATTATGGATGAATAGAGAAAAGGCTAGAGAAGTGTTTCTTGATAGTGGAGCATCTACACAGCCTATTTCAAATTCTTTTATTGGCCCTGTGCATTTGTAGTCACCACAGACACAGGCATTCGTTCAGTTCAGTCACAGAACTTCAGTCCATGGCTACAGGAAAAGTCTCTTGGAGGAAGAGACTGCTGAACACACTGGGTCACACGGCTGATCCTAATGTCTCACCTTAGTTTTTGAGGCTACTCACCTGGCTTTGAGCCTACCTTCCAAAGAACAATGGTACATCACTTCACAGTATCCTTTTCACAGGATGGCCTGAGGCTGTGATACTTGCCTAGAATACACACTCAGGACACATCACTCAGTGGAGCTTGTATACATACAGGTGCATGTGTGTATACCCATGTGCACAGAAGCGCCACCTGATGTGTTTCAAGGAGATGATAGGTACTTGGGCTACCGAGCTTCTCTGACACTGGCAGCAGGCAGACCTCATATATAGGCACCATGTTGCTGCTTTGCTCATGAGGGCAACAGTCTCTAGCTCAGCAAAACAGGCTGAGTCACATCAGTGAAAAGTAACAGAGGAGTATGTTTCTGAGGCACATATCGTTTAGATATCTCTCTTGTCCAAAGTCAGCTGACGCAGTCACAGAAACAGGTCTCGAGCATTGTAATCACTTTCAGTGGGAAGCAGATAAAATGCAAGGCAGTCCAGACACAAAGAGGGAAACACACCCACAGAAATATGAAGAGGACAAGTCTAGAAACTAAACCCTGCTTGAGACTAAGGGCATCTACATTGAATCAGTGTCCAGAAAAGCCCAGCCTAGAACTGAAGAGAGTTCCTGAAAAGTGATGCATGAGCACACACAGAGTTACACTGATAAAAAGACCTCCTTTGCCATACCACACATTAACAACTTCCAGCTTTCTTCCACCAATACCACAGTACTGAAGAGCCAAAGCTCAATTATAAATCAGTTCTCTAAATCAGTGACATCTTAGCAAAAGAGAGGGACAGACAAAGATCAGACGGGGGAACAGACAGATGGAAAAAATAGGGCTGTCCAAAATCACAAGACCAATCAGTGGCACAGTTGCTTCTCATCTTATCAGCTAGGCAGGCATCACTGACAGGAATGCAAGGATCTTCTCAATACTCCATAACACGGCTTTTACAGGTCTTAGATGCTCCACAGACACAAAAACCTTTCTATGAAATAAGGAAACAGCACAACAAACTGAAACAAACCTGCAGTGTGCTTCTCAGATTAGTGAGATAGGCAGGAGAAGAAATATCTCTCACATAACAACCTACAGCACTCAGGAGCCTGCGAATCCCATAGAGGAATGAACATAGAGCTTTCATTACTGCAGTAGTTAACTAACTGTGTCAGACACTATCCCTGGGAGAAAGTCCCTGCCCTGACGACATTACACCATACATACACAAAGCCTGGAGAGGGAACAGAAGTACAGAAATTATACAATTCACCCAATGTCAAAAGACTCGAGTTTTCACCATGTGCATGCACAAATCCTCCCATCGAATATCATGCAATTATTCCATGCTTATGGTGAAAGAGCAGGGTCCCAGAGCACCTGCAAGATGCAGTCTACTTTGATATTTGCTGGACAAGCATATACTGCATCAGCAACAGCATGAGAATGATAGTTATGCTATTTCTGTCTCACAACTCAGCAGTATGCTATTTCTTAGATATGGTTAATAAGGTCCTTAAAAGAGAGGATCATTAAATTGAACTGTATAAAATGCCTCATTTATTTCTGTTTGCAGTACTCTGTTATGCAGCTGAGGCTCTGAAATGCCATACAACCTATAAGCTGGCAGTGAGAGATCTGCTAACAAATACTGTGCAGCACTGGGATCTTTTCACCATAGCAGAGGTTTCTCTCAGAACAGGCAGGACATATAGGGAAAGGACAGTACAGGAATATCCATGCATATGCCAGCTTGTTTGCATGCACAGAGACACATGGCTGATGCTTTGAGATATTTTACCCTGATTCAACACACCCTTGCAAGTGCTTGTATCTTTTAATCCCAAGGCAGAATCAACTGGCAGTACAAATGAAATTCGAGGCACATTTGATCACTGCATAAAGTTCATCAAACCCTTGGAGACATGGAACACCTTTGGGAGGGGGAGACAGCTACTAAAGCTCTTGCCAGGAGTTCCCGTGTGCCTCTCAGTTATTGTGTGGGAGCAAGAAATGAGGAAAAAAAGAGATGCTGCATACAGTGGGGTTTTTTGCTTAGGAACTGAACAACTGGAGTGGGCTGGGGAAGGAGATGCTGCACACAGTCACTGTAGCAGCTGGACATAGCCTGTGCTCCCAACCACTACAATACTGATGTATTCCTACATATGCACAAGTGACACCTTCCTAATAAATACTTCACAGCAATATTTAATTATGCATGCAAGAGAGACAATATTTTCACCTAGTACACATACCTACTAAACCCCTACTAAACCACAGAGCTGTAGATAAGCAGCAAAACCCGTTTTTCTAGAGGAAAAAAATCCCATTAAACAGATAATCCCAAAGACATCTCTTGCCAACTCAGGCACCTTAACCAAGAGCAGAGCTCTGATTAGCACTGTCACTAGCAAGTTTTCACTGTTTACTATTGCACCAAGCTCAGTGACTGGGCATTCATCTAAAACCCAATCACTATCACAACCAGACCTTTTTCACCTTCAGGCCTTTCCTCAAACACAGAGATTTTTTTTTCTGACCTGACAGCAATTCTGTGATCACTGCAGACCATCTAGACCTCTTAACTCCTGCAAACCATAACCTTTTCACAACACTAGCCCCACATCTACTCAAGCAAACACTATTTAGTTATTTACCTTGCTTTCTTTAGTAGAAAACTCAGAAGAGTTGGAGATTTTCATAGATTTTGACCGATGGGACTGCCGCCAGAGAGATTCTTCTCGGGAGTATTTCACCGAACCTGTGGCTCTCACCCGGACTTTGCTGGTGCTCTGAACACTGTTAACTCCAATCATTTCCAAAAGTGAGTGTATGGGAAGGGAAAGAAGAAAGCTAATGTAATTTCCCAATCCCCTGCAGAGGAACTGGAAAGGGTTACGCCTGGAGAGCCCAGGCTCAAGCAATCAGTGTTTGCTTAAAGCACACTAGGCTGTTTTCTCCAGCATCTTCAGGCACTCCGTTTGGAGCCAGCCTGATTGTTCCAGGCATTGCTCACGTCACTGGACGGGGAGGGGGGGGGAAGAACAAGAAAAAGAAGAGGCTGAGAGAAACTCCTCCCCTGCTCTGCTCCCCTCTCCAGCATCAACTCCCCCTTCATACACACACTTACAGGGAGAGAGGTGGAGAGAAAGATGCTGGAACAAATGCCAGCAGATCAAGCAAGAGATTCATTTTCAGTTCACGCAGCCATACCTCCCTGCCTTGCAACAGCCTTCCATGCTCATTACTGCCTGCAATAACAAAGAACATTCTAAAAAGAGTCTTCAATCACCTGCCAGCTACAGGCTTCTGGATGTGAGAAATACTGATGGATTACCAAAGCACTGGAAAAAGGAGTGAACATGCATAACACCATAAGAAAGTACTGGCAAGCCTCAGAGAGCTGCATCAGCAAATTTCCACAACTCTAAGTGTTTGCACTCATTAGCCAGAGTCCTTGGTGTGCCTTCCCAGGGTACAAGGGAGGGCAAGACCACCTTCACAATTGAAAAAGGACTCAGGAAAAGAGATGACTTTCCCAAGGTTATCAGTGCAAACCACTGTCAGAGTTGTGAGCAAGCAGCTAGGGACTCACCTCCCCACTTGGTATCTAGGAGAGCTGTAGCTGTACCCTTCCACAAACAAACTGCATGCTCAGTGGCTGACCCGACAAGTAATGAAGCTCCAGAGCGGCACCTTGTTTCTCCCTTGTGAGAAATCCATACAACCTAATGATGGGAGGGTCACTGCCATGGCCCATGAACGCCAGATGCACCACTCTAACCCACAGGAGCCTGGCTTCAGAGATCAGGCACACTCTAGGTGCCTGGAGCCACTCTTGCCAATGCACAGGGTGAGGGCAGGCCCACACCAATGCGAGCCAGTACTCTTACTCAGGGGTGGATGTGCTGTGTAAGGGAAAAGAGATGTTTACCTCAGTGTTGCAAAAGCACCATCATTTCTGGCTCCTGGAGATCCAGAGTGTAGCAGACTGTGTATTGCCATGGCAACATGCTCAGATGAGACAGAGAGATTTCTCTGCTGTGCTTTGCTTAGCACAGGATCCTGGCAGTTGCCGACATGCACTGGAGCAGGTGGAGCAGCTTGTGTGACCAGTAAGGCAAAAGTGGACAATAAGGACATTGTCCCAAACCCATTAAGGGCAAATGGCTCATGCAGAAGGAGCACAAGAAGCTGGAAGACTCTGCAGCATGAGGATCTCATTGCAGGCTAGCACTAGGCTCAGCAATCTGCCCCATGCCACCAGATGACCAAGCAAGGCAAGGACAGCAGCAGTAGCATCAGGGAGGACACCAGTCTCTCATGCCACTCACACCATGACACAGAAAGCTGCAAGTCTGTGCACACGGACAGGGACAAGGCATTGCTGCCCTGGCATGTTGGAATGTCCTGTGCTGAGATAGATCAGGCAGGTGAAAACTGGCTGAAGAGTGTCCAGTCCCCATGTAGACCTGAGTCCCATTCAATGTCTGCCGAGCCATGCTAAGGCAGAGTGAGAGTTTGCACACCCTACATACATCACATGCACAACAGCACCTAGGGGTAGGTAAGGTACAAATGACCTTAGTGGGCTTTTCCCCACATTACATCTTCCCAATCTCTTTACATCCTTACTGGGCAAATGGCTAGATAGCCTCATTGTGGTCCTAGGTGCATTTTTGCTCACAGAATGCTTTCTGGCAACACTCACCCCTTGCTCATGTTACCCCTAAGAATGCTACAGATGCAAATCCTTCCCACAGACCGCAATAGGCATGGACCATGCTAAAGGACAGCAGTCAGTGGAACCAGGAACAGATAACCTAGATATTCATGTGAAAACTGTCCCTGGGGTGAGAAATTTCTGATTCCTCTCAGGTCCTGCCTCTACCCTGCTTGGGGTACAGATTTCCTCCCTCCTAGCCAAAAATAAAATGCATAATTTCCACAACAGCCAAGTCTAGCAAGCCCAATCCTATCTCACACATCAAGGTCAAATTCCAAAAGTGCTCCAGCCTTTTTACACAAACATGTCATTGCCAGAGGGTAACTGAAAGAAACCTTCTTCTCTGGCAACAAATACCTTCATACTCTAAGTTACTTGTACCACTTCCCCATAAAAAGCGTTGTGTTACTCAACCCATCTGAAATTATCCAATGCTTTTCAAATAAATTCTCTTCTTTGGGGAAATTTTCACTGCAATCAAACCACTCCAGATGATCTAAGCAGCAGGTCCCAACAGGTGCTACATAAATGGCCACAAATCACGCTCTATCCTAGCAGTCCCCTGCCTAGCAGATTATTCTCACTCTCATACTTGTAAGGGCAACTCCCCAAGCTACCTCAACACATCTGAAATAATTATAGTCCCTAAATATCACATACAGGCCTAAGCCAATGTCAATTATGCTGAGCTATTTTATTATTAAACATAAGCCAGACTGAGTCACAGCAATATTTCTCTTCTCTTGCCCACAGCACAGCACCATCACTGCTGCCTAATTGTAGCAGTTCACCTGTCATTCTCTGAGCTGAAGTTAGCAGATCCTCAGGTAGGACAGGAACCTTACTTCACGAGGGAACAAGTCTGTTTCTTTTGTAACCAAGCAGAAGTCCAAACCACCAAGGGTGACAAGGCTGTTCTTTTTTCTATTTCTTTTTAAACAAATATGGAAAACACATCTTACCTCACCCTCTCCTAAAAAGAGAGCCTCCTGAGATTATGCTTTTGAAGACTTAAATGTCTTCATATTAGGGATTCAGTTTATATTTCATCAGTATCCCTGATTTTCATCTGCAAGTGATAATACAATCTTGTATTCCTGACTGAGCCAGTATCCTGTATACACACTGACTGCATTCTGGGGAAAGACCATTCTTCAACATTAGAGAAGACTCACCATTTTAGAAATTAGGATGCACACAGGATTGATTTATGTCTGTAACTGAGCAACAGGGATTTCTGAGGGAGAAGTGGGTTGTTAACTCAAGAGAGGGTAGAAGGGATATTTTTGAAAGAGGGGCTGAAATAGCTGTGCAATATCAAAAAATTAAGTTGGCCACGACCAGGGGACCCTCCAGGTTTGTCAAGAATCTTCCTCTTGTTCAGAAGCCAGCAAAGCAATGATAGGAATTCAGACATTCACTTAGTGACACCACTGCCATGGTGGTATGGCCAGACTTCGCGAACAAAGATTTGGGAAGGGCTATCACACACAAAGGGTGTGCCCTTTCAGCCTGCACAGTGGATTTTTTAGGTGAGGCACAGCGTGCACAGAACTGGTCCCACTGTTTAAGTCCTAAGGTCCATCTGCCATGGCCGAGCGAGCTTGGACAGAGACAGTGAAGTCCTCGGGACTGTCACAGCACCCGGTACTAACTGGGACTGACCCTGCTGAGCATCTGAGATCTGATGGGATCGCATGGCAGGGAGGCATTGAACTGCCAGGGGACGGTCCCTACTGAGACTCGAACTCAAGTCCTTGGGATTCAGAGTCCAGAGTGCTCTCCATTACACCACAGGACCACCCAACCATTGCCATGACCAAAATGATTATGACCCTATCTACAATCTTCCCTATCTGTTCCTCTAAAGAAATAAGCCAGTCAGGAGAATTTTTAACTTCAAGTCAAAACAGATGCAAGGGAGGAAAACCAGAGGCTGTATTATTCCTTCCACCTCATCCTTTTAAAGCTGCACAAAAGCTCTTCATGTGTCACAGGCACAGTGTCAGACTACATCACCCATGGAGGAAACAGGCAGCTGTTCCAATTTACTATGCAATAAGCTCCTTCCCATCTGTTCCTTTCACAGTCAAGTTTCCCTGGGAGGTGAAATGTACCCAGTCCTTACTTGGTCCTCCCGATGTTATCTAGCAAATCAACAACACAAGAAGAAAAGCTGCAGAATTCAAAGTAAAATTCAATGTTGTCTTTTGGTGTCCAAACATAAGGACCATATTTGAGCAACTCCAACGTCCTCAAACAAAGTCACGAGAATCCATTGGCATCATTTAAGCCTGATGCTAGTGATGAAAGTACAAACAACAACAGCTGAAAAAATACATAAACACACATATCAATACTTAAAACATACTCTAAAAAGCCAGTAGCCTATTTGTATAGAGCAGAGAGGTGGAACCATTTAATGCTGCCATTAAATACTGTTTGCTAAAAAAACAACATTAAATGTTTCAGAAGCTTGCTTCCTTTCTCCCTTAATCCTTTTTTTTTTATTTCTCCTCAAAACAGAAAGTGAGAGGCAAGTTAATTCTTTTGGATAAGCTACTCACAATGGCTACAGAACTACACCTTAACCACTGGTCAACAATAACGTTCCTGTAATATTAAGATAATGATTTCTGAGATCTGCTGACTAGGGGGAGCTGACAGTCAACATTCAATCTAAGTATCTCCAATTGCTATCCCTGTGAACAGCAGAAATACTAGAGCAACCACTTAATTTCTACATGCATAAGCAACCAGGAGAACAGGAATCCTATCAGGGTAACAGTAGGAATGGTGGGAGAATGATGGATGACTGCATGAAGGCAACCGAAGTCTTTATGTACTACGTTACATGACAAGCAGGTTAAAGCACATCCACAACCAGCTGGCTCATGGTCACAGTACAAGTCTTTACAGCTGACATTTTAGATCAATAAACACCTAGAAGTTAGCAAAGTGACAAAACCGTAATGGCTGGTGGAAGATCAAATCATTCCTGGTATCATTGTACCTCTCTGGGATCTATGCTGCATCTTAAGCCAAAATAAACCACTCCTAAGGTAAGTGCCCTGCTGAGAACGCTGGAAGACCACAGGTTGAATGAAAACAAGGTGCTTGAGAGTAACAGGGATGCAAAGAAACTATGCCCCCTGTTACCCTGCACAGCACTGCAAGTGAAGAGATGCCTTTAGCAATCTTCATGTTCCTTGCAGCAGATCTGAAAACAGCTGTTTCACAGACTAGCTGTTGCACTTCCTAGTAAATCACTATAGTATGCAAGGGAGAAAGGTTCTCACCTTGAAATCCTTTTAGGAATTATCATCTGCTGTCAACAGAGTTGACAGAAATTAAGTGAGCCATACAGTAGGCAGCAACTACCACAGACCACCAAGTTCCTTAAGTTAAAGCTGCCAAATGTAGCTACAGAAAACAGCAGCACCTCAGAGAAATCCATAAAAGCACCAAACCCCTAAAATTCTCTATGGCTGTGACAGAAATCCACAAGATTATACAAGAACTGATGCAAAGCTTACAAAACTATCACAGATCAGCTGCAAACAACCTGTGCCACTGTCCCTGCAGTGAGCATGCTTAACTTAGAGTCAACCGCACTGAAATAAAGCCCTCACCACCCAGCATTCCCACAGAGATCTGCATTTAAAAAAAAGGAAGAACAACCACTCTCCAAGGAATTTCCCTAATTCAGACAGCAAACACAGTTACAACAAAAAGGAAAAGGGAAAAAAGGAAGGAGACGAAGAGGTGGGAAAAGGAAAAGGGCAGAAAGGAGGAGTGCGGTAAACGAAGAGGAGGGACAGGAAGAGTGGGATAAAGACTGTGGGAAAGGAAGGGGCAAAAAGAGGAAGGCCGGAAGAGCGTGAAGTGAGAGAAGAGAGAGGAAGGGAATAGAGGCCTCTCTGACATCCACACAGGTTTCAAGTGGGTGTCACCTGTGTTTATAAATAGCCTTGCACTATGAGAGGAGCAGCTCCAAGAGGAAAAATAGGTATAACCTTTGAAAACCCTTTCCCCCATGTACCTAGACACGTCCAGCTACCTTGCACCAAAAGTAGGTGAAATCCTTTCTAACCTGCACAATGCCTTCCAGAACCCACTTGTCAACAGGGCAGAAAACCAGTCCCCTGGATTTGCCCCATATTGGTACCAGGATCTTGTGAACACTTAATCATCCAAGGACACATGACCTCAGAAGGAAACTAAATGTTCCATTTACCATCACAGGAAAGGAGAAAAAACATTTTCAAAATTTAAGGAGCAACCTAGCACTCTTATTTGAAAGAAAACAATGTAACTGGGTCAGAGAGAGAATAGTCCAACATCATTTGAAAAGTGTGATGATAAACGGAAGGAATACCAAAGATTTATACAGCAATAATCCTAAAACTGTTGCAAGTAATGTTCTCTCCCCCCTTCTTTTTTTCTTTTAAATATCGTATAAATTATATTCCTACTCCTCCTTCCCTCGAGATGCAGCACAGAACTTAAATTTCAAGCAGATCAGTGGGTGGAAGATCAAAGAATGTTTTTCAGAATTTGTTTTCTACCTACATGGGAGTGGGAGTAATATGTCATAGGGACCAAAATGTATGTATGACATTGTATTAGAGATTTCCCAGCCTGAAAAGAGCCCAAAATTCCTCCTTTAAAGTGGCAGAGGGCATCATTCCCAGTGACTACCAGTCTGTATCCTCCACACTGACAGCAAAAGAAATGGTAAGCTCTGAAGGGTGATGTTCATCCTCAGAAGCTGCAATGTATTTCAGTGAAGTGGGAGACAACTGACAGCCTTGGCTATCTGACAGGCTGCAGAAGCTGAACATAAAATATTCCCTTGTCTGATCAACCTGGACAAGACATTACAGAGACCTTGCCTCCACAGATGAAAATTAACCCCCCAAACACTCATTATTAGCCTAGTATTGAGCCATGTAATTGCAGCTAGCAGTAATGGAAATTCTTAGCTGACTCTGCTTAAGTTTCACTCCTTGCTGACACAAAAGCCTGGTAGGCTAGGTGAGATCTTTTGAATAACAATTGGAAAGTAAAGAGATGAAAGGTTGGAGGAGCAAAAGTAATTCAGAGAAATGCAAATTGTGAAGCGGAAACCATCATGAAATGTTGCATCCATCTCTAGTACCATGCCTAGACCATGCAGGGCAAACCTTATTCCTGAATCACCATTACGAAATTTTATGTTTTAAGCCTTGTACAAAATACTGCTTTCTCTGCTCAGAGACACTGTTGATGGGCTGTATTAGGCTTTTGCTATGATGAGGCTTTCCTCAACACAATATCTGAGGTTATTTGACTTGAGAAAAAATAAATAGATTTCATATTTTCTTTTTATATGCACTGACGTAAGTTCCTGGAATGCAAAAAGAAAATACACATGCATTTGAACAGGGCAGAAAGGTATCAGGATCTCTGTTATTCAAGGGACGCAAAACAACGCACACATGATCATAAACTACATGATCACAGCTCTGCACAGGTATGCTTTAATTGGTTATTACTCTTAAAAGGACAAATGACAACTTCCCAAAAATTGCAAGCCCAAGGAAACATAGCAGAAAGTTCTCACTAAGGCTGAAGAGGACTGAAAATGAGCCAGGTTTTCTCTTCAGTCAGTATGGCTCTGTGGCTCCTCAGAGAATGAAAGGACAGCATGCTTTCACAACAACTGTTTAAAACTAGGATTAATGATTTCATCCTGCATCCCCCGACTTTTATACTGCCAGATGAGATTCTCTTGTCTCCTAGCAGCTGAAAGGGGCCTTCAGCAACAGACCTTCCATTTCATACAAGTAAGAAATGGCCCAGATATATATTTCCAACAGAAATATTTATAAGAGGAAAAACTTTATTTTGAAGGAGAAACAAGGAGGCAGAGCTCTGTCTTCTTCAGTGGAGCAAAGACACTCCATCCCCTCCAACCCCTCCTCTGCCCACAGCTGCAGGGTGCTCCAACAGTCAACGCCGTCCTCCTGGGGCCCTTCTGACACACTGTCACATGTTTCTGTATTCACAAATTCATCAGGCTTTCCTGATGTACACAGTAGTCCGATTAGTGTGAAGGAAGGGCTGGGGGCGTGCAGGGTGGAATTAGACACCTGATAGTCATTCCCTTCTCTCTGCTAAATACTTGAAATGATGGGAATGGATGAAGCAAAATTCCAGTAATTCTCTTTAAATTGAGTGTTAATTTTGGAGGTCTTTTAAAGAGAATTAAAAAAAAAGAGAAAGAGAAGGCAGAAAGACAGTGGCAAAAAAAACCCCAAAATTCCTTAATTAAAGCACAGGGAACTCACAGCAAAATTAGATAAACCCTACCTTGCAGCTTCTACAGGAAATTGTGTATCCCAGGAATTCTGATCAAGAATTCAG
Organism: Poliocrania exsul; assembly: GCA_035041345.1. Taxonomy (NCBI): domain Eukaryota; kingdom Metazoa; phylum Chordata; class Aves; order Passeriformes; family Thamnophilidae; genus Poliocrania; species Poliocrania exsul. The sequence goes on from JAWWLZ010000094.1 coordinate 28,722,908, forward strand.
ATAATTTAGGAAATTAAGGAGGACTGAAGAGTTCAGCACCAGCAACTTCCAGCTAATTTAGTCACTTCATTACAGTGCTTCTGCAGGAGTAAGGCCTATTCAAAAAACAGCCACTGAGAAAGAGCAGATCTTTTAACAGTATTGACATTTTATCCCCATCAGCAGGCCCTGGCAGGATTACTCTAGCCAAGTCCCTGTAGAGCATCCCAGGTCCCTCAGCATGATGGAGGTTCCCACATAGTACAGTAGGTTATTGAAGAGCTACCACCTCCTACCAGAAGACACACAGGCAGGTATGAGCCCCTCACATCCAGTGTTCGTGTCACAGGGCAGCAACACAGCCACCAGAGCCAGCTCCATGTCAGAGACTGGGTGATGCCTCTGATTCCATGAATGAGGTACTTTGGACACTGTAAATGCAGAGGATATTTTTTTATGTAGGACAGGCGATACTTTGTACACAGCCTGACAACAGAGTACCCCTCCCTGGACACTGCCTAACAGAAGCAGGGATCCATTTCCTCAGCGCTGAGTCCTTGCAGGCTCTCTGTGGACCACAGCAGACATTTTCTTTTCTTGCATATAAAAGGCCTTGTTGTTGCCACCTTGCTAGAGTGTACTCCCACACACCCTGCCACAAGGTGACAGGTCAAAGACACAGTGGCCAGCACCATATTGGCACTTTATCTGTGAAGACCACACTGCTTGTAGGAACTGAAGCAACCATGCATGGCCAAAATTAGGCTCCTTCCAAACCAATCACCTTCTCACTCCAGAAAATCTCGTGAAGACTAGCTTTGAAGAAGGTTATGGTCACATAATATAAACTCAGAGTATCACTGCGAAGATGGTGTTGCTATATCAGAATAAAGCTGGTATAAGCATGTAAGAAAGGACAAACTCCTACGCTGTAATAATGAGGTTCTTGAGATTGCCAAAATGTCAGACTGATTTTGTCATCTTTACAAGTAGGGAGACCCTAGCCATGGCTTCCCTTTCTACAGGAATAAGAGAACAACAGTCTAGTCATGACTCTATTAGGCTAACAACCCACAGGCTGAACTTAGTTGTTTTAAGTGTTTCCAATGCTAAACTGTTCAGTTCTCTCATTAATGGTGGTGCTGCTTCTCTCCTCCAGCTTCCCTCACCATCTGCAGCAGCTAATCTGGGATGTCGGCTAACTCCACTCTGAGGAGAGAGAACTGCAGCAGGGTCCCTTTGTCTCTCAGTCCCTGTGAAACTATCCCTCATCCCCTCCCATAATGCTGGTATCTATGTGATTCGCTATCAGCCTTAGGAGCAAGCCCTGAGCCACTCCAGAGCACAGTACTGCAGCACTAACTAGAACATTCCTGGTCACAGCTCTTGGTATTTAGCACTCGTTCCAACACCTCAACTCACCAGGACAAAAGGAATTTTGCTACAGTATTATAAGATCAAGGCTGAAATGTAGGATTACCTTGCTTGATCACAATTTAGTACAATATAAAATTATTTATGTGCTTGGACTGTGACAGCTCAAAGGATAGGAGTTTCAAGAAGTCTTCCTGCTTTTGAAAAAATTAACTTTCAGTAACATTAGTCTGCCTGCTTTAGCAGATCTGAAGCACCTACATCCGCAAGACCCACAGGAATAGATGCTCCTGATTCACACTAGAGAGAAAAATCTCAGCTTGAGAAGCTGGTTCTCATTTACACAGAATTTGCTCCAGTTTGAAGGCATACAGCAACCTTGCAGTTAAGTATAAACTACTACTCTATAGTGAGAATGCAGTGACATTACAGAACTGGAAATCAGGCTACTGTCTCCATGTCTAGTCTTTACCAGCAGCTGATGGCAGATAAACGGGATGTGTGATGGACAGGCAAACTGGAGCTACGTTGGAATAAAAGGTGAAGTACATCTATCTGCTTGCCTGGCAAAGTACTGAATATATGAGTACTGAAAGCAGATCCCATGGAAAGCAGTGTGCTTTTAATCATGGTTTGCACATTTGTCTTTATGGGTTCCAACTTTAAAAGCAACCTCAGATCTGACTAAAGGAGCAAGGGAAAAGGCAATGAATCTTTGTACAGATGGGTGTATGAAAGCAAAACTTTTCTCAATGTTAATGATCAGACAGTAAGACAAAAGGTGAGCAAGATTGTATTAGCATATCTCATTTCTATCTCTAGCCAGAGTAAAATATCTGTTCTCAAAGTACTACCAGTGACACACTGAGAATCAGGCTGTGAAGGCCTTGCACTGGTTACAAAAATGGTCTCAATGTTGTGAAAAAACTTTAAAAAATGAAAAGGATGGCTCCCTCAGAGAAGTGTAAAGAAAGAAGCTACTGGATCTGACGTCCCGAGTTTTCCGAGGCTGATCTCTCCTTACAGGTGGATGCCTGTCCCTTGCTGGGTTATTTTCCTACCCAGATGAAACACTCAGGGCCACACTGCACTCATCAGCCCTAAGGGTGAAGGGATTGACTGAAGCCAACATTTCATTGATGCCTGTCAGACGACTGTCCTGCATAGTCTAGGCAGTATTCACACACCTGACTGTGAACTGGATCTGCAGTAAATGCTGCACAGAGCTTAACAAGCCCTGGATGAACACTCAGCTATCTCCCATCTTTTTTTCCCTCCAACATTGTTCAGCTCTGCTCCAGGACTCAGCAGAGTTGAAGAGCTTCATACAGAGGTGCAGCAGAGCTATGAGGAAAACACAGAGAGAACAGAGAGGCAGAAATGCCCTCTTGCTTCCCCACAGGTCTGCATTACTCACCCGTGGGTGCTCTGGATCTCACTCCCACAGGGGCACACTGCCACCCTGTGGAAACAGCTCTTCCTCTCCCAAGTTGCTGGGGAAGGATGCGGGGAGATGGCTCACAGCCTCACCAATGCTCATTAGTTACACTGCTAATGCTGCAGCAAGCCATATGTACTTTGGTGCTTGTGCTGCAGCAGGGCTCTGTGAATTCAATTTATTGAGACTAATGCAAAATTAATTTTTGCTAAGTCTTTGTAATCACTTATTTAAAGGCAGGATGGCTGCTGTGGACACTGTAGCTACTGTAATGCACAATTACTGCCATTCACTCCACTCCCCTCCATTGAGAAATTAAAAACCAAGGGCCAGGTCAGTTCATCTGCCAACCTTCAGACAAGCTAGATGAGACACCAAGGCTGGGAGTCACCTCGGTCCCCAGGACATCAAAGCAGCACACAAAAAAGGGCAGAAAGCCTCAGGTAAAGTGGAACATTGACACTGAACTTCTTCCATCTGTCTACATCTAAAAGGTCCTGAGCCCTGGTCCTTGCTTTGGGTAGACTGTGAAGAGCCAGACAGCCCTAGCATTAGAAGGTGAGCACTAAACACCAAGGTACACCGGAAAACAAACAGCAGGAAAACAAACAGCAGGTGAGCACCAGAGGAAGTCTCTCATCAGTACACTCAGAAGGTTATTTAAACACAGTTTGGAGATCTACTTATTCAATAAGAGCTGTAATTAGCCCACAAATTAATCTCAACACAACCCTCTATGGCAAACTGAGAAATGAGATTCCTTAGAAGAAAAAATAATTTAAGTGTTGCTGCTGACAGATGAAGACCCTGTATCCAGATTTAAAAATTAAAGACATTAAATCTAAAATAAAGGGGTGTTGAGTTTATATTCCTAACTACTTAGTAAGAACCAAGGTAGGAGGGTGCAACAAAAGCTCCCTGTGGAGAACGGAGAAATTGAAGAAATTACCAATACTACAAAACAAAGTCTGCCACTTGTAACCACACAGATGTACATCTGTATTTCCCAACGGGCCTGACACAAAACCAACAGAAGAGATAGCAACTCTTTTAATTTACCTCAGTAGGCTTTGGGTCATGTCTCAGATGCAGCAGCCTCTTATTTTTATTTCCATTACAAAAATATAAAATAAAATAAAATTATTAACTCAAGTGTATGTGCACCTGCCTTCATTCAAACAGACTGCTGTTTCATGCCAGCAATCAGACAAAAAAGAAGTGAAACACTCTCATTATTATGGAAAATTAAACAAGATTTGTCCTGCTTAGCCTTCTTTGCTGTTCTTCAGATTTAACTCCTGGCACAAACTTAATGAACAAAACCTGAAGCAAATCACCCTGTGCCAGACAGCACATTATAATCTGAAATTACATCTTCAGTTCTAATGTGAAAACCCCAAAGCACCTTTGATGAAAAAACACACATGCCTTCCAGATACACAGAGATCAAGATGAGCTCTTATGTATTCAAAGTCAGAACCAACTGGCTGCTTCTGTCCACTGTAATCAGGAGACAGCACCCTGGGTTAGCAGGAGCACAGGAGTTTACAAGGCACACAGCTCTGGAGCTAGCCCTACTGCAGCTCAGTCTCGCCTCTCTACGCTGCAGAGAATCTCAATCACTATCCAGTGAAGACAAGAGGCAAAACAACAGAATAAACACCGTATATATTATGTATGTTCTGGGAGGAGAAATGAGACCATCAGTTGTCACATTTGACAACAAGATTCAGAAAACACAAGATGGGTATTCTGTTTCAAATCATCTCTCAGTAAAAATGAAACCCACATTCTGTAGTTCATTCCTTACCTTCAACAGCCCTTTCGGGAAGTCTTTGCCATCATTCATCCCCTGAAGGTTAGCAACAAACTCTTGACAGGTCATCTTTTTCCCAATATTCTGGAAGGGATATCAGAGAAACACAGCATTATATTCCTGCTGCTTTCCAAAATGATATGAATGAACAACGTCAAATTAAATTCACCTCCCTGCTCTCATTTAAGCCCAAGGCAGGCAGCACTAAAAAAGCATCCACGAGATTACTCAGAGAAAAGCATCTTTGTATGTATAACAGCTAGCAAAAGGGAAGGTGCATTTGCACCGAAGGGCCCACATACCCATCCAAACCCAAAAACAACCTAATGCTGGAAAGTAATGAATAGGGCAGTGATGAAGCTCTCTAGTATCTGCACGGTGCTTTACATCCACATCTCAAAAGGCTCTGTGAGTCTCTGATGGAAAAGCTCCACTTGAATTTGCTATGAGGCACAAGGAAACAGCTGACTGAGGCTCTTTTCAGACCTGCCTCTTATAATTTCCAAAGCTCCCTTCCAGGTAGCAACTGCCCTGAGTTGGATTATGATGCCCCAGAGTGGCCATTACCTTTTCATTTCACAAGCTGAAGTTGCCTTGACATTTCCATTGGATTGTTCTTTTTCTGTTCTCTGTTCTCTCTTCTCTCATTCTAAGGCTGAAAGTTGCCCAACTAAGCCACAAAGGGGAAAGGAACAGCTATGTTCGTGTAGGATCCAAACTGTTGCATACAGAGGCTTAAGACTGCCCTAACTGCTCTTAAAACCCAGTAACCATCACCTCTCAGAGAAAGTGTCTGTACTCAGTCCCTGAGGTGCTAAAAGTCCCACATTTAGCATGCAGGGAGCCTTGTGAGTGGGCAAAAATGACAACACTGCATTGACAAAAAATGAAAGTAGCCTCAAATGAGCTGTGAAACACAGTAAAGGCAGAGGGAAAACAGGGCCCTGTGACGATGATGGTATGTCTGGGGATGGCACCACTGCCAGTCAAGAGAAAGGGGTCAAGATGACTTCTCAATGGTCAGAGTATGCTTTGTCTGCAGAATACAGCAGAAGAGCTTTGTGCAAAGACAGTTTCTTGGGCTAGAAGCAGGAGCCGAAATTAATACATAAGTGAAGCCTGAAGGAGAGCACCAGTTGCCAGTGCAAGTCATTTAGTGTTACAGTTACCTGAGAGCTTGGACTGCGCATCCTCAAATTCCCTTTCATAATGTATGATCAGGGAGAGACGGAAAACCACCAAATCTTGACCATCAACCTCACCTACTAAGAAAGGAAGATCCCACAACCTGTGGCCAGCACAGATCCGCAGAAAGAAGGTAAGCAGTAACATTGGAACAAAGCACAGCTTGCCACAACAGGAAGGTTCCTGACAAGACAGTCCGGCTGTAACTGTGGCTTTCTGGTTGCTAAGCTTGTAGAACACAGCTCAAAACTGCAGTCTTTAAGTGCAGGCTGGAGCTGGTCTAGTAGACTTGCAAATACTTTCCCTTCTCCCTGAGACTTCAGTCTGCTTGTGTTTGTTTCCATGCAACAGTTTTCAGCTTCCCCATAATGACCAAAACCAACAGCAATGTGACATTGCACACAAATGACTGTTTGGGTCCAGCACCAAAGGTAACATCTCTGCACAATGGCATAAGGGTTTCATAAGGTGTGCCTGATGGTCTACAGACACCTTAAGAGTCTCCAGCTCCTCTGGGTCATGACCTCTGTGCAGACCAGCAAGCATGCATCTTCCAGGCACAGCCAGCCAAAGTCATTTAGTTACAAAGAGAAATGAAATGTTGCAAGACAGGGAAAATAAAGGGATAAGCAAGAGTTTGCCTACAAGAGTTAAAAGGAAGTGTGAAACGAAGGCAGATCAGCTGCACTAGAGCCCTACAAGCAGTTGAGCCTATTGTGAAATAAGTGCCTGTATGGTAACTGCATCAGTAACAGAGCTCAGAGTAGACAAGCCTGGTGACTCATTTGCTTCCTGTTCCAGCAGAGTCCTTGTAAAGACGGGGCAGACCACTATCTTTGTTAGAAAACAGGCAATTGGGCGTATCTTCAAGGGCTGCAAACCTACCACCTATGTGAAAAAATGCAAAGGATAAGAGGAAGATCAAAATTAAAGGAAATCAGAAGGTGACACACACATGACAAGCATGAGTCTGGCACATACTACAGCTGCATATACCTAAAAGTACTCTATCAACTGCCAGTGGGGTAAACGTCCTAAGTTATGCACTGCAACAACGAGAGTCATCCAAGCTTCAGCTGCAAATCAGCAGCAATGATGGGTCAGAGACAGATTATTTACTCCAGTACCTAATGAGGACAGTTGGGCCCACTAAAGAATCACAGGGAGCAATAAGAATTGCTGTCAGGCTGATGCATGACCATTTGTTCTCTCTTTCTGGACTGTGAGGCCAAGCAGGCTGGAGAGCAGAACACCAGAGAATGGCACACCTGTGCACAACATCTCAGGTGTACTCAACAGCAGTTGCATGTGCTAAAAGGCAAACTGGGACACGTTTCCTACCCCTGCTCACCCTCGTGTCACTGATGCACTCTTCAGTCGGGGAAGGCTCTCTTCCCTCTTCTCTTTCTACAATTTTCAGACAAAGGCATTTGATTAATGGGAGGTGGGCCTCAAAACTCCTAGCAAAAAATACATAGGCCTTAGTTTCATTACTGCACCCACCACAGAGCTGCACCCACAGGGGTTGAGCAGCCCTTGGTGACAGACCCAGGGTGCCGCCATCTCCTGCTGCCTGACCCACCATCTTTGCTGTGGGGAATATTATTTCCCCACAGGCAGGTAGTGGGGAAAAGTGCGTAGTGGGGGAACACAGGGCTCCCAGTCAGCATGCCCAGATCCACCCTCCACTCTCTTGGCTCTGAGCACACCCATCATTAGTCTGTCTGTGCGAAACTCTGTTTTTTCCAGATCTGCCCCCTGCAACTGGAAGCATGCAAACATCACCTTCTCTTTGTGATCTTCCTAAAACTTCTTCACCTCCCTTCTTTCTTCTGCCTACTCACATGTTTTTACATACTATAAAGAGGAAGTCAATCCCAACCACAGCTTCCTGGTCAGGGCCAGCTGCTGGAACTACAGAAGGATGGTAAGCACATCAGTAAGACACGGGCCTGAGGACAAGGAGTATTCTCACACATTATGGTAAAGCCAGCACAGTGCCAGCTTTACACAACTGGTAAGGCATGCTGGAAAGGCGTGACCAAGACAAGAGACTGGAGTGCAGCCTTCTCACTGTTTGCAGGGGCTTTAGGAGCAGGCCACCAGTACAGGGACTTCCAGAAGACCACCTCCTCCCAGTACAATGCTGATATGAGCAGTCTACACAAAGCTGTGCACACTCACATGGCCATGTAGGTCTGTGTTCAGCAGCATCATGGCACAGGTCAGACAGTGAACTCCATCTGCAGAAAGAGACAAAACAACAGTCACATGCAAACCCAAAAGTGGACCTTTAAGAACAGCCAAAAACGAGCCTCATAGCCTAACTGCATCTATTCCCTTTATGCAAATCTGTTTTATCAAGAAATAGATATAATTCAGTAAATGAACGATGAGGTCATCACACAGCTGCTGAACTAGAACAGTCCCTCTTTCATCTTTTATTAACTGTCAAAACTATCTTGCAGCAGCCATGGATGAGCCAAAATAGATAGGAAACTAGACAGGTGACCACACTGTTACCCTTTGCATGCTAATACCAACATCACAGTCTGAATCAACATCTTCATTTATTTCAGTGCAGAAAGGAAAGAGTAAAATACATCCATTCTTGTGTGCAGAGTGGATGTAGCACAGTATCCTGTTCTCCGCCTCTGCTGGCTCCCTCCTTAGTCAAGGCTCAATTAGACTGAATTTTGGAGACTTTCAGTCACCTATTTATGCTGCCTTTGATCCACGTCAGGTAGAGAGCACTCCAGGCGTTTCCAGGGTGGTCCTCAGCAATCAACCAACAGAGACAGATTCACAGAACCATAGAAGAGAGCTGGAAGGGACCCACAACAATCACAGAGTCCAACTCCTGGCCCTGCACAGGACCATTCACAAGAGTCACACCATGTGCATGAAAGTATTGTCCAAACGCATCTTGAACTGAAACAAGATTTGGTGCAGTGACCACTTCTCTGGTGAGCCTGTTCCAGAGCCCAATCATCCTCTGGATGAAAAACCTTTTCCTAATATCTAACCTAAGCATCCCTTGACACAGCTTCATGCCATTCTCTCAGGTTCTGTCACTGGTGACCAAAGAGATTTGGGCCTGGTCCTCCACTTCCCCTCATGACAAAGTTGTAGACTGTAATGAGGTCTCTCCTTAGGCTTCTCTTCTACCAGCTGACCAAACTAAGTGACCTCACTGCTTCTCCCTATGGCTTTCCCTCTAGACCCTTCACCATCCTTGTATCCCTTTTCTGGATACTTTCTGATAGCTTTCTATCTTTCTTATGTTGTGCTGCCCAGAACTGCGCACAGTGCTAAGATCCTGGACAAAGTGTGCAGGACTCCTTTTGATCTAAATGTTTACTCAGGCTCAGAAGTGGCAATTTCCCTTTCACACCCTCCTAAGGCTGTCACATCAAAAGGCAAGTCATTATTTCAGTCTGGACATGACACACTCATGCTACCTGACTGCCTATAGTATCTTGAAAATAAAAAGGCAATATGCAAACAACAGAGATAGCATAGGAGCAGATTCTGTCTTCCTGCTAACTCCTCCCCTCCCCTCCCCAGCATGACAGCCAGTAAAGCTGTACAGGTGCAAAGTGGACAAAAATCACCTCATTGCAACAGGGGCAGGTCACAAAGGAAGGGATAAGGAAGCATGGCAGTACTTTCAAGTTTTTCTCACTTATTTTTGAGACTAAAGGTACAGTTTCAACCATCCTTGCTTTCCTTTTTCTCCTCCTCCCTCGGTGTGTGATCAGTCCATGCTGAAATCACAAGGCTCAGCCAGAAGGGCTGGCTGAATACAGCAGCTACACTAGTGGACGGTTTGTCCTTTCTCCAATGCCAATTTTCTCAGGTTTGATCTGTGTGCTTGTTTGTTTCCGTCGTCCATTTGCAAAATGACTGAAAACATGGGCAAGGAGGAAGTACTCTGACTGATATTAGCTAGTCAAAATGAAAGCATGCCAGGGTCTGGATACAGCATCCAGAATTCACCCCCACAGCTGGCAAGAACTGGCATGCCTGCTGCCAGTGCATGCAGACACAAGCAGAGAATGGAGTACGCAAAGCCAAGAGTTTCTCTTCCACCTGAGCTGGGACCTATTGTTGTCCACATGTATGCAGTTAGAGTACAGGTACCCACACACACTGAAGTCTGTGAGACCAGAAACTAAAATGAAGGACATTCAAAGCTGGACATGCTACTACTGAGGATTTATACTGAGGAGGCCTAAATAGCATTTCTGCGTAGGATAAATACAGATTTTCCACAATTACGTGTAAAGAATGTGGAGGGTTTCAGTGCTCACTACAAGAAGTCTCCAAAGCGTGGTACGGCTATTACAGGGATTCAGTTGCCAGACTTGCACCCTACGTGCTGTTGAAGGAGAGAATGAAGGAAGAGCGAGACAACCAAAAATCTTAGTATCAGAAACAAAGATACCTTGAGAAGAAATGGTGTTTGGGTTGCACTGGTAGTATCGACTGGAGAAATGGATTAAAACTCTCTCTCGTTCCTGAGTTTCTCCAATAAGTGAAAAGGCTTTAAAGAAACTCCTAAAAAAGCAGAGAAATAAAAAAAGGGGGGGGAATTAAAGTAATAAATCTCTTTTTGCTTCACACAGTGCACAAAGCAAAGCACACTTCCCAGCAAGAAGTACATAAGCCCACACTAGACATTCAGTTCTAAGAAGCCTTTTGAGGAAAATGGGCTATCATCCCGTGCGCAGTTAATTCCAGCATTATAGTAAATGACCAGTTATGTTACCATTGGTCTCAGTCATGGAATATACAAAATAATAAGTACTTTCACCATTTGAAAGATCTATTGTTCTAATATTTTTCTTTTCTTTGGGAAAGTAACTGGAACAGGTGTTATTTGTGCAAGACAGATATCCAGGATGTTCTCTGTCCTCTTCTAATTGCCTGTCACTTCTGCATCTTTTAACTTTACAGTCATTAGTATTCCCCTCCAATGGTGAAGTTAAGCAGGTGCATGGTAGACTTGGAGATCACACAAAATGAGTTGTCCTCCTTCAATAGGTCACCTATCAGAGCAGCCAGGACTACATCAGTCACCTTGCAGGAGGCTGTGTAACTACCTGACCTGCAGAAAGTATCTGGCAAAGAAGGTAGAGCTCAGAAGAGTTGCAGTCTTCCACTGAGTTTCAACAGCAGGAGGAGTAACTTGGACCTCCTGTGTTCTTCCTCATGACAGTCCAAGGTGTAGGGCTGGTGCACACCTGGGCATACTCATTAAATACAGCCAGTGAACCTGTGCACAGAGTTAGGGGACACATATATCTTTCATTTTTATTGTGACACTTGAACACCCCTCCTCTCAATTATTTTTCTTACTAGAAAAACGTGCCTCACAGCCAAAGGTGACCTTCTGCATTCTTTTGTCAGGATGCTTCCAGGAAAAGCCTGAAAACACGAACCTTCTGGGTCCAAAGTGAGACAGCATACAGAATGAGTGTCTATTAGACAATTTTGAAATGTCCCATGAGACTGAAACTGACACCAGATTTGAGAAGAATGTTGCTGGAACATTCACATCTATCCAGTCTCAATGTATAAACTTTAATTTTTTTTTTGATGTAAGGTCAGAGACAGGCTGTACTTGCAACAATCTCACACCCATATAGAGTGTGATCTGCCTGGTAATAACTTAATTTCACATGTAATGTATTGCAAATAACGCAGTTCACAAGGAGATACAAGTGAGTATTCACAGGGTTTCTCTGTCTTTCCTACCTTGTGCTCCTGTCCCTGTTCCAGACAGAACAGGGTTAATTTTTAATTCAAGGGCTGATGTCACTTCTGATTCTCATAAAGGGACATCCAGTTCATATTACAAGTGGAAAAGACTATTATGACCAGAAGCAGAGGGCCCATGCCTCCAACCAGTGGAGGAAAGGAACAATCTGATCTATTGGACAGTATGGATCCAATGGCCTTGCACATCAGACCCAGAGAACACAAATCTTTGGTTGACACGGGCGCACAATATACCCTCAATGCCACTGAGAAAAGGTGAGATATGTACAGAGTTTACCTCTACTTCTGGGGTGACAGAAGGATCCTAACATCTGACTGTACTCGAAGCCAAAGTGTGCCTGACTGGGAACAAATGGCAAAACCACCCCATCATGACTGGTCCAGAGGTCTGCGTATCCTCGGCCCAGATTACCTCAGGAGAGGGTATTTCAAAGATCCAAAAGTGCATCACTGGGCTTTTAAGATAGCTGCTGTAGAGATAGAGGAAATGAGACAGATCAATACCCTGCCTGGTCTCTCAGAGGACCCTTCTGCTGTGGGACTGCTGAGTGTCAAAGAACAATGGGTACTGATCACTACAACAGTGCACCATCACATTACTGCATCAAATGGGATTCCATGACTCCTATCCATGAGATGATTCTTGAACTGGAGAGCCAGGGGGTGGTCAGCAAGAGTTGCTGACTCTTTAGTAGTCCTATATGGCCAATGCATAAGTCCAATGGAGAGTGGAGGTTGATGATAGGCTATTGTGGCCTGAACAAAGTCACACCATCACTGAGTGCTGCTGGGTTGGACATGCTGGAACTTCAGTATGAACTGGAGGCCAAGGCAGCAAAGTGGTGCCACCATTGACACTGTTCCCTTAACAGCAGAGTGCAGGCCATAGTTTATGCTCACCTGGAGGGCTGTGCAGTACATCTGGAATCAACTGCCCCGGGGAGGGGGGAAACACAGCCCACAATTTACCATTTACTGATCTAGACAGCACTGGAAAAGGGTGAGGCTCCAGAACACTTGCAATACATTGATGGCATCATCGTGTGGGGCAACACAGCAGTGGAAGTTTCTGGGAAAAGATAATCCAAACCCTCCTGAATGCCAGTTTTGCCATAAAGCAAAGTCAAATCAAGGGACCTGCCTGGAAAATTGAGCTTTTAGGAATAAAATTGCAAGACATATGTTGTCAGATTCCAATGGACAAGGTCAACAAAATAGCAGCTGTGCCCTCACAAACCAGCAAGAAGGAAACACAGGCTTTCCTAGACACTGTGGGTTTTTGGAGTATGCACATTCTGGATTACAGTCAAATTTTAAGCCCTCTCCATCAAGTGACCTGGAAGAAGAACAATTTTAAGTGGGATACTGAACAACAAGCTTTTGAACAAATTAAACAGGAGATTGTTCATGCAGTAGCCCTTCAGTCTGTCAGGACAGGACAAGATGTGAAAAATGGGCTCAACACTGCAGCTAGGAAGAATGATCCTTCTGGAGTCTGTGACAGAAAGTACCTGAGGAGACTTGGGAACAACCCCTGGCATTCTGGAGTTGGGGATACAGAGGATCTGAGGCCTACTACATCCCAACCAAAAAAGAGATACTGGCAGCTTATGAAGGGGTTCGAACTGCTTCAGATGTGATTGGCACCAAAGCACAGCTCCTCCTGGCCCGTGCTGGGATGGATGTTCAAAGGGAAAGTCCATCATGCCACTGATACTATGAGGAGTAAGTGGGTTGAGCTGATCATCCAGAGAAGTCAAATAGGAAACTCCAGTCCCATAGGGATGTTGGAGATCATCAGAAACTGGCCCAAAGGTGAAAATTTCAGACTATCATCATCATCATTGGAGGAGGAAAAGGTGACACTTGCTGAGGAGGTCCCACAATATAATCAGCTCCTTGAAAACAAGAAGCAATATGCTGCCTTCACTGACAGTTCCCGTCGTATTGTAGGGATACATCAAAAATGTAAAGCTGCTGTATGGAGTACTACACAACAAGTTGCAGAAGCTATAGAGGGACAGGTGAATCAAGTCAGGTTGCAGACCTGAAAGCCATTAAGTTGGCTTTGGATATCACTCAGTGAGAGCAATGACCAGCAATGACCTCTACCTCTGCACTGACTTGTGGATGATAATACATGCTCTGTGTGGGTGGCTGGACCAATGGATAATGACCAAATGGTGGTGAAAAGGTAAATCCATCCAGGCTGCTGGACTGTGGCAGACATCACTGCCCAGGTGTAGAAGCTGACTGTGAAAGACGTCATGTACATGCACATGCACCCAAAAGCAGCCTACTGAAGAACATCACAACAATGGACAGGTCGATTGAGCTGCCAAGATTTAACTGTCTCACTGGCAACATAAGGGCGAACAATTTCTGGCATGGTGGGCCCATGACACCTCAGGTCATCAGGGAAGAGATGCAACATACAGATAGGCTCAAGATCAAGGGGTGGACTTAAACATGATACTATCCATGTTATCTGTAACTGTGAAACATGTGCTGTGATCAAGCAGGCCAAGTGGTAAAGCCTCTGTGGTATGGTGGATAATGGTCAAAATATAAATATGGTGAGGCCTGGCAGATTGATTACATCACACTTCTGCAAACCCACCAAAGCAAGCGCTACGTCCTTACAATGGTCGAAGCAACCACTAGATGGCTGGAGGCGCACCCTGTGCCTCAGACCACTGCCTGGAACACCATCTTGGGCCTTGAAAAGCAAGTCTTGTGGTGACAAAGGCAGCCCAGAGAGAACTGAGTTGGACAGTGGCACTCAGTTTAAAAACAGCCACGTAGATACCTGGGCTAGAGAGCACAGGATTGAGGAGGTGTATCATATTCCCTATCCTGCACCAGCCTCTGGGAAAATTGAACAGTTCAATGGACTGTTAAAAATCACAGTTAACACAATGGGTGGTGGAATCTTCAAACATTGGGATCTACATTTAGCAGAGGCCACCTGGTTAGTTAACACAACAGATGCTACCAATCAAGTTGGTCCTGCCCAGTTAAAACCTCCATGTACTGCAGAAGGGGATCAAGTCCCTGTGGTGTGTATGAGGAATATGTTAGAGAAGACAGTCTGGATTAGTCCTGCCTCAAGTAAAGGTAAACACATCCATGGAATTGTTTTTGTTCACGGACCTGGTTACACTTAGTGGGTAATGCAGAGGGACAGGGAAACAAGATGTGTACTTCAAGGGCATTTGATTTTTGGGTGTCGGTGGTCTGTAATGTTGAACTGTATGATATTAGTTGCTGAATGATACAGACACTGTATGACATAACCACCATCGACAATGTGAATGGACTGCTCCAGATACACCAGTTGTGAGGACCTAATGCAACTTGCAACCACCCAACAGCACACTAGCCCTCCTGCCCTGGAAGACACCTAGGACAGAGAGAACCCACAGTCAAGGTCTAAAGGAACTCAACAGACATTGTCAAGAGATAGCCATTGACTACGGAAATAATACCCCTATTTATGTGTGTATATATATTCGGAAGGTGTAAGATCTGGGCATGACGTAGGTAGTATAGAACAAGGGGTGGATAATATCCTGGCTCTGTCCAGGACAGTGTAATTTTTGCAGTAGCCTGAAGGAACATGCCTAGGACCCTGCAGTTATTCTATACTACCTCATGTCATGTGCAGTTGGTGTGTAGGAAGGGGTCCTTTCCAGCCAGGTAGTATCATGGCAGAGTGGTCAAGGTATTGCCCATTTTTGCGTGGTGAGCACTCATATGTGAATTGTTCACCTCTCTTATACACTCTGTTATTAATATTGTTGCTGTTAGCAATCATTCTCTTATTTCAATTGCTGTTTCCAGTCAGTTGTTCTTATTTCAACCCATGGTCTTTGCTTTTTGTGCCTCCAATTCTGCCCTCCATCTCATCACACAGGGAGGAAGAAGATGGAGTGAGCAAATAGTGTATGGTTTGGAGTGTTTCAGTGGGAACAAAAAATTGAGGAATACCACTCCTAAACGACAGCCCTCAAGGAACAGCTAGAGAACTAGCCATCTTTTTGTCTCCTACTCCAGCTTGGGCTCTTTCCAGCAACACTCCCTTGCCCAAGCCAGGCACCATCAACATACACCGTCCCTCCCTTTTCATCACCTTTACCCACAGTGGAAGCTGACTCAGAGAGACAACTGATGAAAGAATATTTGGTAAATGAAAAACACATATTTGTCATTCCCAGAACACAGTGCTGCAGCCAAGGGCCACAGGGACCATCTTCTGCCCACCAGGAAATCTGCCATAAAAAATCCTGAGTTGGAAGGGACCTAACAAGGATCATGGAGTCCAACTCTTGGCTCTACGCAGAACAGCCCCTAAGAATCACATGTGCATGAGAGCATTGTCCAAACACTTCTTAAACTCTGGCAGGCTTGGTGCTGTGACCACTTCCCTGGAGAGCCCAACCACCCTCTGGGTGAAGAACCTTTCCCAAATACTCAACCTAAACCTCCCCTGACACAGCTTCATGCCATTCCCTCA
>JAWWLZ010000094.1:28749293-28768677 GCA_035041345.1 Poliocrania exsul
TTCCCTGCAGATGTGCAGATTGAGCACTTCATCACTGGCAATTGTATCACACAGGATCTTTACACTGAAATCATGCAGCAAAATGAACACCTGTCCTCCAAACTAGTGAATAGTAATAGAAGACAGAGTTCCACAGTAAAGAAAAAATAACCCCAAAAACCCCACAGCTCACCCAGCTGTGCTAGCAAGGAATCTGCATGCTGTGTGCCCTGTTCTTCTTCACCGCTGCTCCAGCATCACATCCAAAGCTATACATGCCTCTATGCTGTCCTGCCAGCTGCCAGGCTCTGTCTCTCTCTATCCCGGCAGACGGAGGAAAAAGAGACTTAACCAGCAATAACATGGAGGAGGGCTTGACTAGCACCCAGTCATGGCTAATGCATGAGACACTGATGCATTTTGGGATCAGCTCGGAGCTGGCAGAGATGCCTTGGTTTTGGTGAATCAAGGCATCCTGACCTAAATGGCTTTGACTTTAATGGAGATGTGCCAACAGATGCCAGCTTAGAAGCTGAGCTGCTGACAGCTCTATACTGAGGCACTTTGTGTAGCAAACTGATCAGCTGCTTCACTTTTTTTTCTTTCTCTTTTCTGTCTGCGCCTGGGTTTTTGTTTTGTTTTATTTTCAGAGGAGGCTGGGAACTGAATAGGCAGAAAGTCAGCAGCCTTTTTTTCCCTAAAACAACAGTTTATTTAGGAAATAGAAGCAGCTTTACAAACTCTCCTAAACTGGTGTTGTAAGCACTTCATTAGCCAGGGCAAAGACAAACTCTCTAGATTGTCTCTCCAGAGCCTTGATAAAATGATTTCACTTTTCTGCAGGGAATACCAAGGCTTAACATTGTGGCTTAACAGTGTGGCTTAACATTTTTCAAGTTCCTATGCTTTCCAATAACAGGGTAACTCCTCATTGTCAAAATGCCAGCAGTGTCTGAAATTTACCCTTGTCAACTGTGCTGCTCCATCCATACCTGGATTCAACATACTCATACTAGCACACAGTGCTTAGTAGTGTAGGCTCAGGAACTGACAGATACAGTAGCCCATATGCCAACAAATGGGCTCCAGCACTTGTTTGCTTGCTCACCAACTGCAGAGGCATTTGACATACTCACTTTTCTAGGACAACAACTAATGGCATTCCTCTGAGTAAGTTTCCTTATTCTGGGCATATGGTTGGCAGCAAATGTGAAGTCCCACCTTCTGAAAGTCCTATCTCTTCACGGTCCCTGAGGCATGTCTGAAGGTGAAAATCGTCTGCTTAGGAACATAGAGACCTTAGCAGATGTCACACTACCTGCAAAAATTCAACCAGCTCACAAGGTGACTCTTCAGAGAAAAAAGAAGTTCTGCCAGACTGCTGTTGAACAGACTAATAAAATGAATGTAAACCAATTACATGTTAGATATATAAGTATTAAGTCTCATATCTACACTGAAAAATCAAATACAGGCTACCTTGGACAAAAATACCAGTGTGCAAACTAAAAATCAGAATTATAACTAGTATTCAGGATATTGATAAACTGGGAGGAGACTTAGACAAGTCTAACTTGGAGAAATGAATCAAAACTGGGTTTGTCAACCAAGTTTATTGTCTCAAAGAAAGAATAAGCAAAGAGCCAACTAAGAAACTGCTAAAAATGACCCATACAAAGAAGAAAGAAAACCATCACAGGAATTCCTATAAGACGTCCCAACAACTAAAAGTAACCTGGCACTCTTGGGAATTGCAGTCTGTGTTCTTGTGCTTTTATCCTGAGAACTACCAGATTGCTATAGGATGTTTGTTTTCTTCCCCACTTGAATACATACATGGCTAAATTTGTGTTTGCAACTCTAGGAAGAAAAAAATAACAGAATTTGTAGAATTTGCTGAGCACCAGTAGTTCTTTGAAGATGATGGCAGGTGGGAAATATTTAGCATTTTTGAAGATTAACAGCTGCAATACAGATTTTTTTTTCTCTCTGGACTGAGAAAAGTCTTGGGTAGTGTCCTACCAAAAGAGACCACACCTTCCCAATTCACGAACAGAAATGCCACAAGTTTTTGGGTTGGGATTGGTGTTTTTATTTGTTTCTTATTCTGACTATCATACAAGGGCAGAAAAAACAGAATGCCTGCTCTAAAGAGTGCAGTAAAAGGAAATTCTGTCTTTGAAGTCTGATAGTAGAAAGATGAAAATCATCAGACAGAATTTCATACTTCACTTTTAGTCACACTGATAACTCTGCTGCTTACTGTATACATGGAAAACATAACTCACTTTCCCCTCAGGTATATCTTACTGCTGTGGAAATAAATCCCCTTCATCCCACTCTGACTTGGTGTAAATTGTTACACCTAGTCCAGGCAAAGCAAACTCAGGCTCAGTGTCTGGGTAGCACCTTATAGTTTTCCTTATTGCTGCTGATAGTAAGAACAAACTCCCATATATGAAGCCTGAGCCTTGTTCCATCTTAACACAGACCACTGGGAGTAGTACCTGGGGCGTAGGTGTGACAGTGGTGACTGCATGCCTCTGCAATGATAACACAGAGACAAGGGCAACAAACACGTCCCAATGCCTTTACTGCCACTACAAAGTTTCATTACACTGGAAACCCGTGGCTCAGCACACTCCAGGAGGATCCCATGGTGCCCTGACACACAGGGTAAAGCTTAAGTTCTGAAACCTCAAAACACTGCCCCTCCTTCCCCAGTTCTCCCAGGCCCTCCTGTGAAAATTTAGGACCACTTCAGCTGCATAAATTTCAGTCTTTTCCCACAGAGGAATGATCAGTACCTACCTAGGAAAGCGATTAAGCCCTCCCAAAGGCATGAAGAGCTGGAACTATTCCCAAAGGAAGGCACGCTGCACATCCTTCTCTGCCAATCATCTCTCCCATCCTTGCCTTTGCAAGCTTTTGTAAGCCAGCCTGCCCTTCAGGAAGACCCAGAGGCCAGCTGACATCCCCGTGCCCTAAGAAAGCCCGGCGCGGGGCTGTCAGAGCAGGCAGGTCCATCATTCTGCTCTCATCAGGACTTACTGCGTTTAACCACGGCCAGCAGCTGACACGGAGGACAGCAGGGATGAAATCTCCAGACACCAAGGAGCCCACAGGAACTTGCAGCCTGCAAGCCTCCAATAATTTTTTTTCCTTTTTTTTCTTCCAGTTCTGAAGGCATGTGACCGGCCTTCACATACCAGAGCTGACCCCTCCCAAAGCCAGCGATTTCCTAAGAGCGGAGAACGATGTTACCCTCCCGCTTATTCATTACAAGACCAGGTTTCCTCGCCTTTACGCATCAACACCTCACTCCGCCCAGGATCCGCGTGTCAGTCACGCACTGGATCCCTCCGGACAGGTGGAAAGGGGACCGTGGTGCTCAGCTACCTGCTTATCAGGGCGGCATGGCCACGGGGAGCCGCGGCTCCTCCTTTCCTAACTAGCACACGGCCATGAATTTCCAGGTGTAAAAACACTAGCTCTTTGCTGTGATACCCCCGTCCCCTTCTGCACTGGGCCAGGAGCAGCTGCACATGTTTAACCCTGCTCCCCCCATAAACTAACGCTGGTATTTGGGAGCGTGCTCCCTCCGCACACTTTTCATGTCACCGAAATACCAAGGCACAGAACACTGATGAGTTTCGGTTTCGGGCTGTCAGCACCGTTTCTGGAAAGGAGGGGGGGCTCCATGCTCCTTGGCTGTCCCGCACTGCCACACTGCCCTGCTTTGCTCCCAGCCAACATCCTTCCCCTCCCCGAATCCCAAATTCTCCCGCTTCGCTTTGCACTTGACAGTATCTACACCCTGAGACCCCCACAGCTGCCCCCACCCCTATGGGAAGGGCTACTCCCGCCGCTCTCCTGCCGGCACCGCCCTCCAGAGCCGGAGCCAGGGGCGCGGCAGCCGCGGCCGGGGCGCGGACAGAGCGCTCCGGCGGGGCGCTGGGCTTGCCTCCCTTTCCCTCTCCTCCTCCTCCGGGAGGGAGGGACCACTGCGGTGGGTGCCCCCGCCGCTCTGCTGCGCCAGGCAGGCGGTACGCCTGAGGCACTGCGGCCCTAAGCCGAACCGCAAGCTCACGCAGGAAAGGAGAACTTCAGCAGAGGGCACAGAGGTGCGGCAGAGCCTGCCATAATCGTATCACACACGTGGACTTAAAGAGTCTCGGATTGCTTCAGGCAACACAATCGCGCGTGCGAACTCCCTGAGCAGCCACGGCTCAGGGGCTATTTCTGGTTCACTTAACCATCACCATGACACACAGTCTTGACCCCTCTGTGAATAAATCCCACGCTACCCCCAGCTTGCAAACAGTGCTGCTCACTCACGAACTGTAACTGTGATTACTCACTGGCTCCAACAAATTAGGACACACGACTTGTCAGTGACCTGTACAACACAACATCCACATATGGTGCAATACAACATGGTATCATAATACCAGGAGAGGGGCTAGTGTTGGCAATAAGGTTATCGCTGGGAGGCTTACTCTGTTGGGTATATCCATCACTGGCCGTACTGCTGCAGTGACACTATTGGCACCTATGCCTATTTTAAGGCTTGTCCCTAACAGAGCCTGCAGACCACAACAGCAGAGTTTCCTAACAAACCCAGTGCTGGGGACACTTCTTTCTTTTTTTCATTAAGGAGAAGAAAAAAACTAATTAAAAACCCCTCTGTTGGTATGGCCGAAAATTTAAACTAAAATTAATTCCTACTGAAATTCACATTAGGCAGGCACCTAAAGTGACTCACCTAAGCACACCCTGTAGTTATGATAACTTTTGTCTTTATGAGCCAATGTAGGTCTTACTTGACAGTACCTTAGTCTAGATATTAGATGCTGCAGCTATGGGGTAACAGAATCATGGTCTGCGTGTGCTACTTGTCTTCCACCATCCAGTTTTATGTCAGTCTCTGGTTTTGGTATAAGTAAGGAGCTGCAAGTGTCAGGACTGACCTCAGTTTCTGGCTCCATACATGTTATTGCAGATTAGCAGTCACTTCTTGCCTGTTGGCACCATGCATACACAAGATACTACAGGACTGATGGAAAAAGATTTTAAACTGCTAAGTCCTTCTGCCTGTTGTTTTAAGAGGAAACTGCACCTTAATCCACAAAGTTAGCAAAATCACTTCTTCTCACAGGATTTCTTTCATGCTAGCACAAAAGTAATAAAACAGATAAAAGATCTCCCACTGCTGACTCCCAGGAAAGTTGAAACTATATTAGTCTCATGTAAGGGAATAGTCTAAGGACTCTTAAATAACATCCTGTCCCTGAAGGATAGAGACCAGATGTATCTTTGTCACTTACAAGGTCCCTCACCCCTTTGCACATGAGTTGCACCCTCACCACTCTGCAGATTATTGCTTTTGACTCAATCTCCCACTTTGTCTGTGGTCGCCTGTCACTCTCCCCACCCTCTCTGACAGCACGAGGCAAGTTTGCTCAGAGAGTGAGTTTGTACAATTGCACAGTATTTTCTAACCACTCAACTTAGGTTTTGCTTCTCACATGACTCTTTCAATAGGTTTTCTTATCTCTGCCTTTACCTAAACAGAAATTATTAACATTTTTGCAACAGTCCCTCCTCTCTCAATAAGTAACTAGGAGCACAAATGAAAGAAGCAGCTAACAGTCTCCTGTCCCATGAATGTGGTGGGAACAAAACCTCATGCCAGCTGAAGTAATGGTCAAAACTCCCACTGAACTCAAGATAGGAAAAGCTATGCCCAGAGTCACACCTTTAACATCCAAATCACAAACTGCATTTAGACAACTCATCTGTGTTGCACAGAGTGTTACTGCTCCTAAAATTGCTGCTAATAAGTTCAGGTAGGAATTGGAGCTGAACAAGGTTTATCTGTAACCAGGAACTAACTCCTCCAGGTACAGGTTCCAGACATGTGACAATATCAGACAGACTTTTTTCAACACAAGTATCACCTAATAAACCTTCATAAAGCAAATTTGCACTTTTCTAATGTTTGGATGCCTCACTTCTCTCTTGCAGCTCACTCTGTCACACTGGAAAATACTCTCTTCTGTAGAAAATTTGCAATGTTGAAAGAGGCATAACTACACTCCATGACACTACACAGAAGAAAACAGAGACTGGGGGAAAATCAGCAGGCACACAGAAAGCTCACCCAGCGCTTTTACCTTTCCAGACGAAGGACTTTTGTGACATCTCCTTTGAAGAATGTTTCACTTGTATCCCTTAAGCCATTAGTGATGCCTTCACCACATCCCTTTGCCTCCCTGTCAGGGACATCTGGCTGCCCCACAGCTGATGTCCGATCTAAAAACTGTCCGCCCTCCTTCATGCGCTGCTGTATCATGGGAGTGAGTGGCATCTCAAAGCTGAAGTAGCTATCAGGCTCTGAGTACAATGTCTCCAGTGACTCTGCACTGTAGTATAACGATGCATTGTCTAAGATATTTTCGAACTGTGAGCTGTACAGATCAGTGGACACATCAGAGTGTCTCTGCCCAGGGAAATCTTCGTATCCTCCTGTGGCTGCTTCGCCCTCCTCCATCATCCTGAAAATAAACCAGAAACAGCTTGTTTCAGCTTGGGGGCAAGGTTTAGACTATTGGTTGAACCTTCTCACCTTCCACCTTTGTGAACAGAAAGCTTTGTGCAGGAGAGGGCACTGCAGGTAAAATGCTAGTTTCTTCTTGCACCACCTCTGTTTATGATTGGCACCATCTCCCTCTCTGGGGATATAAAAAGAAACAATTATCTGGGTAAAAAAGAGGGCTGGGGGACAGTCTAATATTGTCTAACAGATAACATCAGCTGTTTATGTGCAAAGGAGAAGTGCGCTCACATATGCTTTAGGTCTGCCCTAACACCAGTGCTATGCCAGAGGCTCCACATGTTGGAGACGTGTACCCAGACAGAGCCTTTGCACCTGAAGGACAGTTTGCTAGCTCTGCAGTCCTAGGACTGGAGTCTTCAGAAAAAACCTGAAGGAAATTACTCCAAAATGCAAAGGAAAATAAGTGCATTTAAACATGGAGCTAGAAGAACCAGATTTAAAGGGAGAAGACTCAACTTGCTTGCTAATGTACAAGGGAAGGTGTAGCAGTTCCCTGCAGAAAATTTTCTTCTTTGCCGCACCAAATACTACAGGGGTCCTCACAGCACATGCCAGAGACAGGGCTGCCAGCTTGAGTAATCCCATGTGCTAGCCAAAGCAAACCTCCCAAGCTGCAGAGTCAGGAGAGCCTTCCTTGCTGACATCCTATTGTCTTGTCAGCAAATAGCTCACCAGGTCAGAGTGGACATGGTTTGCCCAGAGTATGCCAGTGGAACCCTCTGCTTTGTCACAGGTTTGCATCAGGAAAGGAAAGCAAGCAAATCAGGATGTTCTCATAAAAAGCAGAGCATAATTTTTGCAATATATACAGCTAAAATGAGAGAGAGAGAGAGAGAGATAATATAGAAAGCTTATCACAGCATTTAACCTCTTAGAATCTACAAGGCCCTCAATAAAATGTCTTTATTATCTGACCTCTCAGAGGTCCTCACACTGTTCTTGCAGAAACTCTGCCTGAAATCAGAAAATCTGACCAGGCGCATATGGCCAGGCCTGCATACTGCCTGTATTTAACTGTATGACATGTGTGGATCCCAACTACACTTGCTATAGATGCCTTGTCACACAGACATCATTGTGCAAATAGCAAGACATGTTTATGTTTCAAAACCTGAGATGGACTTCAAACTTCAGCAAGGTGGTGTGGAGGCAGCTCAGTCCGAACTTCATGCACTAGCCATGACTTGACATGAATTACCACCACAGACATCACACTGAAGGTAGGAGACAAACATTTGTTGTTTCTCATTAGCTCCTAAAGAGGTAGGCACAAGCCATGTGCTTAAGGCCAAGAGAAATCCCACCTGACCCCTGCACCACTCCAAGCACTGTCTCACCTGCCCTGCCCTTTTGCTAGCACAGCTGTCTCCTCCTTGCCACGGTTCTTAGTGTCCTTCACAGAAACTTCATCCTTCCTGCTTTCATCGAGCAGTGCTAGAGGAGTAGCTCTAGATACAGGGGGTTCCAGTCTTGGGTCCTCACAGACCTCACTCCACGTGCTGTCTGGCAAGGATAGCAAGCCTGGGGAGACCATTGGTGATGCAGGGTGGCTGGATGTTTTGGGGAGTGCCTTCCTTTCCACAGACACAGAGTCCACCGGTGCATGCTTCTTTCTTCTCTGTTCCTCAGCTTTCTGCAGCCATAAAACCTCCACCCCTTGAAATTCTACATGTTTATTCACAGCTGCCTCTTTAGCAAGCTTCCTCTCAGGACCCATTTGCATTTTGCCTTGACAGTATCCTGAAAACTCTGCAGAATGTGCTTCCCCCTCCATTCTGCTGGCTGCTTCCCAGTTTGCTACAGACTGTCCCTGACAGCTTGGCTCCTGCACTGCATGGACCTCCTCAGCTTTATTACTAATGGCTTGCAAGGACTCTGACTGCTTTTCTTCAGTCCATATTGCAACCAGATCTTCCTCTACAATCAAATGCTTTTTTAACTCAGCTGTTCTTTCAGAAGGAAAAAGCATGTCTGAGAGTTTTTCTTGGCCTGCTGGAACTGGTTCTCTGGCTGCCTGCACATTTTGGCTGCCAGTAACACTCTTTTTTTCCATTTGTGTCTCTGAATTGAGAGAAGTATTTGCTCTCTCTTGCACCTTTGTTGCTTCTAACCGTTGAGAGATTTTCATAATCTCTGGCATGTTACTCGCAGGTTGCAAACCTTCTGAGGTGTGCAGCTGCACTGCTCCAGCATCAGGTCTCAAATTAACAGCAGGAGCTGCACACTGAGGAATGGGCCTGATGTGATGACTGTCCCGTCTTTTTGGACTGTGTGTTACAGGCTCTGCATGGCGTGCCGGTGAAGCTGTTGGTTCAGGTCTGCTTGGCTCTACAGTGCCGTACTCTGGAAATTCATTGATGATGGTATGAGGAAGCAAAGTGCTGCTTCCATGGCCACTACCTGCAAAGAAAAATAGAGATTTATCTACCACGTGCACAAAGCAAAAAGCTTGACCTCTCTTCCCAGTCCTCTCCTGAAAGTGCAACTACACTCTAGCCTGCAGGGAAAATACTGTTCAATTTAATTCACTTCTACACTCTCACACTGCAGTTATTCAGAGCTGGTCCTTTTACATAGGAGTTTTTGGGCAGCCCTACTTTGGGATTGTGAACTACAGAAGATGCAATGCTAGAAATGTCTGCTACACTTCAGAAAGGGTCCCTGTGGCCCATGAACACTCTGAGGCCACAGGCCAGGCACACAGGCTGAAGAAAGCAAATAATTCAGAGGTCTGACATCCATCCAAAGTATGCACCACACATAATGGTTTTATTTAAAAAAGAAGCTTTTAGGTAAATTGTCACTTGTAAAGGTGAAACACTGTAAAGATAATCAGCCACACTCTGTAGGTTCCACTGCCTTGACAAAACCAATTACCTAAATTACAAAACAATTAATGAGCAATTCAACTTTCTGCCAGCACTTCTTTTAACTCAGATAGCTGAAGGTCATGTTGCAGGGATGAATGCATTCCGAGCAGTTCATAGTTTCTGTTGCACAAATACACCACTGCACATAAACCTTACTACCCCTCCCTTTCTCATGCTGCTTTTCCAACTGACATAAACAAAGCAGGAGCAAAAATGGATGGTCCCTTTTCCAAAGCACCAAGCACCCAGTGTCTCTCATTGTTGTGGGGTAACAGTGAACCATCTGTCCTCAGAAGGACCTTAGGGATCACACAGTGACAGATACTTGGCCACCTTATATCACGGCCCAAGGAGAAACTGAATGTTTTGGGGGGGGAGAAAGCACCCAACAAGCAATGGCTGCATTTGTTGCACCCATATGAGAGAAAAACTGGCCTGGAGAATAAAAGTGATTTAAATCAAACTGCAGAGTGGCCAGACCCAAACACCTACTTTGAAAAATGTCAGGGTAACAGCTCTGAAAGCAGACACCAACTTGCATTTGGATGCTTTGCTTTCACTCAAGGTACATCTCTAGGTACTGTACTGCCAACTGATCACCATCTCTGCTCTAGGCAGGCTGGCCACAGGCTGAAGCAGAAGCCACATAGCTGTGGTTAATGATAGGCTGAGTTCAAGGTGAAAGAGAGGATAATTTAATGCAAGCTCAGCACTGCATTAATGCCGCTACCTATGTGCCAGTGGTGCCAGCTCACTATCCTGTGTATCTAGGTACAGGGTAATTACCACACATGGTGCATGGTGCAGGATCAAAGGGACAAACTTGGACTGTGTCAAGCCAGTCTCTTCCCCAGTAAGTTTTGCAGATCTCATCTCCATGTCTTTTATTTAATCACTATGTAATAAAAATTCAGTGGGTCGGCTTTCACTCAGATCACTTGGTTGCTGTTAAGGACAGGGACCAAAACAGGGACCTTTTCTCTGCTGCAAGGTCCCAGGGAGCTGTAAGGATCAAGGATGTCCTGTCCAGTTGCATCACCAGCCTGCCTTCATGGCAGGGTTTCCAACACACAGGTGTGGGTGCACCCATGGAACTTTTTCCAACTGCCCAAAGCACCAGACAAACAAGCCCTTTTGCACACAGCTCAGCCACGCAGTGCTTGGTGCATCCCAACCCCACACTTTTCACAGTGCAGGCACTAGGCCGCCACTGGGGACCCTTCCACCAGGACAGACTCACATATGAGAATGATGCTGTGTGGTTGCATCATTCCTATGCCTGCACCAGGACAACCCTAAGCCAGCAGAAGGCCCTGCTTCTCTGTCTCACAGCCCGCCCTGGTCTGCTCTAATGCAGCAGCCTTAGTGCTTGCTGCTCTCCCAGCACTGTCTAGAGATGGGAAATTTTAGGAGAGAACTGCTGATTGGGAGCCTGTCACTATATATACTAATGTAAATCCTTCTTGATGGACACATCCATCTACAGCAACTCTCACTATGCCCCGCTACAAGCAGGAGGCACCCTAGTTGGGCTCACCTCATGGCCACAGCACTGTGGGACAAGGCTAGGCCAGGCCACTCTGGCTACATTGCCCAAAGAATAGTAATGCATACAGCCCCAGGAGCTGGGATCCCCTGTGCCTCACTCCAACCCACAAACCCTGCCTTGTTGGACAGAAGCCTGGAGCATCGGTCCCTGGCCTCCTGTGGGGCTGGGAGGCAGCCAACGTGCTTCATAGGCCAAGTCCTAACAAGGCACCACACACAGACTCTGCCAAAGGCCCAGGCTCATCTCTGCTAATTGCTGTCTTAGCTTCTGAACTGACACACAAGAAACAGAAGCAGCCTTATTTCTGGAGGTGAATGCTAAATTCATTGCTGTGCATCCCCATTTGCCACTGACAGCCACTGCTGACGGCCGTGAGCAACCCTGAGCAAGTTTCTGATTTACTTCTCCTGAACATCACCCCAAGCAAGCAAACTTTACCCTGTGGCAAGCCCAGCAGACTCCAGAAGAGGTACACCTACAAAGCACATACACACTCATGTGGACACGGAGAGATAGTAGGATGAGGGAAAGTGCACACAGGTACTCCTGTGTGCCACACCTGCAATCTGTGCTCCATCTGGGCAAGAAAGCAGCACTTTCACAGTAGAAATGTAAGGCCTTTTTTATAGTGAAATGTCAGCAGCCCTGCTCTGGAAAGACTACTGCAGCTGCAATATGCGAGCACAAGTCAGTGGGATTCTTACCTTCATGGCACGCTGCAGGAATATTGTCTAATTTTCTATCTGATTAAAAAAAGTTCATATATGGCACCAAAGCAGCATTCTGTCCCTTTTATGTTAGGCACCACTATGCACATGACTGCCAAGGTTGCCACTCTTTGACGTAGATCACAACTAATGACTCCCCACTCCTAAAACTGCAAAGCCTTTCCCTTTGCTTCAGAGAGCTATTTCAGGTACCAGAGTTCAGAGGAGCTTGAGCTCTTTAAGGGAAACTCCTCCCTTATTCCCATCCACCACCACAGCATCATGTCTTGCTGCAGCTAGTGGCATATCCTGTCCAACCCATCCCCCAATATGACTGCATTAGAAACAAGGCTAGAAAGACAACAACAAAATTTAAGGACTACACTGAAGATGCGCAGGGAAAAAAATACCCATCACCAAACAAACAAAGAAAGGACACACAATTTCAGGTAACACCAATTTCTACTTTGCATTGAAGGTGGCTTCTTTCAATAAAGAAATAAAAAGGAAAAAAAAAAGAAAGAAATGGATAGAGAAAAAGCTACAATAGAAAGGGGGTGAGTGACTAGAAAACTGACACCGGGCAAATATAATGTAACAGCATTTGGCAGCCTTTCTGATGACTAGATGCTGAAAGAACTAATGACTTAAATCAGGCATAGACATGATAGTTCATAGGTAAATAATCATTCCATGTCAAGCAAGCTTGTCTACAGCATAACAAAAGGAAATTCTAGGAAGGAAAACACAAGTTAAAAGCATAGACAGACATTTTGTTTACAGGTACATTTTACAAAAGAATGGTGTGAGTGTCTCTCTCTAAACAGTAGATATATATAGATATATATATATATATTAGCTAGCTCGAGAAATTAGATATATTTGCTTGAACAGTCTCCTTACTCACAGAGGTTACTGTAGCTCCAGCAGTTACCCATTGGTCAAAGAAATAAAATGCACAGATCATCAGTTTATCTATAGCGATACCAGCTAATTCAATTGCTGCTGTTCTAGTCAACTGGAATCAAAATAGTTTCAAATTTCCTGGCAGCTGCTGCCTTGCACTGCACACAATGATGTAAATGGATGCTTTCTGAGTATTATGAAACTGATGGGGGAACTGCAGTCTCATTCAGTCTATTGCAGGAGCTAAGGAGTCCACCTTGGCAGCTTGCAGGGGGAAAAAAAAATTCCTCCAGCAAGGCTGCCTGACGGCATGCCAGGGAGATGTCTGTGCTTAGGTGCCGTTCATTATAACTGCATCCGTAAGGGAAGAATCGGGCACAATGGCGATGCTGAGAGTCATGTGCTGATTTCAGAGCGCAGGACGCTTTATGGTATTTCAGCATGAGTGAGCTGGAAACGTTCACTAAGCAGCTCAGTCATTTTGCATTTTATTTCTCTGCAGCTCCTTGTGCCGACCACAAGCAGCACATGGGTGAGCTTGCACGCAGCATCACAACAGTTGTGGTTTCTTCATATTTCTTGCCACTATTTGTAAAAGGGCAAGTGAAAAACAATGCATGCATTAAGATGAAACAAATCTCTAGGTGACAGAGGTTAATGAATAAACGCAGGATTTATGGTATTATGTCATTATTGCAGACTGCCAGAGAGGAGGGTTACACATATCTCCTTGTCCTGCGCTTCCTCAAGTTACAACTTCTATGGTGACTAAAACTATTCCAATTGATAAAGCAACATGCTCAGGCTGAGATGGAGCAGCCGTTCCCTGTGAGAGGGGAGGGATGCTGCACAGCCTCTCACAGCCTTGCACAGCAGCCCTTTTTCCAAATGATGTCATTCTCCATGCAGTGATAGGTTCTGCCTGGCCAGCGTTGCCAAAGCCAGGGGATTAACATAGTGTAAGCATGGTGCTTTTGTAACTGGACAGCAAACATCCACACAGGACTGAGTGCAGGGTTTTCTGCAGCTTGTAGCCACTTCAGGTTTTTGAGCAGTTGGCCTGCCCCAAAAAGTGGAAGTGGAGCCAGGTCTTCATCCCTTCTAAAGCTACAGTGGCACTGCGTAAACACAAAATGGTGGGAATGGAGAAGCTGAGTGAAAGTAAGAGGGAAGAAGAGGGAAGACACAGGGGAAAGTTGCCTAGAAATAAGCCCTGGTTAAATGCCTCTGTGCCTTAGCAAACACACAGAGAAGGGAGACAGGACCAGAGGTATAGCAGAGCCCACACAGGAAACTGACCATGTTTGCAGAGATCCCTCACCTCAAAAAGAGACAGCCAGTGTGAGTCCCTGCTATTATTACTGGGAGGTTTGACACAGAGCCCAACATCAGTGTGCTCCTTACACTCACCATGCTTGAAAAGCCAAGCAGCGGTGTGGCAGCTGGCAGATCAGAGTTACCCAGAAATTAAACTAAGTGGTTCAGGGAAGAAAATAATCCCCCTGGAAGCATCCTGGAGCATTGTGTTGTTCAGGAAATCCCACATGCACAGCTTGCTACACACTGGAGAAGGTTATCAAAGAAGTACTGTTCACCACTGCTCTAGCATAGTTCCCTAAATTCTGAAGGTTTTGGGCTACCAGAGGCTGTGCAAGGTGAACCTTCAGTCTACCACAGGATAGTCATGCCCATGCTAGGTAAATATGTCATGATTGTCTCTGCCAGCCAAATCCCTGAGCTGGAGGCTGGTACTGTTATGATGCCCAAGCTGTCATGGATTAAAAAACAGACCAAGAAAAGCTGCTAGGTTACGAATGTAAATTCTCTCCATTAAGAAAATGCTGACCAAAACAGCATGTAAAACATATGGGACACTGTGTCTGTTTGAGTGCTTCTGTGGGGTTTTTTGCAATTGCACAAGTTCTAACCCTATTCCTGATGGAAGGCATTTATGTAGGCAATGCTGTGACTTGGCTGCATATTTTTCCCCCACAGATGTTAACTAATTCCCAGTCATAAGAAGAGTTTGGGACCACTTGCATAACCCCAGCTGCACTGAATTAAGAGTCCTCCAGAGAGCCCCATACCTTTTGCCCTGCTGCAGGAAGGATGGCACCTTGCCACAGCAGCTCTCAGGCCTACAACGAGCTCAAAACAGGACAAAGTCCAAAACTAACATGCAGCACGTGTTGAGAGGATTTAGTGTGAGGGATTATCCACTACAAATTGCTGTATGGGCCACAGATGGTCAGTAAGATAGCTCAGTCCCAAGAGTCAT
Source organism: Poliocrania exsul (assembly GCA_035041345.1). Lineage (NCBI taxonomy): Eukaryota > Metazoa > Chordata > Aves > Passeriformes > Thamnophilidae > Poliocrania > Poliocrania exsul. The sequence continues at coordinate 28,764,202 of JAWWLZ010000094.1, forward strand.
TCCCTGGAAAGTAACATGGTAGAGTGAAACAGCCACTAGCATGAGCAGGAACAGGAAGGAATACAAAGGGAGTATCTGGGCTCCTTATCCTGATGTCAAAGTGCGTGTGACTCTTACTGTATTTAATGCACTTTTCTTCTTTAAAGCCCTACACCCTGGAGTGACATGGCTATGAGAATCTCAAGTTTTGGTTTAAGACTTATTTTGGGAAAATTCATAAACCCACAGTGTAAAAGACAGATCAAAAAAAAAAAATCTGAAATTTTCTGGTTTTCTACTGCTGTGATTTAGAAAGGAAACAGCTAACAGGTGATTTTTTAAGTATAGATACACACAGTGACAGCAAGAATCCCTTTAAAAGCTCCGTAAGAGCCTTTAGATGAAGAACAAATTTCTAGAGCAGTGACAACTCACAGCTGCTTTGACACCTGTAGCATCTGAAAAGACTTTACAGCCTCTTTAAATCCACTTGTAATTAATGTTATGTATTTTAAATACCATATTTTTAAAGAATCTTCTCAAAACACTCCAAAAATTGCTTTGAGCAAGAAACAATGGCTTAAAAAATCCCATACTACTACCACGCACAGATTTCAGAAACTGGATTTTTGCAGATCCAGAAACAATGCACATGTGCAGAAAAGGATGTCCTTTACTGCACTCAAAGTTTGGGAACAATTAACTGGGCTAAGAGCAAGCTTGCTAAGCAGTCCTCAAAGAACTCCAAGAGCTGGATATCAAGTTACACACCCAGCTAAAATAAAAATAGGACACAGAGGGACATGTGCGTCTCCCGGGTTGCAAGTATTAGTTGCTAAAGGATATGCTATGCAGCTGGACATTGCAGAGTAACTTTTCAGCAAGCTCACACAGTGAATGAGATTCCTCAGGAAGCTGGACAGAGTTAAATAAACAACGTTGGGGTCTGGAGCAGAAGGCACTTGTTAGAACGGTGAACTATGAACAGGAAAAATATTTACACATTGTGTTACATTTTTTCAGGGTGATACCAGGCCAGAACTGCATATGCCCAATAATTTTAATTAAATGACTTCTCCAGGTTCTTATCAAGCAATCTCCAGCAGCAGGTTAACATGCATCATTTCCTTCAGAAAGCTTCAGAAATGAAGCAAGGCTACAGCACAACTGAGGGTTTGTGTTGACATGCTGCCTGTCTCACCAGATGATGGGGCTGAAGCTAAGGAGAGGAGGCCATGGTGACAAGCAAAAATGCAGCTCTGCCCCGCTGTACCTGCTCAGCTGTTCGAGCCTCCCCTATTGAGCCCACTGACCTAGATGCATCATTTTCCATCTGCCTAATGGAAGGGAATAGCCTGACTGCCTCCACGAAAGCATTGCCGAGCTCTGCCAGCTTCAGCCAAGTTCAGCCTGTGCCACATGTGCATCAGATGTAGTCAGACATTGATAGGCTGCCAGCCTCACTAGGTCCCCAAACATTTGTGTGCTCACATCAGCATGGCTTTCAGCTTTGGTGGACAGCCCACAGACTGGGAGGCAATTACTGCCTCAACTCTGGCATTTCCTAACTTCTGAGTGCTTAATTCTGCACATTTGAAAAACAATATACCAACAGCCCATGTTTTAATGATTATTTGTACTAAACCCTTGGCCTTCAAACAACTCTGTTGTTTACCAAGTCAAGGATGTAGTAATCTCCGCATAGCAGTAGGTTATGATAACTTGAACTATCCAGTTTCAAATGTAGGTCACAAGACATAAAATTTTGTCCTGTTGAGAAAGAGACTTAGCATAATGCCTTGTGCCCCTTTAGTTTTTCTCTCCCTGGGACTGGAAACCCAGACATCCATCACACCACATCTGATAGCTCCAAAGCATGCCTCAGCCTCTCCCACCCTAGGAAGTAGTACTCAGAAACTCAAAGGGAGACAGCAAGAGAGCTCCACCTCACACAGCCAAGATGCAGAGTACAGTGCAACCTGTCCTCCCGCACCAGCATTAGTTTTTCCATGTGCACAGTCCAATGATTTCTTTTGACAGCACTGTAGGAGCTTGCTGTTCTCAAGAGCATCTAAAATTACCTGTTTTACTCCATGTTGAAGTAAAAGAGGGGCACTCAGCACAGCCAGTGAACATGCTGCTGTCAGAGAGGTAATCACCTCCTACAGTGCACAAACTCAACAGGAAAGTTTTAATACAGTACCTCTGAAGACTTAAATTTAAAAAGTGAACCTTCTTTTTGCATCATTGCCAATCATAAGTGCCAAACATCATGGATATCTATGATAAAACTATTGATTACACACACTATGATTTAAAAACTCCTGCAGGTCTTCAGTGTGCCATAAAATGTCCCAGCTAGTGGGACACTAGAATCAACAACAAAAAAAAAAGGCCCATAGAGTCAAATACGCACAACAAGATGATGGACTTTTAATTAAGAGGAGTGGACACCACAGGTCCGAGCTATCTCGGTTTCAGCCTTGTGTGTGTTCCTGTTAAATATTGCAGGACATCTGATGTACCTATCCTCCATGAACGTGAAAAGCAGACAGTCCTCCAACCCTCAAAAAATGCAGTTGTGCACCTCTTCAAGAAAGCAGAGCTGCAGAGGAAGACACCAGACCAGGGAGCCCAGACTTTCAGGACTGCTTGGAGATGGAAAGAGCAAGAGATGAAAGTATGACAAAGGTTGTGCCTCGAAGTGGAAAGCAGTGGGGTTAAAGCACAGGGCAAGACTGCAGTCAAGCAATCTGGACTATCATGACAACACTGTGACATTGAGTGCCTGTGGTCTAAGGGCAGTTTTTAGAGTGAGCATCAGGAAGATGCCGTTTCTGTGTGATACAAGGAGGATGCAGCAGAGCTGGACATGGATGTCTTGAAGTGACACAGAGAAAGCAAGCAAGGCAGAAGACAAAGGACAACATGGTACATCAGTAGTGCTCATTTTATACAAAGATACTGGGGTAATTTTCTTAAGGCTGCTTAAATCAGTATCACAGGACCATGAAAAGGCTTTGCTTATACAAGAAAGCAGCCATTGTGTTCTTCCTTTGCTCTTGAAACACATTATAGAAGTTCTACATCAAAACCAGTAATTTCCATGATTGAGGTTCAGGACTAGGTATGTTGCATGGGTCAAGGTATGTGTTTGATTTCCTTTCCCATGTCACCTCTGGCATTGTTTGACCCCTAGCAGAGGTGATTCAGCACACACTGAGAGAAAAAAATTAAGAATTTTTTTAGAATTGTTCTTTTGGTATTGTTCGGGGGCTTTTTGTTACTCCGTTTTTTGCTGGCTTGAGCTTGCTAAGCAAACAGATGAGCACAAGAACTAGCATGAGATAATCTGTGGCAGTGTGTGTCTGGGACCATCTCTTTTGGCAGAAGCAAGCTGTTAAATGAGCTCAGCTGCCTCATGACACCTCATTGAACACAAAACAGCAAGTGACAGGCTTTCCAAAAAGCTATTTGTTTCACCAGGAATTCAAAACCAAGCTTTTTCCAGCAGCTGTTGGGAAATACTGGATTTGCATAGCAACATGGGCACTATTTGTACGGGGGGTTTTGTGAAGGATGAGATTAAACCCTCTATTACATAGGAGGGATGAAAGCTTTCTCCTCCTGGAAGCATCAGAGAAAAGATTGTTTATTAATCTTAAGAAGCTATTTTCTTCCTAAGAACAATCTTGGATTTATTTTCTCATATAACAGGAATTATGGGGTATTTGGCCTTCATGTTTACTTAAGGAATTATTTTTTAGCATCTCCCACTGTTTTCCCCAAGAAAGCACTTTTTAGGACTAATTCATGTTGCCAGGATATCTTTTTCTTTTGAGTATTTAAATATATTAACTGCAAAGTCATAAAAATTAGGACTGTAGCATGCGCAAGTCTAAAGGTAAGTCTGCTCAATAGAGATCACTGTTTCCGTGGCTGTTTCCAGAGCAGGGTATGTTTCCATATACAACAAGCGCCCTTTATGTCAACAAGTCTGAGAAGACATCTTGTCCAACACAGCCAAATTCAGTTTCTAAAAAACATTTTCTTTTGCTGGAAGGCAAAAGGCTGGGGTTTAGCCAAAGAAGGTGACCAGTCTGTGCAGGGACACATGCCCATGCATGGTGCATTCTCCCTGCTCCCTCAGTGGAAGCAACAGCCCCATGAGCAGGGTCTGAGGGGGATGTGTGACCCCAAGCCTTCCCGCAATGCACTGAGGCAGAGGGAGAGGGGAGAGGGGAGGAGGGGAGGGAGAGGAGAGGGAGAGGGAGAGGGAATCTGTGATCACAAATATCCCAGAAAAAAATAGACTGAGGACAGCAAAGGAGAGAAATGATAAGAAAATGTTTTTCATGTGACAGCTTTATTAGCATTTGAATATTATCGATGAAACACCTCTTCTAAAGGCATCTAGCTGTTTATTTTTTCTCCTCTCATCTACGCAAATGACCATAAACTAGAAGGTAAAAATCAGACCAGAAGCTTTTTAACAAA
>JAWWLZ010000094.1:28809824-28824599 GCA_035041345.1 Poliocrania exsul
TTATACTATAAGCTGCTAAATATTAATCCACTAAAATCTACAGTGTTACATTTACTGTGTTCCTAAAATCTACAAAATATGAAAAATTGAAAAATCAAAAATCCCTTCAGCATCAGTATGCATGTATAATTGTTTGAAAATTTTAGCTCATTGTAACTGTTCTCAAATTTTAACTCCCTTAAAACTGAGCATGTAATTTACATGCTTAAACTCCTTCTGCAGTGGGCCTATGCTGAGGCAGGAAGACGATCCACCTGTTCTGACTTCTCAAGCACACAAAGTGTTTCCTTGCAGATTTAACCTTGATAGCAAAAAACTTTTTGCAGTATAATCAACTTTTTATGTTGTTGGAGTTGGTGCTGACATGGAAGAGACAGGTGAGCAACGAAAAGCTACAGTTACACCAGAAACTAGGTGTACTGGCTGTGCTTTTTGTGGAGACAAAAGGATGTTGATACTTGGATTATGGAGAGGTGGGAAGACACACTGGTATCATTTCCTTGGATACCTTCTGCAGTCCAGGGTTTATGTGCATGTTGAGACAGTGTAGTCACTGAAGTCCAGCATATTCACAATACTTGTTTAGAATAAGGTGTATCCCTTTTGTTTTGGAGGGGTGAATCATAGACTTTTAAAATGGCTTGGGTTAGAGGACATCAAAGATCATATAGTTCCAACGCCCTTGCCTTTCAACCATGTTGCTCAGGGCCCCATCCAACCTGGTCTTGAACACTTCAGGGATGGGGCATCCACAGCTTCTCTGTGCAATCAGTTTCAGTGCCTCACCACTCTCTGAAGAATTTCTTCATTATATCTAATCTAAATCTTGCCCCATCCTTGGAGGTGTTCAAGGCCAGGCTGGATGGAGCTCTGAGCAACCTGGCCTAGTGAAAGGTATCCCTGCCTATGTCTGGGAGGTTGGAACTAGATGATTTTTAAGGTCCCTTCCAACCCAAACTATTCTATGGTTCTCAGTCTACCCTCTTGCAGTTTAAAGCCTTTCCCTGTCCTCTTGTTACTCCATGCCCTTGTAAAAAGTCCATCTTCATCTCTGTTGTAGGCATCCCTCAGGTACTGGAAGGCTGCTCTAAGGTCTCCCTGGAGCCTTCTCTTCTCCATGTTAGCAGCCCCAACTCTCTCAGTTTGTCTTCATAGGATAGGTGTTCCAGAACTTGAATGATCTTTGTGACCTCCTCTGGACTTGCTCCAATAGGTCATATGCCTCTTATGCTGGAAGCAGAATTACCTCCCTCACCCTGCTGACCATGCTGCTTTTGCTGCAGCCCAGGATGCCATTGGCTTTCTGTGCTGCAAGTGCACATTGCCAGCTCATGTCAAATATCTCTTCCACCAGCACCCCCAAGTCCTTCTCCTCAGGGCTGCTCTCAATCCATTTTCCACTTGGCCTGATACTCTAATTGGGATTGCCCTGACCCAGGTGCGGGACCTTGTTCTTGACCTTATTGAACTTCATGAGGTTTGCACAGGCCTAGCTCTCAAGCCTGTCCAGACCCCTGTGTGGCATCCCTTCCCTCCATCATGTTGACTGCACAACAGAGCTTGGTGTTGTCAGCAAACTTGCTGAGCGTACACTCGATCCCACTGTCTGTGTCACCAACAAAGATATTAAACAGTGCTGGTCCCAGTACTGACCCCAGAGGGACACCACTTGCCACTTGGACATTGAGCTGTTGATTACAGCTCTTTGCGGCTGTCCAGCCATTTTCTTACCCACTGAGTGGTCTGCCCATCAGATCCGTGCCTCTCCAGTTACAGAGTAGGATGTTGTATCGGACAGTGTAAAATGCTTTGCACAAGTCCAGGTTGATGATGTCAATCACTCTTCCCTCATCCAGCAACATTGTAACCGTATCACAGCGCCACCAAATTAGTATGATTTGCCCTTAGTGAAACCATGTTGGCTGCCGCCAATCACTTAATTTTCTGTGTGCCTTAGCATAGTCTCCAGGAGAATCTGCTCCATGATCTTGCCAGGCACAGAGGTAAGACTGACCAGGCTGTAGTTCACCAGATCTTCTTTATGTCCCTTTTTAAAAATGGGCTGCCATAACTTCTCAAATGTGCTAGGTAGTGGCTTAGCTACTTGCTCTGCCAGTGCCCTCAGAATCCAGGGATGTATCTTACCAAGTTTGACGGACTTCTGCATCTTCAGGCTCTTTAGTCTCAAACCTGATCTTTTCCTACAGCAGATGGGCTTTGTTCTCCCAGTCCCTGCCTTTGCCTACTGTGACTTGGATGGTCTGGCTGAAGCACTTGCCAGTGCAGACCAAGGCAAAAAAAAAGGTCATTGAGTATGTCAGCTCTTTTTTATGACCCAGGCAACCATGTCTCCTATTCCCTTCCAGAGAGGGCCATGCATCTGCTTGCAGAAATATTTTAAGCTCATCTGCATCTATGATTAATAATTTGTTCTTCTGCTCAGAACTTTTTAGCCCTGGCTTTTGTTATTATAGCTCAATTAAAAAAAAAATCTGTGAGAAACTTTTAGAATGCAAAACAAAGGAAAAACCTACACTTCTTATTTGTTTCCTAACAGTATTTTACATGTCTAAGTTACAACATCCTTTCACCTTGATTCATGAGACCCCTGCCTATATCTTTTTAGTAGTTAAAAATAATTGGTATATTTACCTCTCAGTGCTAAGATACTGATATTTCTTAAGGTTTTTCCTTCCCCTTCTCAGATGGTGAATTTTTTCTTGCATAATATTGGAAACTGTCTGCATGAGTTTATTGCTTAAGATGCCAGTGCAGCCTAACCAGTTGAAATTCAAACACTCTTAATTAAGTGGGTTTGTTTTTAATTAAGAAAAAAAATAATAAAAGGTTTAGCTTTTGGACATTTAACAACTTTTTATGTAGCTGAACACACAAACATTACTACTACACTTTTAACATCACTTTATATAAGCCAAAATACATACTTCTATTAATTTTTTTCTTGTCCTGAATTTTTTTTCCACTTCACTTCCTTATCCACTGTGCTTTCTCCGATTCCACTTATCCTTGAAAACTGTTGCCACATCCAGTAGTCTTTGCAGATGCCATATGTAAATATTTTTTACAGTAAAATTGCTTAACATATTTTAACTTTTTTGTAAACTTTCTTGAAAAATTTCTTTTGTCTTGAAACCATTTTAATCTGAGAACTAAAGCAGAACTTTAAAGTTGTTTTTTTTTTCAGAATTTAAAGGAAGCTTACCACATCTGCTTCAAGTTAATATGCTGTTTAAAATTACCAGTTTCAAAATCAGATAAGGGCAGCTTACTTTCTGGTAATTACACATTTTGATTGAGTCTGGTGTGACATTAATGCATTTTTTCATAGAATTCTTTTCCTTTCTTACAGATAATTTTGCCCACAGAACATCAGTCCGGCACGCACTAGCCAATGACAAAGACTGGCAGGGAAAATTCATCTCTGAGGTTCTTCCCATGATAGAGAAGCAACACAATGAGGTTGCTTATCTAGTACCCTGGTGTCAACTTGGAAAGCCTCCTAAAGAAGGGGGTGAGCTTATCTTCTCTTTTGCTGATTGAAGTTACCAATACTAACAAAAAATGGCTTAAAGTTTAAACCAGGTATTGCATGGTTTTATAACCCCTTACGTAACAAATGCATGTACATGCACCCCATGTGAAAAAGGTGGCATAACACAGATGAGGGACAGAGTTTTTAAGAAGGATTTTACACTAACTTACATCAATAACTGACTAGAGCCCTGCCCATTAAGGTTGTTAATGATCAGGGTTGTGAATTGCTAAATGAACATGCAAAATGGCAGTGCCATAGTAGTTAGTGGTCAGAGCAGTCATCCCAGACTTCCTTTGCCTATCCATCAGTGAGGGCATTTCCTGGAGACGTTTAGGGTATAATGGTTGCTCTCTTTCACACAGGTTTTTCTCTTTTATCAATTTGCTTTGATAATACTGCATCTTTTGCATAATGGTTTAAAAAAGATTCCCTACTTTTTAAAGATGCATGCAAGTCAGGCATACATTGTGACAATCATAGGTTGAGTGTTAAAGTCCTGCCCTTATGTATTTTAGTTCTCTCTGTTGCAAAAGTGATACTAATAATATTGACTGTTCCCCATTTATGAACATTTGCAGAATTTGTTGCATGAAGTGGCATGGAACAAGCTTTGCTTCAGCCCTCAGCATGTGCATGTATACAGTAATCTTTGTTCTTTATTTCCCCAGGATTCTGAATTTTATGCTGTTGTAGTTGAATTTGAAAGCAGTCCACTTTTCTCCTAAATCTGGAGAGACGACTTTTTAAACACTTTGTTGCTGTTGTAGTTTATCTCCAATCCATTGCTGGAGAATGACACCAGACATACATTGTCATAAAGCAAGTGTCTGGCTTTCTGTTACAGTGTCAGCCATTGTGATCTGAAGTAACTACTAAGACAGGTAACTTTTAGCAGGACCAGAGTTTTTTTGACAAATTGTGCCATTTCTCTACAAATAAGGGAGATTGTTTGGAGTCAACGGGGTTTGTAATGTCATAAACCACTTCCACTGCCAGAAACCAGTATGAGGCTTAGAAAAGACCACCTGGCATTGCTCCAGCAGCCACCCAGATCCCTCAAACATGTATAAGCACTTGTGATTTCTGCAAAGAAGTATGAGTCTCCCAAAATTTCCAGGCAACACTGAAAATTTGCACTAGGTGCTGGGATGTGTAGGCAGTTTCCTGCTGACTCTTAATGGGAGGGAAATGTAGTGCTGATTTCACAGTAAATACATCATGGCCATGACACACAGTTTGAGAACAGACATATTAATTTGTATTTCCTTCCCTATGGTGGTGTTTACCTTTTATTCTAGGGGTATATGAATGGGTTACTTTCCAGATGAAGCCTGGTGGGCCAGCACTGTGGGGTGAAGCATTTCGAGCTGCAATCAATGCTCACATCAACACAGGCTATACCAGGCTGATTGGTGCTTTCCACACAGAGTATGGATTACTTAACAGAGGTACTACTCAATTTCTTGATATAGACTTTGGCATGGGAAGGCATAGAGGGAGAGGGGCAAGCTCTCACCCGGGATCAGGATTGGTCAGCTTTCTAAAAACAGTGTGGATCACCAAAGTCCTGTAAACAGTCCTTGAACTCAGCTTTGTCTCTTGGGTTATAGACTTAAGCCAGTTGACACAATCTTAAAAGACTTTCAGATCTGATGTTAAAGTCAAATCACGTAAAGGCTCAGTAAAGGATCATCCCATGACTGACTTGTTTGGAGAATTGCTTCTGCTAACTTCAAGACATCTAACAGATGAAGGCACAATTCTAGGACTTACAGTATGGGTTGTAATGCAACATAACAGTATTCAGCTGACTTTATTTCTATTTTCTCAGTCCATGTGTTATGGTGGAATGAGAGCCCAGATCACCGGGCAGCAGGAAGACACAGTGCCCATGAAGATGCTAGAGTTGTAGCAGCTGGTAAGAGATGATGGATCCAGAAAACTCAATCATGTTATCCTCATGCCTGCTGAGAAAAGTATTACTTTCATTGGATTAATGACTTCACTAAACGTGTTTAATTTCAGTGCGCGACAGTGTCAGGTTCTTGGAGTCCCAGCAAAATGTACTCCTGATTCCTCTGCAGTGCTCACCGCTGAAATAACCTTCTTCGAAAGGATTTAACTAATGGCAGAAGAGACAAGATGGAAGTGCTGTCAGCAGGTGACATGGATCCCCATATCCTCATGAACTGAGCTATTCTTCAGCTGACAAAAAATGGATGCAAAATCCTGATCACTAGTAATGTAAATCAGCACCCTGGTATCAACTGCTAAACAGAAGTTTATAGTATTGTTTCTACCTCTCCAGGAAAAAGAATTTGAGCTGTTACCATTTATGACATGAACCACACTTCACCAACCTTTTATTTTAATGTCTAAGTACTTACCACTTTTTTGCATAGCTAGATCACTTATCAAACATTGTAAGTTAAGTGCTCTTTTCTAATATTGCAATCAGGGATGGTATAATTTTCATAATGTACTTTGGTACCTCTTTATAATTACCAAATCACAGTTACTCCATACTGTTTAAATGCTCCCACATCTATCTTACTCAGTTATGTTTTAATCAGATGTCTCATTGGGATGCTTTGTATTAATTCTGAGCAAAGTAAAACATCAGTGTAGCTGGAATTGCACTTAGGTGCTACAGTGCTGCTGGTCAGGTGGTGTGGAGCACCCTCTTCTGCAATTTATAGGTACTAACTATAAATTGCAGAGCACCTGGGAGGTGTTTCCACACATTAATCACGAGCCTGCAATGAGCTATTAGTTTGATTTCTCCGTTGAAGTATCTTTGTGCAGTTTACCTAGTGATTATTGCTTCTTCAAAGCGCATCATAGATCTCATAGAAAGCACTAAAAAACAGCTATAGGCAATTATGCTTATGTCCAAGGTGCAATGAAAATTCAGTGACTTACTTGAGTTGGGATTTAAACATCCAGAGAGGTTTGTTATGCTCTGCAGCTGGATTTGACAATTAAACCAGTCACTGTTTTCATGACTTACTAAAGACCTCTTTATTTACTAACTTTAGAAGCTTAAAGTAACACTTGCCTTTCAAATCTCGTACCACCTTACTTGCTGGGAAATAGTACATACTCTGTGCTAAGCAGTGGAGATACTGGAATGTTATGCATCAAAGTTCGCAACAAAGCCAAGCATGACAAAAAGTTCTAGCAGCACTCCTCAAAAGAACAAATGCAAAAATGACATTTGTGAAGACCAATGGTGCTAAACAGCTTTATTTTTTACTTAATACAAGGCAATTAGAGTGCCTTTTAATACTTCACATAACAGATATTAGCAAATACAAATATATATAACTTTGTTTTTTTTGCTTTTAATGAAAATGTCCATTTAAGGATTTAACTTAGAAATTTCAGTTGTGAAATCTCTCTAGATTTTTGCAAAGTTAACAGATATTCCAGTGCAAAAATAGATCCCATTACAGATAGCATAAAGTGCTTGGAACGAAGGACCAACTATAATTCAGGAGGGAAAGATAAGCACAAAGTGGTTGTTTAACCAAGGGGAAAATCCAACAACTCCTTACTGATAAACAAATGTACTACAAAGAGGGATGCAACATGTCAATAGTACTGAAGTTTAAAATAAGTTAACACCTCAGTGCAGTTCATTATCAAGAGTGGTTCATACACTGTGTGTGACTCTCGAGTGATTTTTCCCCAATGCATACTTCAACAAGTAAATTAGCGGCTGTCTGAACTTCATGACAAATCTTCATGCCAGTGTTGCATTATGCTGTCTGTTCTTTACAAACAAGACAGATCAGAGCTGTGAAATAGTTTGGTTAATATCCACATTTAATGTAACTTTTTGCCACATATAGCAGACCCTTTAAGCATGACAGTCACAGGGCAATAGGAATCAAGAATCTTTTTAGAGGGCTAAGAAAGAGGATTATGATGTAACTGTTGTTTCCTGATAAATAATTTAAATGAGCAGTTACAAAGAGCAAACCACATCTCTTTCAGGACCAAATCTGAATCCTCCTAGAACTCGTTCTGTGTGCACTAGTTTGGTGCAGGGCAAAACTTAAGACCTTCACTTCAGTGACTTAATGCTGATTTGTAATAGTGATTTTTAGCAGGGGTAAGCATTCTGTACATGCTACTTGTTTCAATGATACTGCAACATACTTGCAGCTTATTATGGAGAAGTGGCTGTAGCTCAGCTGTTTCTGCACCTGGAAGTCTGATATATTCATCACCCTGCAACTCATCCCCATAGAGTGACGATGCCATAAAGGTAATAAGAAAGCACGTTTTAAGTGAGGTATACCGATCCCCTTTACACTCCTTTCTCAATCCCCTTAGCAAAGTATTATATAGATTAAAAAAAAAAAGTATGAAAAAGGCACTTCTGCAGAGCCTGTAGTACGCTCTTACTTTACCTCAAGACAGAACATGGAGGGACTGGGAACTTGTTTTAACTGTGTTTTAAAAATGCTGAGTTTGTCAGCATTACCAAGTATACTTGGAAATACGTCATCACCTTTCTTCAGGCTCATACCAGCCTCTTCACTGTTTGCTGGGCTGCTATGGGCATTCACAGAAGAAAATAGTCCATGACTGATTCATGGAGTAGTATCAAGAACTAATGCAGAAACTGTGTGGGTATTTAAGGCAAAGGCATGACATACAGGAATAGCCCATTTCCAAACCCATTTCCAAATGTAAAAGCAACACAGAGGGGCCCTGAAAGCATACTCTCCCATGACTGTTGTACAAGGTGAACAAGAATTGGTTGTTCTTACTATGTAATTTCCCCTCTAATATTATTCTGGCTTTGTAAAACTTGAAAAATTTACTGACGAACTACAGTTCTACTATTCCGAACTATCTTGTTCTTCAAGGGGATTTTTACTGAAGCAGTTGTCACGTGTATAATAAGGATGTATTCTCCAGTTAGGGATCACCTAATGGCTGAAACTACACTGCACAACAGAAGCAGAAACTTACACATTAATGTTATACCAGTTTCCAAACAGGAAAATTTTAGGTGAACAACTTGCAGTAATTGCAGATAGCAGCTGATTGCTAGAACTGGAACATGATCAGATCATGAATGCAGCTATCTACCAAATAGATAGAAAGAGAGCATAGCATTGCAGGCATAATGTAAAGAAATACTGTGGCTACAAAGATCAACTGAAAGTATTTTCAATCTCTAATTATGCTATCTACCTATTTAAAGTCATAAATAATACTGTTAAAAAAAAAAATCTACATCTCATTTCTAGTTTTTATCTGGCAAAGCCAGAAATGGCAACATGCTTGTGCTAAGCAGTAATTTCAGATAATGGGTACCTTTCTGGTGCAAAGCAGGGGTTAAAGAGCAGATATTACAAATGTAAGTGACATCTCATGACTTTGAATTTGCTCTTGGCATTAGCAGCTTGTACAACCACTGAGTCTGCTGCTGTGACCCAAACCCCAGGTCTGCTTCTCACCCACTTCCTCCCACTAGATGTTCATGCAGCTGCTGCAGTACCTCAAAGGAGCAGTAAAGTACTTAGCTGCACAAATACCTGGTGAGAGTATGTTATTGACTGTGATGCTGGTGGGACAATCATTGCATTTGGAGGGTACACAGTTCTGCATATCACAACTTGCTGACGAAGATACATGGTTACAATGGCCTGTCTCTTGCCATCCCACCTCCACAGTACAGCTTTGTGGCCTCAGATTTGTCACTACTGATCTACACCAGTCTAGAAAAAGCAGCTGGTCAGGTAAGTTCTCATAACTTAAGGCTACAACACTGGTAGTGACTCTTCTTGCCACTGACTGTTCTGGTGCATTCATTGCCAGCAATGGATGTAGCACCAGCAGATTGCCACTCCTGACATGAATGTTCTGAAGACTAAAACATGCATGTCTAAAATACCTGTAAATAACCACTGGCCATGATTCCTCAATGAATTATTTTAGCAACCCTAAGAAAAACATACTGTACAGAACAAAATACAGTATGGTTTAAAGCCCACAGCATCTAGTGGGTGCTTTACCACAGCTTCAGAGTTATACTGTAAGGAGCTAAGTTCAAGTCTTTCACGTGAGAACAGTACAAGACGACTCCATGAGGCACTGCCCCTGTAAAGGAATTGTTTTCATTGCATTGAATTGCATTGCATTGAATGGTTATCAGTAGAGTGTCCAGTTTCTTTTCCTCTGGCTTCTTCTTTGGGAGTATTCTATCCCAGGAAAAGGAAGTTTGTGTTCTGCTCATCATTTCTTTGATGAAATTGGCTCACACACAACTTTCTTTTACCTTCTCATCTTGCAGGAAGGAGTTAAGGATTGCAATATCTACCACAGTCTGGTTTTTGTGCAATGACAGGTCCTTAGTATGGTCGTCGTCACTTTGGTCCTTAGCAAAATTTACAAATACCTACAAGAAAAAAGACCATGTCACACATCACCCTGGATTTTCATTAATTTGGGGCATTTTAAACACTGGGCATCCTGAAATAGTCCTGGGATTCACGATTCTACTTTGCTGACTTGGCCTTAAAAGAATGATCCCATAAACTGGTGGATTTATTCCTACTTCTGCACAAAGAAGCTTTTGGCATCCAGGCTACTAAAAACTTACTTGGTCAAGTGTTGTCTGAGAAACGGAGTAGTCTTCTATGTGGAGTCTCTTTTTGTTCTGGGAGAGAATACTGAATATTTTGGCCAGGGAGGATGGTGAAGATGGAAGCTGGTACTGCAGCATATTCCGATGCTTTTCCTTCAGAACACTTCCAGGGAAGGCATGCCCAAAGAACTCCTCAACAGGCTTCAGGTCTGGGTTTGCCCCTGCAATTCTCACCACTATTGTGTAACCATCTCCAAACCTGCGAACAAGAACACCATCATAAGAGTTAAGTGCCTCTGAAATACAAGTACAGCTTAAAATCCAGCAGCACTTTCCGCAGTCAGAATAGCAATGGGAATGCTGCATGAGGAATTAAGCCTGACTATATCTCCATAAAAATGCAGACGACTCTGCAGTGTAAATGAAAGGGAAACAGCTACCTGTTCTTTAGATGCTGGACACTACCAAGACACCTGAATCGTCCATTGACCATTATCGCCATTCGAGTGCACAGGGCTTCACATTCTTCCATGCTGTAGGCAAAAGTAAATTCATTAGCACTGCGAACAGCAGTGAAGGACTGAGTTGCCAAGCTGAGCTTAGCATCCAGCACTGGCAGATGCAAAAGGTAGGGTATGACAAGTGGGCTGCTACTTACCTGTGAGATGTGAGTACCACTGATCTCCCCTCCTTGATGACACTCAGAGCGCAGTTCCACAAGAAACGACGTGCTTTGGGATCCATCCCTGTTGTTGGCTCATCCTGCAAAATGTATACAAAAACCAGATTTATGCTGCTACATTCTACTGACAAATACTTCATCTTTGGAATGACCTGACCATTCTGATTATGCATCCTGGAAACACTGAAAATAAGCAAATTTGACTCATTTTCAAAAATGAGAAAATAATTTGTGCTCCAGATTTTAAAGTAGCCAACATATCCTTTTCAGAAATGAGAAGTATTGCTTATTCTGCAATTATAGTATTTTGAAATACCCAGTTCTAAAACAGGTTGAAACCGATCAGCTTGCCTAAACAGAACACAAGTCTACTTTTTAATGCAATATGAACTTCAGTAATCCTAATT
The DNA here is from genome assembly GCA_035041345.1 of Poliocrania exsul. Taxonomy (NCBI): domain Eukaryota; kingdom Metazoa; phylum Chordata; class Aves; order Passeriformes; family Thamnophilidae; genus Poliocrania; species Poliocrania exsul. Next base: position 28,821,077 of record JAWWLZ010000094.1, read on the forward strand.
TCTGTTGTCAATTTTAATATAAAGAATGCTAAAATACTTATTTCCAATTTTCATTTGATTATTAAAAACACAGTCAGATTTGCTTGTGTTCAGCAGGAAGGCTGTAATTTTTTGTAGGCATAGAAATCTTGAAGATGCTGACAGTCCGGCATCATGTTCAAGATCCCTCCTTTACAGTGATTTTGCAGAAATAGAAGCCTGGAGGCACTTTATGGCTTACACCTAAAGAGGGAATATTTATTTCCATGTGCTATTTGCTCATTTTTAAGTAACTAATGATGTATCTAAACATTAATTAGACATGAAATAGCTAGTCTTCACTTAAATATGATTTTTCTGTTTTGCAAGAAAACTGTTAAGGAGCAAAGGTGGCAGACTTACCAGGAACACTACAGGTGGCCCTCCAATGAGGGCAATGGCTGTGGAGAGCTTTCGTCTGTTCCCTCCACTGTAATTCCCAGCATATTTTTCTCCATATTTCACAAGGCCCAGTTTCCGAATTGCCCACTCACCAACCTATGATAGACAGCACAGCACCATCTTGAATCAAGTACAACAACATCTATATAATGAGCTTTGGCTTTGAAAACAGTTTTCAGAAGGGCATTTCATCTGAGGATCTAATGTGCATGGATATGGGTTTTGAAACCTCCTGCTTACCTCCAGATCAGGATATATGCAACCCTGTCCCTGAGAAGCCTGAATAGTCAAATGGCTGCAGCTTATCAGCCAGTGAACCTGAGTTTAATATCAGCTCAGGATGTTAAACACCAGTCCAGTGCTCTTAGCAGCCACCAGCTTCAGTGAGCTTTCCTGTTACAGTGGACTTAGAGCAGGGATGTGGCCACTACTGACACACAGCAATCCCACTGTGCATCTCAGCCCTACACACAGATGGGATCTGCTGTGTTATTTGGGAGTATTGCTAACAGTGGCAAGAAGCAGGCATTGTTGCCCTGCAGACTAAAATGGGGAAGAGATCCAGCTACTACTTGAATCATATCCAGAATTGGGTCCCTTTTATATGGAGCTAGTGGGAACATCAAACAGAACAACTCAGCAGCAATCTTAGAAGGAGCTTGCAGTTTTCACCCATCATACCTTCTCTTACAGAGGGATTCAACCTACTTGGAAATACCCTATGCATCATCTACCTACAGCAGTTCCTGTTCTGTAGCACCAAGATCTCATACAGTGAAAATTGCTATTAATTCAAGGAAACAGTACTGAGAAGGGTGGTCTGTGGTACTGGTAGCTGTGATTAATTGTCTAAAGACTGTGTCTGAGTGCTGAAATAACAGCCATTTAATGATGCTGCATGATCAACTGAAAGGCTGTAACTGCCAGCATGAAGCTTCTATTAAGCTGTAGAGTGTTTGCTTCCTAGGACTTTGAAGAGCTAACCCTTGAGAGCAGGTGAGGTTCTGCATGAGCTGCAGCTCCACAGCCCTTAAAATCTTAGAGAAAGAAAAGTTGCTCAGTGGAGAAGAGCATCTACTGTGAGTACACAGGACCCAAATTATCTGCCCTTCTATTTAGTACAGTTTTCTAGGCAACAACAAAAAACCATAGCAACTTTTGGGTTTCCCTGAAGGAAAGGGGGGCAGGTTTCACCATACATTATCTTCAGCAACTTCACATCATGGCATTATCTGTGTTGCAGTGAGGGTGCAGGCAAGAAGGAACTTGCAAGTTGGTCACTGGGGTGGGTCCTGTGGTGTTCATCATTTATAATTTACCTTGCAGACTTCTTTCTCTGGAACGCCTCTCAGGAGTGCAAAGAATTCCAAGTGCTCTCGGCCTGTCAGCAGTTCATTAACAGCATCAAACTGTGGGCAGTAGCCCATGTTCTGATGGACTTCTTGAATGTTGGACAAGATACTGTAGAAGAAAAAACCCTTTGTTAGGATTTCATGAGTACACGCTGCTATTTTGGATGTTATAAAGGAGGAAAGTGAAACAGTGGTCTTGGAATCCCTGAACTAACAAAAATAGAGGATCCTTGAAGTCCATCTGGCCAAGTTACTTTTTCTCTCTCCCACTCTTCCTATTCTTTTTTTTAAAAAGGACATTTGAATGTGAAAAAGCAGGTATTCAGAAGTGGCTGCCAGACTAAATCAATTTTCTTAAGGCCACTGAAGTACTTTACCAGACTCAAACAATGGCTGAAACACATGCCAGGAGTTGTAAAAGGGAAAAGTGGAAGTGAGTTTAGATGTGAAACAAAGGTTGTGAAAGTTGGAGGAGAAAGCTATCAAAGTAGCAAAGGACCTACTTCCACACAAAACAGAGGAAATATGCATTGCTTTTCACCTGTTTCCTTTGAGGAAAGCTTCTCCTCCTGTCACATCTGTATCACCAGTCAGCATCTTAAAAGTGGATGACTTGCCAGCACCATTTACTCCCAAGAGTCCAAAGCACTGGGGATATAAAAGAGCACAGTGTGTTTGAGAACGGGATTCAGCTGCATCATTTTCAGTACTGACAAGAGGGGACGAAGTAAACTCAATCCTAAGGGCAGCTGGAGAGACTCTACTGCCATTTTCAGAAAAAAGCCTTCTGGGCTTTTATTTTAAGTATAAACCTTCAGAATAGGAAAATGAACAAACTGTGATGCCACCTTGGTACACTGTCACCAGTGTATCCGTGTCAAACCTTGGATACTGGAGTTTGGCCTCTGGTTCCAGGCAGAGTTTAGTATCTTCTTCAAAGGCAGAAACACACAGAATCAGAAACTGCTTCAGCTTCCAGTTTCCTTTGATCTGGTTTTGATCTCGCACTACTCTATGCTGTCTTGTGGCTCTTAAAATGCTGCATTAATAGCAAAACAATTTGACAGATAAGCTTACCTCTCCAGGGGGGATTCCAACACAGATCCTATCAACTGCTGGCTTTCGCTTCATTCTGTAAATCTGAAACCAGAAGAAAAAAGAATGATAAGGACAATGTCAAAGAACTCTCATTAGAGCCATATATATCACACACTCCAAACTCGATCCAATTTTGACCCACTACATTCCTCTGATAAGGAATGAACTGCATAGTTTTGTGTCAAATGCAGGAATGCAGAAGTTTTCTGTCACCTTGGTTAGCTCCTTGATTTCCAAGATGTCACTCTGTCCTCCTCCACTAATTATCCTCTGCCTCTCTCTCGTTACATCCTCATCTTCATCATTCACCGGAGGCAGCTTAGCATAGACAGGCCTGGAGAGAGCAACATGATGAAGGTTTAACAGAAGATGACAGGACCTTCGTAGGTAATATTCTCCCCCTTTCCTGGGGGACACCAATGAAAACTTCACCTGCCTACAGAGCTGCAGTGGAGAGGACAACCTACCTGGGTTTTATGAAGAACCTGTACTGGATGAGCACTGTGATGAGGAAAAAAACAACGCCCTCTACTGCCATGGCAAAGAGGTTCCTTCCCACCAGATCCCATGACAGAGGGGACACAAAACGATTCTCTCCTGCAAAAATGAGGTGAAAACACAATAACTGTTCCAGAGCAAGGCGAGTGGGCTAG
>JAWWLZ010000094.1:28828176-28839933 GCA_035041345.1 Poliocrania exsul
TAATAGATTGCTTTCTCCTTTCCTTATCATCACCATTTTGTTTCCCACCTAATGTATTTCTTGGACTGCTAGGGGTTTGTCTTTTTTTTGTGCTGTTTTAAAGTTCAGAGATATCTGCCACTGCCTTACACATGTGAAGATGTAACTGCAGACATGTTACGCGTCTTGACTTAGGCAATGGTAGGAGTGCAGTAGTCAATGACTCAGTGAAGTAAACCCCATGCATTACTGGGTGCCCCTCCAGGTTGAGACAGTGGGCAAAATGAACAGGATCTTATCAATGACTCCTAGTTAGATGGTGGCACCCTGGGACAAAAGAATGACCATATTCATGGTGGCATGCTTTTTTGAAGGTGGCTGAGAGGAATTTTCTAAGTGGCAGATCTGAAGATTACACTGGTTCTTAGAAACTGCAGCTACCAGGGACTCAGAGGCAGAGAAAGTTTGCATATTAACACCAACTTCTCAGGAGAACATGTTACCACCTGCCCAGACCTAAGAAAATAAGGTTTGCATTGTCAGAGCCTTAATGCCACAGGCCACTGAGTGTCCACCAGCAAGGCTAAAAATCTCCCATGTTGCCTCTTTCCAGTAATCAGCCCAAACCCACGCACATTCACATCAGGACTTACAGGGCCACTTCAGAGAGCTGCTGCTTGGTGAGGTTCAGTGGGTGATTGAAGGCAGTGATCCCATAAGCACTGGGGTTTTCACCCTGCTGCAGATTGGCCCGAAGGATGGCATTGTTGATCACATTCAGGAAGGATGCAATGGCATGCCAGCCCTTGTTGTTAAACCACACCTGTGAGAGACCACATCAGCATCAGAAAGGCACAAGGAACATCATCTATCTAACAGGCTCCTAAGCCCTGCAGAATATCCCTTCCTCTATTCAGGGCATATAATTTCTTTCCTCATCCTTCCAGATAGCTTGTTCAGGGATAGAAGAGAGTTTAATCAGTAAGTACAAGAGGCTGCTGGAAGACAGCACTGATCCAACAGTGAACTCCTTTTGAGACTTGGGCCTAGACTCAGTGGAAGAAACAGATTTTGAGGAAACCCACACAAAAATGAAAACTACTTATGCTCCCACAGGGAACTCTGGTCTGCCCAGTTGTACAAACTGCTGTGATTCCAGGTTACCAGAGCTTCAAGTAGCAGGCACAGCAGTGAGAATGGGTTCATTTACCTTCACATTGTTCTTTGTATCCAGGCCTTTCATGAAACTTGACAAGCTATTGAGAAATCGATCACCAGAACTTCCCTGCAAACAGAAAAGACAGTTACTTTCCCTCTAAGAGTATGTTTGTTTATGTGTGGGGTCTAGCAGGGGTTACATAATGTTTTTCACAGCTCTGAGAGCTTTCTTCCCATTCAACAGCCTCTATCCACCAAGCTAGAGGAGGTAAGAAGGCTGAGAAACTGCAGCTTTCCTCCCTCCACCCTCTCCTTTTTGTGGTATCATCAATAAGAGAGGTCAGCCTTATGCCTGTTTTTTCCCTAACAAAGTGTGACGAACAAGGTTGGCAGGCAACCTTCAAAGACATTGCAACCCACAGGCAAGCAGTCTCAGAGGAAAACAGGGGTCCAAAGTCTCTTCTGAGCCAAGGCAGACTCAGTACAGGCAGGCTCAACTGAGGTTTTGAAAGATGGCAGCGATCACTTGTTAATTTCCTGAGACAGCCCACCCTGTCTTGCCACAAAACACTCAGGTATCTGCAATCCCCACCAGCTTGCAACTGGTGTTGGGCAGAATCCGCACAGCAATGTGGGCTGCATAAACTTCAGCTGAGTGTGTCTCCAAGCCTTCTTTTACTCCCAGACAACTGCCTGGGAGATCCCAGCTCAGAGGCAGTGGGGAGAAGACACTGGTCACAGTTAACATATATATGTTCCTGTTTTCATGGCTTCTGAGTCATATCCCAAGTAACAAGACTCTGATATTAGTGCATCCTGCCTTTATAGCGGCAGTTGCTCACCTGTGCCAGCTCCAAGATCTTCTTCACCTGTTTAATGGCTTCACTGACTTCGTGGCTTGGAGGAAGCACAAGGGAACTGCTGGCTCCCAAGGAAAAGCCACCATACCTGAAAGTTCATAAAGTGATACTAAGGCCTGATTCACTGATGTCCAGAAAATGCCACTCCTCCTTCCACTCCAGATGTCTCCTCTCCCTGCACTACATATGTGTCTCCACTCGTACATGAAAGAATGGCTTTGATTTTCCTGCATGGCTGCTTAGCCATGATGTCTTCTGCTCTTTGTTTCTGGGGTTAAATGCCCGTATTATTCATTAAATGCAACTATCCTCTGCTACCATTACAAAGCACAACATCTCTCTGCTGCCCTTGGCTAGAAGGATAAGCACCTCCCAGGAATGTATACTAGTAGGCTGATCATGCAAATCTTTTCAAGCCAATACTGCTCTCTGTATAAGGCAGACATGCTTTCCAGTAGTCTGAGCACCTGGCAGTTAAGAGCCATATAAAACAAACTGGTGGATATGTTGAATTTAATACAGTGCTCAGGGGTTAGTGGACACATATAAGCTAAAGAAAAGGCAGTAACTTACCTGAACTCATTCACCCAGATCTTATTCTTTAAGCTGTAGAGACAGAAAGTAGAGCTGATGTATAGTATGTAGAACAAGAGGAGAGATAGACCTATCAATGATGCAGGCATATGGCCAGGGGAAAGAGTGCAATAGCCTCTCTCAGCTGACACATGTCCCACCACTCCTCTTTGGTGTAATCCCTAGGGTTGGTGCCCAGACTTTCCTCATACTCTGCCTACAAGTCATGACACACAACATTAATAAAACAGAAATACCACTTGAGCTGAGGATCAGGGTAATCTGAGAAGCTAAGTGAATCTGGCTCACTGCTGAAGACCTTGGGCTGCCAGGCTTATTTGCCTGATCTATGTATCCCCCATAGAGCAAGCAATATTTGGTGAGGAGGGAAGAGAGATAGTGTGTTTAACAGTTACCTTTTCCCAATGATCTGCGCATAGGTCTTCACTAGGTAGTCTGATATATTGCGGCCTGTCAGATTCTGGAGGATGTCAGCAGTGTCTTGCTCACGCTGGTGCCACCAGTGAAAACACAGATAAATGCTCATCAGAAAACACAGACATTGAGGCAAATAAATCTTGTGCAATGCTTCATGTAAGAATCACACCCAGCCACTCTGCTCTGCCCACTGCAGTACCACTGAGCTCTCTCCTACCTGTGGGGGTGGCAGCCCACCTGCACCAGGAGGGCATACAGGTAGCATCTTCTTGATCTTCTCACTGCTGCACTCACAAGATGGAGAAGGGTTCTCCATGCTCCAGTTGCCTTTCGAGAAGATATCTAGGACTGACTCTGGGACCACAGCAGTGGACCATTCCTTCTGCCCCACAGTGCAAGGAGTGTCTCTGTATTAGGGAAGAGGCAAGACAAACTCAGTTTAAAAACAACTATGATGGCCTTTGCTTACCAGTCATTTAAAGACTCAACTCCACAGTCCTGAGAAGAGGCAGGTTGTTTCTCAAAGGAGCTTGACCTCACTGAGACAAACAGCTCAGAATAACAGATCCAGCTCTGCAGCTTTTAGCAGATCCCAGTGCCAAAGACTGAGGCTGGCCAACAATGAGTAGTGTCAGACACTCCTCTCTTTGCATTATAAGTAAGTGCTTTATTTCAGTCAGTCCCAGCATGCACAGTGTCCAGTGCTCAAGGAGCATCTGGACAATGCTCTTAGTCATATGGTTTAGTTTTAAGTCATCCTGCAAGAAGCAGGTACTTGGATTCGATTCTCATAGATGTCTTCCAACTCAAGATATTCTATAATTCTAAGACCACAGCAGACAGTCACTTCTTGGATGATCTTTCTGCCTTTGGGGCTCCAAACTACTGTTCTTCCCCTAGGCAGCACCAGTGAGCAGTTCCATTGGTGGAGTAACCCAGCTCCCATTATAAAGGATGCCACTTACCTTCCACCACTGGCCAGTGTATTAGACACCTTGCCTCCCTCCCCACATCATCCTGTGAACATGTACTGCAGTTCTTCCAGGTTAAAGACACACCCTCTCAGACTGTGAATACCCTCTAGGGAATAGCTACAATCAACAATATACAGCAACACAACTTAGGTCCTTCACCATGTTCAGGACCAAACAGTAATCAGAGGAAGAGACTACTCTCTCCTTTTCATCTCTGTCAGCAAGGACTTGCACTTAAACCTCACTTCCTCACCATGCTGAGGTCTGATAACTATTTAAAAGGTTCTGAGAAGAAAAACTGAATGTAATTGCAACTCTTTTGGCTCCAATCCTGCTCTGACCATGTATTACTATCATTCCCTAAAGCCAGCTGGTGACCAGAATCTGGGGCTGGACTTCCTCCTTCCAGACCAGAGTTCTACTTACGGGATGGAATGCCCCTGCATACAACGTGTCCCAAAACCAGGCTTATCAAGAAGGGCATCCAAAAGCTTCTGAGTGCCTGCATCTTCAGGAGCATCATTGCTATGGGTACAGCAGAAAAACACTGTCAGGTCAGAGTGGTAACAGGCATACAGCAAAAGCAGCAGCAGAGCAACATCAAGAACACAGTGAAGGATATGGGTGGGGATTTTGCCTTAGAAGGATGCTTGGCCTAGGAGCACATATATATTCCTAGTCTTTGTACAAAGTATTAGTAGAGTCACAACACCACTCAAACTACTATGGCCCTGCCAGTAGTTAAGAGTTGGCATTTAAAGATCCAAAAAGAAAATACTTGGACTCTCTTTAAAATATGCTTCTGAGGGAAGCACAAAAAGTAAATTTAAATGACCTGTTAGGGACGTTAGTAATTCCAGTCTGCAAAGAACAGAATTTCTAGGCCACAAGAAACATACCTAACAAAAGTGTACTGCTCATCATACATCCACGGTTGCAATTCCAGGCTGGGATACTTCCCAAAAGGAGGAACAATCAGGCTGAACATGAGAGCAATACACACAAAGACAGCTGGCAGCACAATCTGAAATTGCAAGGAAAGAGAAAGTCCTTTTTTTAAGTAAATGTTTCCAAAGGCATCAGGAGTTACATGTGAATCACTTACTGGCTTAAAACTTTTTCAAAGTTTCCCAGGAATGTCTTTGCTATTTCCACCAAAGCAGTGCTATACACCAATGTAAGACGAATTTTGGCATTCAATCAGGGCACTCATTTGGGATGCAGAGATTCAGCTTGCAAGTGCTTCTCTCAAGGCCAAATTTGGATTTGAACCTCAGCTACATCCTTGCTCTGCAAGAACACTGTAACCACCTGGTTATCATGCATGCAACTCCTTTCACTTGCACAGGCCTCCTTTTGCTCTCAGGTGCAGTGAAGACTGGTTTTGGTGATCCACATTCCCTTGAGGTTTTTGATCTCCCATCAATTCAGACTACAACTCAGAGTGCAGAGCTGTCACTGCTGAGGGACTCTGCTCATGTTGGATGCTCTCACCTGGGCAAAGAAGCCCTTCCGGCTTCTCTTGGCAATAAGCATCCTCTTCCACAACAGAGCCATAAACTGCTGCTGGGTGAGCTTCCAGCCTTTCATCTGGTAGGAGCCTTTCCCATCCATGCCACTGAGGAGGTCTGTCTCTCTGGATTCTGCTAGCAAGAAGAAATGACCCTTATTCAAAAGTTCAGAGATGCTCTCTGGAAACTTCTGTGCTGGAGGCCTAAGGCTGAAGCAGCTACTGTGACCCACCATAAAAATAAGAGCACAGTGAGCAGAGGTAACAGAAATTTACATGAATGTATTTTCACCCTTATCTTTCTGAGTCTTGATGGGAGTATTGAGCAGGCTGTGGATCCTGCACTGTTCATTATTCCTAAAGGCAAATATACCACCACTTCTTTGGCAGTCTCAGCCTTTGGATCTACAGTATTTATAATATGAAAGTGTATTCACAAGAAAAAAACAGGCTTAAGACCTAGCAATACCTGGATCTATGTCTGAATCGTTAGGATCAAATGCATCATCTTCTGTAAAGGGACGAAGGCAGCTCTGTCTATCTCCAAACACACGCCTGTTCCTTCTGGCTGGCAACGTCCCATCTGAAAATAACAAAGCTATAGTTAGTTAAACTGCTTCAGTTAATCTCCAATTAGCCCCACAAAAATGAAAGCAATATAATTTTCATTTTACACGTCTTCCATTTGCAAACTGAGGAGCTGATCTGGAGTGACTCCAGTGCAGGTAAAACTAAAACCAAGGTCCTCACTCTGCAAAGTCATGTTTTATGCACCATATTTTATGTGATCTCCCAGAAACTTCTTTTAGTGCACTGGACACTTTTTTTTTCCATTTAGGCAGGAAAACAGCATTTTAAGAAAATTCTCACTTGATTGCATATGACCACAAGTGCAATTTGCTAACACTAGTTTTTCAGGAAATGATGTTATGAGCACTTAGTGCAGTTGCTCTCAGAAAGTCTTTCGGTCCCTATTGTGGTTTGATCCAGTCAAGAGTTCCTCAGAGAAGACAGTACTGTCAGTCAAGTAATTTTCAATACACTCAAACACTAAAACCTCTTCACTATTACAAAATAAATGCGCTACCAGAGTCAGTTCAAGTTTACAGTATATAAAAGCATGCATTACATATACTAAGAACAGCTATTTCAGGTCATTAGAAATATTAGCACAGCAGAGCTCCAGTTCATCTCAGAGTCTGTCACACCTGTGGGGGATGTGCCACTTCTGTAGGGGATAACCACACCCACCTGAGGTTTCTGCATCCACACCGCTATCATCAGCCACCTTCAGGAAGATCTGAAAAGCAGTAAGTGTCAGCAAAAATCAAAAAAGGAGCAAGAATGTGGGGATTTCTTCATGAGATGCCAGGAGAGAGTACAAGACTAACAGATGCAACAAGAAAACAGAGGAGACTTGTCAGTTGGAACAAACCATAAAACCATAAAAACAACCCTGACATGGGCTTATGTCTAAATAATTTCTGTAATATATAGTGTCCAGTACTGCAATGCAGGCTTTCAGTTAAGTGCAACACAAAGCATCCTTAAAATTAACACAGACATTAGAAGCCAAAGAAGTAGCCAACCTTCACATGACATCTCAGTGAAGTGTAACTGAGTACACAGATATGTCTGTGCTTGCCTGTACTATTCAGTTTTAAATGCACACCTGTATGAACACACATGTAAACAGGGCAGAAGACAAACCATTTCAGAAAGGAATGCAAAGCTGCCTGTTCCATAACAAATTTTTACAGGAAGAGGTAAGACTCTCATTCTTCATCTGACATGATATGCTTTGCCTAGTTTAAAACAAAAGAGAATTGTCAGCTCACTAACCTCCTCCAGGGTAGTTTCAGAGATGCCATAGCTGGAAATGCCAAGATCAGAAAGACGGTCATCAATTTCATGGAACAGCTCCACAAAAGCTCCCTCTTTAGCAGCCTTGTATGGCAAGACATAGGTTAATTCATGGCCTATGTCCTCCACTAGTCTGGCCTCAGGAACGTGTTTCATAATGAGATTTGAAATTGCAGAGACATCTAGAAAAACCAAACACAAAAGAGAGTTTTCTTCTTGTAACTACTCTTTATGCGGAAAGAAGAGCTCAGTCTAAAACAATCTTGCCAGATGGAAAGGAAGGAAAATGGGACATCTCCGAAAAGCAACTTATTTCCATGGAAAGTCTCATTTCTTTTTACATTTAACACAAGCCTGGGTGAAAGGCTGGCCCCAAGCCTGGATATACCTTTTATGTGCAGAATTTGGGAGAGGTCTTACATGCTGCTGGAAGACCTCCAAGTCACTGATGTACAGTTCACCAAGGTTATAAATTACTAACAGGCTTAGGAACTTTGCTTATTAACTCTCAGGAGAACTTAAATTCAAAATGGCTCACTCAAGAAAAGCATTCCAGTATTTACAGAATATCTCTATAAATTTAATAATTGTCCCAAGACTGTAGCTACATAGGGGCACAAGGTTAATGCTGCAGTCTAAGGTGAACCATAGAGCAATGGCGGCACTGGGATTCAATCTTAAATTCTTTTCCAAGCCTTACCTATTGTCAATGTATCACTTTCATGGTCACTGCCAAGGCCAGCATCAGAGCTGCTCTGGGAGACACTGTCATCCTGGTCACAAAAGAGAAGACAAATGTTATTTCCTGCTGTTTAATCAAAATAGGACCTAGTAGATGCTACACTTTAAGTCCAGATACTGCAGGGCTACCACTGCAAAGGGCTAAAATACAAAGAAGAGGTCACAAGTATAGAAGTAAGTGTTCCAAAAGCTTGGACCTATGTATTCGGTATCTCTCCAATCAGCTTTGGACCACCAGCATTGAAATAAACTACAGTGTAAATGGACATGCCATGCAACAGTTTAACCAGACATGGTCTGGCATAGAACCTATAAAACATGTAACATTTTTGCTCCTTCTAATAAGCCTAAGATTTCATTAAATAGAAAAAAGTATAGGCAGAAAGGGTCAGTTGTACCTTTTTCAGATAGGACACAGTGCTGCTGCTGTTTCGGCAGGAGCTCAGAGAGGAATCCACATCCTTCTTGACGAGGGTCAAATAATAGCCTGTTCCCAGGTGGTTCTTCAGGAAGAGAGAAGAGCCAACACAGCAGAGCTTGCCATGGGAAATTATGGCAATCCGGTCCCCCAGAATGTCTGCCTCATCCATGTGGTGTGTGGAGAGAATGATAGTGCGACCTGGAAGAAAGCAAGGAAGATGTTGCTGGTAAGTCAAACCAACCTATGTTCCCACACCAAAGCCACAATCATCTGGATCTTGCCATGAAGTTGGACTGGATGTTGATGCCACAAGTTTGGCTCCTCTGAATGAGGCTATCAGAATGGAAAAGGTTCTCAACTGCTGTCATGTGTTTATTCTCACCACTCTCTGCTGGCCCTTTTTTTGTGCTCAGCAAAGGCAGGTTTAATTTCACGTCAGCAGGGTTGGCTGCACAGAGCTGAACACCAAGGATGACTTTCAGACTAAGTGCCCTCACGACCCAGTAAAGAACTTTGTTCATGAGCTCTGACATGAATAGGATGAGAAGGAAGGACAGATGAGAGACTGGAACAACCTTGTCCTGCATGTCTTTGTTTATTCCTCAGTGCAGGCAACAACAGATTTGCAGAGACACATTGCTATTTTGAGAACAGTCATGAAACAGATTGATTTTCTTTTGCCTTCAACACATTCATTAAGAGCAGAGGAAAAGACTACATACCTTGCCGGTACTTCAGAAGTAGTTCCCATATCCCTCTGCGAGAATAAGGATCCACTCCAGCTGTAGGCTCATCGAGAATGACAACCTTGGAACCACCAACAAATGCTAAGGCAACAGAGAGCTTTCTCTGCATGCCACCTGACAGGAACAAGAATAAAGAGGTGTTCAGGCTGATGCAGAGATGAGTCAAACAGCAGTACTTGCAGCACAGTGGATTATGAGCTCTGAAAGAAAGCAGACTAAGAACAAGTAGTGCTACTGTTTTAGGCCTTCAGGGTCCCACTACCTTCTGAACAGTGGGCAATTCATCTGGATGCTCTTCCCTCAACAGAGTCTTAACTCCATGCCTACTGCAGCAAATCACACCTTGCATGCCCCTCTATGAGTGAATCATACTATCTCAGCACCAGGGGTAGCAAGTCAGCAGCTTGGAAGCCTAACTCTATTTAGCAATCTAGAGCACAGGACTCCAAAGCATGAGCTGCAGAAGTAAGTCCCCATGAGACACCCCTTGCATGGATGCATTCCAGACGCAGAAACAAGGGATTATACTGCACTCTTCAATACTAAAGCCAACCATAGTCATCTGCTCTCCCTTCCCAAAGTCAAATGTGTAGTCTGTACTGATACTTGAGGAAAACAAAGATGCCTCAGTCCCTCAACTATCTGGTACAGAATGATACAGGAATCCTGCCCCTCCTGAACCAAGGAGGACGCTCCAAGTCACCAACTAAAGAAGCATAAGGAATGCACATATGGGTCACAAACAGTAAGGGACCTGGAGATTATGATCTAAGCCACTATCACCTAAACCAATAAAACACATAGGCATTTGGAGAACAGGTATCACTTGCAGCTGGACTATGTCATTGATGGAAACAACAACAAAATACTAATGAAAGTAACTGACTTGTTAAGGCCATTAGATAGATTAAGACAGTGCAAGATTTTAAAGTTTACTGCAACTGATGAGGTACTTAATAAACAACTGATTTCCTTAAGCACTTAATTGTATGGTATCTATATCTAATTACAGGATCCAATCAAGGTCCATAATGCAGCCAATCTACAAGAGCAAATAGAGCATTTCTGGGGCAGAGAAACATAAAAGACTGAACCTACCAGAAAGTTTGCTTGTTCTAGCTTTCAGTTTGTGAGGCAAACCAACATCCATTGCCATCTGCTCCATCTCTTCTTTCACCTTCTTTTCCGGCAGACCTTTGAGCCGAGCATAGAACCAGATGTGCTCCTCCACAGTCAGCCTAGAGAACAGGAGCAGCCTCAGGGCACAGCTGAAAGCACCATGCCAGGACTCATCCCCTACATTAGCATTACAGCAGACATATCTGTTTGCTCAGAATAATATCTTTTAAGGCTGAGGTTTCAGGAAGGAACTATAGACTGGGTGCTCAGCTTGGGCCTGACTTCAGAGTGTGGCTCTATTCAACAGGTAAATAATCCTTTAAGAGTGCTTGACAGAGTAGCCCAAACATCCTAAATCACTAAGCACCAGGGAAACATTTGGCCTAGATGAGTTCAGTGGAGTACATTATTAAGAGACATGGAAGTGTAGGCTCTTGCTAATCATTCACAGGCACATACGAGCATGCTAGTACACACCATGTTCCTGTACCAATCTCACACCACCCCACTGTCTCACACCATGCACACATGAAAAAATGACCATGAAAGCTGAAGGCCTACTACTGTATGCTAAAGAATCGAAATGTCTGTTGGGTAACACCAGTCCTGTGTCTCACAGATGCTACTCACAAGTCAAAGAGCACATTGTGTTGTGGACATACACCCAGGTTCTGCCTGATAGTGCTGAGCTCAGAGCGGATATCTTTGCCCAGGATGAAGGCTGTGCCCGAAGTTGGTGGGAACAAGCCAGTCAAGATGGACCTGCAGGACAAATAGAACAGATAAACAGGTTCCTAAGTTCCGCTAGGAAATAGCTGCTGTGCATGCCAGGATGGCTGAATGAAGAGTGGGTGGGAGCCCTGGGGGACTTCCACAAGAAAGTAGTCTGACAAACATCTCACTAATGGATTGAAAAAAAAAAAGTCAGCTACAATGGCCTGAACAGTGATCGAACACCCACATGGCTGCTTGAAGAAACGCTTTTCTCCTCTAAAAGTTTCTCGTTCTTTCCATTGTGGGGGGTGACAGTGAGGACATCCCTTAAGGAAAGCTGTTTGGAGTGCAGCCTTAAAGAGAACAGAGCTACCTGGTGTGTGTGTGTGTGTGTGTGTGTGGCTTCTGACCAATGAGAGGCTGTAGTGTATGTAAGGTGAATTGGTTAACCAAGTATGTGGTGGCATGTTGGATGTGAGAGAGTATAAGAAGTCTGGATGTTACTACATGATAGAGATCTACTAGGATGCGAGATGATGTAATAGGAACTTTAAGGAACTTCTTCTACTATGAGCTATGAGAACTGTCTGTTATCTATCTTGAATAAACTCTCTAAGTTGGAAGCCTTCTGATCAAAGCCTTCTGATGTCTGCTGTGGCTT
>JAWWLZ010000094.1:28871086-28887804 GCA_035041345.1 Poliocrania exsul
AGATCAAATTAAGGGCAAGATGAGTCCTTGTAAAGAGGCAGAAAGTAAAGCTTTTCTGTTAGGATTGGATTTTCATTGCACTAGAAATATTATACCCTAAATAATAAACAGCTTTTAGATGTTTTAAAACATCAACTCAAACAGTAAAACACATTTAAAACAAATAAACAAACACACACACACACACACACCCCCCAACTAAAAACCAAATACCATAGTCATATCCAGTCCCATACCACTGCTCTAATGATGAGCACTGGTGTGAGCATACAAAGAATGGCATTATGTTATTAAAAAAGCATGGGGCTAAGCAGAAGTTGAAAGAATAAGCTGTGACTGAGGAGGACCCTGTCCAAAATTCCTTGCAGTTGAGCAGGAGACCTGAAATTGAGTGGAAATTCAAGTAACAGGAAAAAGTATGGCTGGACATTTAAATCAAATGATAACTAATAGCAGAAGTGTTCTTGAAAGCTGGCTATGTGAGTATGCATCTGGGAGACTGCCGGTTCAAATGTAAACAGGAGGCACTTACATCAGACCCATCCTGAATCCCCAAAACAAGCAGGCAGAACCAACCCACCAGTATCCTCCTACTTGAAACTTATCACAGCACCAGATATCCAGCTGGAAGAAACTGGCATGGGTATAATGAACCTTAAGCAAAATGGCAGTCAGAACTTTTCTGGACGAGGACGCCCTGACTGTCCTGTCTTTGTATTTGCTCCTCCTTACACAGAATGGCTAACAAGAAAAGCAAAAGTCACTCCTCTTTTGGATGTGAAGACACATCCTGCCAGATATCCCTTCCTCTCATGTGTCATAAATTCAGGGAACCTGACTCATATCTAACATTTCTAAAGTTTAACAAGATATTAAGTCTTCAGTGAGCAGACCATAGTGGCTCTTGCTTTTCCTGCGTTCCAGAAGATCTATCACTTCCAGATTTAGCGACAAGTCCTAATGCTCCTCATCTAGCACATTATAACTGAAGCCACCTTCAGAACAAAGAGTAAAACCAATAAAAAAAAATGCTAAAGATTAACAACAATAAGCAAATCATTATAGTGCAATTAGTTTAACCAGAAACGCTCTTTACTTCCACTGAAAATACACCTGAATTATTTCAACCTCCCATGATTGCTTCCTATATTTCCATTTAGCTAGTCACTGCAAAGTTACCCTTACAGATAGTAATTTGGGTTTTCTTTGGAGTTTCAAGCCCAATGGAAATGGAAAGGAAAAAATCCTTAAGCTTCAGCACTAAAAGAAAAGATCATGTTTTCTCTGCCTAGTTTAGCGCAACCTTTGCAACCATTCAAACTCTTCACTACTATAAAACAGGCTGTTGAGCAACAGCACTTCAAAATAGTTTAAGAACTTTTTCAATCTACAGGAAAGACTGAAAAACAGATGCTTAATAGATAAGGATTGCCCAAATTCACATAATGTCTTGGCTGGAGATCATGTCTCTTATATCCTAAGTGTGACACTACACTGCTGTTCACATCAGGATGTTCCCACCAGACCCTGCTTTAGTAATCTCAATTCATCCTTCAGGTTGGCTTTCTTCTATACTGTCAATATACTATAATTTTTTCCATTTGGTACTGACATAACTTGCTAAATGAAAATACACGTTGGAATATTTGCACCACTGTGTTTTATACAAAGGTTTGGAACATTACTACTAGACACAGTGCCTTCTGATAATTTAGGAATCTGGTTCTGTGTACCGGACTCACAAATCAGTGCAACTACCTGAAGAAAACTGTGAACTGCTGGAGAGGTCTTCTGTAGTATTTCTATAGATACACTGGTAAAATTCTTCACACTTAAGGTAGCAGCAGAAGTAACATGAAAAAGAAAGAAAGATCAAGACACTTATGATCTTAAAGGACTATTTCATTTTCTTGATTTGTGTTCTCTGGCTTTACAGCACACTTTTCTCCACCTGCTAGGCAGTGGGCATGTGAACAGAGCCGAGTAATAACACAAGGGATGGCTGCTGACTGTGTTGTCACATAGCTGGGCCTTTGCAGTAACAAAAGTTGTTGAAACTAAGCACTCATGTCCACATTTTGTCTCAAGTGGCAAGCACCATTTTCCCCCCTACTGTTCTGAAGTAGCATTTTGGTGAGTAGGCAGCAGCTACTACTTTTCCTAAGGAGCTGGTTGGCACAAGTCAGAATAAGCACTCAGACTTCAGATATTGCTGTCTTTGCAGTAATCTGTCTTTGTCCCATCAGCAAATCTCCTCCTGGCACATGTGTATGCTCAGTCAGCCTCAAAAACAGTCTACTTATGTCTCAGTTGCAGTTATTAAAATAGATTGAGAACTACAAGGACCTTCTGAAATACAATAGTTTATGCTTACTAAATTCTGACTGTCTGTGGTCACACAAATCTTCTGACAGTGTCTAGCAAAAATACATCTAAACACTAACTGAGGTAGTATGTCCCTCAAAAAGATATGTTTAGAAGAATAGAAAGGTTCAGGGAGGGGAAGAAACCCACTACAAAACACCAGAACTCACATGCAAGGATCTTGTCTTAAAAGGGTCTTCTATTGCACCAACCTTAAAACTAAAGCTAAATTAGAAAGAGAAGGAAACTCTGGCTGTTTACAGAAGATGTGTGTCACAGAACAACCTGAATCTCTTTCACATATACCACATAAGGGTGCTGCCAGATCAGCATACACAAAAAAGCTAGAGCAAGATCTTCAGCTGATACACAAGCTACATTCCACTAAATTTTCAGAGCTACAGCAATTTTTCATCAGCTGAGGATTTGATGCCACACAGGGCTAAGCAATATGTTGGTTTTAGAAACTCAGTTAATTGTTCACACTTAGTAAATACATAAGGATGTGCATTTACTTTTAATTCTGCAGCTGTTCCAATTATTTCCAAAGGATTTTTCCATAGTTTTGGAAACAAAAAACATACGCACAGTATGAACATAAAAACTGTGAAGTGAACTAAAAGTGTAACTCAAACAAAACACAACCACTACGCAATAAAACACAGTAACACCCAAACCCTAGGATTGGAAGTGACAAATTATTGCAGTTTGTTGAAACTGAAAAAAAAACCCCAAAACCAGCAACAGGTGGTAGAATATTTTGTTTTATTTTAGCCAGGATCCTGGTATTAACACTCTTTTATTGAATGACTAAAAATATTTAAACAGAATAGTGTCTGTTTCCCATGAGAAAGGCTGCCCACAAAAATTGAAACGACATGAATTTTCAAAAAATTCAGTGAAGTAGCAATCCATCCTCTTGCCTGTGTGAAAATGAACTTGATTCAGCATCAACAGTTTCAAAGCCATCACCTTTTACTGCATCCTGACTCCACTGAAAACTGTCACAGCCTACTGTGCTTCAGAATGAGGGCTTCAGTTCCTTAGCAGTTGTTTATTTATTTAGCTCACAGGAATGCTGTAAAAATTAGGTAATAAGTGTTTGGAATACATGCTGAAGATAAAAAGTATTATTACTAGAGATGGCTCCAAAGCTGAATATTAACTTGAGAGAGATACGAGGTTGGATCCAGGTTATGCACTCTGGCCTCAGTACCAATGAGACACAGAAATGGGCAGGACTTCTTCCAAATGGGGCAATTTCATGATCATCACTCTCATGAGAGGTCAGGCCCATGGAAATCCCCCGAGAAAGCTGAACTTTTCACCAGACAAGGGTTATAAATTGCCAAGGGGGCTACTAACACCACGCTCAATGTGAAAAGTCTACCCTGCTGTCTCCACCAACTTCAGACTATAGCTTAGAAAAACCAAATGCAATCTTCCACAAAACAGGCAATTTACTGAGATTTTGAGATCAGAAGTTAATGAGAAATTTTGTCAGAGTGGAAAACAGAAATAAATGCAAATTGAAATTAACACAGAATAAGTTTTGGCAACATAACCCTAGTATTAGCAAGCTGTACTGACTAAACTGCACACAAAAAGAGAGAGATAATAGCCAAGTGTGAAAGGTGTAATTGTTCACTTAGGACTCTCCATTTTATTTGCTGGCTTAAAATAAAAGTCAGCGTTGACAGATCAGGCTAAAGACTAAAGAAAGCACACAGAACTTTTTAACACATCCCGCTTCTGCAGCATTTACTAATTACTGACAAGCACAGTAGGCAATTCTTGTTTTCTTTATCATTATGTCTTTATCTAGACAAGTTACCAGCAAGATAAAGACGGTGCCTTTAAGGTATGGCAATTTGGTTTCTGTTGGAATATCTTTGCTGCCATGTAGTTACGGGCACTGTTGACTTCCTTATATGCAGACAAACCATTAGCTGGAACTATCAGAACAGCTGGTCCTATAGTAACCATATTGTCAGTGCAGCCTTCTGTTGACAAGTTTGCTATTCTTCTTGTGTGTTTTTTAATAGGGTTCATGCCATCTTCTACGATAGGAGTCTCAGAAATATTTTTCTCAAGCTCCTGTAAACTAGCATAGTGCAGACACCACAGCAAGGCCTGACGTAACACTTCATGGGTTTTTTCAATTCCATATTGAAAGAGGTTTTAGTCTTACCCTCCCACATCCATACGCACCTACCTAGAATCCAAGCTAGCATAATTCTAAATTCACTTCAAAAGCATCTCAGCAGCAAGGAGGCTTAGACCAAAAGCAGGTACTAAAGCCCAGATCTACAGAAGACAGCAATGCACATTATGCTGCATATGTTTACCCATCTCAATCTCTAGGCAAAGTCATGTTGCAACACCTGTTCATGAACAGTCCCATGGGAAACAAGTATGATTCTCCTGGGAACAGATTTAATGCTACAGCAGACCTTTGTACTTTAACCTCTATCAAAATAATTTTTTTAGTTTAATCTTGTCTTTGGCTTCAAAATATTAAGGAAAGCAGAAGTAGGCTCTGTAACAGCATATGCAGTTATATTAGTTATAGCATGATATTTTCTGAATTATGCAAATATGATACTGCCTTGCTAATTAAAAGCTACATATATAACTGGCCAGCAAAAAAAAAAAAAAAATGGGATCAACACTGCTCTAAGAAGTCTTTTCTACCTTTGCATATCTCTTGACTGTCAGCCATTGGACTGTAACCCATTGGAGTTACACAGAGACTTTGTCCACTACCTAGAGTAAGGAACTAAAAATGTCCTTCCAATAATGTTTTTTAAAAGGTTTCTTCCACATCTGCAGTTGCCTACACAACTTCCATTTACTTAAAACCCCAAAATCTAAGGGCATGTTGCCTGTTTAGTAAAGCAGAGGTTTGAAGAAAAAGTGAATTAGGCAAATGTGGGAACACTACCATGGGTACCTGAATCTCTTACCCAACCAATATAGTACACTACAAAACCCTTTGCGCAATCCAAGTACACAGTATTGGCTGCTTGCTCCACTTGCTTATCACAACAGCCTACATCGGACCAAAGCAGAAATCACAGTGATTCCCACACTGTCCTGGGCTCCCGTTCCTGGCTGGATGCTTAGGGGTGGGAGGAAGCAACCGGCAGGAATACCCTGGGGAGTTCTGCTGAGGACTAATGAAAACTATCTGGTACTGAAAGCATAAAGGGGGGTAAAGTAGCCTTCCTACCTGCTCCTGTGAGTCAAGGTCTCTCTACTGATACTACAGGGCAGCATTTTTGGCAACACTGTTCCCCCAGGCCCAAAGGAAAGGATGTGTATGTTACTATTGAGCACAGTATCAGAGAAACTAGTTTGTATATTTATGTGCAACAACAGGAATGCCCCCCTGCCACAGCTGGTGCTGGCCTATGTTTCTGGGGGTGAAAGCCACCTGGACATGTGGTTTGCTAGTCCTCATTGTAGCCTGGGTGGTTTTTGCTGGGGTTCTTCCCAAGGGAAGTCAGGGAGGAAACCAGTTTAATTAGGGAGGCGTAGGCAGGCATAAGGATCAATCTCAATGTTTAGCTTCAGGGCGTGGGGTCAATTTTGTTAGGGAGAAGACACTGAAGATGGAGTTAGCCATCACCTTAATGTCACCCAGCAGATAATGTACAACATCCTGTTTCCCTGAGCACCCTGTAGTCATATAGGAGGGACACAGCCACCAGAAAGCCTCTTCCAAGGCTGCTCTTTAGCCCAAGCCCTCTATTATCCTTTATCTGTTAAATGAAAGAAACACTAATAGCACTGACCAGACAGGCTGCAAACTCCTTCAGTGTCAACACCTGTCTGTACAGCAAGGTGCAACATCAGCAGACAATGCCACACAATTGCTGTTTCTCCTGCACCATGAGCAATACTAATCCAGCAACCAACTGAGACAGGCAGGCTATGTGTGGAACAATAACCTGAGACCTGATGCAATTTCTTAGATGATGTTTGTTTCCCTCTGCCTATGTCATTACTTCATTTTTGTTTGGATGGATTAGTTTCAAAGAACTCTTTGAGATCACTGAAAACTAAGGGCAATGAAATACATACCAGCCAGGCTACCTTAAATGTGCCACTGGTAGCAACAACCAGAGAAGGTGGTTTAATTATACCTCTTGATTTATTACCCTGTGGCACTGCAGAACAAAGTATTTGGGAGTCCCTCAGACTCAACAGCAAGGTGTATCTCTACCTTTCAAAACAGAAGGAAAGCTTATTTCTTCCTAACACTTTATCTGCTAAAACGGCACTGAGGCCAGTTGCAAATTCAGTGCCTGCAAGCAGTGATCCAAACCTACCCTGGCTGGCAATCCCAGCAGCCACGGTCATGCTCTTGGAAGTGCCGTCACTAAGGTCTTTGACTCTCTGTTCTGATTTGCACTCTGCCTTATCACGAGTGTTGAAGACCTTGGTGACATTGCTGGACAGAGATGTAACAAGTGCTAGGACGGAGAGGGCACCTGGCACCTGCCTGCAAAATTGATTGTGTCAAGGTATGTGTGTGCCTGCACGTAGATTTCACTGCTCAGGGCTTGCAGTAACAGCAGTGCCCATAGAGTGTGACAGCTGCCTGTGCTGAACTCCCTCACACCACCAGGTAGTACTTTATCCTGGCCAAAAAAAGTGCTACATGAAGCAACAGTGGACTGTTCCCTACTGATAACACCTTCCCCTCCCTCCACCAGAGATCTCTTCTCTGCTGCTCCTTCTCAAAGTCCTGCACAAACAGCCCTGTTATGAGGCTCTGACCTCATCAAGAACAGCTTGAGATACAAAACCCATTGGCATGAGTGCATAGCATGGCCTGAACAAAATATTAGTGTCCTACCTTGTCGTTATCAAAGACATTGACTTGCACATACTTGTTAAATAATCTTCCTTCCCATGGGTTCAGCACACATCTCATTTCAGATCAGATGACTCTAAGAGTCACACCCTTAAAATTAGTTTGTGAGGGTTGTTTGAAAGAAACTTCAAGTGAAAGGACTTTGGCGTATGCTTTCTGAACTAATTCAGACTTCAGAAGCCAAATACAGGCATGCATGTTCTGCATGACTAGAATTAGAAAAAAAAGTACACCACAGCTCCAGTTTATATACCGGCAATGGAAGATCACCTCCTGGAAACACAGTTCAAAATCATAAGGCACTAGTGGGAAGTGTGAGGCAATGAGGGAGCTACAGCAACTCCAGTAGAGCCCACATCACACAGCAAGGAGCACTGAGTCCATCCCACAGGAGAAGCTACAAAGCTGCACCTGTCAGCACCACCAATTCATATAGCTTTAGGTTCAGGCCAGAGCTAGAACACAGAGGGTATTACAGCATTTTCAATTTGATTCATCGGGTAACCAGCCCTCCTGCTGAGTGGGAAACAACTGTATGAAGATGGTGATTTGTGGGTTCAGGGTATGCTTACATCAGACATCCACTCCAACTGTCTTCTAAGGTTTCCAGACTCACTGGAGTGGAGAGGATTTGCATCTCTCACAGCACATTGTCAACAGAAACTGAAGGGTTGACCTTGCACATGAACCTAAGCACTGCTAAGTACACAAGTACTTCTAAGGCTAGAGGATGCAGTTTCATGCATTCTATCAGAGAACACAGCAGGAGTGGGCAGCAAGGACCCCCAGACTGAAAGCTTTGCAAATGAGCATAAGGAGGACAAACAGGCTTTGTTCTCCTAAAGCTTTACCAACAATGGACATTCTGTCATTCTAATGATATAGAGGTTTGATTTTTTTGATTACACATTTGAATATGATCTGTGATGACTCAGTCTGAGGCTTGTTTTTGCAGTCATTACTCTAGCCTTTACAGTATAGAGAAACATGAGCCTTCTGACTTTCAATGTGTACAATACTCTGTATGTAAAATGTTTCTCAGAATCACTCCTTCCCCCTAAACCTTGCCAGCAACAAGAGCTTAAGCTTATGACTTTTATAGTTTTCCTGTAAATGTCTATGTCTGATGTTTACTGTAGGTTTCAATACAAAACACCAGTATCTGCTACCTTTGGAATAGGTAACTTGCAGAAATTACTACAAGCACGAAGTGTAAAATCCACTAACAGTTATCTGTCATTCTGAGGGAGTGAGCTTGTTCCCACAAAATGACCAAATCAAACCAAGTGTTTGAAGACATCCATGAAAGCAGTATTAAACTTCTCCTTAGCAAATAGTCATCTTAGGTCATTTTGGTTGTGTTCATTGTGTGTCCATCTCTGCGCAAAGGGTTCACTCTGCATCCTCTACCCCCTAAAGCTGCTGCAGATTTAGGTAAAAGCATAAGGATGCCACTTGACAGTTCTCTGGTGACACAGATATTGAGGTCAGTGAGAAAGTGAGTCCCTTACAAAGTATTGACTAGTGCTTAGTCAGCAGACCACAGTATTATCTGCAGCTCTTATCCCATCAGGATAGAGGAGGGTTAAATATCCAAGACAAAGACCTTGCACAGTTCATGTCTGTACATACATCCAATGCCTATTTCCCAACCACTAGCAATACGGATTATTTTTAAGTGATCTGCTATGTACTGAGCAACACAGGAAAGGATGTCAAAACACCAGTTCTGTTTTACGTGTGCTCAGCATCACATGAGATCAGATTTTTCTTCCTGCAGCCTGCCTAACACATGCTCAAATGAAGAGAGCTAGGGAGCACTACAGCTGGAAAACCAAGGACAATTCCCACAAAGTGCTAAAATACCATCTACATTCAAAGAGCTCCACGTGCCTGGAAAGAGGCTGTAGGTGAAGACAGTCAATGGCTGTACTCCTGCTCTATTTTCCTGCTGCATTTCCTTCTAAACCATTACTTTACATCACTTCCAAGAGATACATGGAGCACTAACACAGCAGCCAAGATAAATCATCTTTCAGAGAAAAATATCCCAAAAAACTTTTGAAAATTGCTATGTCACAAAGTCCTGACAACCTGCTACATTTTCTGAGACTGGGCAGAGTTCTTTCATGTCCCACCTCTGCTGTAAGCTTCCCATGCACTCTCACACTGGTCACTCATTTGTCTGCACAGGACAGGAACAAACACCAGACCTTCTCACACAATCTAAAAATGGGAGGATTCTATTTTTTCATGGTAAACAGGACTGTGTAAGCTTCCAAGACAAGTATAATTCTTCTGTACCCTGCCATTCAAAATCCTGCCGGACAATAGCAGGGAATGAACTACACTACACCAACCAGTCATATAGGCAAAAAAACCCCCCTTCAAAACAAAACACAAGAAGGGAAGTGGATACTTCATTGTCAGACAATAACCAGCTTCGAATTTGTAAACTGGAGGCCAACATCAGCTTTTCTTCATCTGTGTTCTTCCAGCACTCTTCCCCCTGGAGTTCAGTGGTTGGAACACTAAACTGCAGCCACACTGTGTTCACTGCTTGACAAAATATCAAAATAACTAGTGCTTTCCAAAAAGACACACTACTTGGACTTCTTTGGGAAAGCCAGCATTTTGACCAGCTTTAGTGGGTTGAGGATTTTAATTTCACATCCAGAACACAGCTGCTGTTCTTGGCATTGCACACCACCCCTTTTCTCTTCCACTAAGTTAAGGAGCATACAAGGCTCTGACACAGGAGAAGCTTAAGGTACTTCTACAGGATTGGAAGGGGTTTGATGAGCTGTGAGTTATAACCATGCAACATTCCCATTAAGGTACATTTCTGAAATTTACACACATGCAGAATTAACTAGACCAGAAATGCCAGATGTAGGTGGTTCTTTCTACCATGCTCTTACCTAAGCCAGAGGAGTTTCCCAACTTGTGTAGTTTTCCCAGGACCTTCTGGACATCCCTTATACTTGTGTCCTGTTGGCTGTATAACAGTAACCTCTTGGCATCTGAGAACAGGCGGGAAACACTGGGGATGGGAAAACAGAAAAAACATCCAGCAGTCATCAGCTCTGTGAGCCAGCATCCACAGATACAATTTAAGATATCCATTCCAAACCTTAGTCTTTTTCAGTTATCCACTCCAGCACAAAAACCCCTTGCTTCAGTGGGACAATCCAAGGAGCCTAATAAAAGATGTCTGCTAACGCAAGATCAAACTAAGTTAAACTGGGAACATCCATGCATTTGAAAGCATTTTTAAGACTGAGGCAGAGAGGTACTCCTGCTGCTTTAAGTATGTCCTTGCTCCTTTCAAATGCTGCTCCAGGTTGCAGACACATTATACTCTGCATCAAGCCTAACTCATCTGACATTATGAATGTATCAACCAAGGCAAGGTATAGAGAAGCTGGTCATAAACTGTGCTTCACATTAGCCAGTAATAAATGACAAATGCGAGGGAGTGTCCCCCAGACATCTTCTTGCCACTCACTCTGCATTGTTCAGTGGATCATTAACCAGGAAAACAGATGCTCTGAAAAAGAGCATTTTAAAAAGCCATACTTTTTCATAGGCCAAATTCTGAGCTCAGATAAGAAAAACAGACTCAACTCCTCCCCCAGGTAGAGATTTTCATTCACCAAGAGCTTCAACTGTTTGGACTTGAGGATACTTCACAACTACCAGCTGTCTGCTAGCTCCTCTGAGCTTGTTAGCTGGAGAATTTGGTACTTCAGTGGTCGTAGAAACTGCAAAATCCCTGACAGTGTAAGGTTTTGCAACTTCCAACTATCCCTTTTCCCCATGTTCCCCCAAGAACAGAGATGAAGCAAAAGCAGAGAGACTCACATGGAGGCATTGAAGTTTCCAACAATGCCAGGGGATTCCCCAGGAGTTGGGTAGCGGAAACAAGGGTTGTTGGCATTGCAGATGATACCCTGTATCCATGGTAAGGTTCCTGCTGAAGGCATAGCTTTATTTGGAAAATGACCTAGAACAGAAACACGGGACTTAGGAAAGAGAAACACATAATACAAGCTTCTACTACACATCATTGTATTTGAAGGGCAATCCTAACCCTGTGCTGGTTATTGTCCCAAAGTGCTTATGAGAGAACAGACGAGCCAACATTAAGAAGGGCTGAGCTCATGTTAGGTTCTGCACACTGCTCTAGCCTCCTCAACTGAAAAACAAAACCTTGTTAAACCTGCAGAAGCTCTTTGCTGGTCTCAGCTGTGCAGCACTGGTTTTGGCCATGCTAATGGGAATACAGTACTTCTTGCTGATTAAAGCCAAAAAACAGGCAACTCCAAAGCAGTTGGTGAGAACATGCACATACTTATGCTTTCACACCAGCCACCCTGCTCTGGATTTGTAGCCTTAACTAACACAAAGATTTGGCTTGAGGTCACAGGGACAGTGCTGGTCAGGGTCTGGGTTCTGAAGATCCATAATATTTCTACTCAGTCCTTTCAGTTTTCAGAATCTGCTCACCCCAATTACACACACTGTAAAGTCCAAACAAAGTCAGCAATTGTGGGTGGATGCCTACATTGTTTTCCCGAGATAAGTATGTTGCATATTGACTTGACTTTCAAACAGTCTTAAAACTTGACAGTTTCTGAATCATTTAGCCACCTGCCTGCATTCTTTCAAGTCTTTCTGCTGAAGTCTGAATCTTTCTACTAAACAACTACTAAAGTTGTAGGCCAGAATTTACAATTGAAACAGTAACATACTACTCAGGGCAGATCTTCACCAGTACACCACTCAGGTCCCTGTGAATCCCTTATCCTCCAACAAAGGGGAAAATAGTTTCCCTTCTATGATCCGACACCTTAGATGAGCTGTCCAGCTACTTTCTGCAACGACCTTACTTCCTCTCCGCACACTAGGGAGGGGAGCCTGGAGAAAGGTTATACCCCTTCCTCAGTATCTCAAAGCTCCAGGCTTTGATGATGACATGCACATTCTCCTCTCTGATGCACAACTTGTCCTCCCAGAGTGCCTCAATCACTCATGGTGCTGGCTCCCCGCCTCCACAGCCTCAGTGGAGGTACCAAAGACCCAGGAGGAAGAAATATTAAAGCTGTTGAATTACAGCAAGGCTGGTTACTGTACATGACTGACAGAAGAAGGGAATATTATCAGCCCTCCCTGGAGAAAGCCAAGGACTGTCCAGGAGAAAGACAAACCAAAGCTTTGGGTTTTTTCCAGTACCCAGAGAGCTCTTGTTCATAGCTCTCTGTTTAAAAAATAGAAGAGCTATTTACCTGAGCTCTCTGGCTTTCATTTCATTTTGCTTTTTTATTCTTCTTAGCTGAGGGGCTTGGGGGGTGGGAGGGAGTAGAAAAATGCTAAGACTTTCAGATTCTTTCTGTAAAATTTCACCATCACCTTCTCTCTCCTCCATGTCTTTCATTTTACATGGTTAGGAACTCCAAGAAACCATTAAGAACAATACGAAAAGAGAAATGGAGCACAAGAGTTTATGGGAACTTTTTACACACAGTGATGCATGTGACAGCAGTTTCTCCAAGAGTAAAGCAGGAATCTGCTAGTTTTAAATCTCATGAGTTACACAAAAACCACTGTGCAACAGCACACCATTTTCAATTACATTGCTACAGACACATAGCTTTTCAGTAGAGATGAAACTCTCTTGCTGTCAGCTTCCCTCCCCTTTGCCCTCAATAAAGTGCATCTTGCATACCTTAAGGGGTCACAGCAACAGGAAAGAAAGGCTCTTCAAGACCCAAGTCAGCAATTTGGATCAATAGCAATCTAAGAGGTCTTCTCTGACTGGTCTGGTGAAAGCCACATAGCAATCAGTTCAAAGTTAGCAAAATTTGCCCCTTTGTTTTCAGGGAAAAGTTTCTCACAGTAAGCCAAGCTGGTAGAAATAAGAAATCCTGACAACAGAAACAGTCCAATCTGTGGTTCTTCTCCAACAGGAAAAGAAAAATTTGAATTGTCTGTTGAAAAAGACTACCATTAAAATACTGAGGCTATCTGGAGGCTACAAAGCACTTGCATGCAGGTCTGTTACTGCTATCACCAGGCATTACCTGCAAATGATTTCATAACAGCACACAGCACTGCCACTACAGATAACAATCCTACTTCCCTTAAGGCATCCACAGAGTTGCCAAAGAGTTTGCCATAAACCCAAGGCTTCTTCCTTTCTATCTCTACTCACATTTCAGCAAAAACTGTTTCACTTTGTAACATATCCACATTTGTCAGCATGAGTGAAGGAATGTTCAGTGAAACCTCAAGACTCCAAAAACACAATTTAGAAACCTATTCACAGAAGCTTTTCTAAAAATGGAGAGGAGTTAATAATAAAAGTTAATTAAAATTTTCCAGATGCCTTATACTCTACAATTCCTGAGGACACTGTAAGAAGACAGACAAAGCAGTAACACTCAATATAAATGGGAAGGAAAAAGGGGTGCAGGTGGAAGACTCAAAATTCTGCTTGTGACACCAGGGTGCTAGAGCAAATGGTTTTCAAATAGGCTACTGACTAACAAGATCAATCTAAATAGCTGTATAAACTGCAGCTCTTGTTGAGTTTGAGTTTATATACAGCACTGCCACAGTTGAAATGAACTACCATTGAAGCTGCCAGTTGTTTATACCAGCTGAGTAGACTGCTTAGTGCTTCTCTTCAGCTTCATGTCTATAATTACAGGTATCTCTCCTAAAGTCACTAGCATTCAGTCAGAAGAGGCAATTCCAATGCCATGTAAAGTATGAGATTTAATTTAGGGAAGGTTCAATTACCTGCTGAGCACTGAAGCTGTACATAGAACCATCAGAGGCCAAAGTGTAATGGGAAACTGCAAACATTAACACCTTAGCTTTAAAAGGAGTCTTACTAGCTTGAATCCCAAGCAAACAGCACATAATGCCCCATTTTAAGAATGAAATGCTTCAGAGTGCCCTTCAGAAACATGTTTTCCTGCCCCTTAAACCTTACCTTGCAGCAATCAGGCAAAGGAAAGATAAACAAAATGCTCTTCCACAGTCACCCAATTGCAGTATGAAGCTGTCACCAAACAAAGCATGTTGCTAACAAACAAGTCATGCTTCCTAAATCAAATGGCAACCAAAGAAGCATACAGATTGTCATTTATAAAGAACAAGTATCCTTTAAAAGAAAAGCAGAAATGTGCCCATTTAGGGTCTAAAGAGAAAAGTAGCATATATTTCCTCAGCAATGCATGACTGCTGAATCCGCTAAATGCAGAGCTGACAAGCTAATGATTAGAAGGAATGGAATTGCTCTTGTGCTCTTTATAATACATTAATGCACATTACTGCCTGGAAATGAGATTGCTTTCTTAGAGATCAGAACACTGCATTCTTTTATGCTAAGTCACATACAGACCAACAGTGAAAAATAAGATTGGGTTCTGTGTGGGTTTTACAGATTTGTCACAGCTCTACAGCAAATTCTCAGGTAATCCATTATAAATGCAAAAAAAATGAGAACCCACAAGAAAAAGAGCAGCAATGTACAGTCCTGGAGCACCATTAACATGTCAGAAGACACTGCAGTCCCTGAGGTGGAAGCAAAGGAGTCATTAAGAGCTCCCTACAGATTTCTAACTGAAGTACAGAACCACTGTTCTTTGCATCTTGCCAGCTGCTTTATTACCTTCTAGCCATGAAACAATACCCATCCTGGGTGCAGCTGCTGTGTTTGGTACTTACATTCATGCTGCTCGTAGGGCGGATATGAAAGTCTTACAGAGATCAGGATGAAGAAGATAAACAGAGGCCAGGCAACTTCGATCAGCAGCTGGAACTGGAAACAACAAAGACAAAATATTAAGACATCATATTAAAAAATACAGGTCAGAACAGAGGTTCCAGGACAATCCACTTGAAAGCCAGAAGAGTTTTGTAAGTGCTGTCTCACTGTGCTTTGCCTATGCATTCCAGGATCAAGAAGTTTGTTTCTCTAGCTTCAGAGGATAATCTGCAAAGAATTACTGGCTTTTCTCATTGATATGTGGCAGTTATTGGACTAAACCGGACATGCTTAAGGGCTATTTTTGGCTTCTTTTTATAGTTCTTTTTGTCCCTTGACTGAAAGAAACCTCCCAATGAATCTTCCTAGCAAAGAGCTGAATTTTTTACCTCCTATTTTTGAGGTAGTGACAAGTACTTACATCCCCTCCTCACAGTAAACCATCAAGGTTCTACCCTAACACACCAGGCATGGAAATTGTGCTGGTGCACAGTTATGCCAAATCTTTTGGTGCTGCAGAAGTATATTGGTATCAGGAAAGCAGAGCTATTAAGTGCATACCTAGTTATTGTTTTGTTCTGACATATGTTTGTCCACAAAAGTAAGCACCCACTGGTCTAGGTTATGTTCAGATAGGCAGTGAGTGTCAGGTAAATAAAGAAAGAACTCAGTAATTTAGATGGACGAGACAAGAAAAAGAAAGGCCTGCTATTAAGTACATTATATTTTTTAGACAGAGAATTGAAGTGCAGAAAAATACACTGGATGTGTCGTATCTCACAGAAGCATGGGGACAAAGCAACTCTTCAGCCTAGAGCTTCTGAGACACAACCTGAGGTTTCCCAGATTTGAGCTTCAGCAGCCACACTTCTCCTTTCCCACTCCAGAAAGATTGCCCAAACATGGATTTTCTGTAAGCCATGAGACAGGGAAAAATTGAAAGCTTTTTATGCTGCTACTTATTCTTTTCATCCATTGGAAGTAGGAAAACTGAGTGTTTTCTTGGTCAAGTAAAGAAAAATCTTTTCCTTTTTCTTCCTAGAAAACAGTCTTTTCTAGTAAGATGTCTACATCACTCTCCTTAAAAGCCAGACCTGCATCACAGTAGAAGACAAAACTCACACACACAAACATGTTTTCCGAGCTAAAACACACAGCACCAAGCACTCCATGCAAACTTTGAGGTCAGATTTCTAGGTCAGTACTGTACCTCAAAATAAGCTCACATTGTAAAAACAGGGCATAAAAACAAAGGCCACTTCATCCAGCAGAGGAAACTATGTAGAATGCTTTTTCACAGATACCATTAATGGCTGAGATCAAACAAAAGAGCAACACTACCTCAAAGGCAAAAATTGAGCATCAGTCTTCCAGGCACTCCTGGTAACAGTGCCAGTCTCTGCAAGATAATTTTGGGATATTGTTACCCGCTGGACCCGGAGATTAGCTCAGCTGGTTAGAGCAATGTGCTAGGAACACCAGTGCTGCAGATTTAAGGCCCATATGGGCCATCCATTTAGAGTTGGACTCGATCCTTGTGGTTTCCTTCCAACTCAGAATGTTCTGTGATCTGCTATTTTCATGCATACACTGTATGACTACTGGATAAGAAAGAGACCACACGAACAAATTTGCCAGGAAGATGCCTCAGTATCTTTGGCCTCTCTTATTAAAATAAACAACGTAGTAGCAGCA
>JAWWLZ010000094.1:28887904-28905793 GCA_035041345.1 Poliocrania exsul
GTGCCTGCTCCAGGAGCAGGGACCCAGGGAGGAGACACAGGAATCCTCTGCATGATCCAGGGATGGCTGCTGGGCTGCAACAACCCTGCACAGCCAGCCTGCTTCCTCCTGCACTGCCACGAGTGTCCCAGCCTGTTTCCTCCTGCATTCCCAGGAGTGGCTCAGCCTGCTTCCTCCTGCATTAAACAGGGCTCTGGCTCCCAGAGATCAAAGATGCTCAGAGCTAGGGCACTATCAACCTGTCTATTCCTTCTCTTTTCAGGATGCCCTTACAGCTGCCACCAGGATGGTATAGCACGTTTTGACAAAAAGGTGGCTGTGAAAACAGGACAAGTCCATTTCCTCCACCAGCATCAAAAGTCATGCTCTGGCATACAACACAGCCCTCTGCCATCCTGGCTGTAGGTGACCAGCATGCACCCCGAGCAACTGCCACTACACTGTTTGGAGAAGGGCAGTGTCAGCTGGGTTCGTGGAGGTTTCTTGCGGTGACTAGTGTAGCCAGAGAGCCTCTCACAGCCCTGCAACTCCTACAGAGCCAGTGAGAAAATGCTGCCCTTGAGTTCAAGCCCTGGCTTGCTCAGAGAAATACCAGCCCCAGCCACACTACACTGGGGTGGACAGTAGTACTCAAATGGCCCCATTGCTGAGAGGGGAACTGGCTACCTGCACACACAGCTCCTCTTCTGCATGCCTGGTTATGTGTAACTACAGAGCTACAAAGGTAACCACATATGGGCTGCATGCACAGGGCTGTATGCCTAACTTGGCAGAATGACAGGCTTGGAGAGCACAGAGAAAGACAGGATATAGCTTGGACTGACCAAGCTGCATCTCTATCGCTGAAGGCTGCTGCATCATGGCAGTCATGAAATGCTACTTAATGAGAGACAGCTGGCAACTGCTGCACCAGAGGCTTGCACAAAGCCAGGCTTGGTGTCAGTGGCACCTCAATAGAGACTCCTTGCCCAGACTTTTGTGATGTCAAACAAAAACTGAATTACCTACTTTGCTCCTTAAGGTCAGCAGGTTCCTTCCCCTACTGGTTCCTGATACTGCTGTGACAGCACTTTTCATCCACTGTGGCCTTTGCAGATCAGGACACAAAGATACTAACAGCAACATATCTCACTGAGGTTCACACTAAGTAGATAGTGAAAAACCAAGTCTCCTCACCCACTTTTGTGCTGCAACTACTAGACCAGTCTGGTTAATACTGAAATGAACCTTCAAACACCCAACTCTTCTGCTATCCCTGCTCCATTTGGAGTTGAAGGAGGAACATCCCAGTTGCACACATCAGGTGAATTCAGCAGCAACACTTCGGCATGAAAAAACTGCACCTTATTTTACTAAGGCTAATCCCTGAAGTATGCTCAATTTATACCAGTTGCCTCATGAGGCTATTAAATACTAAGCTCTACACTGTGTCAATAGGAAATCTGTTGATCAGGAACTAATCAAGCTATCACCTATCTCACTGTCAAACCCTCTCAACACTTTTATAGTGCAGTTTCATTCCAGGGATCTACCAGCAGCTGACCAGTCTTTCCATGCAAGTTTGAGGGGTGTCCTTATTTGTAAAAAGTTAGGGAAAGAAATGTTTTTACACAATGACCCCTGAGCATGATTTTTCTTTCCTCTCTCCCTGTCAACTCCTTCCCCCCACTCCGGTGGTGTTGGAAGTTATCCAGTACAAAGTAATACTTGAACTGCACACGTCAGGCTGAGCTTTGAACCCAGCTTTCGCAATGCAGCCCAAACTCACAGCAGCCAACAAGGGGGTCCAGTGGGAAGCCAAGACTAGCTTGTGGGAAGCAGGGCAAGGATCAAACTACTTCTGGGCCGCATCTTCACTAAATACAAATGGGAGAGAGCCTTCATCAGCATACCCAGCTCAAGGACAACGGTCTCCTAACAGGAAAACAAATAGATGAACAACTCTGCTAACATGATAATAGCATGGTGAGAAGAAGTGTTCTGCTACTTTTCTGCAATTCCCTGTTAAGTGGTCTTCCCCTCCCAACATCTTCAGGTAAAAACTCAAATGAGTTAATGAGAAAACACCCACAAATATGAGGAAACCCACAAAACCCAGCCATGTCCTAGGCCTTCATCATGAATTGACTAATATCAGTGTGGAATAGAGATTATGAGCAGTTTCAGGGCCTCTGGTGTACTTCATGGGAAACTGGTACTGAAGCTACCAGAAGGTACCAAAAACCAGCTGAACAGATCAAAAGTCGTTAGTCTACTGTGTTTTTGTGGCATCACCAAAGGATACAAATGTACCTGGGCTGCCCAGTACGCTAGCCTAAACGAGCTTGACACAACAACCATGCTAAACTGAGACCTCTTCAAGTAACCTTCAAATCTGATGCAGTATTGGGATTGTTTAGCCTGGAGAAAAGGAGGGTCAGAGGAGACCTTATCCACTTGCTACAACTACATGAAAGGAAGTTGTAGCAAGGTGGGGATTGTTCTCTTCTCCCAGGAAACTAGCAACACAACAAGAGGACATGATCTCAAGCTGAGGCGGGAATCAAGCTGGACTTCAGGAACACTTTTTTCACCAAAAGGGTGGTCAGGCATTATAATAGGCTTCTCAGGTTGGTGGTGAAGTCACTGTCCCTACAAGTGTTCAAGAAATGACTGGACATGGCACTTCATGCTGTAGTTTAGTTGGCATAATGGTCTTCAGTCAAAGGCTGGACTTGCTGATCTTGGAGGTATTTTCCAGTCGTAATGATTCTACAATTCTCTTATATCCAGAAGACTCTGACAAATAAAAAATGTATCACCCTGAGCATAAAACTCAGCTTTTCTGAAAAATCCTCTTGGTTTAACCAGTTTAAGCAATGCCCTAGAAAATCTCACAGCATACTAGAGTTCACATAACACTAAAGGCAGCTTTAGAATAGTCAAGGGTAAGATCCCTAAGTAGCAACGGAGGAAGGGTGTTTTTAGCTCTGAGAGCCTAGGTTACTTGGGCAATAGCTGAGAAGATCTAATCTTAAGGGGCTGTAGCCACTTTTGAGGCTACTTTCCCCTGTTCATTTGTAACATTTTATAAACTGAGGCTATTCACAAGGTCAGAACCCTGGCCATGCATAAAGAGCACACAACCTCACTCCTTGCAGATGACACAGTCCATAACCTCTCCGGTGGGCAATTTTGTCCTGGGAGATCAAGACTGTGAAGTAAGGGCAAAAACACACAAAACAAAAACTTGGTCATCACCAGTAGCTCTGTAACCACAGAGGTATATAGGAAAAGTCAAAGATGCCATGAGGGCCCTTTGTTTGTTTTATTTAAGAATGGACTAATTCCAACTCTGAAATAACACAAGTCCTACAAAAACAAGCCTCAGACGGCTGAGTGAAGACTTCAGGGACTGTTGCCATCTCCAGTGGCGAACATGATAGCCTCCCTTCCCTTGTGACACTGAGTTTCTAAAACAACCCAACCCAACCAGCTGGCAAGCACCCTGACATTTGCAGCGTTCAGAAAGCTTATCAGAGAGACCACTTTCCACTCACCACCTCAGTAACTTATGTTCCTTTCACATTCCCTACTCATACCTCCTCAAGGTCAGATCTAACAAGCCTGTTACACAGGGCATGCCCTTGTCCAATACAGTCACTACCTAAATGCCTAGAGGTCCAATAGCATGTTTTCTCTGGCTTTTAGCTATCTGAAAGAGTTATAGCAACCTGTGAGGTAACATTAATCTAAAGGCAAAAGAACTGTAAGAACACCATATCTTTCCAAAGCCAGATCAGTTGCTCAGTCAGGGACCACCAGAGGAAAAACAGCAAATAAAATATAGGATGTTTCCCTGTTTTGCTTGAAAATTAAGCTAAAAGACTACAACTTAAGACCTCAAAACATCCTTTGGATAATACTTACAGTCTGTCGTTTTCTGTAGGTGAAGTTCTTCCATAGCAGCAATCCCAGCTGCGTCCAGAAAGCCATCTTCTTTCAGCAAAGACTAGAAGCTTCCTTTGTGCAGCAGCAGCAGTACACAGCACAGATGTTGTGGCTAGGCATTAACTAAGAAAAAAAAAATACAACCAGGAAAAAAGCTGAAAGGGAGTCAGAACAGAAAAGGCAACAAGATAGGGAAAGACAAGAGGCTGCT
This sequence comes from Poliocrania exsul, assembly GCA_035041345.1. NCBI lineage: Eukaryota > Metazoa > Chordata > Aves > Passeriformes > Thamnophilidae > Poliocrania > Poliocrania exsul. Next base: position 28,892,046 of record JAWWLZ010000094.1, read on the forward strand.
CTCTGTGACTTTCCATAATCTTGCAGACTCCACATGGCAGTCTCCACTGCCTTCTTACTCCATGGCACTCCAGCCAAGTTCAGATCTCAGTAGGCTCAGACCTAGACACACACTGCCTCCTATCTCAGAGCTTCACAGGATCAAAGGAGCTCCACAGGACAATTTTCTTCTTTTTCTGCTCCAGAAACTCCAAAAGCAAGAATAGCCCAGAATGAGAAAAAAATACTAGGCTTTGAAAGCTGATGAGTCTCTGAATGAGACTGAATCATACATTTCAAACATGTTTCTTAATGCTTCTTTCTGTATTTACCGGTATAACAGTGAAAAGCCTGCTGCAAAATTAGCAAAACCTTTGTTTTTAAGTACAGTCAACACCACCATTGGTAGGAAAAATTGCTTTGCATTCAATAGGCAAGGAAGAAATATTAATTTCCTTGAAGGTAAGCAAATAACAATGACCCAAGGGTTGTTAATATTTTGATGAAGTGAATGGAAAATTGCTGTTGAGGCAGTGTTCAGGTTTTGCCAACATCTGGCCTCCAACACTTGTGAATGAAGTGTATTAAGTATGCATCTTACTACAGTATGAAAGTATAAAGGGTTAAAAAATACATTAATCTCTTTAGTGGCTATTAATAATAGCATCATAAAGTCTTGGGTATACATACCCTTCCGGGAAGACTCAATCATACGGAAAGGTGAGCTTATAGTATATTAGTTAAATGTCATTAAACTTTTTTTCCAGAATTACTTTGGCATAGTTTAATTTACTTCTGGGTTTAAGACCACTTCAAATTAAGTTTAGTTTAATTCTTAGTAAGTGTCCACACAGGAATTCAGTTAATCCACATTAAATTAATTCTGATTTATGTACCTGAATATACTTAAGTCTGTTGACAGACTTCAGTGTTAAAAGGACAACTCGTGGCCGATCCAAACACACAGCAAGAGAACCATTCCTTCAAGTACAAAATAGGATCCTGCTAAGAGTCAAAGAGGCCTTTGGTGTTCTCCTCAATGGAACTAGACCCTACTCCTGCACCTTAATACCCTGCACAGAGGCAAAACGAAAGTTGACAGTCTGTGGGATGTTTGAGCAAATCTCAGGGTAGCTGGTTTAGTGCCCATCACTGAAAATCCATGCGCTGGTTCCTCACAACTGCAGTCAGCCCATAGGTTTCAGAACATTGAAATACTGCTTTATAGAGGTTGTAGTATTCATATCGCACTCACAAGCTGTAGTGAGAGAGGGCACACATTTGACCATTTAACTTATCTGAGTTGATCAGCAGAAGCCTGCAGAGTCAGGAAGACAGTTGTGCTGCCTGTTTAAACTTCAGCTCTCTGGAGTTTAGATACAAAACAAATGTTCTGGCCTTCAAGTAAGACCGATTTGCCTGGATCTGGGTTTCAAATGATGTAAAGATACTGACTTTTAAGGTCTGAACAGATGTAGGTATACTAGCTATGTCCCTGCATTCAACTAGGGCATGGCATCTAACATTGGACAAATCATCTAGAGCAGAACATCTGAACCTGAAGATTATTGAGTTCTTCTTCCAGCCATGCTGGGTGAAGATTCAATGACACTGTATGCCCCAGTATCTATTATAAACTAGGTAATACAGGTTTGTTAATGCCTAGAGCTGCCTCTGATGTTCATACACAAAGGCTGACATATTTGGTTCACTGCTGACACAACTTAACTAGGTCCACTTGAATTACTAATCCATCAGAAAGTGCTCTGCAAACAAAGAATATGAAAGGAAAATGGGTTAGCACCCTTTCAGATGTTCTTCCAGCTCACAATAGACAGGAATTGTAAGCGAGAGATGCAGAAACTGGTAGACCCAACACTTCCACCTCCATTAGAGCTGAAGTCCATCTTTATCTCCACTTCAGACCAGCCTAGTAAGTTCAACATAGCCAGGAAATCACACTTGTCATTTAACACTGCAGTGTCAAAACGCCACTAGTTTCCAATGCAGGATTTTGTGTCTCACCTATGTAAAATTCTGAGTCAACAGTAGCTAACAGTGATCACTCCTGATGTTCGCCCAGACTGAAGTCTGCAGACTAAAAACTACTCTAAAGCAGAAATACTGTTTCTGTCTAGAGTAAGAAAAGCTGCAAGAAACCATTACCATAGCATTATTTTTCTGTGGTGTAAAGTACCACAATGCAGCACTGACTGGCACAATTAAAGCACAGAGTCCACACACTTGTCCCACGCTCTGCCTTTGCAGAAGACTCCCTGCATATGATGTTTTGCCCTGCTGCAAAAATCCTGAACAGTCTCCAGACCTACAGTGCTACATTTTCATCTCAGCGTGCAACTCAGAAAATTCCTCTCAAGAGAAAGTTAGGCTACAGGGCAATCTGTGAAAACAATGACAGAGAAGCACACACTTTGGCCAATGCTTTCTTTCTAGAGCACTGCTACCCACCATTTAGAAACAGAAAGGCTGTGGAAAAGTCCATTAGCTGGTATACCAATAGTCTCCAGACCTAATCCACCTTAAATACAAAGAAATGTATTTTTACAGCTGTAGATTTAGAGAGGAAAAAGCTCAAGTGGAAGAGAATCAGTTCCCCACCCCCATGCCTGGTATTTGTACAAAGTAAACATAAAATGGCCTTCAAAAGCAAGTTTCTGCAAACAATGCAGCTGTTTGCTTTCTTAGGGGGGTCAAAAAAACCCCTTCGCCTAGAGAAAAAAACAATTAAAAAATCACTGTTTCAAGAGGGAACAAAGTGAACTTATCAAACTTTGACACTGGAACATTTAATGATTCTGGCAAAAGACTATGGACAATTTAAACTAAGTCCTTGTCAGCAGAGCTAAAAAGCATTTATTAGTTGATGAAGGTTCAATGGCCTCCATGAAATCAGTTTGCAGCCTCTGGCCTCTCAGATTTTTCACATCAAAGAAGCTACCACCACTCTCTACGGATCTAGCAGCCATGGAGAGTATCAATCTGGTAGCTACATACAATGCCCTTAGGAAGGCAAAATATGCACTATTTCCTGGATACAGCACAGGTTTGAGCAATTAATGCCAGTGCTTTCCCCTTCCACAGGCAAACACAATCTAGCACTTCAGGCTTTCTGCCCCAGAAAAAAAAAATTGTAGATCTGCTTAACTCCAATAGATCTTGTCAACACAAGTATCACATCAAATGAGATGCAGCACTTTGAAAGAAAAGAAGCAACTAAAGCACAGACATCAGATTTCAGCAAAAATATAGTCCTCTTTGTGAATGCTGATGGGTGTCTTAACATTTAATTTCTTTTAGGTAATGTCAGGCTGCATTTTGTGATGAAAGCAACATCATGAGCCATGTGAATTCTGCAAAGCCCAGATCCAAAGTCCCCCACTGATCCATATGCCATCAGTAGAGAGTGGGTCCTCACAAGGCCTTTGCACGTGAAGGCAGGATGGAAGTGCCTCCCTTATGAACTGACATTCTGAGTCTCACAAGACAAACCATGAGAGAACTAACAACCTGGACAGGGCTTAGTGTAACAGAGGTACAGATTAAGCCAAGAGTCCAGAATTAAATCCCCATCTCCCAAATCGAGGTCCAATGTCTTGTCTACTTCTCTGCCAAACACCTATATTTCCCTTCTTCCAACACAGTACCTGCAACCAAGAGATTTTCCCTTATACAACGGCACCCACTTTGTACAATTTATAACTGTGCAAGGCTATACAAGCTCGCAAGGCACAAGTATTGGGAAGACATTTTTACCATAACTTGCACAATTCTCAGAAAGCAAAAAGCAGTTTGCATTTATGCAACTTCAAATGAGACTAAAGGAGGAGAAAAAAACAGTGTAAATCCAGATTCTGGTAAGTTTAGGCTAAATAAAGAGCAGCTGTGGGCAAGTGCAATGATTTTTTATCCTGCCACTAATCATCTAGCTGGAGCTAATATCCACAGCAGAAACAGGAGGTGCATAAAGGACCAAAACTCATAACAAGCCTGCAAAACCCAAAAGAACAAATCTGATGTTCCCATCTCTAAAATTTTCAAGTAGTCCGAAAACTGACATCTACTTAGGTTCTAGCAAAGAGGGGAAACTGCCACCTAAACAATGATAATTTTATATAAATAAGAGTATTGGTCTTTTAAGATGATGTTTTAAGTCAAATAGCCTGAAATAGGTTACAAAAAGGTGCCATAAAAAGCATTAGCAGCACATAATTCAAGCAACTCACCTGGGGTCACAAGCACTCAAAAGCAGAGATTAGGATAAAACCACCAGATCTTACACGTCTGTCTCCTGGGTTAAGCACTGCTGGACTCTGTAGCAATCACAACCAATGCAGGATCAGCAGTGGAGGTGTGAGCTTTGAACCTACAGCCTTCTGCCTGGGACACAGGATCGTTATCAGTGAAGCCACACAGACACTAAAAGCAGGTCTTTCATAACCTCCCCACAGAGGACATTTCTCTCCCATTTGCCAAATAAAAACAGGACACAAAGTTTCCTATTCCATTTAAAGAGTCATTCAGAGAGAAGTGCTTTCCTCTTCAAAATCACCCAGGTCACATCACAGAGTTTACATCAATTCCTTGTTCCTAGCAGTATGATTGAAGAGCTCCTGGGTCAGCAGGCAAGAATTTAATTAGGACAACAAACAACAGCATTTCAGTGGCAATTCTTGGCACGATCATCTACTAGTTTACATCAGTTCACACACTGACTACTCGCTCTTAGGTTAAGTAGTAAACTGGTTCTGGCCTTGTTCTCCAGTTTTTACTCATCCTGAAAGTAACTAGCATATTGCTTTCAACATGGCCATCCATGTCTGTCCTCTCAGTAACAATGATTTGTATGACAGGCATACTTTTACCATCCATCTTTGTGATAATCCACAACCAGTTTAATTAATTTTCCCTCCCTGAGGAGCATGTCAGATTTTGTGAAGCCAATATTTCAAGAATAATGCCAGAATCCCAGGAAGTTGATGAAAGAGTCTCATGGAATACTTCTAGTGAAGTACTTCCTTTCAGTATAGGCCAACCATAAAATACTTACAGCTGCTTGAACTGCTATTAAAACAACTAGTGACAGAACCTAAGCCCAGTGTTAGGTTCTGTTTCCTGCACTGGGTACTACACATTGAAGAGAGTCTGGATATTGCTCTGACAAAACTTGAGCTTAACATAATGTCATGTTACGAGCAGAAATCTGCCTTCTCAACTCTTTAGGCAAAATTGCAAAGGGTTTCCAAAGGTATTTAGCCTTGGTATGAGAACTGAGAAAAGGGATTTTTCACAAGGTAGTATTTTAGGTACTGAGCCCTTCTGAATGCTCCACTAGGAACAAATGAGCAGATGATCATTTTGGAAGACCTCACCCAGACTGAACAGGATGAGAACTGACACTCCAGGCCCTAAACTCTTCAAAGTACCTAACTGGCCTCTCCCTATCAAAGCCAAACTCCCAAGAAGTATTTCTGGGACACTGGTGGGCCTATCCTTACCAATCAGAAATAAGCCACATGCAACAGTTCGCCACAGTCAGCAGTAGCTCACAAAGTACTCCATAATACAAGCCTCACTACATTTTCCAGAGTTCTCAGGGCCTCCTTACACATTTCCACAGATTCACATTTTCAAAAATGTCTGCTGTTTTATAACCTTCCCTTTTTACACAACATGTCAAGTCATTTTGAAGAACCTGACACAGGTCAGCAACATTCTGGTTCTGCCTACCAGAATGACCAAAACAACTGGCTCTCATTACATTTAGCATGCTTAAAAGGCTCATTGATGAAAATAAACACAGCTCAAATGCAATGAAAGATGTACAGTTTGCATGCACCACAAGTGGATCGACCTTAAGGAATGCACATGCAAGGGAACGTGCCATGCACTTAGGCAAGAAGAATTGCTTAAGTGTCAAGTATAAAACGCAAGATGAAATGCGGTCAACTATTTTATAAAAAAATGCTTCACAAATAGCTACAAAAAAATGGAAGGTTGTGAAATACGTGAAGCATTTCAACTTTAAACATTACACTGAACGTCCCCTACTTTCCCCATGGGGGAAAAAAAAATCCGGGCAAAAATCTAGTCCATTCTTTGGCAAAAACAAACACAAAATGTGATTTGCTTTATCACGGCCAATGTCCAAAAATCCATAGTCCATATTAGCAGATTTTTTTTTTTTGGCTCTCAAAGAATGGCTCTTTTCTAGTGGATTGTAGAAATAATAGAACATCCTGCTAAAATAATAATTGCGACATTTGAACTCAATTTTTCCCATTAAGCTTTGATCTCTGAGGAAGTATAGTATCATCAGTACACACTCTACAAAGAGCTGTGTTACACAGTCTCAGTTCCTTTTTCCAGCTGTTGGTACATCCTGTTTTAAGGACATTATAGCTGCAGCTAGAAAAAAGGGTTAAGAATTTCAGATTGCAAAAGGTGCTCTTCTGCTTGGCAACAACCTTACGGGAGAAGGAAGACATGACTTCCCCAAGAATGCAGCTTTTCCCAAAAGAAACCCACAAGCTCAGACAGTGTTGGGACAGAAACACTTTTGACCACTATCCCTTCCACAGCACACATCCTGGTCACTGAGTCATTTACACTGATCAGCCAAAGATCCTGTTTAACAAAATGCAATGCTGACAGGGGCTCCATGATCCCACTGCAGTGTTGCTAGAGCATCACCGGCATACTTCAGTCTTCTACTGAGCAAAGTTATCAAGCTTTGCAGCTTTCCCATCACATTCATAAGGAGTATTTTGGAAGGGTGTGTCTTCACCTAAATTTTGCTTTTGTAACTTGCCCTTCATCTCAGGAGAAGATAGGGACAAAAAATGTCCAGTACTGTGTGCAGTTTGAGATGTTTGCCTGCCCTGTAACATCAAAAGAAATGGTACTGTTATTTTCCTTTCCATCTTTGCCATTTGGGAACATGATGCCATAAACCAGTGCATGTGTTCAGTAACAGAGCAGAACACAACATGGCTTATACTGTAGAAAATATCCCAGTGATGCCTTCGAGATTCAGAAGCATAAAGAATAAGCCGTCTGTTAAGCTTGATATCTACACAACTGGATTGGTATCTGTGGCACAGCTATAAGTAACAGCAAATGAAACAAAATTAACCCTGCACTATGCAGAAAAACATCAGCCAAGAAAAAGCCTCCAGCAACAATGAAAGGAAATTACATGACAGAAGAAAGCAATAAACTGGCAAAAGTCAGTATTTAGCAGCCATTGTCAGCTTGAGCAGAGTTTGACTCTGCAAAGCCTACACAACATAGGGCCACAACAGGACCTTGGCTTCCACATGGCTACCATCCAACAATGTCCATATGAAAGCTAGTAATTTATTAAAGTGATTGAAATGTCCAAGTACTTTTGAAAGCAGTGAGTGTCAGCTATGACAAGGAATGAATTTCTGATCAATCTGGGCAACCCATACGGACTCCAATAACCATGTATCTCTGAAGTTATTCATAGAAGAATATGAAAATCGCCGCCACACATGATAAGGCAGCCTGCATACCTGATGTGTCTTTCAGGTGTGGCACAGTGCAGTTAGCCAGGCATGTTGCCAAAAAGTTTGTGCCAATCCTCCCATTTTGCCTGATCCTCCAAGCAAATAGCTGTTCCACACACCTTCTATTCTTCAGTTCCAGCCATACAACCCATACCCTGTTGCTGAAGCTTCAGTCCTTAGGGTCAGCACAGCACTTAACATGCAGGCTAATATATGGCTAATTTAACATCATGCACGGACATATCCAAGACAGATGAATGACAGAATTTATTTGTGTCCTAAGCTACATCTCAAGATGCAGATTCAGGACACAGGTCCATTGGTTTGCTCCAAAAAGTTCAAGGGACCAAGCAGAGAGGAGAAGAGCTCCATTCGACTAAAGTTCAACCAAATAACTTGGAACAGAAAACACTTCAGGCAAGCGCAGAAGTAGCATGAAATTCTAAAGGGCAAAGCAATAACCTTGCAAGAAAGTAAGGTGAGCAAAAGGAAGTTCCTCAAATTTTTAATGGATATAGGATTCAAAACTTTTTTTATGTTGAGATTAGAATATCCTTCATGGTGCTGGGAAAGTTCCACTGGAACCAAAGCACACTCCGACAGACAACCTAGTTTTGCAATTGTGTCTGGGTTTATATATAAACACAATTTAGGAGGATAGATATAATGCTGTGGCATATTAGGAGTATGTCACAAGAACAGGGAGACTTAGCAATGAACAGAATAAAAAAATTTCTGGGAAAAACAACAACTGAGAAAGTCTGAAAACCGATGGTGTCCAGGTGATGGTAGCAAGTTTTTTAGAAGAAGGAACAGAGCTCAAATCTCTCCAAAGACAGTAGAAAACCTCCTTTTTTTTACTTTGCAATGAATATTTAAGTACAGGTTTGAGAGAGCTGGAAACAAAATAGTAAGAATTGTTACTCCAGATTAATTGGGTAAATAATAATGAAAATATCTAAAATACTTTAAAATATAAAATTAGATTTAAATCGTCTTTGATAGAACAAAAATACAAATGTAGGATCAATTTAGTTTGTTAAATAGGAAAACTGCATTCAGGGGAGGAGTAGATTTTTAACTTTACTCCTGTACTGCTACCAGAATGAAATGTCCATGCATCTACAGTCAGAAGAGGTTGGTGCTGCTTTATTGTTTGAATGATGAGAGTTTAAGATTTTTTTAATCCATTCAAGTTTGGTCTTTCCTCTGCTTTTACTAGCAGTCATAGCCAAATTCTTGTTATGCAAACATAAATAAAGTAAGTGGAAAAGAAAAAGCCACCAATAGACACCCAGAATGTCAATATATTCCTCAACAGTATAGCTCTCAGAGAAAAAGAATACTTATGATAACTTGCTTGTTTCTTTTCCAGGCACAAAAATCCACCTATAAAAGTAGACATACCTCTGAAAACCTTGGACTTAAACCCACGTTGCTGACATGAGCAACATGGCCTATAGTCTTTAATAAGAAGTGTTACCTGCTGCAGCTGAAAAACACTTTCACTTCTACCATGAAGAGTATAAACTTTGGTCATGTTGTTATTACAACAATGGTGAAAGCAGGTAAGAAGAAATGGCCACAGGTGCTGGGAACCATGTTCTTCTGGTTCCTAGCCCTTGTCTTGTCACCAATACCACCAAAAGGGCTGCTCTGAGACCTTCCACACGGTTTAATTTTGACTTGAACTAAGCTAACAACACAGTACTGCACTAATAAATATTCATTGCAGTTTGCTTGCTTGCTCCCAGTAACAACCATTCACTTGGAAATGGGGTAGGAAAACTGTAAATTGTTTCAGAGAGTCATGCAAGTAGATTGGTAACAGGTTTTGGCTGCCTCTATCTTCCACACAGCCTTGGCTGCTAAGTTTGCTGAAAAAGAAACCAGATCCCCAGAATGATCTCTGAACTGTGTGGTCAAAGGCTCTGACTTTGCTCTTTCACAGAGAATGACCTTGCTATCTAGTCCAAACCAGAACAGTCTTGTAAAGGCTCTTTTGCTCTCCTTTTTCTGTCTAACTCCAATTGTTCACTTACAAAGTCAGCATAATGCAAACCAATCTCACTGCATTAGACAGATCTCTGCTAAGCAACACTCCTCCAGAAAATAACAGAGGAGGAAAAAGGTCAGCTTGTATGTGGATATTTATGCTATTCAAACTGACATGCACTTTTATTATCTATGATTAAGCTTTTGCACTACTAACCCAACAAATAAAGACCTGAATGCTTCCATTTTTCCTCCAATGTTAGCCTGATGTGTCAGGAAAGCTGCGTCAACAGTTTTCCATCCTACTCGGTCTTGCACTCAGTCTTTGAGGCAAGCTCACATGCTTTTTCTCCCAATTATAAATGCTAAAAAAGACAGGACTGGCTTTGCTGCCACCAATTTTAAAGAAAAAAAATAGGTATTTCATTCAGTATTTTAGTCATCATAGCTCCTCTGAGTTGTTCAGTATGACTTCTGTACAATCAATAGAAACTAGACATGTAGCTTCAGAGTATGAAGCATTTTAACTTCTGGTGATCAACTCTTGAACGCTACAAGTGGAGTCTTACCACAGAATTTTTAATCTATACTCTTAATATCAGTAACTGCAGATGTGCATGCTTGTCAACTACATAAAAAACTTCCAAGCATTTATGGATTAAAATCACCACATGGCATAAATATGAGATAATCTCAGAGAGACTGAATTTCTGTCACATCATAGATGGAGAAAGTGGGCAGGGTCCCTAGCAGCCTCAGATGATAAAGGAAAATAGATTTTATGTATAAAATATGTTTTACTAAACAGTAGGTCCCAAGTCTAGCTCCTCTCACAGGAGTCATCAAGAATAACTAGACTAATCAAAATATGCTGGTGTTTGGTCAGCCATGGCCTCTGGACTCCTTTCAGGATTTGGTATGTTGCCCAGCCTGGAAGATCTATATAAACACCAAGGGTGCTTGCTTCAAGGTTACTTAAACAAAGTGGTAATCTGGTTCCCTTTCTGCTCCACTTCTGTCATCATCTTTGTGCTGGCACCAGTGCTCACAAAGCCATGAGAAGACACTGAACACAGGATGCTAGGGTCAAAAAAAAAAATCACCAAATGAAAAGAAGAGAGTTTGTTCTCAATTACTCACCATGGGTTGGTTAACTTCAGTGCCAGTACAAAGGATGAAATAGATGGAGTGAGAAAAGAGAACAGGCAGACCATGGAAAATGAAGCATGTCCATTACTAGTTCACTAGCAACCTTCCATTACTCTGGATTAAAGTTCTGAAGAAACCACACCCTAAGAAATATTGTGGCTGCATGGTGCAATGCACATAATAAACACTAGCAGAGCTGATCATACTTGGTCACAGATGGATGAGTTCAGTACCAATCCTTCCCTTGCTCTGTCTTTGTGGGTCTAACTCTGCCAGGTGAACTCACCAATGAAGCAGAAGGCTTGCAGAAATGAAGGCAAGGGAAGACTTGCTTTCTGAAAGGTGTATATTACACTCGATTGAAGGTGAGATGCTCCAACCCAGAATCTGCACAGAAAGCCTGCTGCTGCTTTCCTGAAGTCACTAAGGCTTGCTTCAAAATTACAGAAGACTGATTTACCTGCATATAGGCATGAAGAAGTTTAGCTTAAGGAATGGTAGAGAATAGGCCACTCCAGGAACAAAGGCCAAAATAAGTTCACTGACCTTGTTTTAAGCTCGTGGTGTTCCATCTTCTGTAGTGCAGCATTTGATCAGGAGCTACTCTTTATATACATCATGATAATGTATGTCAAATTAGGTGCCAGATCAAGACTCTGATCATGCCAATACAACATTGAATGAGATGTGGGTTTGAAAAAAATTTAGCAGTACGAGAAAGGTTTTGCTAGCTGTCACCCGTTGCAAACTCATTTACAAATGCAGTTTAATCTCACTGTGTGAAGAGACCACTAAGAGACTTTCAACATGCTTGCACCAATATGCAGCTCTATTTAAAGGAAATTTGCAACTAAGATCCAAAAGACTAAGCTTACTCCTGGAAATGCCAAGACCGTATGTATAGCTGCACCCAAGGTGTTTATTTCATGTACCTATCATACCGCTAAGTGTCCTTCAGCAGCAACTTATCAAGGAAAAGTTATTGTGAACAGTTGTGGCTAGCTGCTGGATTTTTATACTCTAATCCCAAAATACAGCAAATTGTCATTCTTGCATTTCAGAGACTAGCTAGTAACCCCTCAGAACATCTACAGAGAGGAAAAAAATGAAAAATCCAACTTTATTATTTAATGCTAAATATTCTCAGCTTCACAGGTTCAACTTGAATTCTACCACACAACACTTGTGTTTCATGAGATACACACCTTTTTTGTTAAGAGCTGACTTCTAATTTTTACCATAATCAGCCCTAGCAAATTATTAGACAGGAAACAAGGCGCTCCATTGCAAGAATAAAGGCATCAAACTCCTGCCGATACTGACAGAGACTGTATCACACAACTCTTCCATAAATTAAAATTCAAATTTGCACAGTGAACTGTGAAGACCTATCAACACTACTTTTATTTGCTGTATCAGTAAGACACTGCAGAGTCCCAGGTACTACCCATTTAGCTTAACAGCCTACTGGGGAACCACAGAATCACGCACTGATTTGAGTTACAGGAAAGTCTCAGCATACATTGCCATTCCCACTTGTTAGAGAGACAAGTTGTGCTATAAGGGCCAAGCACAAAATCATGTGCACTGGATATTTACTACCATGACCTCCTTTCAAAACTGAGCAAGGCTGCTCCATTACAATAGCATTTCGACAGCAGGCATGACCATCTGTTGTTGATGGAACATCCCCAAGACACGGCTGTTCTCTTCAGTACAAGCACTAACTCATTTTCCAAAGAACCTCCAAAATTAATTTTAACACGTTAATCCATATCAGTAATTTCAACAAAGTTCAACTTATTTTTAGGCTTTAATTTAGAAGATGTATACATCCCTCTAACTTCAGTGAGGTCTATTCCAACCCAGTGAAGATCAGCTTTAATCCCTGAAGTGTGTTATTTGTACAGCCTTTAAAATACCCAAAGTGAACAGCAGGGGAAGAGAGGGGCACTCCTGGTTAAAAACAGGCAAAAATACCGTGTAATACGAACTTTTAATTTTAAATCAGATTATATTTCCAGGTATGTTTTAAGCATCTTGGCAATCGTGCAGTGCCAGTCTTTTGTAACAACAGCCTGATGATAGGTTACAGTGCAGCATCTCCACTTCACAACAGTCCTGAAACGCAGCAGCATGATTTGTTGCATGCAACTGAGCCTCCTGCCCATCGCGAAAGCGGCCAGATAATTGTTTTTATTTTTACACTCCCCCTCATCCCAAGGCCGTCCCCTTGTCCAACCCCCGCGACTTTATAGGATTCATGTAGGTAGGAGCGAAGAGGATGAAACCCCTTCCGTTATCTTCTCGCGCCCACCGGGGCTGGGAGAGGCGGCGGTAAGGTGAGCTACCCTACGCCAGCGCTGCCAAGTCAGAGTCGCCTCGCTCAGAATAAGCTAAAATAAAATACTTTTAAAAAACACAAAACCAACCAAATAAAAAGCCCAACACCAAACACACACACACACACACACACACACACACACACACACACACACTGAGCTCCTTTCCGATCCGCCCCTAAAGCCGCAAACCATCCTCCGAGCCGCGCTCCCGGCACGCTGGGCACAGTGAGTGGCACCACGTCGGAAGACAAGAAAAACCCAAAACAATAAAAAAAAGTCAAAACAGTAAAAAATCCTCTGGTCATTTGCTTTTTTTCTCTCGCCTTGTGCCGCTTGCTCCAGGCGGAGAAGGGACAAATGGAAAGCCTCCCCGCCGCCGCCTACCTCCCCGGCCGGCAGCCGCCGTCGGTCCCGGGGGAGCCGCCGCCTCCTCCGCGCCGCGAACCCCTCTCGTCCTGACCCCGACGCCGACTCCGCTGCCGCTGCCAGCGCCCCCGCCCCGCAGTCGCTCTTATAGGGCCGCGCCGAGGGCCCTCGGAGGGCCGCCCGCCCCTTCCACGGTCGGGGCCGCCCAGGAGCCTGCTTTTCCCCACCCTCTGAGGTCTTTTTTCCTTTTTGCCTTTTCTTTCTGCTCTTGCCTTTCTTCCTCTGCTTTTTTTTCCCCTCTCCTGCCCCCACCCACCCCCTTTTTTTTTTAATTTTCCCTCGGCTGCTGCTGCTGGGGTAGGGGG
>JAWWLZ010000094.1:28906025-28919578 GCA_035041345.1 Poliocrania exsul
CCTGAGAACCATGGGAAGAGAGAGCAGAAACGCGGGCACGGAGTACCAGCGAGGTCACTGTGCTCCAGCCGCCCACGTCTCCAGACCTGCACTGCTCTCCGTATCTTCAGAGTTGAGTTGGTACAAGCTGAGCACAGATACATCCTCGGCTGTACATCTACAGGGCATACGGAGTGCACCAAGAGCCTTGGCCTGAAGCAATCAATCAAAAATAACAGCTTCAACAGAACCAGCTGTCCCATCCTCCATGGCACTTATGGCAATGAAAAGACAAGCTAACACTTGGATACATACCCATAAATAAGGATGAATTCAGTTGTGTCAGCTCCCAGAGAAACTGACAACTAATCACAAGCTTCATAAATATCAATTTATTTTTAACAGGTCACAAACCAACATGACTTGCTCCAAATACCAAATCCATATATGATAGTATGTTTTATCTGCTGGAAAGATCAACTGTGTTATTGATCTTAGCAATATTAAATTGTCTGATGGCTGAAAGTGTCCTCCCATATGTGATCCTCCCCTAGAAACATTACCCATCATGCAACCCCTTCCGAATTTTTTGCTTGTTACATGGCAAGAGCACTGTAAAATCCAGTGCAATATGTGAAAATGTAGCAATGTAAAAGCCAGTGCATAAAATGCTCTGTGAATAAAAACAAGTAATGAAAGGCAGGCAACTAAATTATGTTTCATTCTACAGACATAATGCACTCCCATTGCTCTTCTGCAGTGAAGTGGTTGATGTTATTATTCATATTGTTAATTCTTTGCCGTATTATGAGCTACTGAGGGGAACCATATCTTTGAGCTTCCTGGCTTTTACTTCCATGCTCCAAGTACCACCATGGTACTTTTTTTTGAGTGGCACAGAAATGCAAACAGCTGAAAGCAAACTCCAGAGAGTTCAGACCGACTGTAATCTGAAGTAATGCACTGGAGTATCATAGACAGCAATAAATATTCAAATTAATAATGCAAACCCTTCTACACTGAAAAAAAAAAAAAGCTGACATGTTCATTTTGTCATTGACCCTAGCTTCTTCCCTTAGTCCCTGTGTATCAACGTCTCACAGAGGGGTCAGGGCTGCACAAATGAAAAAGCTCCTGATTCTAATGATTGTTTCCCCAGCGTAGCTGCTATGTAACACCACTGACTTCAGTGGATTCCCCCTGTTTGTACCTTCATTTGGTTGTAAAACTGAAATAAAAATTAGGTCTTTAATGTATAAATGCAGCTGTGTTTTTCCCCATATAATAGAACTTTCCATCTTTACACATGTCCAAACATTTACTGGATTGTAATTTTAAATTCTAAAATAAAGAGTTTCAGCATGGTTACTCAGAACACAGGGAGATAAAGCATGTTTAGTTTACAATCAACAGAGCATTATAGTTCATCCCACATAAAAGGGAGTTTGAAAGAGAGTAGTTTATACTGGATAGAATTATTACAAGAATTAGTGATTTAACTTCAGTGGAAACAGAGCTATGTCAACACCAAAGAGCTGAAAATTGCCCTGCCACTGGTGTCTATTTAAACCTATCTTCCCCTAAGAAAAAGTGTGAGTTTTTGAAATATCATAAAAAGGCTGGTTGGTTTTTTTTAAATTTTGGAAACTGGTGCCAACTGTTCAAGCATTTGGACAACATTTTCCAATAAGACATTTAATATACAGCTGCTCATGAGAAGCAAATGGAGCATTTCATTTAGTTTGTTCTGTTAAAATACCTGTAGGATGGTGGGAAATCTTTATGCACCACTGGATAGCATTTCTCCACTTTTGCATTTTCCTTGTTGCATGATAGTGGTGTCCAGTCACTGAGAAAAAAGCAGTGGCAAAGGTTATGAGAAGGATGACAGGGGATGGGGGCACAATTGCATCCAATGAGTAGACTGTACATACACAAAATCAACAGCCACACTGTGAATAATTTCTAAGAATAACTATACTTACATCTGGGTGGCTTGAGTTTTCAGGGTAAATGAGCACATATGACTCCTATAGATTTCTCAGAGACATTTGTACTTCTCACGTCTTACATTCACAGCAAACATGTTGGCTTTTGTGTCCTGTGGAGGTAAGACAGGTCTTTGCAGATAAAGCAGTCTCACATGGGAAATTCTGCTTAATTTAATTTATTGATGGCTGACACAAAATTTCAACTACTAATTCAGATACTGAATGGAAAAAGGCAGACATAAACAAACATCTAGGAAAAGGCCTTTGTCCTTCCTTCTCAAGCCCAACTCCAGTTAAGCATCTCCCCAGTCCCTTCTAGTCTCAACACCCCTTGCTTTCCATAGGTGTTACAATCGGTCCCTCTCAATTCCCTCTGTGAGGCACTGGGTAATGTGGACTGTTAGAGACAGTGTAATGGTTTCTGTCTGCTGTACCTGGCTTTTTACTCATTTTTTTCCCACTGCTTCTTTTCCTATTGTTCCTCTGCTTCACAGTGAGTCTTCCATGGGCCACAGTTCCCTACAGCATGTCCCCTGCTTTGGCATGGAGTGGCTCTTTCCAAGATTATGTCTCTTCCTTCCAGGTCTCCTCCACTTCCTCCATCTTCTTACAGATGTCATGTCTCCTCCAGTGTCTCCTGTCATAGAGGCTACCCTTTTTTAAATTTGTTTGAGCAGAGGTGCCATGTGAGGTTTTGGCATGCAGTAAGTTGTTTTCATCCCTTCCAAACAGGCAAACAGCAGCTGTGACTGGCACAAAGGAGTCCATGGCCTCCTCCCTTGCAGTTCCAGAGCTAAAAGCCTCCTAGTTATGCCCAATATACAGTTCCCATGACATGCATTTTCAGATTAAACCTGATCTCTTCTTCTTTTCCAAAGGTTAGTCTTCTTCAACCCATTCTCTCACTACAGTGGCCTTTTGCAAGTGTGAAAAAGCAGTCCACACTAGGGTCCAAGGCTGGATGGAAAGAATAAGCTATAGAGCTGCAAAAAGACTGTTGGCTGCACAGTTACTGAGAGGTCAGAGGACATATAAAATTGCTGTTCATGGAAAAGACATTATGTAGTGGAATGAAGGGCGGAACTGAAAATAGGAAAACACACTGTGTTCTCACAGGAGGAAGTGTGGAGGAAGTTGTTTCTTTGTATTTGTAACTTCTATGAGGCAAAACACAGTTAACCCTGCAAGACTGATGGTTCTTAACATCAGGATACTAGAGAAGACTGTGGGCTTAGACAAGCACATCAAGAAATGCCTTGGTATAAACCAAAGATATCTATGACAGGTTTCAGCAATAAAGAAAGCCACAGTTTCATATACCTTTTGTGTTCAGCTGTTGAGATACCTCATCTGAAAATCCACTCATTTTAGCTCTAGATGACCTAGTTCAGACTAAGTTCAGGAAGCAAAGACAGCAGATAGCAAACCTTCTATTTAGAAAATTGCTTTTCAAAGAATTTTCTCACCTCTTTTCTATTACTTGGCATTTTTGTAGCAGAACCATAGACTTCAAGATTCCTCACTGTTTTATCTCGGGACACACATTGAAGATTAATCTGTATTTCAAGCATCTGTTCTGTCTTGGTAAACTTTCTGTTGATTTGAAATACTCGAATTAGAGCATGGTGACAACTCTCTTAAGATCTTCCTGGAAGGAGTTTCCTAGCTCTTAGTAAGAAATAATTGCATTGTTATTATTTTTTGGAAATCTAAGCTTTCATTGAACATTGTAGCTTCCATTTATATCACCTAACATGGGAGTGTTAGTCACGCTAGCCTGGTTCACAGCCCAGTGAGTACAAGTGACTACATCACATTGTTTACTGCAGCCTGCCACCCTCACTTTTCTTCCCATCCTTCTATTTACAGACGAAAGTAGGTAACAGAGTTGCTGTTTAGTTATTGCACCTGGAAAGAAACAGAGGGTTTGAATACATCTTCCCCTGTGCCCTGTGGTGGGGAAGCTTTGAAGTGCTTATCTGTGCCATGTGAAGAACTGAATATGAGAAGTTACTGCCCTCCAATCAAAGAGCATTGGAGGCTTGTCCCAGTGCCTCCTGGGGGCAAAAGGGCTTGTGCTCATCTTCTCCTCTTTCAAGACAAATATAGGCTTCAAACTGGCTGCAGTCATTAATAAGATGTTTCCAAGTCCTTATAATATATTGTCACTCAGATGGGTGCAAACCAAGATTTAAGCAGTTATGAGTAACACTTCTTAATTTTATCTTGTGCTTAAGAAAGGTGATTTAAAAGCCATCTCTCATGAGGGTTAGTTGCCAAATGACTGATGTTGTTTTAAGAGAGACCAAGGTTACAAGCATAGCCTTGTAATTTCTCATAAACCCGTATCATTAAATGTAAGTAAAATTACATGTGAAGTTATCTATATAAACCAGGATGCTGTGAAGCTCACTGTTAACAAAATTACTACTTTTTGGATGTAAAATATACATGCATCCAAATACTTAGGAAGTAAAAATTCCTTGACTTTGCCAGAAATAAGCTGATTTTCCCAACCATGGGCCTAACCTATAGTTTGAAGAGCAAAGAAAATGGATAGAGTCACCAATTAAAATACTGGAAGTTTATATAAGGTAGCAATTTTAATTTTATATAAAGTTTCTTCCTGCTCAGATTCCCCAGGGATATGCTTTACAATGGCATGCAGATGAATGTATTTTTAACATTTCAATGTTCCTCTGTGCAATTGTCGATCTTCTAAAAATTAGCCCAAAATAGGACTCCAGCTGAAATATTTTGGTGTGCATTACATACACAGTGCCAGACAGCTTTTACAGGGATAGACTGGCCTGCATGAGCCAGGGTTTTGTGTAAGCCATGGAACCAGATAGATAGCTAGACAGAATGTTAAAGTTCAATGTGAACAAAGGCTATGCTTCAAAAATTGTGCACTTCATCTCCCATGATAAATGTATATGCTAGTAACATCCTCAGTGCATGAGACAAGGAAGCAAAAATTCATCACAAGACAGAAATGAAGCCTAGGAGACAAAGAACCTCATCAAATGCAAAGAAACCCAAGTAAAAGGATGCAATGTGTTTTTTATTTAACCTCACTTTAGGTACTGATGGAAAAATCTTCATGGACCTACCAGGATGTAAGCTTCACCAAACTAAGCCCTTCGGATCCGAGTTAAAATCACAGGCTTATAGAACATGCTGAATTGGAAGGGACTCATCAGTATCATTGAGTCCAACTCCTGGCTCTGCACAGGACACCCCAAGAATCACACCATGTGCCTGAGAGTGTTCTCAAGATTCACTAGCCAGAATACATTTTGAATCCTCCCTTTAAGATGCATTCATAAAAATTTCACAAAGTAGAAAATTTAAGAGTGTAAGTTGCCTAATTTGAAAAGAAACAGCACCATATTTGGAGTAATTTTTGGGTTTTGGATGGATTTACAAATATGTTTTTTTAAATAATGAGCTACTATTTTTCAAAATGTACTTAATGTTCCTGGTGGAACTAGACAACAATTATAACTAAGAGCATACATTTTCAATTTGCAACTCCAATCATTCCCTAGGCATTATTACTTGATGCAACATTCACTATTATTAATCTATTCTACTTCAATTAGACTGATATTACAACTGATATTACATCAATTTGAATTATATATGTTACTGACAGTTAAAAATCACAATGATTGGGATGCAAGCTCATTTCTTTCTCTGTTTTTATTGATGGTAATAACTGATTAAATTGCAGCATGTATGCTCCAATTCAGTTGTTATTTCCGAGTGGTCCATTCCCCTTTTGCTATTAATTAAGCATATTTTCACAAAGGCTTCTATCAACAACTTCTATCACAAAATGGTCAATTACAAAAATTTCCTCGTGGTCAGCTGAATACCATCTCACATCAGTTGCAGTACTCTAATTCCTTAAACTCTTTTTTATTATTTTTTTTAATAAAAAATTGCCTGTTTAAGGTTCTTACTCAATAAATTCTCATAAAATTCAATGCGACTTTTGCCTGAATAAGGACTCGCACAATGGGCTTGTTACTACAAAAGCTTCAGCCTTTTACATAGACAGTACATATTTGAGTGGCCCCATTAAGTCAGTGGAGATGTGTGCCTGAGACTTTGGCTGCATATGTGGGCTGTAGATTTAAATGTAGATAAAATACATCTCTGATTAACAAAACTTTAACCCACAGTTTTAGAGATGCAGACAACATTCAGTGCAAATCTTAGTGACAAGGGGATAAGTTTTAGGAAGTCATGATTTTCTTTCAGTAGATAAAGACACTTGAGAAGGGAAGGAAATGCATCATCAAGTATTCAAAGCCAGCCCATGAACCAGTAGGAAAGATAGGACAGAATTACTCCATAAGTGTACTGCCTGCTTCAGTGTAAGCATGACCAGAGCCCATGGAGGAAAGTATTGTGTCCCTCACCTCATATGTTAAAAGTTAGACTCACTCAGAGCAAGCCATCATCAGGCCCTGAAAGGTTTTATTTAGTTAGTCTCTCTGCAGTACACAGGTCAGTGAGTTCCATAGCCTCCACACAAGCTAAGTTGTGTTTTTAAACTCTCTAGTAGCTTCCCCCAGCTCAGACTGTATCCATCAAATGTCCAGAATGGGGATGGAAGGCTTAGAAGAGTGCCTCAGTCCTTCTCCTCACACAATTTCAGAATGGGTCAGGTTGAAAGGGACTACTGAAGGGCGTCTAGTCCAACCCCCCTTGCTCTAGCAAGGTGTCCCAGAGCCTATCATTCAGGATTGTGTTCAGATGACTTCTGAATACCTCCAGAGAAAGACTGTGCAACCTGTGCCCATGTTTATGAGAAGGGAGGATAAAGGCTTCTTATCTAGCATAAACTACAGTGCCCTCAAGGAAAGACACACTTTTTTTGTTGCTGTTTTCAGAACTATTTCCTCCTCTTTGCCCATCCTGGCCTCTACTGAGCTCATGAGTACTCTGCATTACTGAGCTTTTCTACATCCATGCTGTCTTACAAAGGCTGGCTTTCCAGGAGGCAACAAACACCTCTTTTACACTCCTTTTTCCAGGAGTGACTTCTTCCAGAGATAGGACTGATACCAGGTTTTAGTTTTGTTCTCTTTATATAGCTGGAGAAGCACCTTCAGAAAGTGAGCTTTAGAGATGTCTTTTCAAATCTTGAGTTTCCCCAAACATCAAGATAAATTCATACTAGAGAATGAAGGATCAAACCCAAATCTTTCCTGAGCTGCTTAGATTTGCCTGCCAACTTCCACACTCAGAGACACTGCAGTCTGCTCTCTAGAGCCTGACTTGTTTTCCTCTCACTTGGTTTCTCAGTTTGGGGTTTGCTTTGCACTGTCCTTTTACATAAAAAACTAGGCAGCTTTTGAGTTCTGCCAGCTGTTACATTTTGCCCTGTTGAAATATCTTCACTTTCTGAGAGTATTTTCAGGACTTCTATCAAGGCAGCAAGTTTGATCTCTACATCCTTCAGCTGCTTCCTGAATGCGTATTCAGGGCTGGATCTAGGATGTAGCCAACTTGCTCTGCAGACACAGTCCTCTTGTTGGCTTCAGGATGCGCCAGTTTCTGCTTCTCCTCACTTTGTGTTCATCTGAAGGACAGATACCTCTCTGTATCTGTTAATTGTCACCCCAGAACATGCAGCAAAAGGACAAAGTTGAGTTTAACCTTCCTTGATGCACCTTCACCTCTCCCATCAATTACTGTTGTATCTCATCAGTTAGGTGGAGGGACTAATCCTGTTGCTGCCTTTACCCTGCCTCCAGTGTTGTTGCCAGAGCCTGTGCAGCCACTGGTCAAGATATCAACAATCTTCCAGGGGATTCAATGGGTTCACAATCTGTCTTGCATTTCCACAGAGGCTTGAGTACCTAAGCTAGGTCCTTATCATTTTCTAGTTTCCTCTTTATCCCCACATGACATGACCAAGTGTGAAACACTGTCTCTTGATTGTCCAGCATCAAAATGCACTAACTTCAGTATCCAGAGCCTTCATCTCCTTTGGAAGAGGTTCTTTCTGTTTTTCTCCAGCTTAGAAGACCTCCTTCTCACTTTGGTGCTTCTGCTTCAGCATATTCCTACCTGTCCCTGTTTGGAGGAGGACAAGACAATGAATCTCTGTCCTCAAGTCATTCTATCCTGCTGCACATGCTAGACACACCTTCCACAAAAAATAATATATCTAGGCCTTCTTATTTTTCCTATTAGCTGTTTCCTCCATTTGTTAACCATCAGAATATCATACATAATTTTACAGGAATTAGCTAGCTTTACTGTCTCTACTATGTCACAAGGGGAAAAACACTCCGTTCATTTTTTTCCTCCAAATCAGCATCTGCTAGATCAGGCCTTTCCCAGGCAGCCATTAAAATGTTTTCTTTTTCTTGAGAAAAGCAATGTCTCCAGCATTAGTCCCATCACACTTAGAGAGCAATGAGATACCTGGGTTTTTTTCTTGATAGCTGTAAAAACTTCTCCACTTTTTTACTGCATTTTTTTATTCAGGAAAGAATTTTATTACAATTGCTGTATCCTGTGATCTCTCTTCAGGTTTCCTAAGCTGACCACCAGTGTTGACTTTTATATCTTTCAAAAGGATGTTATGATGAGGAACAACCTTTTTCACCAAGATTTCCAGGACTTTTCTTTGGTCATGGGGGAGCTATTGAATCAATATAGCCTCCTCTCAGAAAGAAATCCGCAGTGAAAATGATTCCTAGCAATAAGCCCAAAACTATTAGTTTTCAAAAGAGATATATAAAGAAATGGAAGGCATGAGAAAACCCGGTATACAATGCTAAGAGGAGGGAATGCAGAGGATACATACAGATGTAAGACTAGTTTTATTTCTATACTATCATATAAAGCTCTCCCAAGATTAGCTGTAAGAGAAACATGCATTCTACGTTTTGGCATATTTTACTTTCTTTATTAAAATCAATAAAGTATTACCTTGACAAATTCTTGGAATCCAGGTGCCAGTAACAATGTTGCATCATAAGATGCGATGATCAAGAAAAGTATATAGGAAACCTTTATAATCTCATTTCCGTAAAAACACTTTTTCCATTACTGCTTTTAATACTGCATACATCATATGTTGTGCTAATCTTAGGGAGACAGGAGATAATATTACTTTTTATAGCTTTTAATATAACTTCAGTGTCCACACATATAACACATATAGTTGTGATCACTATGAGAGATTAATTAGTTGGACTTTGGGTCTCATCCGTTCCTGCAGGACTGTATACCCTTTAAACACATGCTGGTCTGATTAAATGAGTGATACTTCAGTAGATCAACTTCAGATCCAGTTTCTTCACAGAGAATATTTCACATTAAACCAGGCCCATGTGGTTATTCATTTTCTTTTCCCCACTCCATTACAACATTTTTGTCATAATAAGACAGGAAACTACATGGATTCCTGTAACCATACAGAAGGTTTCTCATTTGCAATAAATGTTTATCATCCACAAACTTCTTCTACAAAGTTCAATCGTCTTCAGATTCAAACTGCTGCTAATTGGGCTTAGCATGTTCCTCCCATGACAGAAAGATTCTATGCAGTTCACCTGTATGTTCTGCAGTCCCTTTACCTTTGCATAAAGGGAAAGCAGTTCACTGACTCTGAAAATTAAATTAAGGCTCAATTTAGAATTTCACTCTTGCTTTCCAAGACTGCTTTGGAAATGTTTAAGTTTGGACCTTCAGGTTTCATTTTCCTAAGTTGTTTTCATTTCCAATGAACGATTATATGAACTTCTCCCAGATGAATACATTTGAAGCTACCAACAATCACCAGAATTTCTTTGGGACACTCTAGAGTGACAGCTCTGGAGCCACAATATCTCAACTTCTTTCATCTTCTAAACATTGTGCACAATGATTAGGGTGCTGTTTAAAGATAATTTTAATTATCTATTTATACATGCTCTAGTACTCATGATAAATAAATCCCTGATAGCAGAAAGCTTATGTAACATTCCTCCTTATGCAATTACAGTTTAGACATATAAACAAGTACCACTGCATAAATAAGGTAATACTTTGCCTTGAACAGATTCCTGTACATACCATCATATGTAGCAATGTGAGTTGTACGGTATTGCAGCTGGGAACTCTCAGGCTGCATAGATATAGAACTAACTGGGAAATTCACTAAGGTTTTTCTGTTCCCAGAATTAGCCTTGAAAAATGGAAAATGCTTTTTGGAGCAAAGTAACAATGAAAAAATATTGGCAGTCTAAAGAATAAAAAAAATGTTCTTGACTTAAACTCAAATTTAAAAAGGACTCCACCTTCTCCACCTTCTTTGTCTTTTCCTTCCATTGCCTTTCTGTCAGGGTTTCAATGGGATTTAAACAAAAAAATAAAGCTAGGAAGAGCTAGAAACAAATGTGAGACAGCAAATAGGAAATAGCATTAAGAGGCACAAACTTTCCATTTTTTGTATCAATGACAAATCAGAGCTTTCAGAGTTACCAGTGTTTCCTGTCAGTTCTGTCTGATGACCTTGTTTTTGATTAGCTTGTTGCATGTGGACAAATAGAAACAGTAGTGATTGGTGGATGTAGCGCGACCCTACCTACACAAGAACAAACTACTTCCAGAGGAAAAAGAAAGGTATGTTCTTTTTTTTTTTCCAGGGTTTTTTGAAGGGGTCATTTTTCAAAGAGAACTGAGCATCCTCTATGCACTGAGCAGCTTAGCCGCTTTTGCCCCAGTGCAGCTACGTCCCTGAAGGCTACAGCTGAATTATAGCCCTTCCTATACAAGGCCACTCTGAAAAATGGGCTGCAACCTACCACGGAATGACAGTAAAAAGCAGGAATTCATCTTAATTTGCCTTATTATGTTTACACTGATGTATCTTTAATTCCCTCACTGTGTCAACCCATGGCAATTTTTCACCCTGTACTCTGAGGAAATGTGGCCAGTTGTTCTGTCAGGGAAAGCTTAAGTTTAGTTGATCCTACTTTGGGAAAACATGGTGGAAAATTTACATCTTAAGGGATCTTCCTACCCTGTTTTTCCATGTTATTATCCCTACAAAGGAACAGAGTATAATATAAAGTACACCTGCATACTGCTGTATCACAAACACACTGAGCTGCACAGACTGCCACAGGGAAGCTGGAGGAGGTGTCAAACCAACTACACTGCTGTGGCTGGATGCCACACAGGTTCTCATAGGAAAACATATAGTAAAAAAACCCTACTATGCTGTAACTGCTTGGAGGAGGACCAGCAGTCAGGAGTTTTGAGGCACCTCTTCCTTTTGCACACTATTTGCCACCTTGGCAATGTCAAAGTGAATCTGCTGTGTACTGTCACTGCTGCCAGAGCTTTATACAAGCCTCAGCATTTCAAATTAAAATTGCCCAGCAGGACAGGAGTTACTGGCTCCCCCACCAACTAGAATGATTCTGAAGACTTAAATGACTCAGTGCTGTACACAGATGCTCTTGCTGTTTTGATAGTTTACCTATCATGCACAAAAAAAAAAAAAGTTTGATGTATGGAATTCACCTGTTTGGTATTAACAAGTAATAAAAGTTAAACATACCTCTTTGCCACTTACATGGCAATTTGAGAAAGCATCCTCACTGACCAATTTTCTGGCATGTGCCCAAGATTTGAGAATGTATGGTCATGTGTGCCTAAACTGTTTGCTGAGGTAAATGGTGGTGAAGAATAAGCAAGGCTGTTTTTACATAAAACAGCAACAAAAGTCTAGTTTTAATCTGTGTCTTCAAATATAAATAGTAATATACATTTCTCTTAACTACATGTTCCCTTACACTGAGTTATCAAAACTGCATGCAAATCTTGCATGCATTTATCTTACCTATACTTTCCTGGGAATCTCAAAACCTTCATTCTTCCAGCCTTTTGTTCCTGGGACTGATTTGCAGACAGCCAGTTTTTCTATTTGCATCTTTTCCCTTGCACCTCCTAGATAGATGGAAACTGCCTGCAACTAAGCTTTGACTTGCTGTTAGTATTCTGTAGAGCTTTGGCAGCAGTGGTACAGAACAGATGGCAGGCTTTTCTCCTTTCTTTAAGATGCATCAACTGACTTGGAGATGTGTATGACCATGAAGCAGAGACTGAATGCAACAGTACATCCAGACAATGGTATAGGAGAGAGGGGCTGCAAAGCCATGCACATGACCCCACTTCTGACACTTCCACAAATCACTGTCACTCACCCCTGAGTCAAGTTACTCCCTGCTGCTCTGGATCAGAGGACTGATGCTGTGGTAACAGCAGAGACCAGCTACAGCCAAAGCAGAGTTGTTCTTAGTTTTATATAAACACAAAAGAAAGCAGAGGCCACTCTCATGGACAGGCAAAACCAGCTCTTATTTTTCCTACCAAACCAGTTCGGATTCAGTTGGTAAACTGCTGGTAAACTTTATCTCACCCTTTCATATATTTATGGATCAAGATGACAATATTTTCTGCTAGTTAGCAGTAACAATTTCATCAGCTACAATACTACTACTGATTATATGGATTGCATTAAAGTACCTGGGCCTCATATACACATAATAAAGGAAAAATCTTTAAAAAATTTTCTGTCAGACCAATCTAAGTGAAAGGCTTCCTTCTGCCACATAAAAATGGCATCCAAATCCTGCATGTCTATGGCTGCCTGACAACATTAACGATTGTTAAAACTGAGTCTCTCATAGCAAAGTTTATGCATTTTAAATTTTCACAAACCTAATTAATTGCTTACATGTTTAATGACCTTTAAATAAATGGATGAATCCTCATCTGTTGGTGTTATTGCAACTTTTCAAGTTATACATGTGTGAGAATCTACTTGGAGCACACTGGTTTAGCTCTTTTCTCTTTGACAAGACTGGTTTCTAAACCATCTAATCCATATTTATCCTGAGGAAAAATGTAGTACACAAGCAAATATCAACCAGCTTCCATGTGGACAGAGTGAATTATCTCTACAGAACAACTAACATGATTTAGTCTCTATGCCAGTTCAGACCTCACCCTCCCTTTTACTTTTCTCCTGCCTTCTTCCCTACAAACAAACTTCATTTCTCCCTATCTCCAGCTTATTCAAACATGCCTCACTAGTTAATAGCAGTGTACAGAGCCAGACTCTGTGAAAGGATAAACCAGGGTGCATCCAGTACTCTCAGCTCCATTACACCATTCCAGACCAGTGTGAAAGCCTGGCTTATTACATGGGAAGTCTGCTTTTTTTAAGTCATCAAATAGCTGAATTGCTGGAACATGCTGAAAATATGTCTTAATTACTGGCAGACATTCCTCCATCTTCACAGACCATTATATTGCTAGTTTAAACACAAACTGACTTAGAGCTTGTCTACACAAGGTACTTCTTAGTAAGGAAGAAATTTAATTTACAGCTGAGTACTATTCTTCTGTGGACACATTCAGTATGCATGAAATAAACTACTGTTCATTCAAGTTTTAAGTGAATATTTGCTTGGGATTTAATCCCTGAAGACTACTGAGTTCAAAGTAGATCAGACTTGTGATACCTAGTAAAGACAAATCAGGTGAACATACTGACATATG
>JAWWLZ010000094.1:28952349-28966292 GCA_035041345.1 Poliocrania exsul
TCCCTGAGGGGAGTTCTCACACACTGTTATGAAAACAAAGAAACACTCCACTGTCTCCCAGGTTCTTTAACACCCGGTTTGTAGCTTGAGGGGTCAGGTGTGCCCTGAGCAGCTGCTGCAAATGGCTCATTATTAACACTTCATGGGAAATGACAGAGGGTGTAGAATATACACTTTTGGTTACACCCACACAGTGGTAAGCTGGTCCCAACAACTGTCACTAGGACAGTCATCAATGCCTATAATTTAAGGGGAGAATGAAACTCCAAAAAATGATTTAGTGTCTAAAATAATAACCAGTAGTCCCATGAGAGCAAATAGACTTCAGGTCCCTGTGATTACACCATCAGCAAAGGGTAGGAATAAAAGACATATTCTCCCTGAGAAAATGAAAAGCTTCAAAGGCAGTAAACCTTGCCAATCTGCTAATCTCAAGTGGTATCACAATTGGAAATGTCAGAAAGCACTAAACTTTCTCAAGAAATGGTTTTCGACAGTATACATAATACCACTGAAAACACAGAATACTCCACATTAAAAAAACAACAAACCCATGGCACTACTATTCAGTACAATGCCTACTGAATTCCATGCTTGCCATCACACTCTTTTACTCTGTTTTTGATTATATTCCACTACACAGTGCAAACATAAAAGGAAGACTCCATGTTGAAGTGTGATGACATCTTTCAGTGACATCACTTAATCATAGCATAACCAAATAGTTAACGTTAAAAGGGACCTCAGGAACTCTTGAGTCCAATGTCCTTTTCAGAGCTGAGTCAACAAAGGAAACAAACCAGACTATATGACAATGAATGGGGAAAGTGTCCCAAGTCACTCTTGAGGTAATCTGCCTTTTAAAGTAAACTCAACAGCAGTACAAACATTACACTGCAGTAATAGGTAGTAATTAGTCAGAGGGTTGTAAAAGCAGTATGCTGTCTGCATTGTACCAGTCTTTTAGCAGTGGGTTACATGTGGAAAGCCTTAGGAAGTGGAAGTGGGAGAATAAGGAAGTATTCTCCTTTGCTTGATGGAAAATAGCAGAGTTTGTTGGGTTGTATGGTGTGGCCTGTGGAAGGACATGTGGTGGTAAAACAGGAAGCAGTGAAATCTGCTGAGCTTTGGTTACTGAAGTGGTAAATTACAGAAAAGGGGCAAAGGTCTGTGACATTCCTGCATCAGGGTAAGTTGGTAAGAAACAGTCACTGAAGACAGTCATGCTGCCAGGAGTTATCCTAAAACCTCAACCATACATATTTTTCATCCAACTGAGAAATTAAATTCAAGACAATTTCTAAATTCTTATTTTCTTCAGATCTCTTCTCAAAGAAAGATTTACAAAAAGGAGCAAGGACAGTGTAGGACAGGGCAGCAAGAAGAATGAAAGTAAAGACTGAGGAAGGTATGCTCTAAAGCAACAAATTCATATAAAAACTATAGATATAGGCATGTGGGTGAGTAATGCTGATGCTTTTGTGGATGTCATAATTTCATCATTATCTTCTCTGCCACCATTGACCATGCTCCACCTCCACAAAAATTAGTAATGGAATCAAACTAAAGGATTGAAACTATTCACGTATAGACTAACTGAACATCTGAGTTAAACCCCACATATTTGACATCAACTTTGGCAAATTGCTACTTCCTATCAGGTTGGATTTCATGGTGTTCACAGGAGACCCTTCATATATTGTTTGTATTAGACTAAGTTCAAGAAAAGGAGAGAAACCATTCCAGAATCCCAGTCTCTGTGATTATTCTAACCATAAATATCAAAGGAATTTTTAGAGTAGTAAGCAACAGAAATTTTGTATACAACCTTGGATTTAGTTAGAATCAGAAGCCTTTCATTTCTTCCAAACAAGTCTTGTGATAAAAAAAATATGTGAACCTAAATTAATAAATGTTTTGAGTAAGACCTCTGCTGCCTTCTTTAAAACCATTGAAAGGGTACCTGTGACTTTATGAAACCATCCTGTGGCCTCTGTGTTGACAACCTATGTTTTATAACAACCAGGGGATGGCTGTTTCACGTGACAGGATGAGCAGCCAGATAATCCTGTAAGGCAGAACACCTTCTATCTCACTTGGAAGGCATCCCCTAGATGCAGATAACAGCTATTTATCCTACAATGGTGCTCTTGTTCATTTGGCAGCAAAAGCTCTGTGAGAGTTGAGTAATCCATTCTTTCTGTAGCCCTTTGGTGAACTCTAGTAACCCTTTGGCCTGCCACTACTCACTTGTCACAGACTATACAGGCAGGTTAAAAAATTCTCTTGTGGGCTGGCACTGCCTAGAGCCACAATTTTGCAAACAGTTGTTTATCTGGGTGTCTTCCATTGCACTAGAATAACCCCAGGACTGGGACAAAAGCATGCATTGATAAATGGCCTTCCAGAGAGGCCAAATACACAACAATAGCATAGGTTCTGCATTTAATTGTGATTTTGCAAACATGCATTGGAAGTAAACACATCAGCTAAGCAATAACTGTAGATGCCTGCACAGGCAATGTGGGAGTCTTTGTTAAAGAAAGAACATCTACTGAAAATTGCAGCTACTAACCTAGTGCTTGCTTGCATCTAATTACCATAATTTCCAAGGAAAGCTGGGACATGTTAAATCAGTGATTTGTGTTTGTGTTTTTAATTGCCATTATTCAAATACAATTTACATTAATAGTATCTATGTCTTTTTTTGTCAAATACGCAAACTGCACACAGTAAGAGGCAACACTGTAATTCAGATTCCAGTCCAATGCCTCTAGCAGTTAAACAACATACCATTATTACAATTACAGTAAGAAATGGCTCAACAAGATCTGCTGTTGAGGTCACAGCACTAACTAGCTGAAAGGCTTGTATTAGTGTGACCCTTGTTAAAAAATGTATAAAGTATGTATGCATCTGTATCTGTTAACTGTACTTTTGAACACAGAAATATCAAAATGTTAGACAGCCTGAAAGGAATCCCCTTGAAGGTCATGGGATCATGGGATAATCTAGATTGGAAGGGACCATGGGAGATCTCCAGTACAATGTTCTACTTAAAGCAGGGTCAGCCATGAGATCAGACCAGTATGCTCAGTGCTTTGTCCAGTTACATTCTGAAATTCTCCAAGGATGGAGATGACACAATTTCTTAGAGCAGCTTGCTCCACTGCCTGGCTCTCCTTGTGGTGGTGCAGTTTCTTGTTATATTAATCTGGACATCTCCTGTTTCAGATTACGCTGTTTCCTGCCCTCCTATCTTGCATTTCTGTCATCTCGCACAAGTTGCAAAAGTCAACCACTAGGACTCTGTCATTAAACCTTTATCAATTTGCAGTCTCCCCATTTTTCCAATGGAAGTACATATCTCTGTACAGTAAATTTAGGCTTTCTTAACAGGTAGTGGTTTTCTGTAGTCCCCTGGCAAGTTGCTGAGGACCACCAGCTGCAAAACACTGTCAAGATACATTCCAGTTGAAGGAGATAAGGGCTTGTCACGTTTCAGCACAGAAGACTGGGGAGGAGAGTGGTAGAGCACCAGTCTAATTGGAAAGATGATCCTTAGCAGCAGATGGCTAGCAGTGGAGAAACCTTAACATTGCCAATGAAGTAAATTTATTAAGATTGAGAGGAAAACGTATAATAGAGAGAACATAATCTCTGTTCATTAATGAGAAAGAGCTGGCACCCAAACTGCTGTAAATCAGTTGAGCTCCAGTTCTTTCAGTGGAGATATATTCCTCTTACATCACCTCAGGATTAGGCTTGAAGTATCTTATCCCCTAAGGAGCTATTCCTTGTCTCATTCTCTGTATCATCTTTCATGTGCCAGCACATTATACACCAGCAGGGAGTTGCTATTTTAATTATGTGCCTCTGCTTCTTCGAAATAGGGCGAACTCTGAATATTAAGTTTTATTTACATTTAGCATTCATTTAGTCCATGTGGCAAATCCAACATTCTCACAGCATAGCTCAAACTCCTTTTGACATGTTCCTTCTGTTTGAACAAATAATCATTATAAATTTTTACTTCTTTGGCACAATTCAAAAGTGGAAAAGTCATTACAAGAACAAACAGTTCTGACAAGAAGTCTGCAGGATGCTAGAATGAGCACAGGCAGCTTACTTGTGGCACTGTTTAGTGAGATCGAATGAGAGCTACATTAACCAGGTCTTATTTGTTTGTAGAATGAAGAAAAAATGGAAGGATGATCAAGTTTAAAATAAGAGCTATTTTGGGGATATGGCTGTGCATATTTACATTCAAAGTCTAGCTCAATTTACGGTCTGATGCAATTCTGGTATCAGTCACTAAGTCAGAAATCATTCCATGGTACCACTCTAGATGTTTAATTACAACTGTTTTCTAGGCTGATACTAAAGTACATGTTAAACTCTCCCTTCAACAGGATCACTCACATGCTTCAAAGTTAAGACACGTTTTACTGAGTCCTGCCTAATCATGGCAAAGCTTGACTAATTTCTAAGTCCAACTAAGTAAAGATTCTCAAAGATTAAAAGAAATTCAGAGTGGCCCCTCAAACTAAGTGCAATACCCCATGCCAGAGCAGATAAGGCACAAGCATTAAATTGAAGCATGACACAACATGATTCACATAGTATTGAATTTTTGTAATGCTGTTAGGTAGATCATTCATTGATGTCTGACATAGCACCATCAAAGTTGACAAAACAGTATTGATAGACAATTGTCAGATTTACTGGCAAAACAGTAGGATGGCAAAGTGAGAAGAGCAGAGGCTCACTACCCCACCTCTTACCTCTGCCACCTCATGCAACTGAGGTACAACTTCAGTACTGTCTTCAAAACACTAATCCCTATTCACAAATTCTCTGCATGACAAACAGCAAAGAAGAGCTACATTTACTATTGCACTAGTGTTTCT
This sequence comes from Poliocrania exsul, assembly GCA_035041345.1. Taxonomy (NCBI): domain Eukaryota; kingdom Metazoa; phylum Chordata; class Aves; order Passeriformes; family Thamnophilidae; genus Poliocrania; species Poliocrania exsul. Next base: position 28,957,260 of record JAWWLZ010000094.1, read on the forward strand.
GGTGTAGCCTTTCCTCATCCATCAGTTCAACATCCAATCCATCCACTGGACACCAAGTGAGACCCAGGTTTCTTAGTGATGTCTCAGTTAATAAACACACGGTCAAGGTATGCAATTTAATTCTGCATGATCTGTCTAAATCAAACTGGATTTTTCTTCCATTGAGTTTAGTAGATCATCTCCATTCCAGATTCAGGTTTCCATTTCCTCCTGTTCAGATTTCTTAGTCTATTCATTAAAAATACACCTTTGTTTATAAATATAAAATCTAGAAAGAAAGTTAAGTCCATTGCATGAAGTTGTTTCTGCTTAAACTTTCCGAAGTAGCTCTCTTTCAAGAACAGTCCAGTTTCTGAAAAAAACATCAGCTCTATAAAAAATGGAAGCAGTATTTTTTTTTAATCTAGATCAAAACCAATTAGCTTCTAATTCTAATTCACTTGAGATTTCAGCTATAACCATTCACAATATTATAATATGCAGGAACGTTGAGATATTTGCTTTATCTGAAGTATTCCAGTTCTACTGTAACTAGATTTGATATATAAAATGTTGGAGAGGTTTTTTTTTTTTTAGGAAACTAGTATTGAAAGGAAATAAAAATGCTTAGAGAAAATATTTAGAGAAAAGTATTACAATATTGCTCAAAGTGACAAACACTAAAAAATGCAAAAAATATAGGATCTTGAGATATATGTGAGACTTACCTTGTGAGAAATTAAAAAAATACCTCTGTTTATATAGAGAATGAAAAAGGAAACATGAAGTTCATGCTAAAGCTATGTGAAGTCATGACAGATATATAGACAATATACTTTAGCCACTCTGCTCTTTTCTCAGTTGTCTTAAACAGTAGTCAATACTGACTGTAAGGAATACAAAGGAATGAACAGAAAAAGATATAGTTTTAGAATAGCTGGTGGTTGATGCTTACACATTCATGAAACATTTATGACAACAAGGGCTTAACAAAATCTCCCAAAACACCATACACCAACAAACTGGCACAGAGTTACACTTATTTCAAACGAAAAGCTATAACCATTAGGAGTTAGGCTATGAAAAGGAAGGTAAGCTCTTGCTAACTTTTCTCTGTGTGGACTTCTGCATGCATTTTCATTACTGACCATTAAAAAGAGGAGTTGCTCAAGAGAGATAGTGAAGACTCCTGAGTATATCAAGAAATTACACCATTTTAACTTTTCTTCTCCTTAATCCTCCTGCTATTATGTTGTGTTTATCTTCCTTCCCTCAGCCTATATACACACAGAATCTCCATAGTTTTAACATGAAACAGAAACCTAAATTGCATAGAATAGTTATTTTTAGGAAAGCATAAACACACATGGTTAATAAGAAAAAGGAATGTCCCTTATCTCCAACAAAGAGAAAAACAAGTAGCCCAGTTTTCTCCTCTTATCCACCCCTGATACAGGAATTGTCACAGAATAAACACGCAGTCTACTGTGCAGATTCAGGTCAGGAAGAAGCAGTTTATAGGTACAGAAGAGAACACAGAGCAACAAAGTTCAGTGTTCTATCTATATGAACTCTGACTTAAAAGACAGTACTAATTTTGAACATCTAAATTGCACCATGAAGGGGCCTGGAAGAGGAGCATCTGCACAGTAGGGAACTTTGTTTCTGCAGATATAGCTGTGTGGGCCTGATAACTCAAAAACTGCAGCCATGCAACCTTTATGTACCTATGTTCATCTGCTGCTTATCTGGCTTGTGAGACTGTTGTGCCCTTGACTACCTTTCAGACCTAGCAAGCCTGAATGGTAGTCACACAATGTATTATCTGAAAAAATAGAAGTGTTTTAGGCATCAAAAGATGTTTATTTTGCTCCTCCTGTTGCGAACTGGTTTATCAAGACTTACCAAAAATTAAAGCTTTTCATATTGTTTTCCTGCTATGGGATATCCAAAGAAGCCAAGAATTTATAGCTTCAGATGTCACTGGATGGAATGAAATAGAGCAGTGTCAATTGTTCTTTACTAAATCCTACTTTATGCCTCTTCACTGGTTTTGTGTTTATGCAAGCTATTCCCCATATGACCTGCTTCAGGGGTCACTCATCCCACTGCCAATGAAGCAATTAGGTGAATGGAGCTTGCAGGCTGACACAGTACAATCTTCTTCATATCTGCAATCACTTCTGCCAACACCAAATATCTTCTCTCTAAACTGCTTTTGTTAAATAACTTCATAAACTAGCAAAGTTAAACAAAAAGCACATCTCCAGCATGGTACTCTAGATGATGACATAAGATCTGACATGTGCAAAAAATGCTTTCTCTGAAAGTAGATGAAGACCTAATTAAGACCTTCTGCAGGGAAGCATTTTTTGTATAATTGTTAATTCAAGGTTTGTGTTGTTGTTTTGTTTTTTGAGGTACTAAGAAAACTTGTCAGGATACCTATGACCTAAAGTCACAATCTGCTTTTGTATTTTCCTTCTCAATTAGGCAAAAGCTAAAAAGCTCCTCGGCCTAACTCAGAGCTGGTATTCTTTCTCCAGCCTGAAAGGATGGTTTGTTTCAAAATGACACATATATTAAAAAAAAAAACCCAAAAGCTCAAACCATCAGCATTTCAAATAATCTCTTTGACACAGGACTACACTACAGATTTCTTTCTCTCTGCTTGGGCCACATGAGCTGTCTGTCCCTTTCTCCCACACCTAACATCTTTCTGTGTTGGGCTTTGGAACAAAGCTCTCTAGATACAAACCCCACAACAGGGCTTGGCTCTAAATGAACAAAGAGAACTCATTGAAGAGCTGGGGGCTGGGGTAGTACATGGGAGACTTTCTTTTGTTGACTACAGATCACAGCAGCTAGTTTCAAACATGACTTGGAAAGGGGTGAGGGAAAGAGGGAAGGGGGCAGGGTTAACTCCAATACCATTGAGCAAATCTTGCAGAAGGGCTGAGCCGTTGCTGTGAGTCAAGGCAAGGACTTTGAGGAGTGAGCATTCACTAAATCTGAGATTGAAGGCAACCTAAAGTTCAGACCACAAGTACAGCTGCACAGGACCTGAAGCATACTAATACCAGTGGGGGAAGCTTGGTATCATTTCAGGACTCACTGTCATACATGGATGACTTGACCTTCTAAGAGTATAAAGGTGGAAGTATCCAAGTATTCAAGCTCGAAATGGAAATGTGTCTGTTCAAGAGTCTATCCTAGCAAGCAGGAAACAGAACTACATGTCCCAGGCTCAAGCAGCCCACTCACACACCTTCAAACATCCAATTTTAACTCTAAGTAGACAAACAATGCCACTTGCCTGAGAGAGCAGCAAAAATCCACAGAGCAACAGCTGGAAAGCTGGACCGGTGCAGTGCTTATTTGCATGCAGGGTAACAAAAGAAAAAAGCTAAACCTTTCTGGTTTTAGGAATTAAAAATAATGGTCTTGTTGTGTGTGAAAACCACCAGCACATTGGGAAGATGCAGCTTCTGCTGAAGGAGGTGCCCAGCAAGCTTCCAAGTGACAGCTGGAACTGCAAAGAGAGAAGCTGCAGCTTAGCAAGAGAACAGAATGTTTTCAGACACTTTTGGAGGTTACAAAATCTTGCTGTATCTACAAATATAGGAGAAAAATCTCCAAGTGGTGTAAATCTGCATGGCATCAATAACTGCAAAGGATTAGTGCAAGTTCATAGAAAAGGAGGCGTACTCTCAGTTTTGACAGACACCAATAGAGGTCTTAGGGCAGTAATGATCACCTTGTCCTCTGTATGACTATAACCATAGTGGTACATTTTTCCTAGTTTGGCAGGTGGGACCAGTTTATCACTGTGTGGGTGTGAACAAAGCTGAGTATTCTCCGCCCTCTATGTCATTTCTCATGAACTGTTAACAATGGACCATTTGCAGCAGCTGCCCAGGGCACACCTGACCCCCTCAGGATATCAGCTGGGTGTTAAAGAAGTCTGTGAGATAACACCTGTGATAACTCCCCTCCAGGGAGTCGTTAGCACCTTTGTGGGCACCCTGAGGAGTCATGTCTGCTAATGGGCCATCAATGACTCCAAAAATTACCCCATGACTCACAAAGTTAGATCACCCATTATGGAACTCCCCACCGTGGGGGAGATACTGGGCATTCCAACCTGAACCTGGGGGTGTATAATCTTGGGGTGTGAGGACTTCTGGGAAGGCCAGAACCTCAGCAGGACTGCAACCACCACTCTCAACCAGACTGCGACCTTCATCTGCACTAACAGGTTTTTCCCTTCCTTTTACTTTGGACTCAGGGGAACCACGGGGGTGTCTCTGTATAGGGCTTATGAACACCGTTTGTGCCCCAGGGTGCTGGGTTGTACTTCTAGGTTTTGTGGGTTAAAACCAATTTATCTTTGTGTCATTGCATTTATTGTAATCTTTTTATTAAATTGTAATTCTGACTTACAATCTCCCTTGTGTTGGGTTCACTTCTGCTGGTTTACCTTTAAACCAGCACATCTTTGGTCCAGATGCAGCCCCTGTGCTGCTAAGGCAACTACTAGTAACAGTAATGGCTGAGTTCTCACAAAATTTCTAGCTTTACTACCCAGTTTGCACTATAAGACCTATACCATGTTCTCAGAGCAAGGAGTACTGGCAAAGCTATTAATACTTCAGCCACAAGATCCTATATTGGTACAGTTATTTTGCTTTTACTTGAAATTAGTTTTCTTCTTCTGTACATGAGAATGTAGCCATAGCTTAGGTGGCCTCAACCACGTTTTATGCCCCCTGGAAATCTGTGTTAATTTAGAAAATAAAGAAAGATAAGCCAGACTCTCTTTTACATGTTTATAGTGTAGCACATGTTAATGATTTCTTGAAATATAGGCATGTTTATATGACTTTCTTACCTTTTTTTTTTCTTAACTCTTACCCAGCTCAGATCTCTGATCTGTTTAAGACGTTTATGCCAGCACAAGAAAGGATCAGACATGAAATAGCAAACAGAGGGAGGAGGGAGAATAGCAGAATTGGACTCTGAAATGACAAGAGAATGGTACATTAACACAGAAGTCAAACTGCTTGTTGAACAGTTTTGGGGTTTTTTGCTGGCACTGGTGTAGTAGCATTTGTGATATCCTAGCCCAAGTCTCAGCATACCAACTTCTACACCATAAAAAGCACACAAAAGGCAGAAATGCAGTGCCACATACAGAAAGTTCTGATATTTCAGAATTTTTTTCTTCCCAAATAGCAACAGTATTAGTAGATTATTTTCTGTATTAAATAATATGAAATAAAAAATCTGAAAAAAATCCCTTCTGGAATTACCCAGCTTTCACTAGGTTGAAGTGATCTATTTTATCTCTGTCATCTGATCTTACACAATGCAGCATGGCATGGCATAATACATAAAACTATATTTAGAGTCATAGAGCCATAGAATCATAGAGTGGTTTGGGTTGGAAGGGGCCATCAAGATCGTTGAGTTCCAAAGCCCCTGCCATGGGCAGGGACATGTTCCACTAGATCAGGTTTCTCGAGTCCCCATCCTATTCTGACCATGAGCACTTCCAGGGATGAGGCGCCCACAGCTTCTCTGGGCAACCTGTTTCAGTGCCTCACCACCCTCCCAATAAAGAAATTCTCCCTAATAGCCAATTTAATCCTACAATCTTGCAGTTTAAGTCCATTTACATGGTCTCAAACCTGATCTTTTTCTACAGTGGGTAGTTCTTCATTCTCGCAGTCCCTGTCTCTTCCTTCTGTGATTGGGTGGTCTGGCTGGAGACCTTGCCAGTGATGAAGACCAGTGCAAAAAAAGTTCAGTATTTCAGCCTTTTCCATGTCCAAGGTAACCAGGCCTCCCATTCTTTCTGGAGAAGGCCCCTATTTTCATAGTCTTCCTCTTATCACCAGCATATCTACAGAAGCTTTTCTTCTTGTCATTTGAGACCCCTGGACATATTTAATTCTGTCAGGCTTTAGATTTCTTCACCTGATTGTTAGATGCTTGGACAATTTCTCTGTATTCCTTGCAATCTCCCTGTCTTTGCTTCCACCCATTGTAGGTCAAAAAATGTAAAAAAATTAAATGAAATGTTCTTAAGTCATCTAAATCCCCAAACATTTCATGTCCTCTTTCCAGTAGCATTGGTTGAACTGAAACCGGCTGGATTTATGGAGCTGAAACAAAATTGCCATTAAAGATTCTGCTAAGAAATTTTTGTTTTTCTTTGCTTTCTACTTTTGATAATAATTCTCAAATGTGTAAAGAGGCGACAGATAAATTGGATATGGTCTAAAATGGGAATGGAAGCATTTTATGCCCTGTTGATCCAAGTGTAAGGGACAGTACAAGGTACTCTATTTGTACCTTATACAAATAGACTACAAGGGCTAGTGAGCCAAGCCTTCAGTGAGACAATGGGGCTTGGAAGAGATGAGGAGGCAGTAGAATATGGCAATATGCCTCCATTACAGTTGCTAACTGAAACTGAAATGGCACAGTGCTAGAAAACACAGATTAGAAACATGCTCATGTATTGGGATTTGACCCTCTGTTTGCAAGTCTGATTAGCAGAAGTTCAGTCTTTTTATTGTATCTGGTTAGGTTGCACTTACCTTGTTAAGACAGGTGTAGAAAGTTATGTTGCTCTGATTAATACTGGCTCACTCAGCCAGTATTAATACTTGTTAGCTTCTGATATCTAAGGGCAAATTTTGGCCTAGTTCTGCAAGAGATATTGTCAGTATTGTGGACAGGACTCATGAAAAGAAGTGAGTTTGTTTTGTCATAGATAAAGCTTGCAAGACTACAGAAGACAAACTGCTTATGCAGTGGCCTTGGCCTGGGATACTTTCTGTTCATCTTTCATTATCACCCTTTTTTCCAAAAAGAATTGGCAGTCAGGCCTGCAGAATTATGTTCAGTTTTAATTGCTAGTTCTGTACCTTTTGCCTTATTATAGTCAAACATTCCCATGTATTTTAGTCTTGAATCAGTTGAACTTTTTCCTCATCTGTTATTAATTCAAAGGCTTTGTTACTATAGTCACTTTCATTCTTTTTCTTTTTCATCACTTATCACTTCCACTCTCACTCTGTGTCAATCTTTACCCTATTTCCTAACTGCAGGAAAAAAACCCCAAACCAACTTCCTCCATAGGAGTGAAGAACACACTTTGGATGACCTATAGATTTACACCTTAGCTTGCAATATCTGTTTCTAGGGGGACTGTAATGAAGACACACAAAAATCAAGCAACCTCTTTTTATTCAACATATTTTTTTTCATTTTACTTTTCTGGAAGCAATGAATTTTAATATCTATGCATCTAAGAGACCCACAACAATGCACAGGATCAGAAGAGGTGAAAAATTACCTCAACTGTTATACTTTTTGCAGTCCTTGCTGTATCAAAAGCTGAGACTAACTGGGAGCAGTGCTCCTTGGTATTCAGTATCTGACTAGTATTTGAGTGTTCCCAGACATTAAAATGTTTCAGTCCCAAACTCTGACACTAGTTTCCTCTGTTTTCTTGGGAAATCACCAAAGCTGTCTATGCTTTTGTAATGAAAAGTCACAATCCTTGCCTGTGCATGGCATGATCTTTGAGATGGCAATCAGTTTTATTACTAGTCTCTACAATGCTTAACTCAACAAAACACTTACCTAGATCGGCAGGACTGACCGTATTACAAACACTAGGAACAATTAGAAATAGCCAGCAATACTGTTTTGTGTCATGGGTCATCTCAAGTACTTTCTGTTTTGTTGTCACACAGAGGGGTTCGATGTCCAAAGCCATAAGCGTAGTCAGAAAATGGCTTCACTTAAATTCCCAGTGAGGTATTTATTTTCTGAAAACATTACGGACAAACAAAAGACCTGAGACATACTAGAGAGTGAGTTTATAGTTGATCCTATGATCTGGCTGTGTAAGTCTGCAAGAGACATACCTACACAATGGAAATTAAATCAGAGGAGACCGGGGCTGCTGATTTACCATGTTAGTAGTTCTGGTGTGATGACTGACCAGGTAAGAGTAAGCATGTGAGTTTTAAACAGCCGTGTAGTGTGGAGACTGGCTATGTAATGCGACTGTTGAGACAGAGAGGACATTCCTCACTTAATCCCTCACATCACACATCACATCATTAACCAACATTGATCTACATCCTCTAGCAGCTGCCTTTGTTTCAGAAGCAATTAAACCATTCAATAAATTCTCACCAACAGTAGCTGCTAGAAGTACTGTCTTTTTAAGAAAAATAAGAAAGGAAAAAAAAAAAAGGCAGTCCAAAATACAACAATAGATATTTCATGAAAAGTGGAGACACTTCCTGTGTTGAGGATCTAGTTCTGCAAGTTCCACTTGGCCTGTTCATGATACAGAGTAAATGCAGTTACAGTAACAGATTATTAAACTGTTGTTCAAGTTCATAAACTGGCAGTAGACTCCTCTCATCAATGTTGCATGCTGTGTGGCTAAATCTAACATCCAGACCTCTAAAAGTCCAGCCAACTTCAAAGAGCAGATGCCTCATCTTGGGGAAGACTAAGGCAAACTGCATAGGAAGCACTTGGAATAATTAACTATTCACCATCTTCTTCCTAGGGGGTTATATGGCCTCTATTACACAAACACCACACAGTTTGCCTCTTCCAGTGAAGCAGTGGCCTGCAATTGTGCTCAATTTATGAGTTTATCTAACAAATATCAAGAACCAAATAGTTTGCCAAAGTCACACAGTAAAGCTGGTACTTAACTGAATCCTTTTTCTTCCTGTGATAAGGTGCTCTTATGAGGTGCTCTCCCCTTTTGTTGAAAAGCTGACAGTCGTACAGGTTGTCTTGTTTCCTTACTCAAATGGCCATTCCCTGATGAGCCACACCCATCCTGTCAGATCCAGGCTGAACTACACTGACCTGGCACCTTTGACTGCCAATTCTAAATAGCATAAACTCTTTTGCCTCAGTGCAGAACAGATGCCCCTCAAAACAGTCACTGCTGGTTTCATACATGACAGGCTGGCTGCTCATGCAACACAGATGGCTAAGAACCGAGAA
>JAWWLZ010000094.1:28969488-28983556 GCA_035041345.1 Poliocrania exsul
TAGGTTTAAACGTAGTTTGAGTTTCCACAGTTTTTTTCTTTTCCTCCCTTTTCTTTGCAGGAGGGGAGAGAGGCTCTGACTCTGTGTTGGGCAGCTGGCATTTTGCCAGCTCAACCCAAGACACTATGAATTTTAGCCCAACTTTAAAATAACACTGTATCGTTGTTTCCTGTGCATAGATGAAGTGCTTCATTCAACTTAAAAATGCACATCTTCTGTGAAACACTCTCCTGTGAAATTCTCTGATCTAATGAAACTGTCATTGTAACAGTATCCTGGGAACAAGAAGAGGGATGAATGAGATCTCCAGCTGCAAGTCGCTCTTCTTTGAGCCTTTACCCGCTCCTGTTTGTATTTGCTCAAAGGATAGAACTTCTAGAACTGTGATTTCATGCTGTACCTGTCAGTCACTGCTACATGTGTGAATCTTGTCAGATAAAGGTTGTCCAGTAAAAGAAGATCCCTGTACAAACTGTTCACTTTCAGTGACATTCCTTATTGTAGTCTAATTTATTTTATAGAGACTTCCCATAATCAGGAATTTGCTCTTAAAAATAAAACTGAAAGTTGGTCTAGTATACTTTTTTTTTTTAACAAATAAGGTCCCCAAAAGTTTTCCTTTGCTGTTTCCTTGAGTTAAGGTACATTGTTTTGAACAAAGAGTTCTTTAGGAAAAGAGGAGTGGAGACTCTTAACACAGTAATATTAGGAAACATTATGGTCATAAGATAAATGCAGGAACAAGACTATGAATTGAGTCCAATCTGGAATGAAACTTGCTCTGTTGTATCTCAGATCAGTGACCTAAACAAAAGCAGTGAGATGTAACACCCCAATGCTTTTCAATTTTATACTTCAAAGTCCTCATTGCTCCTTCTTCTGTAGACCAAGCTATATGTTTGCTGTGGCGAGAGACAACAGTTGTTGTTTCTGTTGTGCTCTTACTGTCTTAATTTGGTACTTTGGGCCTGAACATAGAGCTAATTTCTCCTCTGTGAGGGTGCTTCTCAAAGACTCTTCCAAAACTTCAGAGTATTTAACATACTAAATTCTTTGTTCCAACTGAATATTTGAGAAAAGAAGTTCACATTCATCTCTAATATAGTTGGATGAGAGAAGAACACTGACAGGTATGCAAACAGTAACATTTGACTGATAACATAAAAGTCAGCTTGGCAGAAACCCACAGACATGCATGTGGGAGAGAGGATGCACAATTCAGACACTGCCCTAACTGCTGGCAAACAATACTGGACAAACTGTAAGGCATTCAGTGGCAGACGCATACTGGCATGATAAACCGGCAATGCCACTAAAAAGATACAAGTTGTTTGGTTTATTTGTACAAGGCTATCTTCTGAGAATGGCCTTCTGCTTTTCCTGCTTTCCATTTGAGTCTATATTTGGAAAACCAACCCTTTCTAAACACTGCCACCATTAAGCAGTGCAGAGAAAGTGGGATTCAGAGCAATCAACAATCCAATGGATGGCTTTCACCTCTGAATTCTGCAAAAGAGAAGCTATTTGCTGCAAAAGCATGTTGACTCAGTAGGCAAGTGGACATAACTGGCACTAGCAGAAGTTTGCAAGTACTCATCAAAGTTATTTATTAAGTAGAATTTTATATCTACAGCAAAGACTGGGCATAAATAACGCATTTTCAGATTGTTGAAGTGGTTACCATGTCATACTGTTACATGAAAAACCAGATGTTTGAGTGTCATAAGGGACAATGAGATTAATTCTTTTTAAGGATACACATCATGGATATTCCTACCAAATTTATAAAGACAAAGACTGTGGTACTGTCAAAGACTGTGGTAGAAACAAGTAGAAACAAATAGAAATAGATAGAAAATAGAAACATGGACAGAGCCATCTCAGGGATGGACATGTTCTCCTTGGCCATTTGGAAGAAATGTTGCCCTCCTACTGACTATTCAGCCAGTAAGTATCTCCATGAAGTAATTTTTCAGTCACAGTCACATATGGCTTTGAGAGAGAAACTGGAGGTGGACAATAAATTAAATGCCTACATGGATACGCTAATCCATTCTAAACCCCACTAATGTGTTAGTGGCTGCATTCTGTTCCTAGAGTGGAATGTCTAATGGGAAACTTAAAAAAGAGTAATATACCTGGTTTCTTCACTTCCATGAAGACACTGGGCAGAGTGCAGGAGGCCTTCACCTGTGTGTTGCCACATCAATCTATGCAGAGATTTATGAATAAGAAGAAAAAAGCAGTCAGCCGTGACTCAAGGAAAAATATTAATCACTTTTTTCCTTTTTGTGGTTCTTGTCCTGCTGTCTTAATTTACAGAGCTGATCAACAGCTCTGAAGCAATTAAAATTTTCTGTATTATGTTCATCTGATATTGGCCAGTCAAACCTAGCTGTTGCCCATACTCCATCCCTTGACTTCATGGGGCAGAAATAATTAATTTGCTACCTACTGTTGCAGATGAAAACCCAGAATTATACACTCAAAGCAAGCCTGATTTCAGTTGTAGTACTACAATTCATGCCAAAACAAATGTGTCTCTACTATCTCCCTGTGAATGGTTTGCACTTCTTTCTTTGCAGTGCAGTTCTTTATATCTTCCTGTTCATTTCCTCATTTTGACTCTCCACAGTCACCTGCATGTAGACTTTTCAAAAGTACAAGGTTACGAATGCTTTACTGGCCTTCTTGCCTCATTGTTTTTGAAACTGTGCAGTGAACAGGATATGCTTCAGTTGCTGTTAAGTGAACATTGAGTCTTGGTCTAAATGCCAACAAAGTGAAGAAGAGAGAGAATAACAAGCCAAAACACCCAGAGACAATAAAGTTACAAGTAGGTTGTCATATTCAGATCTTTATTGCATTCTCCTCTTCATCAACACCTTTGACTCAGGCATCTTAAGCAGGGTCAGGGATGAGTCTAGCATTATTTTCATGGCACTAATGAATGAACTCATTCAAAATGAGGAAAGTAAATATGATGCTTGGCACTGGATCCCTATAGCTTTGATGTTCTTTGAAGTTCCATACTGCTTCAAACCAGAAAGAGTAGTGACTTGTGGTATTCATATGACAAAGGCCTGCCAACAGGTGTAGCTGTTAAAGGTTCAAACAAAAAATATGAGGAGGGGGCCACAGGGGTGGAATTTTTCTCTCCCTCCCAACACAAAGGTTTGGGGAGTTGCAGTGCCAGGACCGAGAACAAAGGATTGTTTGATGACTCTAGATTCCAACTTAATAGTGGGGTGGAGGTGAGGAACAGACCCCCAGCACCTGGGAGGGGGAGAAGGTTTTTCTGTGTGCTGTCTTCAGTTCGTTTCTGGTGGCTGCGGTGACTGGAAGCTACCATTTACTGAGCTAGTGAGCACATCTCAGAGGGAGCTCCTCTTTTCTAGCGTGGTTCTTCCTGCTTTGCCTCTCAAACTTCTACGTGCACCCCTGGGCTTTGGAGGGAGTAGGATTTGCTGCAGACTTCCTGAAGACCAATTTCAGCTGCAAGGGATTGTTGAGAACCACCACCCCACTCGCCCCCAACTCCCAGCACCTCCTTCTTTGGACTAAGTGACAAGGACAGAGAGGGAGCCTACTCTGCCCTCCGAGAACAGGTTTCATCCTGCCCCCATGTGACTGCTATTACCACGTGAGTCATTCGGAGGACTCAATACCTCATCCTCACCCTTTCGTCTTTGTTTTACTGGAGGACTGTAAGTGACTTTGCAGCCACCTGCTGTCTGTAAATAGATTGCACCAAAGGAGCAAAGACAAAAAAATTCAGCTTTACTTAAAGGTTTTGTTCTTTTCTTTGAGGGTGGGTACAGTGTAGTTGTTTGTTCTGTCCTAGTTTTTGTTATTTTTATAAATATGTATTTATTTGTAATTAAGAACTGTTATCCTCTCTTTCTATAGATTTTTCTGATTAAAACTCCTAAATTTCAAAGCTGTGGTGATTCTTTGGGGGAGTCTCCTCTTTTCTGACCCATAGAAATAACTTAGCTTTCTTCTAAACTAATACAGTAGCTCCTATGCCTGTTAGGGGCCTGAGAGGCACTGTCATCTGGCACTCAAGATTCTGCTTCATTTTTTCTCATGTTTACACTAATCAAAAAGTACTATTGACACTTTTGGGATCTTGTTCATCCAGGCACTACAAAGTACTTTGTCAAGTTATTCAATATATATAATAAGCCCACTGAATCCCCATCAGTTTCACTGTTGTAGGCAATAGACCAGATGAGATCCATCCTAGGGTGATGAGGGAGCTGGCAAAAGAGCTTGGCAAGCCACTCTCCACCATCTTCCAACAGTCCTGACTCACTGGGGAGGTCCCAGATGATTGGAAGTTGGTGAATGACATGCCAATCCACAAAAAGGGTTGCAAAGAAGACCCGGGCAACTACAGGCCTGTCAGCCTGACCTCAGTCCCTGGCAAGGTTATGGAGCAGATCATCCTGAGTGCAATCACACAGCACCTACAGGATGGACAAGGGATCAGACCCAGCCAGCATGGGTGTAGGAGGGGCAGGTCCTGTCTAACCAACCTGATCTCCTTTTATGATCAGGGAACCAGCCTGGTGGATGAGGGAAAGACTGTGGGTGTGTCTGTCTGGACTTCAGCAAGGCCTTTGACACTGTCTCCCATAGCACATTCTTGGTAACGCTGGCAGCACTCGGCTTGGACAGGGGCACTCTCTGCTTGATTAAGAGCTGGCTGGATGGCAGGGCCCAGAAAGTGCTGGTGAATGGGGCTGCATCCAGCTGGCGGCCGGTCACCAGTGGTGTTCCCTGGGGGTCAGTGTTGGACCCAGTTCTGTTTAATGGCGTTACTGGTGATTTAGATGAGGGGATTGAGTCCATCATTAGCAAATTTTCAGATGACACCAAGTTGGGAGGGAGTGTCGACCTGCTGGAAGGCAGGAGGTCTCTGCAGAGGGACCTGGATAGGCTGGAGAGATGGGCTGATTCCAACAGCATGAGGTTTAACAAGGCCAAGTACTGCGTCCTGTACTTTGTCCACAACAACCCCATGCAATGCTACAGGCTGGGGACAGAGTGGCTGGAGAGCAGCCAGGCAGAAAGGGACCTGGGAGTTTGGATTGACAGGAAGCTGAACGTGAGCCAACAGTGTGCCCAGGTAGCCAAGGAGGCCAGTGGTATCTTGGCCTGTATCGGGGATAGTATGGCCAGTAGGACCAGGGAAATTATTCTTCCCCTCACTCAGTGCTGATGAGGCCATACCCTGAGTACTGTGTTCCGTTTCAGGCCCCTCAGTTTAGGAAGCACGTTGAGGTGCTGGAGCAGGTCCAGAGAAGAGCAACAAGGCTGGTGAAGGGACTTGAGCACAGGTCCTTTGAGGAGAGGCTGAGGGAGCTGGGGTTGCTTAGTCTGGAGAAGATGCTCAGGGGAGACCTTATTCCTCTCTGCAACTACCTAAAAGGAGGTTGTGGCCAGATAGGGGCTGGTCTCTTCTCCCAGGCAACCAGCAGTAGGACAAGAGGGCACGGGCTTAAGTTCTGCCAAGGCAGGTTTAGGTTGGATATTAAGAAGAAATTCTTTCCAGAGAGAGTAATCAGGGATTGGAATGATCCACCCAGAGAGGTGGTGGATTCTCCATCCCTGGAGGTTTTTAAGATGAGACTAGATGTGGCACTGAATACCATGATCTAGGAATCACAGTGATGTTGGATCAAGGATTGGGCTTCATGATCTCAGAGGTCTCTTCCAACCTAGTTGATTCTATGATTCTATGATTCCATGATTTTGCTTGTTACAATATGCTTACAGGATAGACTAGCTATAAAAATACCATCTTCCAAGGAATTACAGAGTTGATCATATGACACTGAACTGTGGGAATACAGGACCTGTTGTTGGAGCTTAATGCATTTTCTCTCTGTACAGGTTTGAGTTCTGAGAAGTTATGTATCCCCTCCTGCCCCCTGCGCACAGTTTCTGTATCCCCGTGTTCCTTTCCTCCCCGGGTGTCCCCGTGTGGTTCCTTTCAATCCCTAAACCTCTATTGGTCCTCCAGGCTGCCCATCTGCACCCCTTGAGCCTATCATGACTGAGCTCTTGAACCCTCCCCTCAGATCCCCTCATTGGATGTTAACAGCTACTGACTGATGTTTCACCCAATCCTTCCCAAGTTTACACCCATTCCAAGCCCCTCCCTTAACTGAGTCCTTAAAACTTGCTCGCACGAGGGAATAAAGGCTTTTTTGATCACCACCACCGCGTATGCGTGTGGTTCCTCGGGAACCTTTTTCCCCCAGTCAGTTCCTGTTACTTAACAGAGATATTGCAGTTTTGCTCTCATTGGAGCTTTTCATTGACTACTGAGAAATGGTTTGTCCTCAGCGTTTTATTGGCTTCCTAGTGAATCATTGGACAACAAAGATTGTTTATTAAGCCATCTATTAGGGGAGTCCTTGATTTGATCAGAAATGCATTTATACAGCTAAAGATGTTATTTGGTAGGGAGCAAGTCTTTCTGGAATTACATGGATTTAATCTCAGGTGAATATTACGGAAGTAGCATTTCAGTGATAGGCAGGCAAGCTGATAAGATCTTTGTCCTCACTGTATAGGTGAGTTTAACACATATGTCATTTGTAGGAAAACAGTTAAATATGAAAATCTTTCCTGACTGCACATAATCACCTCTTCAATGAGTCAAACAGATTGATGACTCCTTAAAACAAATGCAATAATAGGAAAGTCAAACCTGATCCATGTAGTTTAATCTTAGCTCTCAATTTTTCAGTGGAAATGAGATTAATGAATGCAAAAAATCTCAATGTCAGAACCACTGACATATATACCTTACTGCTGCAACTGCCTCTAGAGACCTTGTTTGAGCCCCTCAGTGCCAAGCATTATGTAAAAATACTTTCTTTACTGTATAGATAACAGTCAAAATCAAGGAATAAATAATGGAAAAAGAGGGAACTTATTTCTGAGCTACCAATCTTCTTCACAGCCACTATGCCGTATTGTCTTCTTTATGGATTGTTGTGTGGTTAGAATCAGATTTATTGGTAGATCTAAAATCTGGTAATAGACCATCTTCAGTCTGAACAGCAGCATATGAAATGCTAGAGTGTTGCATGAAACAAAGAATTATATACCCAATCCTCAGCTTTCAATGATGAAATGATTTTTGACACACCTTGCCAGAAACAATTGCATCTAATAAACTGAGAGAAAGCAGAATGGAATACATTATAATTGGGTCTGTTTAGTCAATTTCAGTTGTATTATTTTATGCAAATTATTCCTACATTCTGATTCACAAAACAAACTCCTCAAATCAGAAACTGGATGCATTGTTGTGCTGGCTAAGTTCCCTGGTGCTAAGAAAGACCAGTCATGCTGACAGATTTTAAGTAGGACTCTGAAAGTTTTGAGACTCTTCAGCTTGCACTCAGTGTTTAACCAAGAAGATGGGGAACCCTGTCCCTCCTCTGGAAACTCTACTTCAGAGCTGGGACCTATCACCATGTGCTCTCATTGGCGTAGAACCTCTATCAGCTGAATACACTAGGAAAGACCTTCACAATTGGTGGACAAGTGAAAAGAGGGAGGAGAGGAATTCCCCAAATCTTCTGTCTCAGTGACTCTCAGTGACCTGTGGCCACAGTGTAACAGGAGCATCAAAAGCCTGCATTTCTGCTCTGCATAGAAACAGTGACATGCTCAAGAGACAACACCCTGCCCACAGCATCCTCCAAAAACCAAAATCACAGAAGGACAAGGTGTCTTTTGTGTTCCTGTTTTTCACACAATGTGTCCTCAATACCTCTGACCATTTCTGGAAGAGGTAAATGTTACATATACTGTGAAACAGGAGATTTAGGTTTAAAAAATGTCTTCAAGTTCTCTACACAACTATCTCCTGACATCAGTGGAACTAGCTTACTTCCAGAGGGACTCTGCCCCCACTTCAAAAGCAAAGTAAGAGAGAGTTTGTTGCATATTAACAATGTACTTTTCCATCACTCTGTGCTTTCTGTCGCCACTAATTTGGCCCATTTTTCAGGGGTAGTGTCTAATCTGGTATCCTAAAATAATTCAAGAGTATGTTTGTATAAATGGAAAAATTTAGCAAACCTATCCCTGAAAGATTGATTTGCCTTTGAAATTAGATCTTTCTTTTACATCTCACCAGCTTTTACTGCTTGAATATTATCCAGGTTTTTTGAACATATACACAGTTGCTTTCAGAAGTAACAATTTCCACATCAAATTATGCTTCAAGGCAGAAAGACAGATCATACTAAAGGAAATAGATTGCAAGGTTTAAGGCAAAGAAGGTACTCTTTCTCCATTATGCTGTATGTTTTTACAATATTTATCATATAATAGACAGCCTTCATAAATACTCCATATTTCCACTTTCAAATATGCAAAAATTAATTTGATTCACGTATTATGACACTTTCAACATGTTGGTTCTATTCATCTGCCTTGTAGTTTTAAATTTTTAGCTGTTTTCTTTTCTCCCATAAGGGTCAGTACTTTTACATTCAAAACAAAGGTGTTCACTCCAGAAGGTCCTTTCGCAGCTCCTACAGGGACCACATCCCAATCTGAAGGGGGTTGTGGGTGGAGGGGGCAGGGAGGGGTGTCTCAACAGTAGTCTCCTGTTTTCCCTTGGAACACAGATAGCCTTAACTTCATCTTTTTCTCCTTTCTGCTGGGTTGAGACAAAAACTATAAGCTGGCTTTATCCAGCAGCAGAAATAAGTCAGGCCACACAGAAAATACAGAGTAGTTAAAGACCTGTAGGGGAAAAATCCCAGTGAACACATCAAGTTCTCTCAGTAGATCTGTGTGAGTATTTAAAGATGTTAGCACATCCATGGTCTCTTCGTAGACTTTTCTCTAAAAACTGTATTTTGGCTTATGCTGGAAAAATAAACCTAGGGTCTGACCAAATGTAGCCCTTCTTATGCTCTTATAGAAAAGGGTAAAGAGAAGAGAGATGCTTTGGTCCATCTTTGTAAAAGGGCAGACCTCTCACTGGTCCCACTTCTTGACCCACTTTCTTGACCCACTTTTGCTGTGTTCATACAGGGGTATGGAGTGTTGCTTTCTCCTGCCATAATTCCTTGGAGGCATATCTCCTTTCTTTAGCACTCTGTAATCTGTTTTATGTGCTTTGGTCAGCAATGCCACCACTGCAGACAAGGAGAGTACTTGGAGAGGAGGAGAAGATTGTCTTCATTACTAACCACATGCCAGCTCCTCGCCCATCAAACACTGCTCATTTAACTAAACACATGCAAAGGGTTTCTATATGCTGTCTTCCAAAAGCATTGCAAAATACAGAAAGAGGGGAAAGGCAATGTCATCTTGCTGACTGGACAAAGAAGACAGAGCCATCAGTCTTGTCCATGAGAGGTATACTACGATACATTGCAACTGAATGTTCACAGTGCGGTAAAACCGTGCTTACTGAACTGCTCAAGTCCTGTCATACTGAGCAGCATTATTGTGAGATAACATAATGGCAACTAGCAGAAAGCAGGAGTCCTGACAAAGAATTCAGTTGCTACCTACAATAGGGTACTTCCAAAGACAAATTCCCTCCTCAGAGAAGAGAGGCTTGAGTTGCCTCTTTCACTGATACTACCAAGTTAATTCCATTTGTCCCAAATGATATCAATGCTACTCATGTATTCTGAGATTATCTATTTGATAGGATGTTCCAAATGTAAAACAACCATTGGGCCCAGAAGCCTGAGCTGAGAGCTCAGGCTCATGTCTGGTCCTTGAACCACCAGGTCAGCAACATACCAAGTAGACAGTTACCATTATATGTGTTCTGGAAGGATATCATCATACAACAAAGCATTCGAGCACATAGTTGAAATCAACTATCTGTGAAAAGTGCTTTGCTGGATCACAGCCTCCCATCCACCAAGATCTGAGATTGAATTCTCTTGCTAAGACACCAGACAGGCCTGCAAGAATACACAGTGAGAAGCCCTTCTCCTATTGTTCTTTAATTACATATTACATAAAATCACAACCTGTGGAGACCAAAAAGCCGAAAAATTTATGGGCATTCGTTTTTGACAATGCCCTTCTCTAAGAAGCTATCTAAAGTTCTGAAACATAGTCTTCAAAAACTTAGCAATCAAACAAATCATGTCTTGTGTCACTATATTCTAACCTGAAAAACCTCCTGCCCTGCAAGAACAGAGAAAATCCTGGGATATGAAAAGTTTGTCATTGAAAAACTATTTTTAATACAGTAGTTAGCAATATTTCTGCTGACATCTAAATGCTGGATGCAAAAATACTTTCCATCTTCATTCCAGAGCAGAATTTTGTATGCAGAAAGACATAGCTGCTGTCTTCAAACACAGAACAGGTCGGACTTCTAAGGCTAGACAGAGAAAAAAGCAGAATTCCGAGGCTGTGAGCTTACCCTTTTATTCTAAATTATATACTCAGTTACTGCAGTTCTGTAGCAAATCAGGTCTTTGAAGGCACAAAATGGCAAGATGGCCATGCCACTGCAAATTCTGAATGAGGGTAAATAATATTTTACAAATTGTACATATACAATGATCTCAGTGCTGTAAGGTACCATCCCATCTTATTAAAAAAAAGTATCATAACAGTTGAATAGCTACATAAGATTTTAAGTGTTTTGTAACATTAAGCAACAATTCTTATAAACTGCACTTATTCGCCTAGACAGCATAAAAGGAACAATTGTGTCCTCCAGTATTTCAGTCACACAAATT
Source organism: Poliocrania exsul (assembly GCA_035041345.1). Lineage (NCBI taxonomy): Eukaryota > Metazoa > Chordata > Aves > Passeriformes > Thamnophilidae > Poliocrania > Poliocrania exsul. The sequence goes on from JAWWLZ010000094.1 coordinate 28,980,246, forward strand.
GTCTTAAAGAGTTTCCATATATGTCAAAGCCACAAATAAACCTTGCTTCCATTTCAAATGTATAGGGAGGTGCTGTTCCTGATTCCTGGTGACAGGCACAATCACTATGACTTGAAGCACGAAGATTCTTGCCTGTCTCAATGGACAGAAGACCAAACTATAAGACTGTAAAGTTTTCTGTACTCTTAGCTCTCCTTTCTCTCTTTCTGCCGTTCTCTCTTTCTCCCTTCTTCCAATAACCAGCAGATTGATGGCTAGGAATATATCACTGAAGTTTTGCCTTTGGCTTCTTGATCAGAACATGTAGAAATTTAACTATTGGGACACAATGCAAGCATCAGGCAGTTGAAGCCAGGCAGAGCTAATGTCTGATGTGACAGGAGTTTAGATTTCATCTTTTGCTATGCAAGTTTTGAATTTGAGGGAGGGGCAATGTTGAGTTTCTCTTATGACTTTTCGTAATATATGTGAAAGATGAGACTTCCATGAACCATAGAATCATTTAAGTCAAAGACCATTAACATCATCAAGTCCAACCATAAATGCAACATTACCAAGTCCCACCACTACACCTTGTCCCTAAGCACCACACCTACATGTCTGTTTAGTAATCTTCAGGGGTGGCAACTCAACTACTCTCCTGGGCAGTCTGTTCCAATGCTTTACAACTCTTTCTCTGAAGAAAATTTTCCTACTATCAAATCTAAACAACCCCTAGTGCAGCTTGAGGTGATTTCCTCTCATCCTATTCCTTGTTCCCAGGGAGATGAGACCAATCCCCACCTTTTTACAACCTCCTTTCAGGTAGTTGTAGAGAGTAATAAGGTCTCCCTTGAACCTCTTTTTCTCTAGACTAAGCAACCCCAGTTCCCTCAGCCACTCCTCATTAGACTCATGCTCCAGACCCTTCCCCATCTCTGTTTCCCTTCTCTGGTCATCCTCCAGCACCTCCATGTCTTTCTTTTAGTAAGTGGCCCAGAACTGAACACAGGATTCAAGATCCTGCTTCACCAGCACTGAGTGTGGGGGATGATCCCTGCCCTAGTCCTCCTGGCCACACTATTTGTGATACACGCCTGGATGCCATTGGCCACCTGGGCACCCTGCTGGCTCATGTTCAGCTGGTTGCCAGTCAGGTCCTTTTCTGACGTCTTTCCAGCCACTCCCCAGGCCTGTAGTGCTGCATGGTATTATTGTGTCCAAAGGGAAGGACCCAGCACTTGGCTTTGTTGAACCTTGTGCAATTGCTCTTGGCCCATCAATCCAGCCTGTCCAGATTCCTCTGCAGATCTGGCCTTCTTATCGTCCAGCAGATTTACACTCTGCCCAACCTGATATGGTCTTCAAGCTGCCTGAGGGGGACTTGATTACCTTGTCCAGATCATTGATAAAGATACTAAACAGGCCTGGCCCAAGTACTGAGCCCTGGGGAACACCATTTGTGACTTACTACCAACTGGACTTAACTCCATTCACCATCATTTGGGTTTGGCCATCCAGCCAGTTTTGTACCCAGCAAACAAGGCATGAGCAGCCAGCTTCTCCAGGAGAATTCAGTGTCAAAGGCTTTACTAACAGTAGGTAAATAACATCCACATTCCCTTCTCCACTGAGTGGAAAAAAATCCTGCATGGTTTAACAACACCAATTCTGCCACCTAGTGCCCATGGAAAATGAACCTACAGTTTACGAACAGGATGAGGAAGGACTGGCTTGCTCAGCTACAGTGAATAAGAAAGCTGACCAAGCCTGTATGTGTAAGCCCGGTTCATTCATCAGCACACCTAGAACTGATCCTGCCTCTAGGCCTAGTTTTCGGGGAGCTCAGTGAGTAGTTACAGCTATTGGCTGCAGAGAAGCACAATACTGAAAGAGGCAAGGTGGCAGACACTGATGGCTTACTGGACAGTGATCCTGATTTGGACCCCAAATCTCCAGTGTATAAGTGGTGGTTCAGCAGGACCTTCCTGTGTTCGAAATTCACACACACAGAACTGTTAAAGTACTTGGTCAAGGTGAAGCTTTACTGCATGGCTCTCCAAAGGAACTGGCAGCAATCGGCGATCTCCATCTCTGAAGTGTGTTGGTCATGGAGTGATTCAATGCAATTTCCTAAAATACCAGGTAGAGTGTATGTGCTCTTCTATGCCCAAGATCTTGTGACCTTATTTTCATTGTTCTGTGTCATGTGCATGGGTTCTAGGTAGACATAAAGGTTGCCATACCTGCTGCTATGAAGGGAATCAGCAAATAGTGTGGTGTTTAGAAATGTGATTTCAGAGCAAAATCTAATCTACGGGTTAAAACTACTACCTTCTATGTATCTGCCCTGGAAGCATTCTGGGCTAGCTGGGTATAAACTCACTGCTACCTGATGCATTTCTCAGCACTTATCTACACAACTACTCTTCAAGCTTTTGTAAAGGTGGTGACAAATTGATAGAAAACTACAGTTGAAATAACAAAGAGGCAAAAATATAAGGTGCTCGAAGGATGTATTACTAATTAATAAAGTCTGCAATTAATCATTAAAACTCTGGTGGGGCAGAACTGCAAATAGAATCCAGGCTTGCCATCTCCATCTTCCTTGTTATAACGACTTGACAACCCTTTGTCTGTAACTAGTTGTGCATCCAGTTGAGTTTTACATCTGTAGTAACACAGCTGTAAAAAAAAGTTACTGAAAGAAAAGCCTACTACAGACCTCTGGTTTTAAAGCAACTGGTTTGTTCTTTCTTATGCTTTTGTAACTCATAAAATTTCATCAGAATTCATGGCACTAAAGCATGGTGAGAGAAGTGTCCAGCCCATCGTCTTCAGAACCCCATATTAGCTTTAGCTTGTTTCCTGGTGGAAGCTATAGCATTTAAGCAGAATTTTTTCAACAATGAGTTGGGAAAAAGAGGCAGGTAAAACAAAAAGTCTGCCTGAATGACAGACTTGGTGTGACACAGCTATATCTAAAATCTTTGGAAGGCATGCTCTATTTTTCTACAGCATGTAGTTACCTCATGGAATCAAAGGCACCTGGGATTATCATGGCAGTACTATGGTGTTTGTTCTCAGACAACTGAAGAGAGGTGTAGAGAACAGAACAAAGGACTCTATGTAACCTTCATTGACCTCACCAAAGCTTTTGACACTGAGCAGAAAAGGCCTGTGGCAGACCTTGGAATGTTTAGGATGTCTCCCCAAGTTCCTCAAAATGATCATCCTGCTACATGAGGATGGGCATGGACAAGTCAGATATGGTGATGCACTCTCTGAGCCCTTTCCAATAACCAGTGGTGTGAAACAAGGTTGAGTTCTTG
>JAWWLZ010000094.1:28995802-29029875 GCA_035041345.1 Poliocrania exsul
AGACTTTTTTTTTTATATAAGGGCTCTGTCCTTCTAATGCAGAACACTGCAGAGAGCCGTCCAGTTGCAACAGGGAACATTCTTTCTGTATGGCAAAATTGCTGCAAAGAGGAAGGCAATTGGTTTTATGGTGCGTGAAGGAATGGTTTGAATTTAGAGTGAGATATATGCTAAATGTTAGGGGAAATTTTTGAAATTGTTTGGTCACTGTAGTAGATTGCCAGGGGATATTGTGGAGTCTATATTGTTTAACATTTGCTGAAAAAAATAAATACTATAGGTAAACTCAGGAGTGGCTTTAGGAAAGCTGATACGGACTTGGAGCACTGAGAGTGAAGCTGATATTTTGAAATAGTGTTTTGAAGTCTTTTCCAACCTTATTTTCTGTATGCCTATCCAAACTGCTTTTCTTAAGTGTTTAGTAGGCCCTTTCTACCTCCTCTTTTTGAATTTGAATTACTGTTCACTGTTCTTTTCTTAAGTGAAATTGCAGGCTTATTTGTGGGTAATGTTAGACCAAAATAAGTAGTAGCGAATCAGCTGGTTTACATATCTGGCTTGGTTGTGGGTTTTAATTGACTGATTTTGTTTTTCTGTGAAATTTGTGTTCCACTGTCAGGGTGTGTGATGTTCATAGTACAATACTAAACTTTTCATTTGCCTTCCTTTTGTGTGGCAAGACATAATATAGTAATTGAGCTTTATATCTGATATAAAGCTCAATATATATGTAACCAAAGTATAAAGAATATTGTGTCTCTTCAGGAAATCCAAATCAAGGGTTAATTGCTGAGTATTTTATCAGCAGTTTTGTCTGGTATATGGATTGCAAAAACCTTGCTACCTATCATACAGCATTACATTAAATCCTAATGTCTGTCTTAATCCTCCCTTTTATCATTAAAAATAAATGTTGTATTCCTCATTTACCGCTGTCTTTGTACTTTTCCTTGTACTTTTGTACTTTTCTGTGTACTTCTTTCATATTGCCTCACTTTTTTCTTCTCCCTTTGTAGCTGCATATTAATCTTTGACATAGTCTCTCCTCTTACTGTGGACACCTCACCATCATTCCTCATGGCTTTGTTTTTCAAGTTGATTTCTCATTAAGTTTATTCTTCAAGTCTCTTGCCTATTTGATCTTCATCTCCTAATCCCCATTTCTGTTTCTGAGAGAAATGGTTACTTCTGTTTTGATTCTGCCAGCCATCTTATCTGATTACTGAACCTCCAAGTCCCTTTCTCATGACTGCAGCATCCTCTTCTTATTCACGATAATGCACCTACGTGTGACTGATAGTTCAGCTGGGTAGATTTCCTTGTTGTGTTCTTGCTAACTCTTACTTCATGCTTAGATATCCATTTTCTCTCCTGAATGTTTCCCAGTTTCTTTGCATTGCAGGCTGTCTAAAGCATTGCCTTGGGCCTTTTCCTATATCTTTTTCACGGCAGAATCTAGATCAAAACTGATTAGAATTGACAGGTTTACCTTTGCTCAGCACCACTGATTGCTACTTACAGAGATGGATTTGTATGTTTACTTTCTGCTTTTTCTGCCTTTCAACTGCTTAGCCTCCCCCCAAAGCCCCATTCATTCATTTTTTCTGTTTTAATTCCAAATTACTGGTTTTTACCTTTTGCCGCCATCTTATTCCCTTCCTTACTTTAGTGTGAGTTTTTATTATCTGTCTACTTCCCTTAATTTCAAAACACCTTAATGGCAGGATGTATGTTTGTCCTCTCTCTTCATACTAAATTAGTTCCAACCTAGATTCTGTGTTGTGCTGAAATTGTTTTCATAATGTCTCTAAAGGCTTCTTCGGCCCCGGTTGACAGTATTCCCCTTCTTTCTTACCCTCTTTGATCTCTGCTGCTTTCAATACTTTGTGTATTCCTCTACCACATGATGCCTTATTTTCCCTGGGTGGTCTGCAGTATCACAGAATATTCTGAGTTGGAAGGAAACTGCAATGATCATCAAGTCCAGTTCTTAAATGAATGGCCCATATGGGGGTAGTACTGTTCTTTTGTTATTATCCACTACCTGCTACTCTCTGATTATTTTTTATTTACCCCTACTTCTGTCTATGCTTTTACTTCCAATCTCTTTCACTCCGGTTTAACTTCCTATTTTACCAAAATTTTCAACTTGAACTGTTCAGAATGACGTTAACTTAAACTTAATGCAGGCATATCAGACTTTCTTCCAGATGTGCTTATTCTTTCCTGTTATTTCACTGCTGTTTTAGCTGCTGAGGCACTTAAAACTGGAAAACTTTTTTCCAGTACATTTCTTGTTTCCATTTTGGTCTTATTCCATGTTAGCATAACTTTCTTTCACTTCCCCTGGTCTAGTATCTTCTGTGATCTGCACTTGTTCTTTATCATCACAACCAGAGTTTTTGTTTGTTTTTTTATTTTTGGTGTTACAACTGTATGATCATCACTTTTTTGCTTTAGGAGCTTGTGAATTATTTAGATTCACTAAGCTATAATTTTTTTGTGCTTGCTGTCTCTTAACTATCACCATCTTGAACCTTGAGTTTGTTGGAAAAAGCTTCTGCAATATCTACTGCACCTTAACATTTGTCTTAAAGCAGTCTCATCATTAATTACTATGACCAGATCTTCCCTGACACTTCTTTGAATTGTAGTGTGCAGCCAAAGTGTGCTGACCTATGAGATGAAGACCTGTAAAGGATGAGAGAAAGAAACCCCACCTCTATGTGTCTCCTGTGTGGCATTGCTGTTAGTTGTCAATACCTTCATGTGATTTTAGCCCACTGCCCTCTCTTGGTCATATCTGTATTATGAGTTGGGTGTTTTCTTAAAATGGGTGCTGCTGTCTAGGTGCATCTCTTTCATCATGGGTCTGCTGTGCAACAATGCTTATCAAGTTTCTGCTTACATTTCATAGAGGTTCTGGTTTGGTGGTGGTGGCTTTTTTTTGTTTTGTTTGTTTTATTGGGTTTTGTTTGTCTGTTTTAGTGTTTTGTTTTGTTGGACTGTTTTGGAAATTATCTTCTCTACCTAAATGTAGATATCTTTTGAACAAATTATGCTGAAGTTCTGAGTTGATAGAGTAATTAAATTTCTTTGAAATCTTTAGTTTCATTGAAGAAGAAAAATGGAATCTGTGGTTGAGTACAGTGTTCTCTTCTCTTGCTTTTCATTCTTCTCCTTCATGAGTGACATTTTCTGCTATCTCACACCATTAGTATGTTATAAATCTGGATTTTCAGAAGGTAACTGTTGGAGTTCATCACTCTTATGTCACCAACTGTTAAGCTGTGCTGTAAATCTCTTTGTTCCAAGTAATCTCTAACAGATTTTTTTTAAGCAAGAAAACTTGCTTTACAGTGTTAGATTGCTCTACTGATGTAGTTTATAACACAATTCCATGAAGTTTGCATTGTTATATCTGAGCAGATAGACTCTCATGAAAGGGAATGAGGTGCAGGGAGAAGCAGACCTTAATCTGCTTTCTCATGGGGCATTTGTAATACATAATCCATTCTCCCTTACTGCTGTTCTGCAGTTGAAGTGGCTGATTGTAGTCAAAAGGTGTTAGCTTTGGCAAACAAGGCAATTTATTGAGTCTTTATGTTGGAATTGGGAAATACAGTGTATATTTGTTTATCTTATCCTTACATCTTTTTACATTAGAGACTTAATCCAAGGTATGTGTGAGAGAAGCCTGAAATACTGCTAAAAATCAGAGGCATGGTTGGAAAAAACAAAGCACGTGTTATTCTTGATGGTGTTAGTGGTGGCTTTGGTTTTTGAAAGACTGTAAGAGCTTCTCATTACAAGAGGAGATGAAGACAGATCATCCATTAGCTTTCCCTTGAGCATCTGCTATCAAAGCAACACTGAATAAATATGGGGTTCCTAACTTTCTTTAAAAAATTGCAGTTCTGATCAAATGTCCTTCTGACCAGATTGCTAATTTTACATCAGCAATATCTTCAGTTGTCAAAGGTTCTTGCAGACACATGAATACAAGGAACATCAAAACATGCCTGTTTCGTTATGGGCAAGCATACAACCATGGAAGAAGACCAGCTTAATAATGGTGTTGATGAACAGAAAGAGCTGGGAATTCTAGGTCCAGGAGATAGGAAGCTTGATTTCTCATTCAATACATTAGATGAGGCTTCCATTCTAGCCCCTGGTAAGCAAGCAGTATAAAGGATGAAGCATACAAGGAGGATCCAAAAACATGCTAGTGAGTCAGGCATCTCATGAAGTTGTTGATGACTTTTCTGTATTTCTGGTTTGTGAGCTCTGATTTCCTGTGAAGCATGATATGTCCTTTTACAAGTGCTGTCACAAGCAACTGCACAACCTGTGCAAAGGATTCCTTTTGATCTCAACATAGAAAGAAATATTTCAACTACATAGATACTTGTAAGTACTCTTTAAAACTGAGTTCTTCCTGCTGAGGTTTAGACTACCACTGAGTTGTGTCACTTCTGAAAAGTTCTAAGTTATTTCTTTTACTTTGTCACACAGTTCAAAAATCAACTCTTTTATTTTTAAGCACTTCAGGAAGTGATACCTTGTCTTAAGAACAAGCATGTGACATAGCATCCTTACAAGACTTTTTTTCTGATAAAATGAAAACAGTTTTTGGAAAAGATTGATTATCTTGCATTGTAGTAGTGAGCACTAAATCCAAAGCTCATGTTATTTTAATCTGTTGTGCATCAAGAATGCTGTCAGCCATCAGACTTTTAGGCTAGCAATTGTGAGGGTATATTCACTGCCATCCAACTAATGACTTTTATTTTTTATTATGAAGAGATGGCACTGTTTGTTGTGGAGTTGTCAGCTGTCTTTATGCTTTTCTGCGCATGCCTTTTCCTCCTTTGGGCTGACTATAATTTTTGTTCCTTTGAACTTAGACTGTGGTTTCTTTTGTGAAAATCAGAACTTGAAAACCAACTTAACAGAAACTGTGTCTTTGATATTTTGTATTTCAATCTTTTCACTTACACCAGCTGTTGGGAAATGTATAAATCTTATGTTTAGCTTCTAAAACAGTGGTTATGCAGTGTTGATTGGTGACTTCTACCTACTAGTTAAGCTGATTGCTAATTTTATCTCTTCTTGATGAAACTGTACTGAGACATTTTCGTGTATAAATTTTAGAAAAAGAGTCTGTGTTGGTGAATATGTAATAAGGTTCTTTTAGGTTGTCCAACCACTTTGAAATTTTACAGACTTAGACTAAAGAAATATCATTACATTGATTGCCCTCCTAGTACTGGGCCCTTTATTTATTTATTTATTTATTTATTTTATTTTTTACTTTTTTAGATAAGCATTTTCCTTATGTGGAATTAAAGTGTACTGTTTGTGTGACAACAGCCTCAAGAACATCTGTATGTACATTTAAGAAGAGAGAAGTCTCAATTTCATTTTGAAGTTCAGCTTTACAGTCCAAAGATTAGTTTTCTCTGCTTTGAAAGATTGAACGCCTGGTGTGTAATGCACTGCAGGAATAGGAGATGATTGCTCTATATTGGAAAGCTGAGATTTCATACATTCATTTTTTTACAGGCTAGTTTCTAGCTGACACTATTTAAACCAGGAATATTGCTAGACTGTGGTGGAGAGTCACGGTGAGCAGAACATGGTGACTTGCGCCTCATATGCAATGTGCCTGCTTGTAATTAATGTCATGTAGTTAATCTGCTGTTTACAGCACTAAACTGTTTTGGTTTGGTTTGAATTGAAACCACTCTTGCTACTGTCCAGATACATTATTTGACTGAGAAAGAGACCTCTGAATTTATATAGATCTGCAGAAACGAAACAAGAAACCCATCTAAGTACTTCATTCAGCATCACGATAACTATGTCCTGGGAATGCTTTGTCAGCCTCTCCCTAGTTTGCTATGAAAAACTGCAAAATTATTACCTATGTACAAGGACATATGCTTATGTAATAAGCTAAGGGCTTAACACATTATTTCCCTTTCCATTCTCCTCCCACTCTTTCTTTTGTAAGTCAGAGCTTTCTTAGTGTTGGTTCCTGTTAATCTAATATACTTTCAGTGTCCTCAAGCACTGCCCTTACAAGAAGAGTAATCCTGAATATCTTTTGTTATCTTTTGTTTGTTTGTTTGTTTTTGGTTTTGTTTGTTTATTTTTTTCTTTTCTTTTCTTGTTAAGCTACAATTTTGGACCTGTCGGGACTTTGTATTTAAGCAGCTATGATTTTTACTTGGCAAACCCCCATTTGACTGTAGGATACATTTTGTAGGAATATGTAGCAAACTGCCATAAATATGCCTAGTAAGTGGCAACATTGTTGTTTTTCACAACAGCCGTGAGCTCCTAATGAGTCTTGTGTCCTTGCTCTTGAATTTACCTGAAGACAGTGCAAAGAGTAGGTGTAGCAATTTGTATAGAATGTCCTTCATCTAGACTGTCATCCACATCTCATGTAAAGACTAGCAATTGAGTTCTGCTGTGGTTTTTTTTTTTGGTGGTGGTTTTTTGGTTGTTGGTTTTTGGTGGGTGTTAATATCATGTGATAAAGCTAACGCATGGGGAAGTAAGTTGTTTATTGTAGTTGGGCAGTGTTTTACCAGTCCAAAGTTTGAAAATATTTTGTAATTTGGGACTTGCAGTGCATAAAAGGAACAAAAGTTGAGATTCTGTGAAACTGATTGATACACAAGCAGGAAATTCAAATGTGATTAAATAACTTGATATGTACAAAGTATTGTCAGAAGTGAGATGTTTTGCAGTTTTGATTTGGGGTTATTTGTTGTTGTTTTTGTTTTGTTTGCATGACTGATTTTTATTAATGATTAAGAACCATGGAAGTATCAAAAATGCATTGAAATTAATATTTTAGTGCTCTGAAAAATACTTCTGTGATATTTGTAATGTGTCCTTATTTATTGTTGCTTTCAAATAAGTACTTAACAGTGTGTTATGAAGAAAAGAAACAATAACTGAAGACTTTGAGGGTTAAAAACTCGACTTTTGTCTGCAGGTGGCCTCATTGCTAAGCTTCAAAGCCTCAGCAGGTGTGCTGATCATGTCAGCTCTTTATTTAATCAGCTGTGTTATGTTTCAAGATAAATATTTAAGTTGTTGACTGAGTTGGAGGCATGTAATAAAGGAGTTTTTAAAGCAATGTTTAGTATGAGTTGCCTGTAAAGATGAGTGGAATATGATATGCAACACGTGTCCTATTCAAGAGTGGAGTCTCCACATAGGAGTTTTCAGGGTAAACAGATTTATATTAAACAATAATACTATAAATGATGTCTTATGTGATCTCAATGTTATTTACATTATGTTAAAAACTTATAAATACTGTTTGTGGAGTTAGAGAATGTTAGTGAAGTAGCGTATGTGAACACATTGAGTTGGTGAAATTTTTAGTTTCTGAAAAGAAGAAAAGTATAAATTCATCACCCGTTGGTGGATAACTTTAAAGCAGTATTACACCATCAGAAAACTTTTCATAGCAGGATCTTTGAGTTTCATACTTAAAATGGGCAGATACATCTTTTCAGTGGACATGCCATTGAAGAACAAGTGATGAATATGGAGTTATTAGGAAAATAAGGATGTGGGTGCCTATATGTACTGGTACGTGACTCTGAGTACAAAATGTGACTAGTGTCTGCTCTGCAGTAAATTGGAAAAATGCAGCATTTTGTAATGAATGTGAAGCAGAAATCAAATTTTTTTAAAAAAAGAAAAAGGATGTTAAACTCTACTGTAATTTATGTGTCCTGTTATGCAGTGCCCTGCCACCTCATCTATAATAGTGTTACAGTGACAAGCTCTCTTGTTTGTGGAAGTGGGAGGTATTGCTTCAGTTCTGTAAGTCTGGACACAACTCAAGCTTTTGCCTCCCCGGAGAATTCACTCATTAGGATAGGAGCAGTACTGCTCTTCTCCAGAGGTAGATGCAGTCCCAGTCTACACTAACAGTTTGGTATGTTTATGGATGTATTTTTATTGATACAATGTAGTTCATTCTTCCAGGGAACTGGTATAGTTTGGTAGAGTAAAAGTTCGTATTTGCTGATGTGTGTTCCTGCTCTAGTAATGGAGGTGTACCAGTAATTTGCAGTGTAATAAATCAGTTTTATTGCAAACCTGAGAGATTGTCTGAACTCATGATAAAGTAAACTGCTGTTTGATACTTCATCTGAACACCTGTAGGTCACACACAGGAGGTCTGTACAAAATGGTGAACATTTTAACTGACTCAACTGTCCTTAGACTTTGTGGTGGAGTAAGCTAAGATTTTGCTATAAAAACATTAACATGTTTGGTCAAGTCATGAACTAAGTAGTTTTGATGCTTCAAGACTTTGCTCAGGACACTTAAAACAGTGCATTCATCACATGAAAATTTTATATGGAGAACTACTTCACTTGAGTTCCTACTTTTGTTCTCAGAGTATTCTTTTGTGGGGAAGTGATGTAGCTTTTTTGGGATTAGATTTTTTTTTCGCTTTTTTAGAAGCAGTATCATCCAGTCTTCAGAATACCAGAAGACTTAGAATAATTATGGACTACTTGCTCTCTAGAATTGACAAATGTAGACCTTCGTATTAGCATTGTCAGGAATTCTGTTTATTTGTGTGGATGTTAGAAAATGTCCATGTCTTTTATCTTCCTCTCAATATCAATTCCTTTATGCATTGTATTTAACAGGTTTAAAGCTTAATGTTTTTGTTTGAAAATGTGAAACAACTTGCTAGATTTTATTTTCATATTCAGACATTTTACACACTTGTTTAGGTCAGTCATTATCTACTAAGTTGGCTGTGTTTGCAGAGAAATGCTCATGAAGTATTACTAATCTCTGTTTATAGTGAGACACACTTTACACCTGTAATTGGTATCACGTATGTTTTGATAACTTTGTAGTCAAAATGTAGTTCAGATGCAGCCTGGTGGTCTCTTATTCACTGCAGTTTAACTTTCATAATGATAGTAGAGGAATGGCTAGTAACTTCATTAGATGTCTGGAACAGGCTCCCCAGGGAAGTGGTCACAAAACCAAGCCTGTCTTAATTCAAGAATCATTTGGACAATGCTTTAGGCACATTATGTGACTCTTAGTGTGTCCTATGAAGACCTAGGAGTTGGATTTCATGATCCTAATGGGTACCTTCCAATTCAGCAGATTCTGTGATTCTGTATCAAAATGGCTTCTGCTTATGGAATAGAGGCCATGTCTGGGTTTTAGGCCTAAGGTTAGCACGATCTGAAAACATCCTAAATTGTTAATGCTTGGGGTCAAGACTCATACCATCTTTTTCTTTAGGCTATAGGATTACAAGCCGTTCAGAGGCAGAAGAAGTTTCATTAGAACAACATACAGTTGCTGCTAGTTACTGTTTTAAACAGCTAAATAGTGTAGAAAAGTGTGCCATGTCTTGGACAGAAAAATGCCATACTCTCTGTTAAACCTGGAGAATTACAGTTTTGTGTTGGAAATAGTTTGGTAAACTAGTAAATTATGGCTCCTCTTATTGATAGGTGGAATGCTTCACAGTAAAGTGAAGGTCTGCATGTGATTAGTACTGTTCTTTAGCTTTTAGAGATATGTAAAATGAGTAAAGAATCATCTCCTGGTCATTAGGAAACACTGCTAAATATTTTAAGAACTGTCTTTTTGATTTGTTTTTGTGTTTTTGTTTGTGTTTTGTTTTGAGGTTGTTGTTTTGGTTTCGGGTTTTGTTTATTTTTTGTTTTGGTTTGTTGTTTGGAGGTTCCCCCCCCTCCCCCCCCAAGTGAGTATATTTCAATAGCATACAAAGATGCAGTTTTAAACTTAGCTTGCAAGACAGTGTCTGAACTGGATGACTTCTTGATCATCATTTTTTTAACTTGACCTTTTCCAAGGGAGTCATGGCCTTATGTGTCTTTTTGTGGTGTGTACACTATTGAAAATCCAACTTTGAACAGTCAAACTTGCATTCCAGATGTGAAATTTATATATTATATACTCAGTATGCTATTGGAATAAACTAAACACTGCTTACCAGTTGAATCTCTGGCACTTTATCAGAGCCAGTTTGCCTCCTAGAAAAGGTAGGTGCTGGTGGACTCTGTGGCACTTTCCACAAAAGACTGCGGTCAGGATGAGAATGCTTTTTTGTCTCTAATGGTTGTTTGTTAATGCTGTGTGCACACTGTGACTGTTTGTCTCCTATGTAGATAGATAGATACACAATAATTTCTAAGTTCCTGACTTAAATAAACAAACACTAGTTATTTCTGTTTACTCTCCCATATTGAACTACAGTTGTATGTACTCTAAGTCCAAATGTTACATCAAGGTGATAACAGATGATTTAAAGGGGATGTAGTTAGATTAGTGTGGTTCTTAGGATGAGGTTTTATAAAAAATTATCATAACCTACAGCATCAATAGTAGTATCCCTGTGGATTTTTAAAATTGAAAAAAAAAAATCCTTTTACTCAAAATACCCTGAAACATCCACAAACCAAAATTTTTCAGTAACTTATCATTACTGATACTTCCTGGAAATTGTAAAAATGAATATTTCAAATTAGTTAAAACTACTTGAAAACTTACCGTACATAATTTTTTGTGATGATTTAAACTGCTAGTAGGTAACTTACTTTCTTACTTTTTTAAAAAAAGTGTCTTTAGCAGAGATTGTGCAGTCTGTGTAATTGTACACAATTACAATTTTTCTTCAGAAAATGGTTCCGCTGCCACCCCCCCAAAATAACTTTTGAAAACTGTTGAACCAACTTAGCTACCTTGGCAGCAACAGCTAATTCAGCAGTGATAGCTGCTTCAAAGATTCAAATGTGTCCTTTAAGCTTAACGTAAGATTGAGTTCAAACTGTTACTGCAGAGAAAGGGTCTGTATCAAAAACTGAGATAGTTTTCAATATCAGAAAACCTGAATGAAAAGGGAGGGGAAAAAAAAAATCAGGAATTGTTTCCACTCTGTGAAGAAGTATGATCAGAACTTTCCTGTTGTTAGATATCAGAAGATCTCACTGTACTATTCAGGAATGCCTAACTTGTTCCACGGCTTGTAAAACTGTCAGTTTGTTTTTCAGCTGTGTTCCATGCTTAAAAATTAAATAAATTGTGTTCCAATTAGAAGAATGGTCACAGACAAACACCATTAAAGGATCGAGCAGGAGTTCAGGCCCAATACAACTGTTTCATGAAAGGAAGATGCATCCTAATTTTCTTAAATTTTGTAAATTATAACAGGAAGGAAATATTTTAATGCATGTGCAGTTGTTGTCATGATTGAGATATTAAAAATTTGGAAGATGGATGTAATACAGAATGGACACTAAGGTCCTGAATTGATTAAAAATTCAGTGTGCATTGTTGAGGTAAGAGTAGTCAATGAATTTATTTTATGAATTTTTTCTAGCCTTTAAGGAAAGGTCAAAATGAGTGAACATAAATGCTGAAAGCAGTGGTGAAATCTACATATAGAGGATCTGGCAGTACTGTAAACCTATAAGATGAACCATCAGAAGTTTCAGAAATCCAAGGTGGTCTGAAAAGTCACATCCTTAAAGGATGGTATGAGTTACTAAAGGGGTGGATGGGTCAAATGCTGATGTGCCTGAATATGCTGATCTGAAAAAGCTTTGGAAATCTAGGTCTGATTGTTTAGATGGATGACTCAAAATGCCATGCCATGCCTTGCCTTCAGTGTTCAATAGATAGAAAGTGGCCATTTCTAAGTCTAGAAAATAAGAAAATAAGAAAACTTATTCTCAATGTCTGCAAATGGAAAATTGGATGTTTTGCAGCATCTTCATTTTGTGTTAGAACCAGGTTGAAGAAAAAGAGAAATAAGCAAACCAACAAAAAACCCCAATCTGCTGCTTCTTAAGAGGGAATGTCAAAATTATTTGTGTGAATCTCTGTTAAAAAACTATTCCAACTTTTCCATCTTATTTTTATTAGAAATGGAACTGATTTAAACCACATGCTGAAGTAGAAGAATATTGGGGTCACTATTTTTCTTCTGTGTTTAAAGTTTTATGCATTATTTATGAATGGGGTAATAAACTATTTGTCCTGGATGTTGACTTTACTGGAGTTTGGAGCACCTGCACTTGAGAGCTTCTTCAGCCAGAATGGCATAGCTCATGTAACTAACATGGTATCTTCTGAAGTACAACACAGCTTGGCTTTGCTGGCTGTGGACATTGCTGTAAAATTTTGTCTTTTCTGGACTTTCTGAGCACTGAGTATGGGCATCCTGGAGTTAATCAGCAGTTTGCAAGACCACCCTTCCTCATGACTAGTGTGTCTTTCCGTATGGTTTTGATCGGGCATCCTTCATCCTGTTTTTTTTTTCTGAGAATTGTTTTGGGCTGAAAGAAGTGAAGGTATTTGTTGTTCTCGTTTGGTTTTGGCTTTTTGTTCTTAACTACCTGAATGAAGCTGTGACTTTATTCTTACACCTGGTTGTTCATATGCAAATTGCAATAGTCCTGTACTTTCCAGTTGCTAGTTTATGTTCACTAGCTGAAGTAAAGCCCAGAGTATAGCCTCTCCCTGCAACTCCTTTTCATCCGGTGGTTGTTACTCATGCCAGTTGTTCACTGGGTTGTCCTTATTTCAGCCCACCTACCTCACTAGTACCTTCATTTTTTTCTTCTTGAAACATGCCATCTGATCACCAGGACTTTTTCTTTCTGCTGCTTTTATCATGGTATTTCCACATCCTCAGTTCATGGCAAATTCCATCTTTCTCCATATCTTATCCACTTCTTTGCTACTTCCACACTGCTTGAGTATCTATATGTGAAGTGCTGCAGATGTTATTTAATAGGCTTCTTGCTTCAGTCACATGACTCCCAAATTTTACATTGCACGACATTTTGTGTTTAAAATAAATTGTAGCTCCTTGCATCTGTACTCTCCTGGTCACATGCTGTGTTTTCACACTTCCTTGAGCTTGTATATGTGTTGCACTCTGGTTAGGGAAGTGAGTGCTTGTATGGCGCTGTAGATGTACTACTAATACAGTTAACAGTGACAGTGGTAACGTCTTGTTTTGGCTATACTAGTTTTGGAGTAAGAAATCTGGAGGAGGGGTTTCTATATTTGTTTTGGAGTGATTGGATGCAGTGAATTCCAAGAAAATAACCTCTCTTTGTTTTGCATTTGCATACAAGCACTTGCTGTGTAAGTCTGAATTCAGCTAGAAAAGCATTCTTCATACTTCATCTTCTGCAAGAGAAAAGCTAACTGTAGACATCCAACTTTCTAGATGTGGAGTATTAAGACGGAAATGTAAAACTGCTGCACCCAAGGATTCTGATTTGGTTTTGAGCTTGCTACGTCTTACATAAAATGGACAGATGTAAACTTCTGAACACACTCATTTGAGTTCTTCAGAAATTATTTCATAAAATCAGCACAGAAAAGCTGTTGTGGGCACGAACATGTTTTGTATTGGGGAGAGAGACTCTTTTGCCAGCTTTACACTTTTGACTGATAGTGCTTTTGATTCTTCATGCTTTCATGATAGTACAGGTGGACCTGAGCTTTGTTAATGGCAAAAATATCCTTAGCATAGCATAAACTATGAAAGCTCTGTTTTGAGAGAAAGTGTAAAATGAATTAAATACTTTTTTAAAAAAATATTTTTTTACCTCTAGGTAGTTAACTTTCTTGCATAAACTGAAGGCTCGTAATCCACCTGGAAGAAAGGCTAAAATCAGTGGAAGTGTTGATTTAATGTTTCAGGCAAAGCATGTCAGCTAACATGTTATGGTATTTCAGTTGCAATGGGGACAAAGCATAATTTGCAGACTGCAGAACATTTTGTTAGCATTTGTTAGACCTTACATTGACCACAGATTAACAATTTGTGTTGCCAAAGCATGAATATTAGAGTCTGAGTGAATGCCTAGGAGTGTAGAGTGGATGGGAAACAGTCACTAGAGAGCCATAGACGGGCTGTGAAGCTAAGGAAGAAGAGTCAGTGGGAATCCAGAATACAAGGAAGCAACTAAGAAGCAAATAGCAGATACTGGCAGCTAGCTTGGGTTGTAACAATGACTGGTAAAAAGAAATCTTGGACAGGCTACTGAAGATGTGTGTTATTATGCATATGTATCATTTCATACCTTGTTACTATGCTATGTTGTTAAATTGAAAGTTAGTGAGTATCTAGTGCGTTTTGAGTTTCCTCAAAGGATACTTTTGGTTTAAAATACCATCCTGCCTTTTTTTGTTTGTTTTGTATATGAGTTTTTTAAAGTTATGTTTGGTAGCACAGTAAGAGCTATGGACATAGAATTATTTTCTCTATGTAGCCTTCTGAATGTGTGCTATGTCGTGGCAGTTAAAGTTTCTTTTTTGACTTCTTTTGGATTGCAGTCCACTTCGTAAATAAAATGGATTATTTATAGTAATTGTTACTTATGGTAACTGTGACTAGTCAGACAACCTAAATCCTTGCCAGAGCTATTCCAGAGGCTTTTACAAATCCTATTAAAAGATTTTGTTTGCAGTTGGTACGAGAGGATAAAAAAACACCCCCGAAACAACAAAACAAACAAATCACAATGTGCAGTGCATTTTATTGCTCCCTCTTTTGCCAAGGGCAATTTACTCTCAAGACTGCAGCTATAGCTAAAATTCATCTTGGCTGTTTGTAAACAAAAGTAAATTTCCAAATTATCTGGAGTTCTTCGTCTAGGAATAGAAAACATGAAGCCTTATGTATTTTATGCCGTATGATTATGCTCATTATAACAACATAAATGTCACAGTCATGTTGCAAGTGTTAAGTTTGATTAGTGTTTTACTTTGAAGTGTAAACTGCCTGGATCAGAAGACAGTTTTGCCGAATGTGGGTAGTAGAGTGCATAATGTGACCTTTTAGTACCTCTCACTACTGATTATTGAGTAAAAGCCAAAGAAGTTTCACTGTTCAGAAGTCACAGTAAATTTGCATAGTTTGAATTAAAACTCTATTTATCACATCTGTAAGTGGAACTTCCTTAATGAAACAGTGCAAAAGTAACGTGTAATTCCCTAATGCAAAGTCAGACTACTTAGAAACCTGTGTAGTTTTGAAGCATAATGCATGCAGAATTTCTTTTGTATTTGCCCAGTTTGTGGCTTTCTAATAGTAGTATTTGAAAAGTATTTGCTTTGTGTTTGTGAATTAACAAAAGCCAAAGTCATGAATACCAAAAAATCACTTTGCTAATGTCATGTAGGTTACGTGCTATTGCTTTTTTTTATTAAAAATCTGCAGAATACATACTAGAAATAAAAGCTGTTGACACTTTATCCAGTCATTTTGTTTTAATTCAGTGCTGATATTTGCTATCTTGTCAGCAAAATCCTGAAGATGCTTCAGAGTCTTGAGAGAAAAAAAGGAATTCTGAATAGGTTGCTCCCTTTGCTCTGTCTCTGGAGATAACTTTTATGTTCTCCCTGTAGCAATCTCCTTTTTTTCCTCAAGGATTAACAATACATGCATTTTTTGTGTCTCGGTGGTTATATCTGAAGATTTAGTATTTGAGAGGCAACTGAAAAAGCTTGTCTGTGTAACTGTGTGTTTTTAAAAGTAGTTATAAGCAATATTTTTATTATATTAAACAAATTCTGATATGCTCAGTTTTGTACTACTGTTAATGCTTTTTCCTTTCCTGAAACCTTTTTGCCTAGATGTCTGTTTTTAACAGGCTTTAATTAACTTAGGAATATATACACACTTGAGAACTTTTACCTCATGAGCAGCAAACTCTTTGAATTGTTTACAATTACTGCTCCATACGTTCCAGTAGAGCCTCTGTCTTTGAGAAGGTAGACAGCTGTTCTTAAAGAGCAATTTATTACTCCTTTCTATATGCAGGGTAATTGTTAAATCTGCCAATACTGTTTAAAACCTTTAGGACTTCTGAAAAGTGTGACATTTTATCCTTCTTGGAAATCAGATTACTGAAATGTGGTAGATTCACCTTGACTGAGTGCCAGGTGCCTACCCAGCCACCAGCCCTCCCCCTCCCAGCCAGACAGGCAAAAAAGTAAGGGGGGGGGAAGGAGGGGGTGGGGAAGGGGGGGATGTGTGTAGAAAAAATGCCACAAACCATGGGTATGATCTAGGCAGTTTATATTAATGCAGAAAGAAGGAAAATTAAAACAGTGTGTACATACACAAAGCAGAAGTAAACAGTCAATCTCTACCTCCCTCAAGCAGTGATGGATAGCCACCCCTCTGAGAAGCAGTATTCCAGCATGGCAACAGTAGCCCTTACTGAGAGAGAGAATGCTCCCTTCCCTTCCTTTTATATCTGGGTTGATGGCATATGGTATGAAATATTTTCCTTGGTCAGTGTAAGTCGGCTGATCCAACCTGTGTCCCCTCCTAGGATCTCAGCTAAACCCACTACATGAAAGAAAAGCTATGGAAGAGTGCAATAAGAGATATTGTCAATGTCATGCCATTAATTTCTGTTTTATGTTAATAAAAAGACAAGTGAAAATAACCTGGTTTGTGGATAAATACTTGTAAATTCCTGGATAAATTATCTGTTTTATGGATGATTAATTACTTGTTGATCTAGCTTCCTGTGGAAGTGCTTCTTTTGAAGTCTTACATGAGCCCTACTCTTTAAATCTTTTGACCAAGCCACTTCAGCTGTCTTGGAACCTAAAGATGACTCCTGCTGTATGTTAATGACTTGTAGAATAATTTTCTACCTTTTCCTATTGGGAGCAGACAATTAAAGTGTTGTTAACTTCATCTCTCTTTTCTCACACAAGAGCTCCAAGCGAGAGTGGAAGCCTCTGGAGGAGCACAGCTGCACAGATGTACCATGGCTGCTCTTATTCATCCTCTTCTGTATAGGAATGGTGAGTATAACTCAGAGGATTCTGTAAATGTTGTATAGTTGAAGACTTTGCATGCATAAGATAGGAGGTTTGAAACCCTTTAGTAACTTCATCACTGGAAAAGGTCAGGATATATATTTGCGTGAGAACTATCAGCTGTAGAGCAGAAATGGGTAGTACATCTTTGGCAGGGATTCATAGTTTATTGGTTTTGCCAGTTCTTGCTCCAGCTTCTCTTCTCCTCTAGTTTCAATGGTAAGCAATTTACATCATGGTGAGATATTGCTTGAGTCGTGTTCCTTATGGGACTGTGGCTGTCCCAGAAATGATAGCTTTGAGTCTGGTAAACAGTTATGTCAATCACAGTAAACTTCTTGTGAAAAACAAAGCTTTTGAATATCGTAGAGTTGGCTGGGGTTTTTTGTTTGTTTTTGTTTATTTGGTTGGTTTTTCTTTGGTTTTGTTTGGGTTTTTTGCTTGTTTTTGAGGGAGGGATTTGTTTGTTTGTTTGTTTTTCTTGGATACTTAGTAGAAGGAGCTACTGTTAACAACCATATTACTAATGATAAGGTCTTTCTTTCCAAGTTTTACCAGCTCTGTCGTGTGGGATAAAGCCATCACCTTTCTCAGCTCAGCCTCTACAATTTATATTAAAAAACCAGACCTCTGAATGCTGCAGATTAGTCAAAACTAGCAGTACATTTCATCTTGTTTTGTTTCATGGGTATATGTCTGCTGTTCTTAAACAGAAAATGTCTGTGGCTGTCTTGTACTGCTGTGTTACAAGCAGTAGTGCTTAGGGGTTTGAGACTTACATGCTGTCACCTTTTTTTTATGCTGTCCCTTGGTCTCTGGTGTTTGAATTAATTCCATTGAAAAATTTCTTCTACTTTTCCCAGGGTATTTGTCAACAGCTGTGCTTCCAATGCAAAAATTATGATGATTATTTAAAATTAATTACAGTGTCACTATAATGTGAATATCTTAAAATTCCAAAAAGTACAGTATTTCCTGAAACAAGTAGCTCTCTTTTGTATTTGATTTTTCCCCAGCTTTGTTGATGTTCCCTGGTTATTTGGGAATACTTACCTGTTTCCCCAATTATAAATTAATCTACTGTGCCTGAGTGTCTCAAATTTTCCTGTCTGAGCAACATGATATACAGAGCAATTATCCTATTGGGTCACATACCTTGTTAGTTACTAGTTCTAGGGGATTTCACTTCAAGAGTTGTACACCATTCCATATCAGGAGGACATCACTGTACACTTGTAAATTAGCATAGATAGAGGAGGGGTTGCATTTTTTCAGTGTGTAAGGACAAAAATTCTTCAACCTGCCAAGTGCTTGAGTATTATTGTATGTAAAATGTATCCTAATATGTCTTTTGCAGAATAGTAAATGATCTGAGAAATTGAAAGTGATTGCTGGAAATCAGCTTGAATTATTACTACTTGTGATAGCCTCTTGCCTACTTTGCTCTTGAGTTTGAATATGAAGTCTGTATGCACATTAATGCATTGGCAAAAAAAAAAAGATAATGACCAGCTTGCTGTCTGGAATTTCTCTGTATTGATGGCCTGTCCATTAGAGAAGAACACTATGCAGTATCTTTAGACGTTTAAACCCACAAGTTTTCATTGTTTCATGCCAACTTCATTACCTGTTATCATCTCATCTGATCCTGCCACTGCCATTTGTTCTTCCACACATTTGTCTCAGCTGCTTGTTTTGCTTCCTCTTTTCAAATCTTAGCTTGTCTCACATGTAAAAATGGTTTCTTGATGATAGTGGAGTGAGCTGATGGTTCATTTCTCCCCATCAGTGGTGGTCTTAATGATGCTTTTGGGCCAGTCTCCTGTTTGCATAATTACCATCTTGATCTTGGTTTTGCTTGTGAATTGTCTCTGAAAGTTCACAGCAAAACCTGCCTATATAAGGTATTTTCCACTTTACACTGTCTGAACCATCTTGCTTTGTGTCCTGCATTTTTACCCAGCATTTGGAACCATAGTGGCCTTGATGTGGTCACTTATTTTAAGAGGTTTCCTTAAAAGAAACTTGTGTTAGGCCTCTTCATTCTAGCTCATCTTTGAAAGCACATAATTTGAAGGAAAGAAAAAAGTCTGAAAGCAGGAAAATCTGGACTGTGTGGAATTCTCTAAGTTGCATAATAATCCTTGACAGCTCCAGCTCTGCTTGTAGCTCTCCTTCAGCCTGTCCTTGGTCTTCCTTCTGCTTCATGAACCACTTGCTGACAATATGACTTTAAAAAACCCCGTCTACAAGAGCCATAAGTATGCTGATATAATATCAGTGTTAGATGTCTGAATCCTCTTTTAACTTGCATTGAATTTTATCATTGCGCAACATTTCTCTATGATAGTCCTTGTCATTTCTTTTTCAGTCCAAAAGAGTTTTTAGACAATCTCTACTTAGAAACAAATTAATAAAACTGACTTTTCTGAGCTGTCAGACAAAATACTGCTTAACTGTGGGGCCTTTTTTCTCCTTCAGGGTTTTATCTGTGGCTTTTCAATAGCTACAGGAGCAGCTGCAAGACTGCTTTCAGGATATGACAGTTATGGAAATATTTGTGGACAGAAAAATGTGAAGGTGGAGGGAATAGTCAACAGTGGTCTGGACCTCACGCACAAGAAGTAAGTATGTGATTCAATTGCTGCATTCTGTAAACCAGGAAAAGCAAAGCCTCCCTTCCCTTGCAAGTGTTTTTCAATAAAATGGGAAAAGGGCTATGCTAACTTATTCCTAGTTGTTGTTCAACACTTCTGTCACCTAGAGGACAACAATTCTTTGTAAAAACCAGCAACTGTACTTGGAGAGTGTATATTGACAGATGTGCAATGTGAGTACAGCTAAGACACCGAGGAACTTTTCTTAGTATCCACTTCATGTAGGATATTGTATTAGCCTGCTAAAGAGTCTAGTTTCTTGGAGTTTTAGGTGTGACAGGTATTTTCAGATTTGGCAGCTGGCCTTTCATATCAATGGAGAAAGGTTTGCTTTTGATGGTGTCCTGCCTCTAGGTGTAGGGGAAGATGAGATATATCTAACATATTAAATAAGATTTTATAATTTAAACAGTAAGCAGAATATATGTAAGTGAGTTGTGGAGTAAATGCACAGAACCTTCAAGCAGCAAACAGCTCTTACTAAGCAGTGTCATGTTAAAACTTGTACTTACAGTTCCGATATTTCCTATGTTATACACATAAACATCGCACTGCAGTAGTAGTACTGGAGCACTAACAAGAATTCTGGACTTGGAGGTTGAGCACCTGTGAACATCTGTTGAGGTCTGTCTGCTGGTCAGTGCTGGTAGTGCATCTGTAAAGGAAGTAAATTGTTTAGCCTAACCATAGAACAGTGGTATTAACTGACAAAAAAAGAAAAAAAAAAAAGAGAAAAAAAAATCTGTTACTGTCGATTCCTTCAAAGACCTAAAAGGTTATTAATTTCTGAGTGTGACAGCCTTTTGCTTCACACTTTCAGAGTAACAGAAAATCAATGATTTGCATAAATTATTTTGGAAGGATGCTTTCCTAAGATCTGCTTATTTTTCCTTACTATTCTAAAAAATTTCTAAATACCTCATTTAAGACTTAATGTGGTTGGGCAATTGGTGGTTACTGGAAGCATTTGAGATAAATAAAATGGCCTGAAACTTTACAAATATCTTCCATCCAAAAATTTTCTTAATTTTATCCTATTGGGATTGAAAAGCTTGAAATTCATACAACATAGTTTTCTTATTTTTTTCCACAACTGTTTTAGTGCTTTCTAAACCCATGTATATTCATTACAAAACTATCATTCTAGTGTTCTGAACTAAAATGCAAATTTTAAAATCATAATTTTAAATTTACCTTTAGAAAGAAATAGTGTCTGAGTTCATGTGAAGGTAGAGAAATTCAAACACCTTATGGACATGTAATAATTAATATTTTAATAGTCTCCTACATGTGGCAGAAATTAGGCCATCATGTGAAGAAACATCTACCACTACTTAGTGATTTCCTCTTGTAAAAACAACCTCAAAAGACAGCAAATAAAAAGAGAGACTATTTTTAACACAGTTAACAGACAGCCTGTTGTTTGTTAAGAAGTTTTAATGAGGTTCAGAAGGATTATGTTTTTTGTAACAATGATGTCGTGGCTTGAGGCACGACCTAAGCAAATTAATAGATACACTTATAAGAGACATTATCATCTCTTTGCCTGAGGGTAAGAGAAGACCTTCTACCAAGGCAGATTAACTGTTCACATGAAGTGCCTGGTATAGTCCAGGGTACCCAGTTTTGGAAGAGACTGTTCTTATATAAGTGAGTGATCTTTCATTCTCTCACACCCTATACTTTCTGCTGAAAAATTGCCAAGCAGATTTAAATAGCTATCTGCTTTGCATCTCTCTCTAGCAGAAGGAGTTTCTACAGTGTCTGAGGTGCAGTTCATGGGAGTATTTCGTGCTATTTTTAGAGGAGTACTTTTCAGACAGACTGTAAAAATAAGCTCTTCTTCCTGCCTGTACATTTCAGATTGTGTAGAGAAAGAGAGGACTTCTAAAAGATCCACAAATGTGGTTCTGGAAATATGAAGTTATTCTCGTTTCATTTTGCTTGCAGGATAATTGCATTTTCATTTCCCAATCCAATGGCAGAAAAGCTAAATCATCTGTAAAAATAACATTTTATTCCTTGTATGTGACAGCAACCCATGGACACTGTCATGTGGAAATGAAATGGATGTGGTCTGTCTGGTTATGGAAATCTGGGTGGTAGAGGTGAAGAGCACAGTCTTCACAGGGGTGTGATTCACTCTGTGTACATCAGATATGCTGAAACCAGTGAGATGAAATGTTGGGAAGGAGGATTTCACAACTTGGTTTCATCAACAAAGAGTGGCATCTATTTATTTTTGCCAAGAAACCACAGTACACTTTAATAGTCTGTGCTCTAGAGTATGGAATTACACTCTAGCCCTGGCAGTGAATTCTAATTAAAACTATCTGCTTCAAGTAAGCTTTTTGCTTTATAAGTTCTGGTAGTTATAAGTGGGTTAAAAAAATTATGTTTATATGCAAATGAATGAGGACCATGGCAGCTAGAAATGCTTGTTCAGTCTGGTTTTTGTTCACCAATGCTTTGCTGCTTGGACAGAATTCAGTTTTTGCTGTCTAATCGAGTAAAAGGATATGTGCATATACTGCTATCGGGAATAGTTAGGGTGGCATTCCACCTTAACAAATGCCTTTGACCCCAGAAAATGCTTGGTGGTTAGGTAGTGAGAAAACCTAGGGAGAGTTTGAAGCAAGCTTGCAGAGAATTTGGTTGAGGGAAGCGGTATATGCCCTACTGTTAATGAAATTTTTGACTCTAGGCTCTCATCTCCATTCAAGAGTTTTATTGCGACCGATCAGTTATGATATTTTGTAGCTTGATCTATGTGCCTTGAAAAGGGAACCTGAACAAAGAAATCCCTGAGCTGTTACTCCCTTTAAGTCTAAACTCCCCATCTCACATATGACACTCCATACCAATAGCAGTATTAGGGCCTGGGATGGTTCTGTAGTCCACATTGTATTGTGGTTGTTACAGTTCATATATCATGCTCTATGGGCTGTTCACTCTTAACAGTTACTTTTTAGGCAATATTTAAAATGCTAGTTTTGTCTCTTCAAACTATTATTAATGTTCAGATTATTAGCTCTAGTTTTCACTTTATTGCTTTCTGCAGGTACCTGAAAGGAGTTTGTAGACAGTAGGGATCAGTCTCTTCTCCTGGGTAACAATAGACAGGATGAGAGAAAATTTCCTTGAGTTGTGTGAGAGAAGGTTTAGTTTGGACATTATAAAAAATTTCTTTACTGAAAAGGTATCAAGTCCACAGAAGTGGTTGTGTCACCATTCCTGGAGGTATTTAAAAAATCTGTAAATGTGGCACTTAGAGACATGCTTTCATGGTGGACTTGGCAGTGTTGGGTTTACAGTTGGAGTAGATGATCTGAAGGGTCTTTTCCAACCTAAATAATTCTATCTAATTTGAATTAATTCTGAATCAATCCTCTTTTAGTTTAAAATCATTCCACCTTGTCCTTTCACTATTTGCCTGTGTGAAAAGTCACTTTCTCTCTTTTTCATAAGGCCCCCTTTGAGTACCAGAAAGCTGGTGTAAAGTCTTTGCACAGCCTTCCCTTCTCCAGGCTGAACAGTTCCATCTCTTTTAGCCTGTTCTCATGTACTTCAGCCCTCTCATCATTTTTGTGGGCCTCCTCTGTGCTCACTGTAATGGGTTCATGTCTTTCTTGTGCTGGAGGTCCCAGAGCTGTGTGCAGTAAGCCAGGTGGGGATCCATGAGAGCAGAGTATTCAGGGTAGAAATTCATCCCCTTGCCCTGCTGGTCATGCTTTTTTTTATGAAGCCCAGGATATAGTTTGGTTTCTAGGCTGCAGATGTACATTACAGGGTCATGTTCAATTTTTCATGCAGCAGTACCACCAAGTCCTTCTCTACAAAGCTGATACTTCATGAAGATGCATAGAGATGCCTATGTTTTAAGTCCACTGTACTGATTTTCACATAGCAAGCATATTTTCGTTTGCAGTGTTTTGAAGCATCTCTAACAGTATGATTACCTAGGGAGAAACAAAACACTGTTCTGTAGTGACACAGTGTGAAACTTTCAGCAGCAAAATCACTTATTTTCTGTAAGTAAGCTTTATAAACAAAAATAAAATTAATCTTTTCTTCTGTGGTGCTGGTGCCTAGCATTTTGATTGTTGTTTTAGCTGGTAGAAATTAAAAAAAAACAACTTACTTCAGTCTTCCTAGACTACACATTGAAACCACAGATTTGATAGCTTGGAATTTGCTGTGCAACTTCCTTACTTCTGTCAGAACTGCTTCTGAACAATGCAATGCAGCATTTACATGACATGTGTCTGTTTAAAGGTTTGACATTTGTGTCACAACTGCACATGACACTACACTTGTGTTGTATTTCCAAACTTCAAAGCTTAAGTTAAATTTTCAGTGTTTATTTTACAAAATATTCTGGCAATTAAAATTATAGCTTGGCCCTTCAATTCAAATCACTCTATAACTAGGCTGAGTTCTACCTTATTAATGGAGACATTCCTCATTTGGTTTCCACAGGTAATATGTGTTAAGGGACATTCAGTGAACCTCTGTCCAGGAACTGGAGTCCAGCCCTATAAATCCTGAAATACAGAGATCTCTTCCTAGGCTGAGGGATGTGGGTGGATGGACACATATGGGACACTGACACAGCTGGTTACACAAACTGGTGTCGACCAAGTGCTGCCTTCAACAGCAGGACTCCCAGAAGCACAAACAGCCATATCCCCTCCTCCTCATGGACTGATGGAGACAGAAGGTCACTAGTGCAGGCACACACAGGTTGCTTTCCAGGTTCACAAGCTCACATACATTTGTGGATCCCTCGAGTTACCAGCACAGCACCTCTGCTCACCAGGCATCTTTACCCCTTATCTGCTTCTTGGATTCCCCATACTTGGCAGCTAGTCCAGCTTGGTGCTAACTATCAAACACTCATACACTCAATCCACAGGCACCCTGCACTCACAGTTCCCTCAAATACCAGTGCAGACCCTCTGTCTGGACCCAGAGCCTCCTACACACCATCTGCTACAGCTTGCAGTTGGCTGGTGAGTTACACCAGGGGTTGGACTCAGTGATCCTCGTGGGTCCCTTCTAACTCAGGATTTTCTGTGGTTCTATAACATGCATACACGTGCTTTGGGGAAGGTACAGGTGCTCAGCCTCTGTCAACAGCCATCAATAATT
Organism: Poliocrania exsul; assembly: GCA_035041345.1. Lineage (NCBI taxonomy): Eukaryota > Metazoa > Chordata > Aves > Passeriformes > Thamnophilidae > Poliocrania > Poliocrania exsul. The sequence goes on from JAWWLZ010000094.1 coordinate 29,020,510, forward strand.
TTCATAATCCACACATCCTTACCAGTTAATGTGACTGACTAGGTTTGTTCCCAACATAACCTCCCTTGCCACATCAATCAGGTTGGACTCTCTAGATTCTTGTTTGTATCTCCTTTGACCAAATACTCTGAAATGAGCAGACACTCTCCTTCCACATGCCTTTATAGTATGGAATAGCAACTGCAGGATCTTGCTGTCATGAAGTGGAAGCTATGACAGGAGTATTTAGTTAAGACAACTATCAAATGTCTTGGTATGAACGCCAGAGTATTTTCTTTGAATTCAAGGAAAACTGTGGTTTATTGCTCATATGAAGTTACTTTGACTGTGTCTGTGGGACAGAATTTTCATATTTGCATTTGCTTCTCAGAATTCAATGATCTGTGGAGTCCAGAGATGTGTACTGTGTATTAAGAACCAGAAATATTAGTGGATGATTTTCACTGAGGCATGAGCAAGGAAAGGGAATGTTTTAAGAATACAGGTAATCTATTACTGCATTACACTTAATTTAGGTGACATGGGTTTGATGGACTTTCAGGAAGTAAGACTATGCTACATACTAATCATTCTTGTATGCTGACACTAAGTAATAGAACAGTAGACAGCAATTAGTGTACAGACTGAAGTTGTTATTACAGGACCTAAATGCTTTCCATGAGTGGAAGGGGTTTTACTGATTACAGAGTGAGTTCACATCCTGAGGACTGCAGGATATTGTTTTTTTAAGATGATATTAGATAATATGTAAAGAGTATATCAGTGTATAGTATATCATCAGAATTGTAGGAATTTTAAATACGTCTTCAACTGCCAAGAAAAAATCATTCTGCATCTCTAATATACCATCATTTGGCAATTTTATACAGATAGTGTTTGTGACGAAATGTGTATAGCCAGAAGATGTTAGCCAAGAATCTATAAATATGTACTTCATACACTGGGATTTTAAATGACAGTGACTCATTGTGGAAAGTTAGCAAAGAGAATCTCTTTCAAATACTGCACTTGAACAGTAGATGGTTCTACTTAAAATATCTGAACCATTTTTATTTCAAAGTAAATGCTGAAGTAACCTGTTCAGTCATGTGATGTGGAAAATCAATATAAACTAAAAACCTATTATTTGATTACTGGTGTCATGTGTATTCATTAAAATAGCCATGGATTTTGTCCTTTTTGAAGCATAAGGGTAACTTTATGGGGTTTTTTGGGTCTTTTTGGAAAAATTTGGAAATCTTAAAGTCAAGTTTAACATTGGAGTGAAGATTTGTGAATGTTTGAACTTATATTTGTGAAGAGGCTTGGTAGTCTGCTTTTAGGAATAGCACCATTTAAATGAGATTGAATCAGGTAGAGTTAAATATCCTTTCTGTGTGATCCAGAGGCATATAAATACCCATATACTTGTAGTGCATATGTTGAGTACATATATTCTTTTGATCCACACAGTTACAAATACAATACCAAATTTCCATTGTTTCTGGGTAGACTGAAACATTCAGTCTTGATTGAATCCCATGGTTTGAAATTTTGTTTACTGTAATCGTTAATTAAAATAGAAGTAATTTACCTTTTTTCCTTCCCTAGGTACGTATTCTTCTTGGATCCATGCAACATTGATCTAGTACATCAGAGGATCAAGTCTATTGCCTTGTGTGTATCAGCTTGCCCAAGGAAAGAACTAAAAACCCTGGCTGATATTCAGAAATTTGCAGAAACTAATGGTATGGAAAAAAAAATGTTTGTTTTTGTTCATGTACAAGATATTTTCATAGGTTTAAAAAAGACTTATGCATTAGCTGAGGTTAAAATCAAATATGTATTAAGAAATATGAATAGAAATAATGTTCTCTTTTCATTAAGCTCAAATGTTACTAAATCTTATATTATACTACTGTTCAATCATTTTTTAAAAGCTTGTTGTTAAAACAGGAATAAAAAGTGTAATGACTATTTGAGGGATGTCTGACTATAGCATAATTTTCTCAGCTCCTAAGGAAATATGCTGACATTGCTGCTTCAACAGTAGTGCTGTTGAAATGTCCTCTTGTTTATGGGGTTAGTATTTATATGTATGCTATTTAATGGCACACTTGTGGCACAGAGAATGATTGTGTGTGGGAAAATAGTCCTGCTTCTTTTCAGTGCTACGGTGTGGTTCCTGGTTTGTTGGGTTTGATTTGTTAGTTTTCTTACACTTTTCTTTAAAAAACAACAAAAAAAAAAGAGTAAAGGAAACGAACTGTATTAACAAATGAGGTATTATATCTCATCTTCCCTAAGAGCAGTACATTTTTCAGTAGTAGTAATACTGATATTACTAACTCAGTTCCTATTTTAGCAGTCTATGGAATAAAATGCATATGAAAGAAAGTAAAGATAAAAACTTAATTTGAGGAAGTTTCAGGAGTTTTCAGCTCTTTAAGTGGGAATACTCTGTTCTAAACTTACCTTCTTTTAAAATGCTGTAGTAAAATTTCTTTGCAAGGTACTTGACTAAAGATGAGGCAGTGTGGCTGACCCAGTTCAAATCAGTGAAACCGCTTGATTACTTTCCATGGAAGAAACTGAAATGTTTATTTCTGTTCTAGTACAGAAGTACTTCTTGTTTGAAAGCAGAGTGAGTTGAAATGGCCCTAGGACACTGTTAGTACCCTTGGGTCTCCCATTGCACTGTCCCTGCACACCTGGGTGTCTGAAACCTGAACTATCATGTGGCATTATGACTTTCATGGAGCTGCACAAACAGCTGTACCAGCGTAGTGTGGATAGTCAGTGGGAGCTTTCTCATATGATCTGTGCAACAGTGTCAATTACAAGGGAAACCACTGAATATCTACAATTGTTCTTTACTCCTTGCCTGAGCATCCTGTTTTTTTCTTTTATCAATTGCAGGCCGTAAGTATGAAGTCAAGGTCATTTGTAGTGGAGCTTAAGTAATGAAGTGCAGCCATGTTTTATCACCAACATTGCTTTTGTGTTTATAAATCAAACCTCTTATTAATTGTGTCTGAAATATGTTTATTATAACCATCTTTTAAAGTACTCCTCCCCAAACCTGCTCTGCTATGTCTTGTCCTTATGATTCTTTCTTCTAATTGTCTTTCTCTTAGTGCTTCAGATTTCAAAACCTAAAAATATTTTTCTTTCATTTTATTTTATATGACAGGCAATATTTTGAGTTTCCAGAATGTTGGTCAAAAGTATGCAATCTGATGTTAGACCAGAACAAAATCATTAATGAGTTCAATTCCTAATTTTCATTATAAGATGTTTGGCATATCAAAACCAGGTATTACACTAAACTGATCTTTCCTTTTATAGATTAACTGATATCACGCTGTTCCAAGAAATACTGTCATCTTCATGGTTATATTTCTTCTTAAATGTTCGCCAACGTATGCAGGTTCCAAAAGGGATGGTTTGTAGAAAATTAACAGTTTAATTACTGATTATCTTAACTGTTGCATATGTACAGTAGGAGTTCAAGTATGATTCAGTCTTGTTGTTGAGCAAGAACAATGAATTAGTATCAAAACTCGTACTCAGTAAGCAGAGTATTTTTTCTAAGGTCCACTTTGTAACTATGATGGCAGATTTAAATTATTAATACAAGTATTATGTTTAGCTACCTGTTTTAAGTGACCGTTAACTCCATTGCAAAAATGAAAATAATGAAATCTGAGGACCTTGAACATGACTGCACAGAGCTTAATTGCAATTTCTGTGTTTGTGATGATATATAGTTAGACTATAGAGTTCAGCTGTTCAGTTCTGAAGAATGAGGACAAGCTGTGTTTGATCTTGTGGTAATCAGTGGTGAATTTTCTCAGGCTCACAACTTCCAACATTCGAAAGGAAAACCATTGTAATGATTTTAATATATGGATAAAAAATACAGTCAACTCCTAATTTTTCTCTGCTGAGCCTTTCTAAAAGCTTTAACTCTTCCTGCATCCTGATGATAGGAATTGTTCTAGAGATAGAATCCATGTAGGTTATTACATTTACTTTTGTAGAGTTGGCCATTTTCACCTGGTTTATATGCCATCCCCCTGAAATCACGTTACTTGTCCATGTATCATGAAACTCTTTCATAAAATACTGCTTAAGAACCTTTCCACAACCCCCAAAAAATCATGTGTTGTGCCTCAGGACATCATGAGGTGGTGTGATAAGTTTAAATAAATGTTGGTTTGTTGTTTTTTGTTTTTTTGGTTTTTTTTTTTTTAATCTAAACATCTTTATCAAGAGATGTAACATAATTAAAAGTACTGCAACATCCTTGTATTGACTAAGGATTTTATCAGTACCACATATGGTCTTGTATCTAACCTAGCATTTATGGTGATCTTTGCTGAAGTAAAACAGACACTTGCTTGCCTCTATACAGGAGGAATACCACTACCAATCCCAAATGTTCAGAACATTTATGGCAGAGCTCTTATTTATTGTGCAGTATGAGTTGTATTTTTCTGTAAGCAAGATTATAAATAAGCATTTAGGGGAGGGAAAATGCTTGCTTGAGGCATGAAGATCATTTTATGACAAAGCAGCCTGTAAGCTTTCTGAATAGGTAATGATGCACTTGCTCTTCTGCTCTAATTTGAGAAAAGCAGCTGATTTTGTGAATAACAGCACCGTTTCAGGGCGGTAACTTCACTCTCCCCCTACCCTACTTGCTGTCTCAGTCAAGTCCTGCATTTGCAGTACCTTCTCATCTGAGAAGAAATGCATCTCTTAAAAACTCAGGTCAATTTTAAGAAACAAGAAAGTGTGTGCCTTTTATCTGTTCAGAATAATTGACACTCAGAACACTGGAACCAGCTGGGACCTTTTATAAGAGGAGGAAAAAGGGAAAGAAAAAGCTGGCCTGTGAAAAGGTGCAAGTTGTAAATTACAGGAGTGCTCCTTGAACTGACACAGAAAGGTGCAATATTATCTCAAAAATGTTCTGATGCTGTTCTCAAACAGCTATGCTGATGCTTGGGTTTATAGAGCTATGGACTGGACACAGCTGAAAATGTAGTATATTGTGAACTGAGTGCTGCTGCTCTCCCCAGAATTTTCTCACCCGGCAGAACACCTCAGGCAGGAAGTACTTGTGATTCTGTGTTTCTGTTGGTCTTGGCACTTAAAAAAATGATGTATTTTGAGGAATGTGACTGAAAGCTGATTTTTTTCAGAAACCTGATTGATGCTTCCAAATTAATGCCCATGAAATATTACAGTGGTGTGTTCAAGGACTTGCCAAAGTATTTTGAAATATCCTTGAAGATATAATTCATCTTTATCTGTGCCAAATGAATAATGAAATTTCATTATTAAAAAGAAATACTAGATAGGCCATATTTCTGTTGTGTTTAATTCAGTGATAACTATACTGTCCATTCATTGTATTCCACTTAGGACTCTAAAATGAAATTTCTGGTTTACAGCCTATTAGCAGGCATCTCTCTTGTCAGAACTTTGTGGCCTAGACCCGGCTAGTTGTGATCTGGGTAGACTTAGAGCCAGAGGTAAAGCTACATTAATTTGCTACAGAGTCTGACCTGAAAGAAGTCAATAAAGAAATTAGTCTGGTTAAGTCAAAGCAGATGATCTCTCTTTACTAGTAGAAGGAAGCACAAGGAAAACAAAAAGTATTTTCCTTTTGCCTGAAGATTGTGACATCTTCATGAGCAGTAGACAAAATGCAGTTCCCATTGGTACTTGCATTAGAAATAGATGTTACAGTGGTTGCTGCCAGCTTCTGAAATTTTTTATCTACTCTTGTTCTCCCTGCCTTTGTTTTCAGTGAAAGTATTCTATTTAAAACCTTATCCTTTGCATGTGACTTTTCTGAAGCCTCTTGTACCATGTTATAGTATGCATCTTATAGTTGCATCTTATAGTTAAAGTGATTCTGTACTGGCTGGTCTTTGGGAATTTGGGTATGTTATTTTTGAATGTGATTTTTTTACTTGCCTTGACTAAAAGTACATTTTGTGATAGTCATCCACTGCTACTTTACCTGTTTACTAGACCTGTCTGGCAGGGTTGCCTTGTGTTGGAAATGGGTCCTCTAGATAGAATGAAATAGTATCCTCAATACAGAGTTACTGCATGTGTGGTCTTCCAGTAATACTGTGTTGCATCATTGATTATGCTGATAAACCATTCAGAAAGGAGGAGAAACAGTGAGGCAATAAGTTTTGCTGTAACCACTGAATTATTTAGAATTATGTGGGAAAAAACTGCAATAAATTGCAGTAGAATAAAGTTAAATCAAAAGGAATTCCCCCAAAATGAAGGGGTGGAAAACAACCATTGATATATATATTGTGTTTTAATTTAAAATGGCTATTGGTACTTGGGTAAGAGATTGTGAAGCTACAGAGGATGACAGGAGGATTAGATGGAGGCACAGCATTATCCAAAAGTGTAGTGTTTATTAATTGTGAAGAAGGACTGTGTTTTGTTTAAAATTCTGCTCTGATGGTATTGTAAAAGACTTTGTTCTGGTCCTTCCATCAATTTTTTTTTGAACTTATACAAAAACATACACATTTGTATATTGTCGGTATGTGTACACATACTGAGAAGGAAAACAAGGATTATCATAATAAAAGACTAGTGATTCTTCTACCTGGAAAAGAGAAACCTATCAGGAAGAATAAGGTCATTAAAAGCAGGAATAGTTTAAAAGTGGTTTAAAAATTGTTATTCCTTGATTTTATAACTTGAGTAATGTGGAACTAGAGGTCAAAAATGAAATCAATAAGCATAAAAGAGCCAGACTTTTCTCCACGCAAGTTATGGTTGATTTACAAAACTTACTACCATGAGGATATTTTAGATACAAAAAGGTAAATTCTACTAAAGAATAGTACTGTTTGGATATTTAATAGAGGGTTAGTACTCAGGAATATCCATGACCTCTTTGGGTGCAGAGCTAAAAACAGAGTAGGAGAAACGTCCTTTACTTGACTAGGTGGGTTTTAAATTGATTCCAGACTAGCTGGTTTTATTTAGCACTGGAAAAAAATGCAAGTGGAGGAATGTATAAATTAATATTTGTTTTCACATTTCTGATTGTTAATATGAATGGGGAAAAGTGAAGAGTATTATCTTGCTTTTTAGTTAAAACTGAAAACACATATATGTAAATTTGGAATCTGGCTTTTTTTCCACATACTGTTAATTGTAACTGTGCTTAGCTATCACAGTTTTTCTCTTTGTAGTCTTCAATTCTAGAGACATTTGAAGATCTGAATAGTGGGGGTTTGTGCTGGATCTTTCTTGGAACATTCTTCCAGGCGCTGGAAAACACTTTTCCTTCAGTCCCAGATCTATTTATGAAAGCAGGCTGTAATTTCTCCTGCCCTTTGATGGTTGTTGTTTTAAAGAAGTGACGTTGGTATATCTCTCTGCAATAAGTATAGATATATGAAAACCTTACTTTCCTTCCCTTAAAACACATACTGTGTTTCTGTAAGGCACCAGTGGATAGATCTAGAGAGTGAAGCTTGCTTTCTTTACTAAGAACAACTCTGTCATATTAATCTGAGAAGTTCTGACTACTAACAGCTGGTCTGTCCTATGCCTTTTTGCTCCTCTCAAGGCATCACTATTTTGCTAGGCTTTGCTGGGGCCCAGAAATCATGTTTGGGTGTTAAGGTTCAACTTTATCATTATTTGGTCTTAGGCTCTACTCCTGCACTGTTTGTGAAAGGCATAGCTGCAACATTTAGCTATGTTTGTGCAGCCCTCTGATGCTGTTACTTTAACTGCTGCTTTAGACTGTGTTCAAGTCTGTGGTTAAGATGTGGAGTTCTTGTTTTCTTGGTCATTTCCAGCTCTAATGCTAATCTGTGCATAACTAAATGCCACTTCATTCCTAAATGAAGCATCAAATATGATCAAATGTGTCTGCTCCTGGAATGTTTTTGTTGTTCTTAAGACACATAATTTAATAGGGAATTTATATGGGCCTAAACTTTATGTGTGCTTAGTGCTTGTGTTCTGAGTAGAATTACTTCCTATACCTGTAGACAGGTTATAATTACTACTGTCAGACATAGCAGTCTAAGAATGAAGAAAGTCTGGTCAACTTTAGTGTGGTTCCTTTCATCATGAACCTTTTTCCCTTTGGCAGGAGTTCATAAAGACAGGGTCGTGTTGTTACTTGTCATAGGCACACTTTTTCTGAGGTCATGCAGCATTGCTCTCTGTTACTGACAGATTTCCACTACCTCTGTGGAAGTAGTGTTTGGCATCTTACCAGTTCTGTGGTTTTTGGTTATGAAATTTGCAGCAGACAGACAGATGAGACCATATCTTAAGCTCCCACTTTTCTGTGCTAATCCATAATATAGTAAAACAATATCCAATTACTAGTACTGTACCAAGTTGTCTATTGTCTCATTGCATGAAGCCTTGAAGGGATAATGTGGTTCAGATTAACAATTTATAGGTGATAGAGTTTGACAGACAGATTTGAGGCAAGATCTGGGGTGAGAAAAATAGAAAAGTGTTGAGAATTTTATCCTTGTGAGAGTCTGTGAGCCTTCCTGAATACCGGTGAACTCCTCTGTCAGTATCAATATCATACTTTAGCCTATATTGCACAGGTTCGTCAAATATAATCATCTCTGAGTCACGTATTCACAATGTTAGATAAGTTTTAATTGGTGACACTTAGTCGTGGAACACCCAAAACTCTTGAAGACTTAGGACTAGGCTGAAAGTCAGAGGTGAGGAGTCATGATTCAAACAGTCTCACTCCTGCTAACATTTCTGCACATTTCTGTATCTGTGATTACTTGGGGTTTGATTTCTGTGTTAGAAGATTTAAGTTAATGGTGGGTTAATGAGATGTTACTTGCTAAGGAGAGAATGCTTAAAATGGAATAAGATACTATGTTTTTATCTATAATCTCTGCATCATCATGTGTTCTTTTAGAAGTCAGGTATCAGTCATCATAGAATCATAAAATACCCTGAGATGAAAGGACCAACAAAGATTATCAAGTCCAATTTTTGGCCCTGCACAGGACACTCCAAGAACTACAGCATGTGCCTGAGAGCATTGTACAAACACTTCTTAAACTGTCAGGCTTGATACTGTGACCACTTCCCTGGGGAACCTGTTCCAATGTTCAACCACCCTCTGGGTGAAGAACCTTTTCCTAATATCCAACCTAAACCTCGTCTGACACAACTTCAGGCCTTTCACTTGTGTCCTGTCACTGGTCACCAGACACAAGAGATTACTGCTTGCCCCTCCACTTCCCCTCATGAGGAAGCTGTAGACAGCGATGAAGTTTCCTTTCAGTCTCCTTTTCTCTAGACTGACCAAGTCAATTGTCTTCTCATATGGCT
>JAWWLZ010000094.1:29031487-29043789 GCA_035041345.1 Poliocrania exsul
TCTCCTTTTCTCTAGACTGACCAAGTCAATTGTCTTCTCATATGGCTTCCTCTCTAGACCCTTAACTATCTTTGTTGCCCTCCTTTGGATACTCTCTAATAGCTGAATATCCTTCTTGCATTGCAGTGCCCAAACTTGCACACAATATTCAAGGTGAGGCCTCCCCAGTGCAGAGCAGAGCAGAGCAGGACAATCCCCTCCCTTGACCAGCTGGAGATCCTCTGCCTGATGCCCTCCAGAACACGATTGGCCCTCCTGGCTGCCAGGGCACTGCTGACTCTTATTTAATTTGCATCAACGAGGACCCCCAGGACCCTTTCCTTAGCACTGTGTTCCAGCATCTCATTCCCCAGTCTGTATGAACATCCGGGGTTGCCCCATCCAACGTGCAGAATCCACCACTTGCCATTGTTAAACATCATACAGCAACTTGTGATTGCGCAGTCCTTTAATTCATCAGTCTCTTTGCAGGGCCTCTCTGCCATTGAAGGAGTCAACAGCTCGTTCTAATTTCCTATCATCAACAAACTTACCATACCTTTGAGTCCTAAGGGAAAATTGTTTATGAAGGTGTTGAAGAGAACTGGGCCAAGGATGGAACCCCACTAGTGACAGGTCACCAGTCTGATGTTAACCCATTCACTATTACCCCATCCTCAACCCATGAACCAATGGCTCACCCACCACATGGTGTATTTATCCAGCTGGAGTCTGGACATTTTGTCCAGAAGGATTGTATGAGAGACAGTATTGAAGATTTTACTGAAATCCAAAAAGATTACATCAACTAGGTTTCCTGGATCAAGTAGGTGGGTTACCTTGTCATAAAAGGAAATTAATTTTGACGTGCAGGACTTTCCTGTCATGAAGCTGTGCTGGCTGTGACCAATAAATGCATTGTCTTTTGGGTGCTTTTCAATAACTCCCAGAATAATCTTCTCCATAATTTTACCATGCTCTGAAGTGAGACTGACAGATCAGTAGTTTACAGAGTCATATTTCTTGCTCTTCTTGAAAAACTGGGACAATGTTAGCCAGCTTTCAGTTGACTGGGTCCCCCCAAAATCCCCTAGACTGTTCAAAAATCATCAAGAAAGGCCTCACAATGACATCAGCTAGCTCTTTGATTCTTGAATGAATCCCATCATGAAGCCCTGTAGACTTACGGGGATCCAGCTGAGGGAGCAGATTTCACACAAGTTTTTATCATTGTGGGAGTTTATCATTCTGCCAGCTATTGTTGTCTAGTTCTGCGCACTGAGACCCTCTTAGCCCATCATCAGTGTTGAAGACAAAAGCAAAAAAAGTATTAAACGTGTCACATATGTCATGTCACGTGGGCACAATGCATACATAGTGTCAGTCAGACTCAGAATGGTGAGACCACGACTCTATATAGGAGATTGTGTAAGTTACTTTATCAGAACTGTGATTTTCTTGTTTCTTGGTCTGTCCTTTGCTATGTGCCTCTGAAAAGGAGTTTATGGTGCTGCTTGGAGCCATGCCTGAATTAAGCAGAACATACTCCTAAACACCTAAGTAGTCACATTAGTTCTCCTCCTGGTATTGAAGCTATCCTAGCTATCTCTGCGTAGTTCTTTATTTTTCTGCTTCAATCCTTGACTGTAGACTTCAATCTTTGGGTTACTGTAGACTATAGGCCCTACTCGAATGGCTTGTGACCTGTATGCAGGTCAGGGTCTGGCTTACATTTGTGCCCCACAGATACACATTTGTGCAAAGAGTCTCTTTCACTCTCCATAACCAGTCGTACTCATTCTCATTCCTGCCTGAACTGCAAGAAGCACGCATAGATCAGCTCTGTCCCTTAGGCTTGTTTAGGTGTGGGGGCCTTTGCATAGGATACTTAAACACATACAGCACATAGCACTTCCCATAGAACTCCTTGTTCTTGTCACAGAGTCATAGATACATAGAATAAAACCATAGAATCACTTAGGTTGGAAAAGGCCCTTAAAATCATCAAGTCTAACAGTAAACTCAGCACTGTCAACCTGCCATTAAAATTTGTACCTAAGCTGCACATCTACATGTCTTTTAAATACCTCCAGGCTCGAATACTTTCTTGGGCAACCTGTTCCAATGCTTGACAACCCTTTTGATGAAGAAATTTCTTCTAATACCCAAAATCTAAACTTCCCCTAGCACAACTTGAGGCCATTTCCTCTTGTCTTGTCGATTGTTAGTTGGGAAAAGAGACCAACCCCCACCTGACTAAAATCTCTTTTCAGGTAGTTGTAGAGATGGACAAGATTTTCCCAGAGCCTGCTTTTCTCCAGGCTAAACAACCCCACTTCCCTAAGCAGCTCCTCATAATACTTGTGCTTCAAACCCTTCACCAGCTCCTCTACTCCTCTCTGGACATGCTCCAGCAACTCAATGTCTTTCTTATAGTAAAGGGCACAAAGCTGAACACAGTGCTAAAGATGTGGCCTCACCAGTGCCAAGTACAGGGGGACAATCACTGCCCTGGTCCTCCTAGCCACACTGTTGCTGATACAGATGAGGATGCCATTTGCCTTCTAGGCCACCTGTGCACCCTGCTGGCCCATGTTCAGCTAGCTGACAACCATCTATATAACTTAGGTTTTGACCTATATTCAAAGCAAAATAAATGTGAATATCTGCAATCTTATTTTTCCTTCTCTTTTTAAGATAATCTTATGGCACTCTCTACAGCTGCCCCTCTGTCAGGTTATGGAGTTATTAGTAAATGCACTTGATCCAGAAGTTTTCATATCTACAAGAATAGATTAAAAATTTTTGAAGCAGTATAGAGCCTTTCGTCCAAAAAGGAAAAAATATTTTAGATACTACATTTACAACTACAATGTAGGGATGTTGTTTTCTCTGATGTCTGTTTATCTGATGCCATGTTTTCCACCTAAACGAGTAGAGACATAATGATTCATATAAACAGTATAATTGAAAATGTATTTGACATGTTTTACCTGATACCTTTCTCTTTGCAGGAAATCTAGCTTTCTTCAATGGTGCACTTGGTGTTTTGGATAAGCTCTCAGAAAACTACTTTGTAGTAGTGTGGTAGTGTTCCAGAGACTGCATGTGTTAGCCTGTTCAGCTGCTCTCTGTCTCCTCTTTCAGTCTGTAAATGGGTCTCTTCGTAGAGGTAGAAATATAGCAATGGTAAAAAAAAAATTCTACAAATAATATTTTACAATTTCTACAAATCATACTTCTGTTGGGTGTAACACAGGCAATCATAAAACTATTTCTCAAACATCTTAGTTTATTTTGGATAATAGTGTGTATGTATTATCTAAAGCTGGTTTGTAGAACTCTCTTCCACAGAGTATTCCTGAAGAGGAAACTTTCATAATGGAAAGAACTGAGTATTTATATTGATGATCGAGATTAAGATAAGTCCTTAGTAAGATGTTAGTTTATTACAGAGGGGAAAAGGATACTAAAAACTATGTATTCAGAGTACTTGCACTAGGAGGTAAGCAATATATTAGTAAACAAGATTGGGAGGAAACTTCTCTTTGGATAGGCAGCTCATATCATTGAAAGCTTTCTTACGTCTGCAATTTCTGAGATACCAATACTCCAATCTGATTCTTTATTCCTAGAAGCATTGGATCAGATCTTCGGTGTCTTGATTATAGATAAATGGAAAGAAATCTTTTCTAGGGTAAGGTACTTCCATTAGGCAAGTGTCAGGCATAAAGGATAACTTAAATTGTATTTGAATTTTGTTGTAGGCAGCTTGATCTTTATTATGCTGTACCAATTTGTTTATGGAGAGAGTTCAGCTTTGTTACAAGATATCTTAATGCAGAGCTTCTGTTATTTTTCAGGCAACTTTTTACTTCATCAGTTTGTGTTCTTTGTTTCTCTGTCTGAACTCTAAAGACCAGTTTTATTTTGAAAACTTAAAAAAAAACCCAAACCACAAAAACCGAAAAACAATCCAAAGCCAAGATTATTTTCTTTGTATCATGAATGTTATGTCATTCAGTGTTCATGCATTAAAAATTATCAAGAAAAGCATGGTGGAATAGCAGAGGAGGGTGACTTCAAGGTGCTTTTTAACTGCATTGTGCATTAGCCTTTTCCACTCAAATACGCAAGCTTTTGAAAACCCAAACCTTGATGGACACTGTCACTGTGTTCCACTGAAAACTGTGTTGGGTTTGAATCACCACAACATTACAGAAGGAGCTGCAGCAAAACCTCATGGTAATAACATGAAGAGCTGCAGAATCAGGACCTGTATCAGTGTTAATACCACTTGCAAAGAATATGAATGCTTGATTTTAATTTTTTTCCCACATCAATATTTTTTTTTCCTTTTCAACAGGATCCACTCTCTGTAGCTATGAACTACAGCCATCAGAATATACTACAGACCCAAGAGCTGCCAAGTTATGTCCCAAATATCCTGTTCCAGAGAGGTAATATTAACATCTTGTTTGATTGTGGTTGGAGGGAGTAGAGATTTGGTTTGATCCTGACAGTTATTAAGAAAATACACAGCACGCATTTATTATTATAAGGTAGATGTTTTAGTATATTTTTTAAAGGCTGTGAAAGTAACTCTCAAAGAAAAACCCAAACTATCCATGTATGTGTTACTGAGAGTATTGAGCTGAGATTTTCACGTTCTCTTCTGTCTCGTGTAACTGACACTGTACTGTATCAGCTGTTGTACTGCCTTTCACCCCATCTATAGCCAGCTGCCTGTCAGCAATGCAGATCAGAGACCATTATGGAACACTTTTAGTGTTTGGGAGGAGAAAGTATATACGGACACACAGCTCTCTGCAGCATCCATTTCTTGTACCTTAGCCAGTCAGATGCAAATTGCTTGATTTTTTTACTCTTTCAGTCCCCAAATGACTAATGTGAGGATAGTCAAGTACCAAAAATATGGTTGTATTTTAGAAACAGATAATTTTGAGTTTTCTTGTTCTAAATATTATATTAAATGTTTTTTGAAGTAGGATAAAGGAGTTTGTAGCTTAATACACTCTTCTAGCTGTGTTGGCTGGACTTGTGGAGATGAGTGTTGTTGAGAAAATAAGTGACCTGTTAGCTATTATGCATACACTTCTGTCAGTAATTCCACTAAGTCAAGAAGAACCATGTTGTGTTCTCTCCAAATTTAGCTTCTCAAACATGCTCAGTAATGCATTTTAACAGCAGAGTCTGTTCCTATGAATAGTCTTCTGTTATGATTTTACTAAATGTCATAATTGTGTCAGTTCTAAAAACTCTGATTTTAAGTTTTTGTTTTTTTTTTCCTTTATAGTGTCTCCACTTTATGTTGTGGTAACAGGTAGTAGTAGCTGGAATATTAACTTTTTTTTACCTGTTCCCCATAGTAGATTAATATTCAGTGCAGAAAACCAGCTGATATAGCAGTAATACAAAACTAAATAAAACTTCAGTGCCAGCTTGCATACTGAAAAGGGCTTGTCAGACTTAATGTTTGCCAGAATTGTATTGACTTTTCTCATTGAGTGTTCCTATGTCATTGAGTCTCAATGAATATAGCTTAGTTAGAAAACAGTAGGTTAGAACAATATGTCAGACCTCTAATGATACTATGTCAATTCCTCACAAAAACTACCTTAGGAGTTATTTTTAAGAAGCTATTGTGTAAGTGGTGTATTTCCCATTTTTTACATGATATTAGTAAAGTGGTACAGTGTTTTAGTATTTTCAAGATTGAAAAGTCTTAATTTAGTGACCTAAGGCAAAAAAGGCTAACATTGTATCTGTAAACCACTGCTTTTCAGTTTTTGATAATTAAATTATTTGAGTAAGTTAGTGTAATTTGGAGGCAAAATGGAATCCTGTTGACACAATGAAATGAAAATGCAATACATGAAAATGTAGAGTGAGCCACTCAGGAAGAACTTAACCTAACACTCAGATTGGATCTGCATCCTGGTTTAACCCCAGCCAGCAACCAAGCACCACGCAGCCACTTACTAATTCCCCCGTTGGTAAGATCAGGAAGGGAACTGAACGGGTGAAAGTGAGAAATCCCATGGGTCCACACATGCAAACAAAGCAAAATACAGAATCAATTCACTGCTTCCCATGGGCAGGCACGTGTTCAGCCATCTCCAGGAGAGCAGGGCCCCATCACACATAATGGTTCCCTGGGAAGACAAGCACCATCAGGCCAAATGTCCCCCCTTTCCTCCTTCTTCTCACCACTTTATATACTGGGCATGATGTCATATGGTATGGAATATCCTTTTGGTCAGTTTGGGCCACCTGTCCTGGCTGTGTCTCCTGCCACCATCCCATGCACCCCCAACCTTCTCCCCAGTGTGGTAGTACAAAAAGCAGAGAAGGCCTTGGCTCTGTGTAAGCCCTATTCAACCATAACAAAAACATCTCTATATTATCAACCCTGTGTTCAGCACAAATCCATGCTAGCCTCTGGTAAGAAAGTTAATTTTACCCCAACTGAAACCAGCACAAGCTGTCAAGAGTTATGAACCATCTGATTCCCATTAAGTCCATGGGATGGAGGTGGCATATAGTGTGAGGACTGTCCCTTGATGTTTTCTGTTTGATCACCACATTTCTTCACACTCTTCAGCTGAGGCTCTCGATGGACTCTAACTATCCAGCTTCAAGGCATTATGTCCAACTTTGACAGAGCAGTGCAGTCAGCGCTACATGTTTCTCCCAGAAACTGTTGCCAGCCTGTAGAGCATGACTTCCTGTTTAGAGGATCCTGAGGGGAAACCTGTCCAGTCCCTGCAGCACTTTTCTGGCAACCAGCTGTGCTGAGCTGTGCCAAGGGGCTGCCCTATAGAGGTTATAAAGAGCAGCTAACTGTGGCATTCCAACCAGACTCCCCTTAACACAGGTTACTGTTTTTGCCCAGGAGTAGGAGTGAGAGTTAAAAACTCTCTGGAATCCAATACTTGAATCATCAGATGGACCTCCTAACTTTATTTGAATATTGCTTTAAAAATACAACTTCTGAGACCATCATCTGCTGGCTTGAACTTTATTTGTTCTTGTTTACCAATAAGCATCATGTTATTATTCTTAGAAATTTGTAATTCCTTTTCAGTAGGTAATATACCAAGATATAACCAAGAGGCTGTATAATATAGCATGGGTCACAGAGAACAGATCTATTATTGTTTTTTTTTATTAAGACACTTTACCTCTCATTCAGTCAGAATCACTGAAGCAGCAGCAGGTCTTAGAAGGTGGATTCTCAGGAGTCCCATTTACTCAAGAGAGCTTATAGAAACCACTAACCTAAATTTTTTTATTATTATTAGTTGAAACAAAGTTTGCATTGAATTACTGCACATGAAAATAGGTAATTTAAAATACTTAGTGAAATTGCTATAGGTTAAGGCATATTTGATGAGCAATATAAACTTTGTGATGCAAAAAGCATGCTTTCCTCTGTTGGAATGTATTTTGGATGAGTATTTTAATCCAATTAGTTCTCTTTTCAAAATGGGTATTTTTGTATTTGGATGCAGGAATGACACTCTTTTGCCTACTCCCAGCTCAAAATTCCAGCTTTGTTACTGGTAATGACAGCTTCTAAATGCACTAGGCTTCCTTCAAAATTGTAGCATGTGACAATTAAATAAACCTCTCAAATTTCAGTCTTCTACAGTAATACTGCATCTAATGAGCTTCAGTATCCTGCATATTCCAAGATATAAGTTATGTTGTAAGAGCCTGAGAGGATACATGGACCACCTTTTAAATCGAGCAGCCATAATTATGGGTTTAATTTGTTTTGTAACAACTGTGACTATTCACAATTACTTCTTTTGCTGTACTTAACTGCTGTCTTCATTACTACCCAAAAACAGACCATCAATATGAGCATTTACAAATGCATTTACCTACTCAACATAGTAAGTCTAGAACCATGAAATCTGTAATAATTGGTGACTTTAAACCAAGACCTAGAATCTACTAATTACTGAGGTATGGCAGGTGATCATAATTTCTCCCAATTTCTTTACAGAATGATTATACTTTTTGTCAAAAACCTCCCAGTGTATAGAAGATGTGCCTAAGGCAGCTGTTTTACTCTCTACATGTTTAAAATGATGGTTAGAATTTTGGAAAGGCATGCGCTTAAAAGAAAACAGTTATTGAGGACAGAAAATTACTGGTTTATAGGTCATTACTGAAATAGAGAAACTGCAGAATATTATGTGCATTGCTGTGACAGTCCACTTAAATCTTTTAAGTAAGGAAAATTGGGCAGGGTGAAACAAATACAGAGGTTAGAAAAGAAGACTGACCACATATGAAAGACATTTCTTTCACTGGATCCAAGTGCAGGAGAGAACATATAATTCATGTCTGAAATGTAATTGGGAATTGACCAAGTGATGTAATAGGCCTCTTTGAGTTCTGACATAGTTTATGAGAAAGAAAGAAAGAAAGATATATATTTAGTGGGAAACATTCAAAAAAAAAATTATGCACTTTTAAAGTAAAGTTTTTGCTCTCTTGATCTTTCTCTAATGGACTTGATAACAGGTTCTTCTGGGCATTCTGCAAAGTTTAATACATAGTCTCAATTGATTTTTTGGAGGATGCTTCCAAAACAGTTGAAAATAATACAGGCATCCTTGCACGTTTTGCGTAATTTTAACAAAGTTAATGAAAATAAACACTGTGATTGCAATCTTCAATACAAGAACAAGTGTAATATGGGGAAAGACTAGGAATAAATATATTGGTTTTGCTTGGCAGCATTTGTAAATGCTGACTACCTTTAGCATAAACTGTATGCTTTCAAGAAGAGTATTGTTATTCTATGATTTCTTTTGCTACAAATATGGGCCAGTATTCTAACATGAGTGAAAGGCATTGTTTTCGCTGCTGGTTCACCACCTGACACTTGAATGAGAGATGTTTAAGTGGAAATAGGAACATATATTTTCTGAGCTTTGTCATTTAAGGGTGGGAGGGTAATAATTTCCTATTGGAATGTACATTCCAGCCTCATAGGGTTATTTGTAAGAACTGCATCACTTCCCATTATGATCATCCTCATTCCAGCAGCACTTGTGCATTCAACACATGGTTTCTGGTTATGATGTTATGAGGGTGGAATGATTGCATCTATTCACCTTTCATTTGTGTGTTGATGTGGCATTTATATTAAGTAGGAGTAATTTTTTTTCTGATTTTTTTTTCTTGTGTCACCAGTGCACCTATTCCATTCTTCCATCGCTGTGCTCCTGTGAACATTTCCTGCTATGCCAAGTTTGCAGAGGCCCTGATCACCTTTGTCAGTGACAGTAGTGTCTTACACAGGCTGATTAGTGGAGTTATGACCAGCAAAGAGATTATAATGGGACTTTGCTTGTTATCACTAGGTAATTGTTTTTCTCATTATTAGACATTTCTTAGTGTACTGCGTTAGGAGATTGTTAACATCCTCTAACCACAATATGAACAAAACCCATGTATAATAGCAATGAGCCCTTAGAAATTATTCAGAATGCTTTTTTAAAATTTTGTTTGACAACTGGGTAACCTATTCCAAAACAATATACATATGCATTCCTCTTTTTATTTCTCTTTCACTGATTATGAGATGGAGGATGTATGGCTGTTGATTAGCTAACATTAGTTTTGGTATGGTTGAGAGCATCCCCATTTTCCTAATTTTTATTATAATATTCCCCATTCCCATTTGCAATAGTCATCCTCTGCCAATCCAAGTCCAAATAAACTCTTTCCAGATAAAAAGGACAGGGTGAGAAATGCACAATAGCACACTCCTTTTGAATGTAGGGGATTTAGTTTGTTTTGTTTATCATACTTGTGCAGGGATATGAGAACTTTCAGAGTGAAACAAGAAAGTTAGGTGCCCATTTGTTGTATTGTATGTTACCTCCTTCTTCCCCTTCCCCGAAAATGAAAACCTTCAGGCCTTTGAAAGTCTCAGCCTTGTCTGAAGAGCTGTCAATTCCCAGCAGCATAGAGGTGCTTAATTGTTTCTATAGTTGCGAAATGCCTCTAGTCTATAGAGTGACACTTGGCACTGGACTGAAGTGTTCCTTTAATAAAGTCTTGTTGTTTGAGGTGAAATGTTACCCACCCACATAAATTGCTTTCCTAGTGAGTCTACTTGACTTGTACTAAAAGGAGAGGATCAAGATAGTAGCCATGCATATGAGCAGTGTGTGATTTAGAAAGATACATTGGAAAGCTGTACCAGATGTAGGAGCCCTTTGTTTTCAATCCACCTTTGTGGTTTACAAAAAAAAAGGAGAAGGGGAGGCAAAAAGGAAAATAAAAAGAAAAGAGGATGCTAGATAGTATTTAAAAAAAAAGACACGCACAGAAGACCATTGTTTAAGTTTTCAATTGTAACTGGAAAGATGCTTATTCTTCTGTGTTGATAGCTTCAGAATTTGATAATAATGGTAGAAAGACTGTTCAGAATCTGAAAGCTAGTAGCTGATTAGCAGTGCTACTGTTCAGTTAAGAGACAGAAGTTAATACAGAGATTACATACAATTAATTTAAAAAATAGTTTTCATAACTTCACAGTTAAGCAGAAGTTATTTATTTTAAAACTATGGGTTTGACTGTGATTGAGAACGCCAGGTGCCAGTGGCTTTCATGTAACTACTGAATACAAACATGTGTATGTAAAAATGAATATTCATTTACACACACCACTTGCCTAACCTTAGTTGGCTGTAGTTAATTTTTTATCCATGACTGGGATGACATTTTGAAATACACAGGCATGATATTAGCTGCACTTGTTTCCCAAGTGTATTTGAATGCAAATTCTGCTCTGGTCCTCAGGAGGTGTGCTCATGTTGATAGGCTCAAAGTACTATCATGTCTTGCTGTCTAGTCATTGTCTAAGTGCATCTCCGTCTGTATGCATGCATTATGTCTTGTATTTAATGTATCATGCAAATTTATTTATGCTCTCTTTGTTTTAATCAACAGTATCAAAGCAGAAATTGTAGAGGTAGCTAATTTTCTTAATTACCTGTTCAATGAGTTTGGAAGCCTCAGAAAGGAAATCTTTGTATAAAAATTCTGTTGGAAGGCAATTATCTTAGTGTAGTGGGAAGATTAGGAAGGCTGTTTCTACTTGAAGTAATTACTTTGCTTATTTTATTTGTCTTCTTTTGCAGTGTTGTCCATGATTTTGATGGTTATAATAAGGTACATTTCAAGAGTACTTGTCTGGATTTTAACAATTCTTGTCATTCTGGGATCACTTGGTAAGTCTTTTTCTCTCCAAGTTTCTGAGTGCCCAGTTCTAATCTCTGTGCTCTGTGTCTTCAGGCCAGCTGCATCCTGCACAGCTCTTGGACCATGCACTTCCCTTCAGCTTTCGATTGAGTCCCATTCAAGATACACATCAAAAATGCCACCTTAGTAGTTGCAGTCGTCTCTCAGAGAGTACATTGCCTCTTGGATATTTGCGCACCCTGCTTGGCAGGCAAGCTTTATGTCAGCCTAGCTCACTAGAGCCCAGATAGTCAGTGGGGCATATTCCTCAGAGCACTTGTAGCACAGTCGTAAATGTTGCCTTCTTCCTAACCTGCCTTCCAAATATGTCAGTACAGAGGCTAATCCAGGTGTGCCTGGTGGCACGTCCACCTGATGGGTGGTGTATTCAGGCATGCAGGAATCAAAGGGCAACTATTGTTTATGCAGTCTGATGTTTACAACCCTGGCATGTTCATCAACCCCTTCAGTCGTCTGAGTAGCTCTTTAAGACCTGTTCTTGAAGAGAAAAAGCAGAGGTGTTTTTCTAGCATTTCTAATCAAATTCTTCTATTTCCATATGACTCAGGAAGACCTGTGTGATGTATGTCATGTGTGAAGTGAAACCAGCCATGCTGTATTGGAAATGGCCAAAGATTCTCTTCCAAAATTATGTGGTTTACATGAAAATAGCTTTATTTTATCATGTTAACTTTTACATTTGTAAAAATTAAAATTTCCTCTTACTGTTTCTCAGTAGCTAAGCCAAAATGTATGGGTAGATGACTGTAGGGAAGGAACAAAAATAGAATAATCATATTAGGAAGCACTAGCAATTTAATTCTTGCAATTCATGATTGCAAGGAATGGGAAAAAAATCAGCAGACCATCTATATTTTTTCAGGATCAGTTTGTTTTTCTCCTTATTGGTCTCAGAGTCTGTGACCACAGAAAAGGAAAAAAAAGTAGATTTTTTTTTTTCATTTATATTCTCTTTAGAAGCTGAGCAACTATGTTGAATGACTCATCTTATTAGCATATGTTACTGTGTT